>CM059200.1:48904181-49384970 GCA_030323885.1 Branchipolynoe longqiensis | reverse complement strand
CTAATTGCTGTACGCCGGATGTGCTTAAACCTCTCCCTAGCCTGCGGCTAAGCCAAGAGGCTTATATACCGAGGTAAAATAATACAACAGCTATATGGTCTATGTATGGGTTGGAGGAGCCTGAGTGGGATGTTAAATAGACAATCGATGGTGCTGGCAGGTCTGGGTGTGCATTGCACTCAGGGCCTACCCCCTCTGCTAACGGTTTAGGGTTCCACCACCCTCAAATGATCACTGTTGGGTGGTTTATAGTAATAGGTTTATATCGAGTCTTACGCTTGGTACAGATGATGGAAAACTGTTGTTTTTAACCGAGGTATATAAGCCTCGGATATGAATGTGGGGCCAGGGAGAGAGGTAAGCCACGTCCGGTAACCAGCAATCTAACCCTACTTATTGAGGATAAAAATTGACTTTCAAACAATGGATACTATTACTTTACCGAAAAGGTACACCAACGGAATAGATGTGGCAGGGTGTGGCGGGAGGGCCCTAGCCCACATCTATCCGAGGCTTATACCTCGGTAAAACAACAGTTATCCATCATCTGTACCAAGGTAAGACTCGTATAACTATACTATTTTACCTCGGTAAACAGCCTCAGGCTAGCCTCAGGCTAGGGAGACCTTTACATAATTCATTTTTATCCTTAATATCATTCTTTCTTATTATTATAACATTCTAAATTTTTGTTCTCACCTATTCTTGTTAGTTGGCGAGAAGACGCTTTGCAACGCCGGTAGGCTTTTCTAGTCGTTTATTATAATGTTTTGCAAACGACTTAGCCGTCTTCCAGCCTGCATGCGCTAGTATTCTTTTCACAGAAATACCAAGCACCCGTGCCTTGGAGACCATGGCTCCTCTAGTTGAGTGGGAAGAGTATTTACTCGTATCCACTCCAGCCAATTTCAACACCGTAATTGTCCATCTGGCAAGTGTGTCTCGTGAAATCGCCTTATGTGGCTTTATAAAGCTCACTAATAGTTGTTGTGATGCACGTAAATCCTTTGTCTTGTATATATAAGCCCGTATGGCCGACACAACACATAATTTCCGATCATTCGGAAAACAGTCTAAGTGAACCGTTGATAAAGGGTCACCTAACGTGTTCGATTTAAGCAATTTTTCTAAATCAAACGTAGCTTGTTGCTTGTCTATTTCTAATCCAGTTAAGGATAAAGCAACAATCGTCTGTCCTCTGTGTCCGGTTACTAACAATAACAGGACCGCGACCTTAAAACCTAACTGTTTTATATCTAACCACGAGTTGTGAGGCCAAGCCTGAAACAACTTAAATACTATAGAAACATCCCAAAACCGACTATACTTTGGTTTTGGAGGATTCCTTTGATAAATTGAACGAAGTAAATAACAAATAACATGATGTTTTCCAACTGTTTCGCCATCAATTCTAGGTAATATAATTGATAACGCACACCTCGCCGCATTAATCGATCCAAAGGAAAGTCCTTCATCCTCTAGAGAACGAAGAAACCGAGCTACTTGTGAAATCTTTGGATTTGTTGGCTTAACTTTCATTAACAAACAATGTACACCCCATTTCTTTAAATAGGTTGTATACATTTTGACAGTTCCTGGCCTCCAGGCATCCGATACTATCCTATCCTCAGTAATTCTGTCCAATCCAAATTGCTGTAGCTGCTTCCTTAGAAAAGGAATGCCAATAGGGGCGTCGTTGACACGTCGCCGTGAACCACTAGCGGTCCGTGGTGCGTCAGATTCCCGAGTTTTCTTGGGAATCGTATACGATCTTTTGCCAGTTGTGAAACTGCTGGCAGCCAAGGTTGCGTGTCCCAATCGGGCACCACCAGTATCGCATGTGTCCCTTCCAAGCCGATTTTTCTCACTACTCGGCTGATAATGCTAAATGGTGGGAAAATATAAAAATAATTATTTTCCCAGGTAATAGCAAACGCATCTACTTTCCAAGCATCCGGTTCAGGATGCCAAGAAACATAACAGGGTAACTTGTTATTATTTCGTGATGCAAATAAGTCAACTTCAGGTGTACCCCATTTTTCACAAACGAAGTTAAACAAATGTGTAGAGAGAGACCACTCTAAATGGTCATGGAAATTTCTACTTTTATAATCTGCAAGTGTATTTTGTGACCCTGGAATATGCGCTACAGTCAGCCAGACTTGTTGAGCCTGTGCCCAGTTCCAAATCAGTTTAGATAACTGATTGCAAGACTTTGATTTGGTTCCACCCATGTTACGAATATATGCCATGGCAGTAGTATTATCAGTTAGTATTCTAACCTGTGATTTATTTATCTTTACTAAACTACGTAAGCCCAGATAAATAGCACGCAATTCTAGTGCATTAATATAGTCTGATTTTTCATCATCAAGCCATCTACCTCCTGTTGTGACCCCATCTCGATGAGCTCCCCAACCTTCTAACGAAGCATCAGTAGTAATTACTGTATTAGGTTCCGCCATGCGGATTGGATTTGGTGAACTTGTTATATGTCGCATCCACCATCCAATATCCTGTAACCCTTCTTGCGAAATAAACATCTTTCGCTCAAAATTGCCTTTAGTTCGTGTTAACGCTAAATTTTTATCTATTTCTAGCGACTTAATATGGGCCTTCCCATATAACACCGCAGGTGCATATGAGGTCATTATGCCAATAAGAACAGCAACCTGTCTAATTTTTGGCTTTGATAACTTAATAAGCTGAGTCGCTGTAGTCATAAACTTAATTACTTTTTGTTCTGTTATCGACACTGTAAGGGACTGTGTATCCAGAATAAACCCTAAACATTTAAGTTGTTTTGTTGGTTTAAACACTGACTTTTGTTGATGTACATAAAACCCCAATTTAGTGAGTAATGCACATAAATCCAAAACTGCATTCACACAACCAATTTGTGTTGATGCTATAATAAAAGAATCATCTATGTATGGAAACATTATATGACCCTTCCTCGCCATTACCGAGAAAACAGGTTTAAGCAATTTAGTAAATAAACGTGGCGCACAAGCTAAGCCATTCGGCATACAGGTAAACTCATAGAGTTGGTTATCCCAAATAAATCGAAGAAATTTTCGGTATTTTTCCATTATGGGAAGCGTATAATATGCATCCTGTAAATCAACACTAGCCATCCACGCATCTGGTGTAATCAGATCCCGTGCCGTATCTAGAGAGAACATTTTAAAATGTCGATATTCCACCCTTTTATTAAGGATTGTTAAATCCAGGATCATTCGAACATCACCATTAGGCTTCGGTCTCGAGAAAATGTTTGAAATAAACTGTCCTGAACAGTGTGTCACTTTTTGTATAATTCCTTTCTCAAAGAATTTATGTACCTGTTTAGTTAGTGCGTCTCGTTCAACTGGTTGAATGTTATATGGAAAAGGTATTATACTTTGTACAGGAATTTGTGTAAAAGGAATTTGAACACCCCTAACTATTTCTATAATTTCTTGGTCACTAGTAATTTTGTGCCACTCAGAAATATGATTACTAATATTACCAGCCACAAAGTTGCTTACAGTTTGTGTGTTTTTAGAGGCTGCAGGGACTTGTAAAGTTTGTGTTTGGACCTCTACTTGGACCCGCCCCTGGGGAAAGGTCTCGCCGAGTTGAACCCTCGACCTATTGGCCGTGCGGTGTTGTCGGTCCAGCCTGGGCGAGCGCCCCGGCCCCGAAACCCTTGACCGAAGTTTGAACTCGGTCTGGTTCCTCTGGTGAACCGTCGTGGACGAAAATCCCCTCGTGACTTTTTGAAACGAGGAACTTCCTGTTTCTTCTTGCCATCCATGTTTTTGCCACTCTTGGCTGCAGTCTCTACCTCTTTATAGAGGTATTGTAGTTGACCGCCAAACATCTTGGTATTATCTAAAGGTTTCCCTTTAATCGGCTCTGGAGCAAGATAGAGCGTAAACTCCTTCCCCTCATTATCGGTAACCTTCTTAGAGCGAGCCACTTCTTTGCCAGCATCTGTGCAAACTGACTTGAAGACATTTTCATATCTTCGAAACGACAGGTAATTACCTGCCGCCGCTAGTACTGCAATGCCTTTGTCCATTGTCTTAGCCAAAGACGAGAACTTATTTTCACTCTGCATCCTATTAGCCACAGGAACAATAGCTGTTAGGGTAGCCAACACTGCCTTATGCACTGTGTGCAACACATCCTCAAACTTCTTACGGTCATCCGTCATATTGACATCCCGATCCATCTCTTTAATGATGGAGTTGGGAACACCCTTTATGCCTGTTAACTCATCTCCTAACTTGGAGATAACCTCCGCCGGTTTGAACGTGCGAAAATGACCATTCACGGTCTCGCGCATAAGCGTAGTGGTTTTAACCCGCTTAGCCTTTGGCTTCTCCACCTTCTTAGCCACTTTAGTGCCAATGTCCGCATAGACCCCTTCATATACGGTGTCTGAGTCTGATTCCGTAGAAGTAGACTCAGTGGACGACTCAGAAGAAGAATATTTCCTCTTCCTCTTCTTCTTTTTGGACTTAGTCTTCCGCTTTTTGCGCAAACCAGACTCTGCCCGCTCCTTGGTGAATTCATCACCCGAAGAAATCACCTGTTTCTTCTTCTTCCTCCGTTTAGGAGAAGGAGGAGGAGGAGCCTTAAGCTCCACCGCCGAGTCTGTGTCCAAGAAATCCTCAAATGAATCCTCTTGGACACTCGGCCTACGCCGCTTCCGAGACACAGGCGATTTGGCAGTCAAGATGTGGCTTTCCAATCTTGCAAAGCGAGCCTCCCAATCTGGAGGCACAGGCACATCAGGCACTGCGTCCTCGTCCGGGTCGGAGAGGATATGCGCCCGGGGCTGTGTCGACGGCCCTGCCGACAACACGGGTGAGGAGTCGTACTCCTCGTCCACTCCACTCGGAACACGCCCCTCGGCTGCTGCTGCACCGCGCTTACTCCGCTTCGTGGCCATCGGGAACTGAAACAAACATTTTTGATCAGTCCCGGTATATATATATGTCACAATATGGTTGTTTCAAACTCATTTGGACATCTATTGGTGTTAAAGAACGTGTTTATACCGTTATAACACAGGCGTAATAAGCTAAATTTGTGCGTGGGTTGTGGGTCAAGCCCAAACCTTACGCGGGGTCGGGACCAGTGTATCGGCCCGCCCATCCCTCTGTTCCGCACACTTCTCCCACCTGTGACTACTACGTCAACAAGTTGGAGAAAATGCTACGAAACTCGGAGAAACGCCTGAAAAAGTTTTGTCTAGGGGAGTCTATAAAAGAAACCCAGGAGCATCTCCAACATTACTCTCTATTAGAGTACGAGAGAATTTCCACATGAGATAGGGCGAAACCCACATCTCTACCCATAGTCACACGGTGACCCGGGTGTTGACATAACCGCTAATGACCGGTTTGGTTCCTTCGCGAAACCCATTCGAGTGTTCTATCCTTGGTTGTTTATAACCAAATAACTCGTCCAAATTGGACCAACGAAAGTCTAAACTTTCCATATTGATGCTCTAATGCATCATAATTAAGCTAACCACAGTTTTTATTATACTTACTGTGTATTTGCTTGTATGTAGACTAATTTTGCCGGAGCAACCCAACGACACGTTATCCAGTCGTGAGTTGTATATGCTAATTGCTGGTACCGGACGTGCTTACCTCTCTCCCTAGCCTGAGGCTAGCCTGAGGCTGTTTACCGAGGTAAAATATATATATATATATATATATATATGTCAAGGTTGGTGGTTAATATATATATATATATATAGATATAGATATATGGATAAGGATAAGCCCCTTATCGCCTGTAATAAGCTCTGTAGTGCTCCTCCTTCCCCCCCCCCCTGGGGTGGGGGTAGGGGGGGGGCCTCCATGCACCGCTCCACCCCCTGCGCGGGGCTTGACACGCCACTCGCTTGGAAGTTTATATATATATATATATATATATATATATATATTTATATATATATATATGATAATTATGTGAGACTTACCTTGGTACAGTTGACACATAATTGTTGTTTTACCGAGTCCGAGGCCTCGGATATTTGTAGTCCAGTGAGATATAGCACTCCCGCCCAATCAATCTTTAACTTACCTACCGAAATTATGCCTATTTCCTTTTTTATCTCAACTTTGCTACATACTCCTTCGGAACCCGAAGCCCACAAACCTCCAACATCATGGGAAGGGAGGGTGGGACTGGACTACAAATATCCGAGGCCTCGGACTCGGTAAAACAACAATTATGTGTCAACTGTACCAAGGTAAGTCTCACATAATTATCCTATTTTACCTCGTCCTCAACCTCTTGACTATTTATAGCCCAGTGAGATGTTTACGTAGACATAATTTCGGCTTAGTATTTACTTTAGCTATTTATAATAGCCTTAGTACTCATGACTTGCGTAACAAAGTTGAAGCCATGTTTTTGTTTTTCTCTATCCGTTTGTTGTAATGTTTTGCAAATGATAGAGATGTTTTCCATTCTGCATTTTTTAGAATGGTTTTAATAGGAATGCCCAATTTCCTGCCATTCGATGCTACTTCGCCCATAGTAGAGTGTGCTGATTACTTCTTAATATCTATACCTGCTGCTAACAGTATCCTAAGAGTCCATCTTGTTAACGTATCTCTTGAAATTGGACTGAATAGTTTAATGTAACTTAACAATAATTATATATATATATGTATATATATATATATATATATATATATATATATATATATATATATATATATAGACCACCAACCAACCATGACATTTTATATATATATAAACCACCAACCATGACATTATATATATATATATAAACCACCAACCATGACATTTTGAGTGCGGTGATCCCCATTCCTGCAGAGGGGGTAGGCCCTGAGTGCAATCACACCCATATGTATATATATGTATATATATATATATATATATATATATATATATATATATATATATATATATATGGGCTATGCGTCTGGGCCGCGTTCAGGCTCCGTCTCGGAGGCGCCTCGGAGGCGCCCGTGACGTCAGGCTAGTCTGAACGGATTTAGCTGTTGGCCGCCTCGAAAATGGCGGCCTTCATAGGCGGCGGCCATTTGCAATCGAAATGCTGCGCTCTGATTGGATGAAACCACTGCAGGCGGCGGCCATTTTTGAGGCGCTGTTTTGTCTCCTGCCTGAAAAGGGAGGCGTCGCCGAGACGTCGCCGAGACGGACCCTGAACGCAAATAGACCAAAAAGCATCGCGGAGACGTCGCCGAGGCGCCTCCGAGACGGACCCTGAACGCGGCTCAGGTCACCTACACCGATCAGCAATAGAACATTTGCATTTGCATATATATGTGTGCATGATTGCAATGTGTGGTGAATGACACATCTGGGAGAGTTGGTGGAGGGGGCCCTCTCAAACAGTCAAATGAGCGTATTTTAAAAGAAGGCGTTATAATTGAGGTCACGTCTTTTATGGGCGTCGCCTTTGGGGTAAATAATAAAAAGTTGGTTATCGTCCGTTTGAAATAAAAATCAGAGTCGGGCGGGCATGTTTTTTTTGTGCCCCCACCCACCCAGTATTTCACGGGTCTCCTCCCCTCCCCCTCCCCCCGCCCCCCCCCTCATTCTCTCCACCATTCTCATTCACATTCCCTCCCTCCTCCCCATCCAACATCCTTCCTCTCCCACACTCCAACACCCTCCCTCTCCAAACTTCCTCCACTCTCGACCCTACTCCCTTCCCTTCCCAGTTCCCTCTCTATCACCGCTCAAATCCCTCTCCATTCCTTTCCCTCTCACTGCCCTGTCCATTCCCCCCTCTTCACTCCCCTTTCTGTTTCTCACTCCATCCACCCCACTCTCCACTCCTCTTTCCATTTCTCACCCCACTCGCCCTCTCCATTTAACAGTTTAACAAAAAATAATAAAAAAATCCAAAAGAAATCAGGGGCGGCGATTATTCTTGAACGGGCGGGGACGATCACCAATTTTATTTATGTTGGCCTCAGATGACGCTATTGCCGTTCTATATTTATCCTATTCTGTTTCGGTCCAGTGAAAATAGACCTTTGTTCAGTTTGTTGGCTCGTGGGGTTTAAGGTTCTGTCACACATCACCGGATTGGGGTACCGGATAGAAAACGGTACCCATCCGGTGTGTCTGTTCTCTCTCCGTTGGTGTCCGGTGTGTACGTGGCAAGTTTTGAACATGCACAAAACTTGTACTGGACACCGCCAGATTGACGTGTACGGTTGGTGTACTGTTTAAGTCCTTTTAGTCTGTTTCATGTCGGTTACGTCTCCAGTTTGCTTCCTGCACAGTCCATTGACGGTGTTTTGCGGGAATTCGGTTAGTATATGTTTCCGGCGTGCCCGTGACAGTCCGGTACGTGTCCGTTTAACATTCGGTTGTCGTCCGGTTATCGTCCGGTGCCTATCCGTTCATGTCTGTTTCATGTCCATTTGTCCAGCATTCACTGACGCGATAGCGCAACATTTCAACACAATTCGATATATTTTGATACCGAACTCCACCAGACTAGACAATTCTTTGTCCGGTTTATGTCCGTTGCTCAACCCGATAGAGGTGTGACAGGCGCTTAACATTGTCACCCACTCCACTAGGGTTGGGACCAGACGGTATGGCTGAATGAGTTGAGTGTCAGTCTCCCATTTTGGTAAACAACCAACCAGCTATACTTGTATACATACAATTGTGTCTTCACCACACACAAAATGTATTACATAACATACCAAGTTATTTTTCTGTTTTGTGACGGAACTATATTCCGGCGACTTCATACGTCACTAAAAGTATAAAGTAAAGCTTGTTTTATTTAACGACACCTCTAGAGCGCATTGATTTTTGCATCATCGGCTATTGGACGTCAAACATATGGTCATTCTGACATATTTCTTCGGAGGAAACCTGCTGCCGCCACATAGGCTCTACTCTTTCCGATAAGCAGTGAGGGTGTGTGTAGAATTTAAGCATTCTTGGATATCATCCTGGGGCCGTATTCATGACGAATTACTTATCTGCTCCCGCATTAAATGCCCGTTTCGGGTTAGCTAAATCCGGTGTTCCAGATATGTCACGGCGTATTCATGATGACACAGCATGGCGAATATACTTAACCCTACGGCTATTTTTAGATATGGGGGTATCCCTCTGAGCCTGTTCCGGCGACAAGCGCTCTTAGAGTATTACCATGTGTCAAAGCGGCCGGGTACTTTCGGTTTTGCTCACTACTGCTCACGTGCGTCCACAACTCCGACAAGAACGACTCACCGACTCACTACTCTTCCAACTATATTCACGCCCTACAGACGCTCCAACCACACTCTCAACACAACTACTTATCCGGCTAAACTCCGCACATCATCGGAGCCTCCCAAGTACGGTCAACGGCCACAAACGACCTAACTCCTCAGGTAAATCTCCCTATTTGTGTTCCATGTTTTCCCTCTCTGACACTCTGCTGGCTATGGTTGCCGACGCGGCGGCGAAAATGTGCCACTATAGTGACAATGAGCCACACTGACCGCAAATACCGAGCTAATAACAAGTAAGTACTTTTTATCTCTTTTAAGACATTCGCAAATGGTTGGGGTTTGGGCAAAGAACTAGACACGGTCTTTCAACTATCGAATAATTGCCAACGCGCAAAGACACTTGGTGAAATGCAGAAAAGTGGGGAAAATCCAAACTGGCGCCCACAAAACGCGGGCCATGTCACGTTTAAAGTACAGTTACATATATGTTGTACAATGGCTTGTATGATGTGTGCCCAATCTATTATAGCCGGTTAATATCCACATATTTTTTACGCTTTACTTTACGTTTATAATTATATTTCTGGTCACTTGACTTGCACGTCACGTTGAAATTAATCCAGCCATTTTTCGACTATGCTGACTTGTTGCTCGTCTGCAGCAGTACATTTTTATGCATGTATCTAAATTTTACCGGCAGCTGTCGAAAACTGGTAGAACCCTGTGCGATACGACAATAGTAAATACTATTCTTACTTATTTCCTAAATAGGCTACGTGTGCCAAACAAAGTAATAAAGTGTTAACAAAAGTCTGCTTAATTACAATATGCATTTTCCATTTATTCTCCCAACAAATCAAGTCATCTTTGACGTTAGTTACAAGCAAAAATAACTACATGATGCATGATTATAACAGCAAACCGGTCCACAATTGCAGATTTAGCATTCACTGAGATATGAGTTTAAAAAGGTTATATTTGCATATTTACGAGAACAAACAAAATTACATACGACATACTATTCATCATGAACCGTGTCTCATTAACGCAAACAGTTGTGCCGATTGAGCGTTACTTGTAAAGCACTTTTCTATACAGATTATCGATATATCTAACCATTTCACAAGTGCCTTAATATTGCGCTTCCTCCTTTTCACAGGAACAAAAATTTTCCTGGCGATTTGGCGGTAACTGAGAATAAGTTTTATAACGTCCTGTACAGTTGCAGGACCCACAAACTGTGCAAATGTTCTTGTTGAACCTTTCGACTAAAATTAACTGGCTACACCCGATTTAACATGGAGGAGAGGCTGCAGGAGCGGGACATGGCAAACGAGGCGGAGCACCGAAAGCCCTCCTCAGCCACATTAATCAACAGTCTGGCACTTCCAATCGCACCCAAATCACCAGTTTATATGGAATCACAGTTAGGGCAATCTTGGAAACAGAATAATCTAAAGTTAGCGTGCATGTCTGTCATTGCTTTACACAGCTTTAATAGTCATTATTTGCTCAATATGAAAATGTGATACTTAACTATATTCACAGTATTTTTTTCAATTAAACTGACAATTGTTTATGTATATTTCAGAACCAGGATATTATAAATTCACTTTAGATTTATATATTTGCTTTACAATCATATTTGTTTACACTATTTGCCAGACTTTGTGCGCTTCCTACGATGCACATTACGAAAATGTTGCAGTAGTTCCCGATCTCACACGTTTGTTCAAGTTTGTTGACTGACCTCAAAGTAGCATCCTGTGTGGGATATTATACCAACAACTAGAGAAAATTGTTATATACACAAGTTAGTGAATTGTTCAACTATTGAATGAGTGTCTTCCAATTTATACTCAACCCACACACATATATAACAAACTCAAATTTGTGCGTAACACTTATACTGTGAGGAACAGTAGCCCTTCCCAACGTGATCTTCATGAGCCATTCTAGGGGGGCCACCATGGAGGCGAACACTGTCCCTCCAACCGTAGCAGCACCTAGAGAAATATTGATGGGGGGGAGAACATTTAGGTAACACAACACTTGCAAGTTGTAACTAGTTCAAAACCATTATTAACAATATGTTCGTCTTACATCATTTTAGATTAGGCTGTTTAAACGGGTAGTTTCACAGTATTCATTACACTTAACTCCTCTCTCTACTCTTACCAACAGATTTAACGTGTAAGCCAACCACAGCATCAGTATGTCTTCGGAGCCAACTCCTTCAACCTCTGCCAGCAAGAGGCAGCGCAAGGCCAACTATGGTGATCACGAGATACATATTCTGCTGGAGGAAGTAATGCTGGCCCGGACCGTACTCTTCTCCGCATTCAGTAATAAGATCACGTTACAAGAGAAGAACAAGGCCTGGGACCGGGTGGCGGGGGCTGTAACCGCCTGTGGGATCGCCCGGCGATCGAGGGTCGAGGTGAAAGAGAAGTGGAAGGCGATGAAGGCTGATGTCCTCAGTCGTCAAAGGCGTTCAGGGCAAACTGGGGGCGGTCCTCCTGACACACCCCTTCCCTTTGAGGAGAGCATTCTGCAAATAATTGGCGCAGATTCAAATTTGTTCCAAGGCGTAACAAGTAAGTTTGTACTTGACGCAGTCATATAGCTCTCGCTAGTAAACGTTTTATATACCAGACAACATGTGCCTCGGTGACAGTTTTCGGCAGTATGCATTGTAAAGTGATATGCGCTTATTAATCGGATATTGAACCCAACATGCTTTTTAGCTATCGACAAAGTGCTATATACCGAAAGTTTGTATCTTTTAGTTTGTGTACGCAATGGACATTGTCACATTTCGTGTTATGCCTGTTCAACAATTTTACGTTCAAGTTTTAGTTTATTCACGCCTCCTTTGTTGCAGCTTCCTATGCCCTCAGCTATCTCGGGCCAGTTGCGGCGACAACCAGCTCGTCAGCAGTGACGGCGTCGACGGGCCCGGCGGAGGAGATCCCAGACGAGGATCTTCGCTGGTCACACACAGTGGCCCTGTCAGGAGTGGAAGGAAACTACACTGTCCCGGAAGCGGCCACCTCCTTCTCCGCGGAAGACATTGCACGGCCTATGCGTACTTCAACGCCACTGGGGCCAGCGTCGCTGGAGGCGACAACTGTCAGTCTAGGTGTACCTGTGCCATTAAACCTGTCAGCAGGGGGGGCCAGTGTAACCCTCCGTGCAGGGTTTCCTGGGGAACCGGTGACGGTGATGGCAGACCCGGAGGACGCGGCTCGCCCTCCCTCCACTGGAAGCAGTTCACGGTCGCGCGCTGCCAGAGGATGGTCTAGGAGTCGTCCACACAAAGAGTTTCCCGGACAGGCGGCGGAAAGGCAGGCCTTCATGGCCTGCCTCGAGAGCGCAACCCAAAAAAATGCTGCGAAAACAACTGTGCTAAACGCACGCGTCGAACACGAGGCAGCCGAACGTGAGCGCGCGGATGCGAAGGGCCTCCTTGAGAGAGACTTACTTGTGCTAAAGTACCGCAGGGAGCTTCTGACCATTGAGAGACTTGAGCGTGAGGGGGAAATGGAAAGGGTTCGGGTGGAGAGGGAATTAGTCACTATGAGACTGAGGAGGGAGACGCTAGAAGTAGCAAAACTTGAGAGGCAGATGGGGGGAAGGGTATAGGATGGAGATATTGTTTTGAATAAACAAGGGTGAAGATGGTCAACATACATCGGCGTTGTCGTTATTGTTTCCCTAATATTGTGTGCCAGTAAGAACTAACCCTTTCAATCCTTGAAACAGGTACATAAGGTAAGCATATGGAGACGTCACTCACCGATTTCAGAAGAAATTGTCCGCTGTTCTCTGTCTCGCTGCCTTGCCCACTTGTGCGCGAACGCGCTCTGAACCTTGATAGTTGTCGGGACGGTTCGCTTCTGCTTCATTGTCATGGCGTTCATTTTCATTGTCCGAATCTGCGTCCGACTCAGAATCGGAAGGGTCTTCGAGGTTGAGCATCCGCGCCTTGTTGTGCAGAATGAGACAGACCGTGATAACGTTGCACACCTTAGCGGGCTGCAGTCGCAGGCGACGGAGGCAGTGCCAATGTCTCTTCAAGACCCCGATCGATCTCTCGACAATCGACCTTGCCGCTTTATGATGAACATTGTACGCTTCCTGTCGTGGTGAGTTTGGATTGAGGAAGGGTGTGAAGAGCCAATCACGTTGCATATACCCACTATCCCCAAGTAGGATACCATTTACTGGTTTCTGGTCGCTCTCAAACGCTTGGAACAAAGGTGATTCCCGAAGGATGCGTGCGTCGTGCACGCTGCCCGGCCATTTAACGATGCAATCGATGAAACGCAGTTCGCCATCACATATCACCTGAAATATATATGGGGTAAGTGATGTTTAGAAAGCGTCCAAACAAAACCCTAAGTCCAACTGACGCAGGCTGGAAGGGCAATTTTAAGAAAAGAAGGCCGACATATATGTGAGGAGATTACATATTACGAGCATCTACCTGGACATTGAGGGAGTGATAGTGCTTCCTGTTCACAAACTCGTGTTCGTAGTCGGCGGGTGCTTCTATGCGAATTTGCGTGCCATCTATGCATCCAAACACATTTGGGAAGCCGTAAGTGTTGAATATTTTCGCTTTTGTCCGGTCCGCTGCCTCCTGAGTCGGCAGTTTGATAGATTAGGGCAGCTGTTGCACCAAAGCTGCGGTCACTCTGGGAATAGTCCTCGAAACGGTTGGCTGTGAAACCCCCACTAACTCCCCGCAGACATCCTGAAAAGTGCCACTTGCGTAGAATCGTAGGGCGATCATAACCTGCAGAAAAAAATGCAAAACACAATAAGTAGAGAACGGATTTAAGCCAAAAAACAACAGACAGCTTAGCAGCAATAAATAATAGAAACAAAATATAATAGCGTGCAAAAATAAAAAGTAAAAACCTAAGGAAAGAGTAAGAACGGTCACAGAAACTAGATAAGATTGAAATATAATGTGTGAGTTCGTTGTTTCTACAGTTGAGCAGTATTGTGGAAGTTATTAGCAATTGTGAGTGTATTTACGAAAGTTAAAGACGAAAACTGATAGCTTGGAAGCCATGTTATTGACGCCCTAGTGTGGGACATTTAGTAGGTGACAGTCAAAACGTTACGCCAATAATTGCCGTACTGAATCCCCGGAAACAGAGTTGGTAGATAGGATTCCAAAGTTAAGATTTGAGTGGTATTATTAACAGAACGATGTAGTTCACGATCTAGCAGTGACTTGGGTGAAAGGCCACATGACCTACTTTTGAATGAAAACAATGCTGGCTGCGAACCGATATGAAGCGTACAACGTTGCGCGTTTTAGAAGGAAATCTCAGGTCAGTATAGCTCCCTGAGGCACAAAACGAACTAGATGGAGCATAGGAGAGGGCTGCTGTAATTTAATGGGGCAAACGAAGAGTGGAGAAATCGCGGTCTGAGTATAATGTAAACAAGTACCTGCAGCAATGGTGGAAGCGACCCGCGGCGACTCGGAAGTTCGATTTGCTCAGCTATGGTGTCAGTGATGGCTAAAATGTTGTGTCTTCGAAAACGAAACTTCTTGAACAGATCCACATCATCGTACTTTTCAAATGGATGTGTCCTGTCGCGGAAAATTTGATTCCTGGCCAAGTTACGTCTCTCAAGAAAGCGGCGATAAATGAAGATGTCCATGTTGAAACACTAACTCCGGCATTAAACTTGGTACAGAGCGGTGTTAGCCGAAGGCCTTTTAAACTCGCCGAGTTACCGTAACACTGACACATGAATACGCATTTTGCGCCCCTAAACCAGAAATCCCCGCCAAAACCAGTTTAGCCTCGCTAAACGACCATCATGAATACGGCCCCTGCAGTGGTAGGAAGGAGGCCATGGTTAGTGGTTGTGGTAGGTGGTAATTGGTGTGTGTGTGAGGGGGGGCGATGAGGTCGGGGTTACATCCTAAAAATATATGAGGTCATATCAGGATGCGAATATCAATCGTGACACAACGGCTTTGTGGTTTCGTTTAGCTATATGTGAATCACTATACTGCAAATTTGAATCACTCCCCCCCCCCCTTTTTCTCTTTTATTTTGTTTGTTTTTGTAAACCACCTTTGTAACAAATGAAAATGAAGCCGCCACAGTTTATTGTATGCTTGTTTGGTTGTTTGTTTGTTTGTTTGTTGTTGTTTTACATCCTAGCAACATCTAAGGTCATATCAGGATGGGTACCAACTTGTGACACTATGCACTCATGGTGACTTTATAGTGCTGTCCCACTAGGAAACCAGGCCGCCGGCACCATGACCTGGTATCCCACTCAGTCACATTATCCTGACACTGAGCACACCAGTCCTTGCCCTATCCTAATAATGCCGGGCACCGGGCTAGGAAGCAACAAGTATCAATTTTTAAGTCATCGGTTTGACTCGACCAGGGTTCGAACCCACGATCTACCAGCACGGGAGACGGACGCTCCAACTCATTCGGCGATCCTGTATTGTATGCAGCCAAATCGCTTAATGCTGAAACGCTGTGGGTATTAGATCTGGCAAATTCCTTTCACATTCTAGAACCTTTCGTTTTGCGTTTTCCCCCCCTACCATCCACCCCAATGGGCCCCCTCCCCTGCCACCAACCACCCTTAACCATCATGAACAAACCATCAACACACCAAACATCCTACACAACTATCAATCTGTTTAAACACATTGAACATTATTATATAAGACTTACAAAATGTCTTGTCAACTATAAACTTAGCTAGTTTTATAAGAGAAAAAAATGGAACCCACAACGATTGTTTGAGTTCCCCCGAGTATACATCTTCTACTCGGTGCTGCTCCCCATTTTTGCATGAACCGCAGTGACTGGTGCTGTACATTATACAGGCCACTCCCTCAATTCTACAGGATCGGTGCTGTGACTAATACAGCCCTGACCAAACTTAGATTATTTAGAATGTCAATTCCAATAGTAAGATGGCCGGAAGATCAGTGCTCCGGCGCTGACAAATGTCATATTCAGATGACTAAATACTTTACCAAAAAAAAACAAAAAAACATAGCTTTGATAGGGGGATGGGGGGGGGGGGGGTTAGTTGGTTGTTGTAGTTTTACGTCCTGGCTACAGTTTTTGTTTGTTTGTTGTTGTTTTACGTCCTAGCAACATCTAAGGTCATATCAGGACGGGTACCGACTTGTGACAGTGCACACTCATGTATACCTAAGTACATACCTCCAGGCACATTATATACAGTGTGTGTCTGTATGCCTACCTGTCTACTGACCTACATGTGCGTCACTGCATGGTCCTGGGTCTGTCAGCTGCGTAGTTCGATAAAAACATTACATTTTCTAAACTACAGTTACTTAGATGTAATCCCACACATTCAACTTAAGATATTGTTGCATAAAAAATTTACCAAACAAACATTGTTGTCGCTGCATAGAAGGGAATACTAAGTCAATCTAATGATTGGTTGGTTGTTGAAGCTTCATGTCCTGGCGACATTTTGTTGTTGTTGTTTTACATCCTAGCAACATCTAAGGTCATATCAGGATGGGTACCGACTTGTGACAGTGCACACTCATGGTGACTTTATAGTGCTGTCCCACTGGGAAACCAGGCTGCCGGCACCATGACCTGGTATCCCACTCATTCACATTATCCTGACACTGAGCACACCAGTCCTCGCCCTGTCCTAATAATGCCGAGCGCCTGGCTAAGAAGCGACAAGTATCAATTTTTAAGTCATTGGTTTGACTCGACCAGGGTTCGAACCCACAACCCCACGATCTACCAACATGGGAGACGGACGCTCTAAGTCATTCGGCCATCCCGTCTGGTCTCCTGGCAACATCTAAGGTCATATCAGGATGGATACCGACTTGTGACAGTGCATATTCATGGTGACTTTATAGTGCTGCCCCACTGGGAATATCAAGCTGCCAGCACCATGACCCAATATCGTACTCAGTAGCATTATCCCCAGTAGCATTATCGGTGGCATGAACGTCAACAATCTTAGATATGCCGATGACAGTGTAATACTAGCAGACAGTGAGAAAAATCTACAAGATATTGTGAATAGAATCAATGATGCGCTGGAATACTATTCAACATGAAGATGAATGCCAGGAAGACCAAAACAATGGTTATAAGTAAAAAGACAGATAAACCAAATATCAATATAACCATAGATGGCACAAACATAGAACAAGTATCTGAATTCATATATCTCGGACAAAATATTACAAATGATGGGAGATGTGAGGAAGAAATTAAGAGAAGGATAAGAATAGCCCCAACAACATTCTCCAAAATGTATAGAGCGTTAACATCAAGTAAGATATTAATAAATACAAGGAAGCGTATTCTTCAGTGTTATGTGTTGTCTACTCTAATGTATGGGGATGAGACATGGACAATCTCTAAGAAAATGTACAAACGTTTCAGCAGCGTTTGAGATGTGGACATATCGAAGGATGATGAAAATATCATGGACAAAGAAGACCACCAACAAAGAAGTTCTTAGAAACAATAAAAATAAGAAATGCTTGTTTGCCACTATACAGACAAAGAAACTTACTTATTTTGGCCACATCATTCGTCAGAGTTCAATATACCGTACATTGTTGGAAGGGAAGGTGAATGGCAGCAGAGGGAGAGGGAGACCAAGAACATCATGGTTTACAAATATTTCACAGTGGACAGGCTTGAATTATTCACAGTCTATCAGAACAGCACACCATCGGGACAAGTGGAAAACCATTGCATCCATCCCTCGACTAGAGGACGGAACTATTGATTGATTGAGCATTATCCTGACAGTGAGCCAACCAGTCCTTCCTTGCCTTATCCTAATAATGGCCGAGCACCTGGCTAGGAAGTGACAAATATCAATTTTGTAAGTCATTGGTTTGACTTGACCAGGAACCGAACTCCCGACCTTCCGCATACGAGACGAGGCTTCAGAAGTAACAAACAGGCTCTACCAAATTGACTTAGCATTCCTCTCTATGTAGCAGCAAATGTTTAAGAGGTGCATAAGGGAGTGGGACATAATTCAGGTGGTAGAGTGTCCACCTCTGAGTTTGAAGGTGTGGGTCATCCAATCGATCCTGCTCAGTGGACTCATTTGCCGTTTAGGCTATTTTCCATTCCAACCAGTGGTCCACAAGTGGTTCATCCAAGGCCGTGGTATGTGCTGTCCTGTCTGTGGGAAAGTGCATATAAAAGACCTCTTGCTGCTTATCGGAAAGAGTAGCCTATGTGGCGGCAGTGGGTTTCCTCCAAAGAAATATATCAGAATGACCATATGTTTGACCTCCACGAGCCGATGAGATAAAAATCAATGCGCTCTAGAGGCATCGTTAAATAAAACAAGCTTTACGTTGTTTAAGTAATGGGTTGGATAGCTCTTTATTAGTCCTGGCCGAGCAATAACAGAAAAAGGTAATCTCGAGCCCAACCCCTGGCCCTCTTAGAGGATTGGTGAGGATGGTTGCTGTAGTATATGCCCCACCAAGACCCTAGGCCATAAAAGGACGGGTACCAACTTGTGACAGCGCACACTCATGATTACTTTATAGTGCTGCCTCAGTGGGAGATCAGGCTGTCGCTACCATGACCTTGTAGAATGTCTAAAGCTCGAATCTGTGGTTGTGTCGGCAGGCTATAGTGAAATCAATACAAACAAAGAGAAAGGAAGAGTATAAAGTGTAAAGGAAGAGAGAGTCAATCACCCCACCCCTTTCCCCCAATGGGAAACAAGCATTCTTGGCCCTACCTATTGACCAATTTCATGTGACGTCAGCAATTGGAACTAGGTCAGTGCGCGTGCAACTTGGCTGCAGAAGGACACCGGATAATAGCTTTGTTTACCACACATGGTCGGGAGGTTTGCAAATATCCAGCATTTACACAACAAATATAACATGTCTTGCTGCGTGGTTGGATGGGAGAACCGACCCTCTAGAAACCCGGACCTCACATTTTACAGGATACCGTCTGGAGCAACCCCATTCCTGGTCCCCATGGCTACCAGTGGTCTGCCTACCACCACCAAGCTGTGTGGCCCCCCCTGGCAACCACCAACATTGACCCTGAGTGTGGTGATCCCATCCAGCAGAGGGAGAGGGGTTAGGCCCTGAGTGCCCTAAAAGGGCTGTCACATTAGGGTTTTTTGCGGGAGCGTACGGCGGCGTAGGCACGTTACGTCATATACGTCGGCATACGCCGCCATACGCTATGCATATGCTACGCATACGCTATGCATACGCTATGCATACGCTACGCATACACTATGCATAGGCCATCATGTGCCGGCCTATGCCGTTGTACGCCGCCATACGCTTTCTCCCGTCCGTCCATCCAAAATCTTTTGTGCATGCTAACAAAATCTTGACCTATGGGAGCTTATGGTTCATACGCTACTCATACGCTACTCATACGCTGGTGTACGCTCCTCATATGACGGTGTATGCTCCTCGTATGCTACGGGTGCGCCGGCGGAGGTTACACATACGCGCAACTTGCGTCACCGGCGTATGTAGCGTACGCATAACGTAGCGTATGTAGCTAGCGCATGTAGCGTACGCATAACCTACGAGTTACATATGGGAGTGTACTCCTAGCGTATGCACAGTGTATGCACAGCGTATGCACAGCGTATTCCAAGCGTATGCCATAGGTCTCGACATCGATCTTGACTCATACGCTACTCATACGCTACGCATACGCTACGCATACGCTACGCATACGCTACGCATACGCTACGCATACGCTACGCATACGCTACGCATAGGTTCCATGTGCCAATCAAAACCGTAAAAAAATGTCACAGTACGCTCTCATACGCTCCTCGTACGCTCCTCATAGGTTACGCATACGCTCAAAAACACCCAATAGGTCACCAAAGGTCACGACAGGCCGGCACGCGCAGCTTTTTCTCATTTTCATCGTAGGTTTTCAATACGCTCCCGCTATACGCCATAATGTGACAGGGCCTTTCCACACAGCCCTGCCAGCACCACTATGTATATTTACATCCCACTCAGGAACAACCAGCACTTACATATATAACATGTACACATACATGCACTTGGTCACGTACACCTCTTTAGTAATAGAACATTTGCATTCCCCCCGATGCCGTAAATCGGAATATTTTACAACCTGATATCCCACAGTCACATTATCCTGACACTATGGTTGGTTGTTGGAGTTTGATATCCTGGCAACATCTAAGGTCATATATCAGGATGGGTACTGACTTGCGGCAATACGCACTCTCACCGACTTTATATCCCACTCAGTCACATTATCCTGACACTGAGCAACCCAGTTCTTGCCCTATCATAATAATGCCGAGCACCAAGCTAGGAAGCGACAAGTATCAATTTGATATTTCATTATTGGTTTGACTCGACCGGGAATCGAACTCGATCTCCCATACGCGAGGCCCGCGCTCTATCGATTCGGCCACCGCGCCCGGTGCCTAAAATATTGGACGATCCAATGACTTGGCTCAGCGTACGGCCCTGATGTGTGAACATGGCGATGAATACAGTCTGATCCGGAATCTCCATTGCGGATGTCGCCAAAGGCCGGATGCTGTTTGGTTGTTGTTGTTTATGTCCCAGCAACATCTAAGGTCATTTTAGGACAAATACAGACTTGTGACAGTGCGCATTTATGGCAATGGGGGGGATCCGAGTACATTGTTTGTTTGTTGTTGTTTTACGTCCTAGCAACATCTAAGGTCATATCAGGACGGGATCCGAGTACATGGGTTCGTGGGTTCGAACCCTGGTCGAGTCAAACCAATGACTTAAAAATTGATACTTGTCGCTTCCTAGATAGGCGCTTGGCATTCCTAGGATAGGGCAAGGACTGGTTGGCTCAGTGTCAGGATAAAGTGACTGGGCGGGATATCAGGTCATGGTGCTGGCGGCCTGGTCTACCAGTGGGGCAGCACTATAAAGTTATTGTCAGGTCTGTGAGGTTTGTCCGTGTGTCAGATTCTCGTCCCGGTCTTCATGGTTCAAATTTCCAGTGCGTGGAAAATTGATACTTATCGCTCCCTAGCCTGGCGCACGGCATTGTTAGGATAGGTCAAGGAGCAGTGGAATGATGAAGACTAATCGCCTGCGACGCATTTTCAAGTTTTAAACAAATTAATTAGGGGCAGGCGATTTTTCAGGCACAGGCCATTTAAACAAATATATTTGGCCTAATTGAGAATGCCTTTTTTCTTACTGTTGATTGACGGGTTTTTTTTCAGTGTCAAATTACCAATCACGCATTTTCCACATTGCCAGTTATGTTTAAAGAAAATCTTTAATTGAAGTTTTTATAATAATGTTTTTTGTTTATATAAATAAGAAACTATTAGAAATGCTTTGGGCTAGCAGCAATTCAACTTTCGTAAGCACACAATCTGTGCAACATAGTGTAATAGTCTGCACTGACCTCTCAGGCAAGTAACCACATAGACATGCAGGCATGGGTAGTGTGTTGATATCAGGGAGCCTAGGTGGTGAAATGGTTAGCACACTGGCCCAGAATGCAAAGAGATGTGGGTTCGAGTCCTGCTCTAGGCGCAATATTTCCCATTTTCATTACCCCATGACACTGGTGCCATGACCATGATCCTGTACAAGCCACGCACTGTATGGTTGTTGAACATACCTTTTGTATGTATGTGTTAGTGCATTGCCTGTATATATGTAATTGTAAGCATTAAAAGACTTACACTTCCAGGGGGACAAGTGTAGTGGTCTGCACTGACCTCTCAGGCAAGTAACCACATAGACAGGAAGGCGTGGGTAGTGTTGTGATATCGGGGAGCCTAGGTGGTGAAATGGTTAGCACACTGGCCCGGAATGCAAAGAGATGTGGGTTCGAGTCCCACTCTAGGCGCAATATTTCCCATTTTCATTACCCCCATGACACTGGTTGCCGTGACCATGATCCTGTACAAACTATACGCTGTATGGTTGTTGAACCTACCCTGTGTATGTATGTGTTAGTGCATTGCCTGTATGTATGTAAATGTAAGCAGTAAAAGACTTACAATTCCAGGGGGACAAGTGTAGTAGTCTGCACTGACCTCTCAGGCAAGTAGCCACATAGACAGGAAGGCGTGGGTAGTGTGGTGATATCAGGGAGCCTAGGTGGTGTAATGGTTAGCACACTGGCCTGGAATGCAAAGAGATGTGGGTTCGAGTCCTGCTCTAGGCGCAATATTTCCCATTTTCATTACCCCCACAACACTGGTGCCATGACCATGATCCTGTACAAGCCACACGCTGTATGGTTGTTGAACCTACCCTTTGTATGTATGTGTTAGTGCATTGCCTGTATATATGTAATTGTAAGCATTAAAAGACTTACAATTCCTGTATGACCTTAGATGTTGCTAGGACGTAAAACAAACAAACAAAGCCATAGGATTGTGAATAATAACGTGCTAGTGTAGTTAGACTGGGTGTGTTCAGGTCTGTGTGCAATGAAAATAGTGTGACCATTTAAAAAAACAAAAAACATTCGTGCACCTTGTTGCTGATTCCATCTATTAATAGATCTCGAATCAGTGACCGTGAGAACTCGCGGCACAGTCATGCATCCCCGGTTTTCTCTGAGTTGTTACAATTGTTGTAGTACATTATTTAGTGGGCGAATCCTGGGTAGTATTCTAAGCAACAGACATTTTTTGGCATACATATAGGTAAAACAGACGAGGCGGCCAAATAAGTTGAGCGCCCACTGTGATATATGCGTAATAGACATACAGGTGTGTGGTTAATATATGTTAACGAGATGCAGAGGTTGAGTCAAAGAGGTATGCAAATGAGATGACGTCATGGAAAGTTGCCGGCGGGTCAAGCGTGCCCTAGGCTGTGAATAAACCATTCAGTATCCAGAACTCGAAGTGTTCAGACGTCGTTCTTTCACATGGTGTCAGATGAGGAAGGATGCCGCCCGCTAATACGTTGCTGGGTTTGCGGCCTCCTGGTCAGCTTGTGATCAGCCACAATGCGAGATCGAACTGGAAAACATGGATCAGAGCATATGATATTTACGCTACTGCGGCAGGTGTCGTATTGAAGACGGAACGAGTGCAATGCTGCATCTTTCTTCACGTAGCCGGCAAGGAGGCGCAGCAGGTTTTTGCTAGTATGGATATCGCTCTCGCAGATCAAGATAAGATCGTGCCGCTTACAGAGGCGTTTAGGATTTATTGTGTCGGTAAATGCAGTATCATTAGCAAACGTTATAAATTCAATTCACATAATCAAGCATCAGAAAACATGGCTACGTACATTACGGTGTTAAGAGACAAAGTCAAAGATTGTGTGTATGGGACCGTGGAGGAGTCGCTGTTGCGTGATCGAATTGTGGCTGGCGTTAAAAATGTGAACTTACATAACAAATTGCTTCAAACTACTGAGTTAACATTGGTAAAGTGCATAAGTATGTGTGAAATGAGTGAGTTCAGCTCAGATCTGTTGGAGGACACCAAATCAGACGTTGAAAGTAAGGAGGTGGATTGCATTAGGAATTATGCTAATGCGTGTACCGGTGCACCGGTGGTTCGGTCAGCGGCGACACCATCTTGGAAATCGCTATCTTGGAATTCCGGCGGCGCCGGTGCAGGAGAGTTCAAGATCCGCTGCCAGAACTGTGGATATGAACACCGCCGGGGAGTCTGCCCAGCGAAAGGCAAGGCTTGCATTGCCTGTCGGAAGATCGGGCACTTCGGTAAAGTCTGTAGGAGCGGACTGGGCAGAGTCAACGAACTTAACATCGAAGCGCCTGACCCTCACAATGCTGAGCAAGACCCGAATCCGGCGGAAGTCAATGTGCTGGAAATGGATCTGTTTGTCAGTGCCGTCGACCGCGGTGCTGGTCGGGATGCCGAGCTGTAGCACGCGATCGTTCGGGTGAATGGTTGTCCTGCCAAGTTCAAGCTCGACACCGGTTCGGAGGCGAAGGTACTGCCGAGGTACGTCTTCGACAGAGTTGCTCCAGGGCGGCTGACGAGCACCAGGTGTTCGTTGGTGACATTCTCTGGTCACCGGATCACGCCTGATGGGGAGGCACTGCTGGACGTCAACAACAGAGTGCTTAAGTTCCAAGTGGTGCCGGATTGCCAGCCCATTTTGGGCAAGCAAGCTTGTGTGACGTTGAACCTGCTGGCGCGGGTGGATGAGGTACACTGCGCCGAGCCGACGAACATTCCGGTGCCGACGAACATTTCCGGGCCGACGAACAGTGTCAGCGCTGGGGCAGAGAAGCTGGTAAGCGAATACAAAGATGTGTTTCAGGGTTTGGTGCTGATTAAAGCGAAGGCTGTCATTCATGTTGATAAGTCTGTTCAACCTGTCATTGATCTGCCTAGACGGATCCCGTTTGCCATTCAGAGTAAGGTATGTAGTGAGATTGATCGTATGGTGGAGTTAGGTGTCATAGTGGCACAGGATGAACCTATCGAGTGGGTTAATTCTATTACTATCGTAAAAAAAATAAAACAAGATTAGGATTTGTCTGGATCCGACTAAGTTGAACAAAGCGATAAAGAGGGGGCCTTTCCCTACTAAAACTATTGATGAGATCATTGCCAAAACGACCGATGCTAAGTATTTTTCAGTTTTGGATGACAGGGTATTGGCAAATAGAATTAGATGACAAAAGTTCACATTTGTGCACGTTTACTACTCCATGGGGGCTGGAACAGGTACCCGGTATCGGGATAGTCACAGACGACATTTTGGTATATGGGTCAACGGTTGAGGAGCAAAACGAGCGGCTCCGAGCTGTGTTGGACCGAGCTAGGTCGGTTAATCTAAAGTTAAATGATACTAAATCATTGTTATGTAAGACTACAGTAAAATATGTAGGTCATCAACTTACCCAGCAGGGTGTGAAGCCTGATCCAGACAGAATACAAGCAATAGTTGACATGCCAGAGCCGCATGACAAACAAGGCATCCAAAGGTTCCTGGGCATGGTTGGGTATGTACACAAGTTCATACCTAACATGTCCAAGATAGCCAAACCACTACGCACACTCCTAGATAAGGACGTGGCGTGGCACTGGCAAGCCGAACAGCAGGGCGCGTTTGATAAGTTGAAGGAGAAGTTAAGAACTGCTCCTGTGTTGTCATACTACAATGTTAAGAAACCTGTTGTGATTCAAGTAGATGCTTGTCAGTCGGGTTTAGGGGCTGTGTTAATGCAGGATGATAAACCAATCGCACTCGCATCTTGTGCGCTTAACTCGGCGCAGTGTGGTTATGCCACTATCGAAAAAGAAATGCTCGCCATATGTTTCGGATGTCAGAGGTTTCATAAGTATATTTTTGGCAAAGAAGTTCAAATTCAAACCGACCACAAACTGTTGGTGGCGATAATGCAGAAACCAATACATAAACTTTCAGTGAAAATGCAGAGGATGCGAATGTGATTACAGAATTACAATATCCAGTTATGTCATGTGAAGGGTTCTTTGATGTTTTTTGCAGACACGTTGTCCAGGGCGCATAGCGCTAAAGTAGGTCAGGATAGCCTGTTCGATGACACGTTCTGCGTGGCTGCAGTGGATATGCAGTCGTCGAGTTTGTTGAGTAAGATTGTAATTGAATATGATAAAGATGTATCTATGTCTATGTTGATCTCACACATTGAAGATGGGTGGGACATTAAACGCATACAAACACCACCATGCCTGAGGCAATACATTCCATACAAACACGAGTTAACAGTTGAAAATAATCTGGTAATGAACGGCAATCGGGTGGTGGTTCCTCCAGCTCTTCAGAATGAAATGATAGAGGCGTTGCATGAGACGCATTTGGGAGTGACGAAGTCCAAGCAGTTGGCGGGTGACTGTATGTTTTGGCCGAATATGAACAAACAAATTGAGAAGAAGGTCAGTCGTTGTGACACTTGCCAAAACAACCGAAAGAATTTGTATAACGAGCCATTGATAAGTCACCCGATCGCCTGTCAACCGTATGATAAAGTTGGTGCCGATTTATTTGAATTAAATCATACGAATTACCTGATAACTGTAGATTATTACACCAAGTTTCCAGAGGTGACGTTGTTGGGCGATACGTCGTCTGTCACTGTTATTGAAGCGTTGAAAGATAATTTTGCAAGACACGGTATTCCTAGTCAGGTCATGTCGGACAATGGTCCACAATTTAAGAGTCATGAATATAGGGAGTTTGCACTACACTATGGGTTTAAGGCCGTGTATTCCAGTCCACAATATCCTCGTAGCAATGGACAGGTAGAACGGTTTGTCCAGACAGTCAAGGATATGTTAAAGAAGTGTGACAAAACGGGGGCTGATTTTCAGTTGGCGTTGCTGAATTATCGTAATACTCCGTTGCCTGTCCTGAACGCATCTCCAGCGCAGATGCTCATGAGCAGGAGGTTGAGAGGCAGGTTGCCTATGGCAGAGGTCATTTTGTTGCCTGAAACACAGGGTCCGAAGCAAAGCCAGATGGCCAAGCGGCAGCATAGTCAGAAAGTTTTTCATGACCAGAAGTGCGGTAAGGCGCACAAGCCTATTAAAGTTGGGGATAAGATAAAATACAAAAATAATGCTGGGGATTGGAAAAAGGGGGTTATTTTGGGACGAACTGGGGTTTCTGGGAGAGAGTATCAAATTTTGAACGAGTCAGGTAATATGTTGTATCATGACCGAGTCCAGATTATCAGGGCGCCTCTGGGTCAGCGTCAGTGCCGAATGTAAACAGTGCGGCTAATCTAAGTAGGTCAGGTCGGCTGATAAGGCCGGCGAGCAGGTTAGACCTGTAGGAGGTCATTGTACATCGAGTGTGTACGCAAGTAACATGTGTATGTAGGGTTAAGTTTTGTTCGCTCGGACATTTGCAACTTAGGTACGCATATATATATTGTTATTGTTTATTGAATGTTTCTTCTTGGTTATTTTGTAACATTTCATGTTTCAGAAATACTTTGAGGGGGGGATGTGATATATGCGTAATAGACGTACAGGTGTGTGGTTAATATATGTTAACGAGATGCAGAGGTTGAGTCAAAGAGGTATGCAAATGAGATGACGTCATGGAAAGTTGCCGGCGGGTCAAGCGTGCCCTAGGCCGTGAATAAACCATTCAGTATCCAGAACTCAAAGTGTTCAGACGTCGTTCTTTCACACCCACCTCCGATTTTGGTTTGTTTGTTTAGTTTTTTTTGTTTTACGTCCTAGCAACACCTAAGGTCATATCAGGACAGGTACCAACTTTATAGCGCTGCCCCACTGGGAAATCAGGTCGCCAGCACCATGACCCAATATCCCACTGAGTCACATTATCCTGACACTGAGCGAAACCAGTCCTTGCCCTATCCTAATAATGCCGAGTGCCTAGCTAGGAAGTGACAAATATCAATTTTTAAGTCAATGGTTTGACTCTACCAGGGTTCAAGACCTGTGCAACCAATCTCACAGCTGTCCGTTTTGTCAAATTTATTTTCCGCATTCTTGAATGATTTTCAGTAACACATTTACAATGAAAAACACAAAACCACAAGCCTATTACAGACCTGTGCACCTGGGAAAAATGCCATCAGTATTCTGAAAGTCATTTTCAGTATTCTTTTCAGAGACTTTCAGTAATACTTTCAGTATTTGTACAGATGCGATCAGTAACTTTTAGTGTGATAAAAAAATACATCAATTTCCGGAACAAAGGCCAAGAAACCGTATTTCCCCTTGCAATCCGGAACAAATCCGGAAGGTGCACAGGTCTGGGGTTCGAACCCGTGGATTCGGATCCCCCAATCTCCCAAAACAGGAGCCGGATGCTCAACTCATTCGGCCATCCCGTCTGGTCCCGATTTTGGTAGAACCAGGGATGATAGTGGTGTGGGAGGGAAAAATCGGAAATTGACGGTGAGGTGGGCCATAATAGTAATACAGTCCCATTAATGACAGCAGAATGCTCTCTAGGCAGACCTGGTCATATGCATTGTGCAAAACATATGCTTGGAGAGTACTACATGAAACATACCCCTATCATTTTTATTTCTCCTCAAATTTACACCTATATCAAAAATGTCCCCAGACTGAAAAAAATCGGAAATCCGCCGAAAATCGGAAATTTCTCATCCCTGTTGAACGTTGGATTGAAATCCCTTTGTTTGTAACCTGGCCCAGTTAAACCAATCTTCTTCTTGGTTGTCCATTGGTGGCGATGATAACAGCAACTCATCATTTGTTGTGAACTCGTTGATGACTGATGAGTCCAATTTGTGCTCGGAATGTGCGGTGGCACGTTAGATATGTACGTGTAGCTGCTGTCAGAAGGTCTGGTAGATGAAAGAGACAATCTTTTCTCCGCTGATGCTTTTGTTTAGCTTGAGATATACGATCATGTTCAATCTGTGTTGTGCCTTTATAAATAGAAGCACGCCATGAACTCCTGTCCTTGGCCACTATTTCCCAGGTTGTAGTGTTGACATTGCATTTCTTCAGGTTGTATTTAGTTAATCTGTTTGTTGTTTTACATCCTAGCAACATCTAAGGTCATATCAGGACGGGTACCGACTTGTGACAGTGCGCACTCATAGCGACTTTATAGTGCTGTCCCACTGGGAAACCAGGCCGCTAATACCATGACCTGTAGATAAAAGATTCACCTGGTACTTGTAGTACACGGGTGAATGACAACGTAGTGTAAATACGGGTGAAAATAGGTTTAGTATGGAACATGAAGTAGAAACTGTGGTTCCATGATCAAATGGCTACATATATTGGCACAGATTTGGTGAAATGGGAGAGAATGCAAAAATCCAAGATGGCGGCCATAGGACGTGATCGTATTAAACTAGCTATTTTATTATATTTTTCAACTCAAAGGTAGCGGGTAAATATGAAGACATCTCCAAAGAATAAATGTTGCTTCTTAGATTGTGAAATTAGGCTCTCATTTCATTAACCCGCTTTTTTGACCGTTTTTATATAGGGTTGGTATTCACCCGTGTACTGCGAGTACCGGGTGAATCCTTTATCTACATGACCTGGTATCCCACTCAGTGACATTATCCTGACACTGAGCCCACCAGTCCTTGCCCTGTCCTAATAATGCCGAGCACCTGGTTAGGAAACGACAAGTATCAATTATTAAGTCATTGCTTTGACTCGACCAGGGTTTGAACCCATGACCCCACGATCTGCCAGCATGGGAGACGGACGCTCTAAGTCATTCGGCCATCGTGTCTGGTTAGGTTGTGTTTAAGGCAGTCCTTGAACCTTTTCTTCTAACCACCTGGATTTCTGCGTCCTTTTAAAGTAGAAGACAGTTTTTGGTATTCTAGTTAAAGTTGCATAGTCTGATGGTTTTGAATTTCTGTATTTTTTCTGAGATAAATATATTAGATCGATCACTAGTATCTACTTTACATTAGTTCAAAGTTACTTTTATTTTAAATGGTAAACTTTTGAGATATTTTGAGTGCAAACATGGAAAATTTGTTTTGGCAAACTTGCCAAAACTCTGACACCATAGACTTCTGCAGTAACAGGTTCTGTTAAATCGACTCAGTATTGCCTTCTACGCAGAAACAAATGCTTAAATAAGTGCATCAGTATCTAAGTTAGATATGTAAATCAAATCTAGATAATTGGTTTGGTTTTGAAAATTTTATATTTCATCGGACTATGCAGCTTTAAATATGTAGACTCATCGCTACCTAGCCTGGCGTTCGACATTTCTAGAATAGGGCAAGGAGCAGTCGGGTGAAAAAGACCGATTGTCAGTGATTGAAATTTCCCCTGCTTAATCGACTAATGTACAAACTTTCCTTTAAACAAAATACATGAGGCCAATTTTGTTTGTTAAATTAGTGATCGTCCCCGACCGTGCCTGAAAAATCGCCCCCCCCCCCCCACAGTGAATTTTTTGTTTAAACTGTTACAAATGCGTCGGGCTAGCAGATTAAATCCTTACATAACCGCCGAAGCTATGGTTATCTAAACACCTCCACGATTTCTTCATCCACCCACTCACCTACACGCTAGACAAATGAAGCAATGTTAGGGTTCCGGTCTCCTTAATGGTAGTCACATTATGACGCATCGCGCAAACGTACGTCGCCATATGTGATATTTTGCCGCTACATCGGGATACGTCGCTATACATTACGTATGCATTATGCGCTCATTGGTATACGTTAATGTATGTCGACGTTCATTGAGATACGGCGTCGCATGTTAGGGGGTCGGCAAAGTTTGGTGCATGCGCAAAACCTTCGACGTACGACATTCGACAACGTGTGGATTTTACGTCCGCCATATGTTATGTATGCGTTAGGCATATGTCGATGTACGTTAGACGTACGTTGTTCACTACATTGCACTACGTTGACGTACTTTAAAGGCAGTCGGAACGTAAAGTCCGCATACTGACGTATGGGTGACATACGTCTAACACACGTTTAGCGTTTCTCCAGCATGTCTTGACATATGTAACGTATGACGCTTAGTTCTGGCAATCGAATAATGCATATAACGTTCACCTGCATTCTGTGAACGTACCATGAGCGTAATTCGAGCATTTTTCACTGGGAGGTACGTTAGCCATGTGCTATGTATACGGTATCTATACATCCAACTTGGCCCCCCACGCCAAAAGGTTTGATGCTTCTCCATGTAAAAAAGTGATTTTACGCGTTGGCGAGATGCGTCGTAATGTGACAGGGCCATAACATCTAAGCCAACGAACAATCTGGGAGGGGGGAGGTAGGGAGGGAGCTACTCATGACCTAATTAAGCAACGCGAGACTGACCTAAGTTTATGTTGGCATTTATTTGTTCAGCTTGGCACGTAGTTAGTGGTTCAGCAATGATGATGTAAGTCCTATTATAATGGGAGATAGACGCTTAACCCTACTAATACAACCTACACCGTATCAGCTGCTACTGTGTGATAAGATAACACCACCACTACAGCTGGCCAGCATTGAAAACAAGCCTGAGTATTTGGGCTTATATGCTATGGACAATATAAATACAGCCTCAATAAAAAAGTACACAAACATTTTTTTTAAATACATGGTAATACCATGTATTGGTATTCGTCTAGTTGGGTGGGTGGGACGGTTAAATCTAGTCCCTTAAGCTAAGATTCCATATATGCGGCATGCGAATGCGGCTTTTTGTGTTAGGGGGGTTGCTAAACAAACCCCCCCTCAAAAAAATACCCATCCCATTTTTGAAGTTTTTTGCTCCAAATTTGTGAAGGAAAGTCAAAGTTACTATTGTTTTCTATGGCAAACATAGCAGCATTCGCATTCGCATTCGCATTCGCATTCGCATCGATCGGTCCATGGATCGATCCATTTGACGTATTCACATTCGCGTTCGTATTCATGGAAGCACCAGTATTCATTTACATGTTTTTTTAATTTTTTGCCGCATTCGCATGCCGCGTATATGGAATCTTAGCTTTAGTCCGTGCCTCGTGTATGGCAGGCTCTATGACGAATGATTCGAATCGACGTTTGAGGCACACGTGACGTCACAAGGAATTCCAGGTAGATGTTAAAAAGGCTAGGTGGCGCCATCTGTAGCGTCGAAGTTACATTAGTGCGCCGATCTCGGGTACTAAATTACCCATGTTGTGGACAACATGAACATTTACCGGTTAACCATCATGAAACACGGGGCCATATGCATGGGTCGGTGTTAGCGGCGTTTGGTGTTACAGCCTGACACCGTTTAGCTATCACCAAGGTCGGGAACTGTGTCAAGCGGTATGCAGGAGTGCGTAACACTTTCATTATAGCTAAACGTGAATTTATTTATAGATTTGACTATGTAACTCTGTTAAATATGACAGCATTGAATAGATTTGATACCTAACACCGCCTGTAAACCAGCTATTTTTCTGGTTTAGCTTAACCTAGTTTAAGCTTCTGGTGGTAGCCCTATCACTGACTCGTGCATGCCACTTTTCGCCACTAAACAGGGAATTCCTGCCAAACACCGTTTTGGTTTGCTAACACCGCATCATGCATATGGCCCCAGGAGCCCTTCCGAGTAAATAAACCATTATAGATAACCACCTCTGTCTCCGTCTTCGTGAATTAAACATTTTGCTGTGGCAAAGGTTATAAAATTGTAATAATAAAATTACAATTAATTGTCCTTTGTTTATGTGTTTTATTTTTGTGTCATTGACAAAATCTCTTACGATAATATCACAAGCAATAATTCCTTTTCCAGATTACTTCACAGCCATGTTTAAATACAAACTTCATGCAACAGCTCTTCTCTTCACTGCGTCCCTTTTTCAAATCCAAATAAAACTGAAATAATCCCATGAAAATCACACTTTCCGACACAAAAAAACTGACCTGGATTTGTTGATACATATCTAGCTGAGATACTGGTGCATTCATTCAACATTTATTTCAGTTTGATGCTCCAGTGCTATGCTTGAACACGGAGGAACAAAGTTCAAATCCAGTATTTCTGTGTGCACACCAAAATTAATTTGGCTTGTTTTCACTTCAAATATCCCCACAGTTAATTCTTTAAAAAAATAAAATTTTAAATAAAAGTTACTTCAAACTAAAGTAAAGTGGTTTATAACAATCAAATAAAGTAAAGTTATTTATATACTGGTGGTTGCTTAACACCGTGTCGGCAACAAAGATCATATTCACGCATGAGAAGTGTTCAACTTGTATTCTGTCATATTATTATTCAACCATAGCTTTTATACAGAATATAAGGTAAAGTAAAATAAATTATAAGTAAAATAAATTATAACGATCAACATGATATATATATATATATATATATGAGTCAGCCTCACGAAAACGGTCCAATTGGTGGTCAAGTGAAGATGTCGGCATTGCAATTCTTAAAAGTGTAGTGCATTTCTTTGTTTCATATTAAATTATCCTAGAAACAAATAAGGTTGTTGTATTTTCTCGACCTGTACATTCAGGATAAATTTAAAGACTTTCCAACACCTCTGTCAATGCTAAACTATAATTATACCGATCGACGCCGACATCCAATGATCGACGCCGACAACTTTAACAGATGTTGGCATCGCAATTCTTAAAGTGTCATGGATTTCTTTGTTTTATATTAAATTATCCTAGAAATAAATAAGGTTGTAGTATTTTTTCTACCTTTACATTCAGGATAAACTCCAGACTTTCCAACACCTCTGTCAATGCTAAATTATAATTATACCGATCGACGCCGACATCCATGCTCGACGCCGACAACTTCCACCAATTGGCCTCTTTTCGTGATCCTGACACATTATATATATTTTTTGTAATATGATAGAAACTCCAAACCATCAGATTATCTCACTTTTAAGGCTCAAAATCAGACAAGCACCAAGACAAGGCGTTATACAATATCCAACATATATATGCAAGGTGCAAAATAACCCCCCTTAAACCCAGTATCATGATTGGTTCATTTCTATCAACAAGAAAGCTGTTTATATTACATAACATTCTTTCCGGTTATATTCACTGGAATACACGGTGCCCTTATCGGTCTGATAAAAGTGATATTGCACCAGGCTCAGTCTGATATTACTGGCAACCAGTGATTCACAACTGGTTCATCAAAGGCTGTGGTATGTGCTGTCCTGTCTGTTGGAAAGTGCATATAAAAGACCCCTTGCTGCTTATCGGAAAGAGCGGCAGCAGGTATCCTCCAAAGAAATATGTCAGAATGACCAAGTGTTTGACTTGACGTCCAATTGCCGATGATAAAAATCCAAGTGCTTTAGAAGTGTCTTTAAATAAAACAAGCTTTACTTTTTTTCAGTCTGAAATTAGTTTGTTTTGTTCTGGCCAGTTAGACGCCGAAATACATGGCCGTTACAAATTATATTTGATGAAAAGACCTAAGATTTGTCGCGCTACCAGCAATTGGGGGGGGGGGGGATTTGAACCTGTGGAATGACTATCAATCTCAGCACTACCTCGGCAAATACTCGTCCCTGGGGTCCTCAGACTTGAACCTCCTCCCTCATATCGGGCAATAACGGCATAATATAGTTAGAGGAAGCATCAACTCGACACCAAAACAGGTACAGTACAACCCCGTTAAACCAAGCTCGGTTAAACCAAACGATCGGTTAATCCAAACTTTTTTTGGCGGCCCGGCAAAATACTACCATTTATCATATAAAAAGGTTGGTTAAACCAAAGTCGGTTAATCCAAATTATCGGTTAATCCAAACAAAATTGTCGGACCCCAGGCCACTCCGGTATGGTTAAACCAAACTTTCATGTGGTTATAAGGCCATCTGAGACCCCACAGACTTTTTTATACGATAAATGGTAGTATTTTGCTCGGGCGACGAAAAAAAGTTTGGATTAACCGATCGTTTGGTTTAACCTAGCTTGGTTTAACGGGGTTATACTGTATACACATAAAAAAAATAATCAAAGTGTCCACATACATTGTATATTACATGTGCAATACACGCTTATTCAAAGTCAAAGTCAAAGTCAAAGCTCGGTTAAACCAATGATCGGTTAATACAAACAAATTTCTAGGGTCCCTTCAAGTTTGGTTTAACGAGGTTATACTGTAGTTAGATTTAATCCTACATTCCCAACTTGGATACTGCTGCATTTAATAAACATTTGTTGCTGCATAGAAGGGAATACGAAGTCAATTTAATAGAACCGGTGTTACTGCTGAAGCCTATAGTCAGATTTGTTTGATTTAAACAAAATTTCTTTAAAATATATTTTTGTTTATTACGTGCATGCCAAAATCACTGTTGCAATGCTTGCATGTTTTCATTTCTAATATATCCAATGTTAACAATTTATATCAAAGTTGCTTCAAACTCAAACAAAACTAATATAGACAGATATTTGATATATATATATATATGTAGTAGTGTGCACTGACCTCTCAGGCAAGTAACCACATAGACAGGTAGGCATGGGTAGTGTGGTGATATCAGGGAGCCTAGGTGGTGTAATGGTTAGCACACAGGCCCGGAATGCAAAGAGATGTGAGTTCGGGTCCCGCTCTAGGCACAATATTTCCCATTTTCATCACCCCCACGACACTCCTTGCCATGACCATGATCCTATACAAGCTACGCGCTGTATGGTTGTTTAATCTACCCCGTGTATGTATGTGTTAGTGCATTGCCTGTATATATGTAATTGTAAGCATTAAAAGACTTACAATTCCAGGGGGACGAGTGTAGTAGTGTGCACTGACCTCTCAGGCAAGTAACCACATAGACAGGTAGGCGTGGGTAGTGTGGTGATATCAGGGAGCCTAGGTGGTGTAATGGTTAGCACACTGGCCCGGAATGCAAAGAGATGTGGGTTCGGGTCCCGCTCTAGGCGCAATATTTCCCATTTTCATCACCCCCATGACATATATATATCACAGCAACACAAAACCCTCGGACTGCAATTTGCTAGCCCTGTCACACTATGACGTATCTCGCCCGCGTGCCGCCAATGCGCAAAATCACTTTTAATCGTCGAAAAACGTCAATCTTTTTGGCGTCAGCGCAACGTATTGGTAGCGTGCAGCCGAAGTTGTGCGGAAAAAAACAAAAAAGTTTGGCGAGCCGTCCTGATATGACCTTAGATGTTGGTAGGACGTAAAACAACAGACAAAAAAAGCAACAGTGTCACGCAACAAGCCTCATGCACGCGCGGCGTATGCCTAGCGTTCGCATAACGTTATTCCAGCGCGTGTAACGTGTCTTGACATCCTCCTAACGTCCCCATAACGTTCGCACCCACACGTTGGCACGCGTCGAAAGTTTTGTGCAAGCATAAAACTTTCGACACGCTACGACGCGCCTCGCCGACCGTCGCCGTCCATCAACGTGTACCAACGCCCGCCTAACGCGCGCGTAACGCTTCCTGACCTCTCCCGACGTTTCGCCAAAAAGCTACACACGTCGAGGCGCGTTGGTGAGAAATGTCGTAATGTGACAGCAACATAAGCTATCCATTCCAGTACCTCGCGCATCATGGTTAAAGCTGCACAATCCGATGAAAGCATAACTATTTTGCAACCCAAACACTTACCTATATTTTATTCTACATATCCAATTTAGATACCGGTGCACTTATTTAGCATTTATTTCTGCAGAAAGGAATATTAAGTCAATTTTTTAAAACTGTCTCCCTTGAAGCCTATGGTGTCTGGTATTTTGATGTGCACACCAAAATTAATTTAGCAAATTTTCACTTCAACTCTTTGAAATAAAAGAGTACAAAATAATTATTAACCTAATATATTTATCTTTTTTTTAAAAAGACAACAATTTAAAACCATTGAATTCATCATCATCATCATCATCATCATCATCATCATCATGATCATGATGTCGGTCGCGACGCGACAAAGACTGCTTTCATTACTTGACTGCCGCTCTCCAACTCATAAACGGTTTTGATTCTGCTTTGTCTTATATACATTTATAATAGGTACACGAAGATGCAACAAGTTTTCTTGAAGAAAACAAGATGAAATGTGCAAACTGTTTACAGAGTAGCGCTTAGATGAGGTGGAGTGAGTCCTTGAATGAGGTGGAGTGAGTCCTTGGAAGAGGTGAAGTGAGTCCTTGGATGAGGTGGAGTGAATACTTAGATGAGGTGGAGTGGGTCCTTGGATGAGGTGGAGTGAGTCCTTGGATGAGGTGGAGTGAGTCCTTGGATGAGGTGGAGTGAGTTCTTGAATGACGTGGAGTGGATACTTAGATGAGGCGGAGTGAGCCCTGGGATGAGGCAGATGGCATGACACCCGGGAAGAGGTGAGAGTCGAAATGAGGCACGAGTTGAGTCCTCTAGCTGAAGAAGTAGGTCGAGTCGAGCACAAGGTCAAGGTCGAAGGTCCCTAGTGAACAAGCAGATAGGCGCCATTTGAATATTACACAGTTTTTGGTAAAGTACATTCATTGATTAAGCCAGGGAAATTTCAATCACCGACAATCGGTCTTCCTCATTCCACCACTCCTCCTTGTCCTTATCCTAGTAATGCTGAGCGCCAGGCTAGGTAGCGACAAGAGTACATTTTTAAAAGCCCAGTCACACCTCACCGGATTGTGGGAAACGGACAGAAAATGAACAATGTCCGGTTTGTGTCCATACAAGTTTTGAACATGCACAAAACTAGGAACGGATGCCGCTGGACTGACGTCTATGGTTCTTGTCTGGTTTGATTTCGTTTCGTCCGTTGGCTATCCATTCATGTCCGTTTCCTGTCCATTTCCTGTCCGTTCATCCAGTGGCCATTTACCCGATAGCGCAACATTTTGACACATTTTAATACATTTTGATAGGCCTACTTATCACCACCGGACTAGACAATTCTGTCCGTTGCTCAATCTGGTGAGGTGTGACTGGGCCTTACGTCATTGGTTTGACTTGACCACGCTTTGAATTGCACGACCTGCGACATTGGAAGCAGGCGTTCGACTCATTCAGTCATCCCGTTATTTTCTTTAAAGAACAACAGGAAATTAGAAATCATTTTCTTTAAGATGTTGGTTGTTAGATTTTTTACGTCCTGTCAACATCTAAGGTCATATCAGGATGGGTACCGACTTGTGACAGTGCGCATTATGGTGACTTTAGTGCTTCCCCACTGGGAAATCAAGCCGCAGTCACCATGATTCGAAATCCCACTCAATCCTGATACTGAGCCAACCAATCGTTGCCCTATCCTATTAATGCCAAGGGCCAGGCTAGGTAGTGACAAGTGTCAATTTTAAAGTCATTGGTTTGACTCGACTGAGAACCTAACTCCCGACCTTCCGCATGCGTGGTCATCCATTAATACAACCGGTACAAACCAGCACATCTTATTAGTTAATATTGTTATGATATTCGTGTGATTTTACTTTTTTATTTTTCATGGTTACTGGACAGTTTTTAGATAGGAAGCATTTCTTTTGTATTTGATTAATGGGCACCCGATACCAAATTATCTTAGGGGTGGTACATTAGTTGATTAAGAAGGAGAAATTTCAATTGGGAACAATTTTGGTCTTTCTCATTCCACTGCTCCTTGCCCTATCCTAGTAATGCAGAGCGCCAGGCTAGGTAGTGACAAGTATCAATTTTTTAAGTCATTGGTTTGACTCAGCCAGGGTTCAAACTTGGGGGGTCGGATCCCATGACCTACCAAAACAGGAGGCGGACGCTCAACTCGTTCAGCCACCGCGTCTAGTACCCGTCCGACCGTTCAGCATTGGTCATGTAACAAAAGGTCAAACACGAGAACAGTGGCCGAAACGAGTTCAAATCCCAGCTGAGTCAAACCAATGACATATAAAATTAATACTTTTCGCTACCTAGCCTGGCGCTCAGAATTAATAGAATAGAACAAGGACTGGTTCGCTCAATGTCAGGATAATGTGACTGAGCGGCCTTGTTTCCCAGTGGGGCAGCACTATAAAGTCACCATGAGTGGGCACTGTCACAAGTCGGTACCCATCCTGATATGACCGTAGCTGTGGCTAGGACATAAACAGCAACCAACAAAAACAACAACAAATGGTCACATGTTGGACTGACCTCTATTGGGGACGCGCTGCAACACGTGATTGATGAAGTCACGTGCTATTGGATCGATGCCCTCCTCCTCCCTGTGAAGGTCAACCAAACGCCAAGGTCACAAACGGAGAAAGGTAAAAGTTAGTTTTCAAGGGTAACTCAAGGTCACAAGTCAAAGGTCACAGTTAGCAGCAAATGTTAGGTCACTTCAGGTATTTACTCCTCCATAAAACCTAAATTGGGTCATTGGGATGAGGAAGGTTCTATACACCACCTGTGGAAGAACAGGGAACTAGTGGAACATGACAGGCACCACCTGTGTAAAAATGAGCAGTAATAACATGGCCAATAGTGGGGCCACTTTAAGTCAACTGTCATCAAAGTTAAATGATAGAAGGATAAAGCTTTAAATTATTATTTTCCAAATAATTAGGAATAAAATCTGAATTTCTTTGAAAAACAGTGAGTTATTAGTGCTGATTGACCTGAAATATTGTGCTTTCACTGATGCACCGAGTGTATACCAGACCTAGATAAAAGATTCACCCAAATCTGTTGCGGTAGCCACAGGAGGGATGAAGAACAACCCTATATAAAAGCTGGCGAAAAATATCTACATCCTGGGTAAATGAAATGGGCAGATAAATCCTGAATTTAAGAAGCAAAATATATTCTTCACATATATCTTTGATTTTAAGAATATAATAAAATATGTAGTTTAATCAACTTTAAAAGTGTAATCGACTTCATTCTGTGGTCACCATCTTGTCTTTTTGCATTCTCTCCCATTTTGCATTCTCTCCACCATTATGCCGATTTAAGTAACCATTTGATACTGGAACCAGGGATTCTACTTCCTGTTCCATACTAAAGCTATTTTCGCCCGTATTTAGACTATGTTGGCATTCACCCCTACTACAAGTATAGCGTGAATCTTTTATCTATACCAGGCCATAAATAACTCATACAGAATGAATATTTTCAAAATAGACTAACAACTGGGGTCAGATGGGTATTACGGTGCTTGTAGATATTGTAGTGCAGGGATGAAAGTGGTCTCAGGCAAAAATCGCGGAAATTAAGCTGAGATTATTACACCAATGTCAGATTTTCGCAGAAAAGAAACCATATTTAAGACTTTTTAAGCCCTTGAAAAATTGACATCAATTTAAGACTTTTTATGGATCTGCGGGAACCCTGCAGTCACGTTATTATAACATCACAATATCATATGACACCGACTTCCTACATACCCCGGTTTGTAGCCATACTTGTCGTACATGAAGCTGGCAAGGTTTTCCAGGATCGGCTCCTTGTGCAGCGCCACAAACTCCTCGCGGCAGATCTGGGAACCAGCACAACAGTCAATATATCAGGTTATCTGGGAACCAGCACACCAGCACACCAGCACACCAGGTAGTCAACAGTCAATATATCAGGCTATCTGGGAACCAGCACACCTGGTAGTCGACAGTCAATATATCAGGTTATCTGGGAACCAGCACACCGGGTAGTCGACAGTCAATATATCAGGTTATCTGGGAACCAGCACGCGGGGTAGTCGACAGTCAATATATCAGGTTATCTGGAACCCAGCACACCGGGTAGTCAACAGTCAATATATCAGGTTATCTGGGAACCAGCACACCGGGTAGTCAATAGTCAAGATATCAGGTTATCTGGGAACCAGCACACCGGGTAGTCGACAGTCAATATATCAGGTTATCTAGGAACCAGCACACCGGGTAGTCGACAGTCAATATATCAGGTTATCTGGGAACCAGCACACTGGGTAATCAACAGTCAATATATCAGGTTATCTGGGAACCAGCACACCTTGTAGTCGACAGTCAATATATCAGGTTATCTGGGAACCAGCACACCGGGTAGTCAAGTCAATATATCAGGTTATCTGGGAACCAGCACACTGGGTAATCAACAGTCAATATATCAGGTTATCTGGGAACCAGCACACCAGGTAGTCAACAGTCAATATATCAAGTTATCTGGGAACCAGCACACCGGGTAATTAACAGTCAATATATCAGGTTATCTGGGAACCAGCACACCGGGTAGTCGACAGTCAATATATCAGGCTATCTGGGAACCAGCACACTGGGTAGTCAACAGTCAATATATCAGGTTATCTGGGAACCAGCACACCAGATAGTCTACAGTCAATATATCAGGTTGATTTAAAAAAGACATTTAAATTTTTTTTTTTAATTTATTCATTTTTAACGACAAATCACAATGGCTAGTCACCACGATAAATCGCAATGACAAGTCGACATGACAAGTCACTATGACTAATCGCCATGATAAATCGCAATGACAAGTCGCTATGAAAAGTCCCCACGACTAATCACCAAAGGGCAATGACAAGTCGTGATGACAAGTCCCCATAACTAGTAACCACGATAAATCGCAATGACAAGTCACAACAACAAGTTAAGTCACCAAGCACCCCGACTAAATCGCAACGACAAGTCCCCCACAGTACAACCTGCGCACGGCCGAGTGGGCACTTGGTGAGCTTACTGTGCTACTGCGCAGGACCGGAAGTACCTTGTTCATGACGGCCACATGGGCGGCGTGTGTCCAGAAGCAGTCGTGAACGGACACGAAGGCGATGCCTGCACGCTGGCACCTCACGGCTGTCAACATCATGTGGCTCGAGTCGAGCGAGTGGATGAAGTTGGGTGGGAAGCCATTCTTCTGCCGGTTTTTGTTGGTGATTCTGTTATCATTTCGTGAAAACAGGTATGAGATGAGGCTACAGGGTTGGGGATTTGTTGGCGATTCTGTTATCATTTCATGAAAACAGGTATGAGATGAGGATACGGGTTGGGTGTTTTGTTGGTGATTCTGTTATCATGTCATGAAAACAGGTATGACATGAAGTTACGGGGTGGGGGTTTTGTTGGTGATTCTGTTATGTCATGAAAACAGGTATGACATGAAGTTACGGAGTGGGGGTTTTGTTGGTGATTCTGTTATCATTTCATGAAAACAGGTATGAGATGAGGTTACGGGGTGGGGGTTTTGTTGGTGATTCTGTTATCATGTCATGAAAACAGGTATGAGAGGAAGTTACGGGGTGGGGGTTTTGTTGGTGATTCTGTTATCCTATCGTGAAAACAGGTATGAGATGAGGTTACGGGGTCGGGGTTTTGTTGGTGATTCTGTTATCCTATCGTGAAAACAGGCATGAGATAAGGTTGTGGGGTGGGATTTTTGTGTTCTGTAACTAATTATACAAATATTATTTGAAGCAAAGCATTGGTTATTCATTAGTAATACTGTCGGAAGGAATAGTTCATCGAACATGTGTATGCACCATTAGGCTGCTTTGAAGTCCCAGCTGCCTGTGTGGCAGCCCGCATCCGGCTTCTGCAGCAAGCCGGGGCCCGCGTGCATATGCATGCTACCGAATCTGTCTCCAGTCGGCAGAAAATTTGCTTTGAATAAACGGAGGGGCCTTTTTGTGGGTACCAGCCAGAGTTATACTCATCCAAGCGTATTATAATTGTTTAATTGTGTTTGTATCGGAGTGTAATGTGGTATGCAGGTATTGCAGGTATTGCAACACCTCAGGGAGTTTGACGGCCCTACCCTGCAGAGTTGTAAACCACTGCCTTGTGGTACAGGTTCTTGACAGAACCGAAGGCTAAGGGAGCAAACCCTAAACAGAAAACCATGTCACTGTGGCAGCATTAAGGGCGGTTGATGTATGGAACTCCCAACATCTCCCGACCAGCCACTGCAGGGACAAATAGTTTTGCGCCTGTCTTGACATGTTCTTGCCGGTGTGAAACCTCTATTTGCTCCCCGAGAGAGTGCCGCTGGTAACTTGCAAAAGCCTTCAGCACTTCAATACTTTTGTAGGCAGCTTTCAGCTTTCATGATCGGAGCATACTAAATAATGTTGATGATTCTGTTATCATGGGGGATGGATTTATTTTTAAATTGGTTAAAGCAACATCTAAGGTTATTGACCTGCCTCACTGTGAGACCAGGCTGCCAGCATCATGACTCGAGATTCCAAACAGTCACATTATCCCGATACTGTGCTGGAAGACCAGTGTATTCAGAGGAATAAAAACACTTGAACCAAAAAAAAAGGAGAAGAGTTTGGGCTGGTTTAGTTGGGGGTCTTTACATCCTAGCAACATCTAAGGTCATATCAGGAGGTGCTTACTCTATGTTGGGCGCCTTCGGAAGTTTGAGGAGTGCAGCAGGGTTGAAAGTTCGGTAGTACGGCTGCAGCACCGGCCAGCCGAGCGGGGTCTCCCACTCCATAGGCTTGTAATGGATACTCGACGCAAGCTTGGCACACACCGTAAACCAGTCCTGCGCAGAACATATAACGAAACACTTGTGGTTATTCATAGCTCAATCATAGTCCCTACCATAGGTAGACTCAGCTAGGATGTCACACATAGGTTGTCGCTTTAATACAATATGGTGGTATCTTTGACTTGTTTAAATGACCCGCGTACCATATGAAGCCACTTAAAAATTGCTCAGCGATTAAAGCTGCATAGTCCGATAAAAACATAAAATTAAAAAAACCAAAACAATTATCTTGATTTGATCCTATATAGCTAACTTAGATACTGATGCACTTATTAAGCATTTGTTTCTGCGTAGAAAGCAATAATGAGTCAATTTAACAGAACCTGTTACTGCAGAAGCCTATGGTGTAAAGAGTTTTGGCATGCTTGCCAAAATTAATTTGGCATGTTTGAACTTCTAATATCTCCAAGTTAGTCATTTAAAACAAAAGTTGCTTGAAACTAAAGTAAGATAGATTATAACCATCAACTTAATATACTTATCTCAGAAAATGACAGAAATTCAAAACCATCGGACTATGTAACTTTAACATAGAGACCAAACACTACATACTATCAGCCAGAAATTTACAAACATAGTTCATCATTACTAACAACATAGTTAACTCCCCCCCCCCCCCAAATTCCTCAGGTATTACCGTTATAAGCACAACCATGCACCTAACCATGGCTCTAACTGTTGGTTGTGGCTCTAACTGTTGGTTGTATACTTGTAATGCAACTTTGAGTACAGCAATAAACAATTCTACGCATTCAAAAGACACAACAGACAATGAACCGCATGCGATGGATTTACCTGGATTTCCTTCGTGGACGTAAACATCATCTGGAGGCAGTCAAAGGTTTTCCTCGTCAGATACAGCGAAGCGTCAAATATAAGCCGCTTTGGAAAGTCAGGCAAGTCCTTTAACTGACCCTCAATCTGCAGCCGGGCCCCGAACCGCGTCACACCATACACTGTTGTCATGATGGTCTGCTTGATCACCTAGCAACAGAGACAGTAGAATGTCTGATCACAATCCAACAAAGGTAGTAGAAGTCTGATTTCCTAGCAACGGAGAGAAGAGAACAATCTGATCACCAGGCAATGCAAACAGTAGTGCAGTCGGATCACATAGCAACAGAGGTAGTAGGACAATCTGTTTACCTAGCAACAGATTGAAGAGAACAATCTGATCAGCTAGCAACAAAGGTAGTAGAACAGTCTGATCACATAGCAACAACAATATTACAACAGTCTGATCACATAGCAACAGACAGTAGAACAGCCTGATCACATAGCAACAAAGATAGTTTGTTTGCTTGTTGTTTTACATCCTAGCAACATCTAAGGTCATATCAGGACGGGGACAAAGATAGTAGAACAATCAGATTACCTAGCAACAGAGACAGTAGAACAGTCAGATCACATAGCACCAAAGATATTAGAACAGTCTGATCACATAGCAATAGACAGTAGAGCAGTTTAATCACAAAGCAACAGACAGTAGAGCAGTCTGATCATATAGCAACAAAGCTAGTAGAACAGTCTGATTACCTAGCAACAGAGATAGAACAATCTGATCATCGAGCAACAAAAGGTTATGCGCATATTATTAAATACGGAATAATTAGTATATTGTATTTCCCTGCTACTATATACATATACATGTATATTTAATAATGTGTGTAATGCTTATATCCTACATTGCAGTAGCAGAGCCTGTATTGAGAAGTATGTACACCAGGTTGGTTGGTTGCTGGAGCTTTACATCCTGGCAACATCTAAGGTCAAATCAGGACTGGGTGTACACCAGGACCATGTATGGTCTGTTCATTATGTACATTAGACTCCTCGCAGAATGGACATTAGAAAGTGCAGGCCCGTAGTTACAGGGAAGCTATGGATGTCTCAGGCCGCCACACTTTTCTCCAATAACAATGTACACTGACCCAGTCGTAATAATGTCGCCAGGGCCCGTATGCACCAATCGGTGATAGGCTTAGCCGGAGCTAAGGCGCTAGCCGCGGATAGCTACCTCAGGGTAGCGGGGGGTTTGAGAAATGTGTGAATCGGTATGCACCAATGTTTTAGCCGCTGCGGATAGCTAACCGTCAGTTTATTTATAGATTTGGGAATTCCCTCTGCTTTTGTAGCCATATATTAGGCTCAAATATATTAAATGCTATCATATTTAACAGAATTACATACGCAATAAGTGAAATTTTATCAATTTAACCCTAAATTCGAAGCATTATTAAGGCTACCGCCGCATTGGCGGTGATATTAATATTTATATTTTCGAATCGACGAACGTGAAGTAAACAAATCGCCGGCGCCGCCGCATCGACGTCGCTTTCCATACTGGTGGCAGTGGCGGTTTGTTTACTGTACGTTCGTTGATTCGAAAATATAACTATTAATATCGCCGCCAATGCGGCGGCAGTGTTATTATCGCTTCGCATTTAGGGTTAATTTGATTAAATTTCACTTATTGCATATGTAAATCTTTCAAATATGATCGCATTGAATAGATTGACGCCCATACACGCACACTAACCGCACCGGATAGGCCCTAAACGCACCTCACAAGGTGGTTTACCTTAGTCGAGGTTAACCCACTCCGGTTAGCGCTAACTCCGATTGGTGCATACCAAATTTTCACATTTAGACGTGCGGGGATACCTTAGCCACAGTTAAGGCCCTAACCCCGATTGGTGCATACGGGCCCAGGTGACTGCAATGACCTCCTTATGCAATCACTATCCGACAATGATCGTGTAATGCAATCACTATCCGACATTCATTATCCGATATCACTATCTGACACCACTAGCCAGCGTCATAATCTGACATCACTAGCTGACATCATTAGCTGACATCATTAGCCGACATCACTAGCATAATAATTAGCAGACATCACTAGCCAACATCATTATCCAATATCACTATCAGACATCATTAACTGACATCACTAGCATAATAATTGGCAGACATCACTATCCAACATCGTTAGCATACATCATTAGCAGACATCACTCTCCAACATTCATTATCCGATATCACTATCTGACAACACTAGCCAGCATCATAATCTGACATCACTAGCTCACATCATTAGCCGACATCACTAGCATAATAATTAGTAGACATCACTAGCCAACATCACTAGCCAACATCACTAGCAGACATCACTACCTAACATTACTAGTATACAGCATTAGCATACATCACTATCCAACATCACTATCCGATACCACTAACAGGCATCATTAGCAGACATCACTAGCCGATGACACACAAGCACGTAGACTAACCTTTCTCTGAATGAAACCCTGGAGTGCAATGGCGATATCTTCTCCAGCCACAGCGTCTTTCTGGCGTTCTTTCTCTACCTGAAGCGGGGGTGGAGAAAGGCGTATGGGCAGTATAGTGCAGACTACCAGAATTGAGTCTTTGTCGATACGCTCCTTCATTAAGCAGGAGAAATTTCAATCACAGATAATTGGTCTTCCCCATTCCACGGCTCCTTGCCCTATCCTAGTGACAGAATATTGTCAAGCTGGGTAGCAACAAGTATGATTTTTTTTCAAGTCCTTGGTTTGACTTGGCGTTCAACTCATTTGGCCATCACATCTGCCTGAATATCAGAACTGCAGTACGAATCATAATTTCAGTCGAGAAAATGTGCTTCAGTACAACTACGTGAATTTTTGTTTAAAATAACCCTAATAGTTGACCATGGAGTAAGAGACTGATACTAGTTATAGCAAACTTTATAGTGCTGCCCCACTGGGATACTATGCAGGTGGCACAATGACTCAATACCTCACTCATTCACATTATCCTGATACTAAGCCAACACGTCCTTTTCCCTATCCTATCCTATCCTATCCTAGTAAGGTAAAGTGCCAGGCAAGGTAGCGACAAAATCAGTTTTTTAAGTTTTTGGCTTGACTTGGCCGGGCTTGGTATTACAGGTTAAAAGAGACGTACCATTTCGACAATATCGCTGTAGACATCCTTTGGGGAGTCGAAGGGGTGCAGGTTGACAGACTTCGCGCCTGCCTGGTCCCTGCCAAGCGCAGCATAGTGCTGGAGCCCGTTACATGAGCCATCCTGGAAAACAGTTGGTTGGTTGTTGGAGTTTTACATCCTGGCAACATCTAAGGTCATATCAGGACGGGCACCGACTTGTGACAGTGCACCCTCATGGTGACTTTATTTAAGTTTATAGTGCTGTCCCACTGGGAAATCAGGCCGCTGGCACCATGACCCTATATCATAAACTCAGTCACATTATCCTGACACTCAGGTGACCAGTCCTTTCCCTATCCTATTAATACCGAGTGCCAGGCTAGTAGGAAGTGACAAGTATAAATTTTGTAAGTCATTGGTTTGACTGAAATGAGAACCAAACTTCTTATCTCCCGCACGCGAGGCCCGCGCTCTAACGATTCGGCCACCGCGCCCAGTGAACTGGGTAGTAGTGACAGACACTAGCCTGAGTTGTGACACCAGCTTACCTGATGAACTGGGTAGTAACACACACACTAGTCTGTACTGTGACACCGGCTTACATGATGCATCATTTAGTGACACACACTAACCTGGGTTGTGACAGTGACATACCTGACGCATCGATTAGTGACAGGCACTAGCCTGTGCTGTGACACAGGCGTATCTGGTGAACTGAGTAGTGATAGACACAAGCCTAGGCTATGATACCCACTTATATGAAGCACCAATTAGTTACAGACACTAGCCTGGGTTGTGACACTGGCGTATCTGGTGACACAAGCCTAGGCTATGATACTGACTTACGGCCTGGGCTGTGACACTGGCATACATGATGCAATTGGTAGTGACAGGCTCTAGCCTAGGCTATGACACCGGCCTAACTAGTGAACTGGGTAGTGACAGACACTAACCTGGGATGTGACAGTGGATTACCTGGTGAACTGAGTAGTAGTGACAGACACAAGCCTGGGCTGTGACAATGGCTTTCCCGGTGAACCGGGTAGTGACACCGGCTTACCTGGTGAACTGGTAGTAGTGACAGACACTAGCCTGGGCCGTAACACCGGCTTACCTGGTGAACTGGTAGTAGTGACAGACAGTAGCCTGTGTTGTGACACCGGCTTATCTGATTAATCGGGTAGTTTTTGTTGGTGTTTTTTTTTGCTTTGTTTTACGTCCTAGCAACATCTAAGGTCATATCAGGACGGGTACCGCGACTTGTAACAGTGCGCACTGATGGCGACTTTATAGTGGTCCCACTAGGAAACCAGGCCACCAGCACCATGACCTGATATCCCACTCAGTCACATTATCCTAACACTGAGCCAACCAGTCCCTGCCCTCTCCTAAAAATGTCGAATGCCTGGCTAGGAAGCAACAAGTATAAATTGTTAAGTCATTGGTTTGACTCAACCAGGGTTCGAACCCACGACCCAACGATCTACCAGCATGGGAGACGGATGCTCTAACTCATTCAGCCATCCCGTCTGGTCTAACCAGGTAGTAGTGACAGACACTAGCCTGGGCTGTGACACCAGCTTATCTGATTAACCGGGTAGTAGTGACAGACACTAAATAGCCTGGGCTGTGACACTGGCTTACCTTATTAAATGTTTACTGACAGACACTAACATGGGCTATGACACTGGCCTACCCAATGAACTGGGTAGTTGTGACAGACACCAACCTAGGCTGGGACAGTGGCTTACCTGGTGAACCGGGTAGTGACAGACGTACTCCTCTGGGTTGGGACAGCGCGACGCCTGGACAATCTCCCGGCAGCAGGCCAACGTCTGCCACGGCTCGTCTGACGTCATCCACCACCCGCGTCCCGTCATCGGGTAGTCGGCAGAGTCGATGATCTCATCGAAGATCTCATCAGCGTACTGAAGCCGTTCCACATTTGAATGTCGCTTCCTTAGCCCCGTCAGGTTGATGAGGTGAATCTGTAACTCAACAGGCAGAATGCACTAATGTCACACTGTTTATGTTTGTTTTATGTCCTAGCAACATCTAAGGTATTATCAGGACAGGTACCGACTTGTGACCATGCACACTCATGGCGACTTTATAGTGCTGCCACACTGGGAGACAAGGCCACCAGCACTATGACCCGATACCCCACAGTCACATTATCCTGATACTATCCTTGTCCTACCATATTAATTCTAAGCTAGGTAAACGACAAGTATCAATTTTATAAGTCATTGGTTTGATTCGGCTGGGATTCGAACTCCCAACTTTCCACACGTGCAGCCTGTGCTCTACCGATTCGGCCACCGTTGTTTGTTTTACGTCCTAGCAACATCCAAGGTCATATCAGGACGGTGCCAGTGTAATGTCACTCACTTGCTTGTAAGCTATATATGGTTTTCCCCTACACGCTTTCTTATAATGATAATTGGAAGATTGATATATATATTTAGAATGTAAAACAAATAGCAACTCAAAATGGCAACTCAAGCATACACAACAATATATATCATGTGGCAACTAAACGAGTATTATTTGTATAGCCACTTCCAACTCGTACCACTACATATTTAAGAAGATAAGCTATTAGTAACCACCGTCCTCAGATGGAAATATACCGTAAGCTAGCGCTACATGGCAGGGCAAAGCCTCAGATGTAAGTTTCCTTGCCTAGAGTGTGTCAGTGGAGATTCCCCTATCTAGAAGTAGGCCCCATCCCTATTATTTTCTTGGAGATTTATAATGCCTATCATCAATAATTCAGAATAAATCAATAAGACTTGTTTTCACCATTAGACGATTGGTCGATAGAAAGCCCGAGTCTACACTTTCACTGACCCAAGGGATTTTGTAACCTCCCACACCACATAGACATGGTATGAGAGCAACTGGCATTTGATGACGCTGAAAGTTATACACAGCGGTGGAAATCCAAATTGGCAGAGGTGATGGCATGGGTTCATGCATTCATTTAAGAAAATAAAAATTGTATGCAAGTCATCTAGTTTTTATATGTGGAAGATTATTAATTAATCACCGGGGATAGCACAATGTGGATTGTCCCAGCCTCACCTTGAGCCAGTTAAATCCGTCAGGACCGAGCTTCCGGCCTTCGGCAAACAGCAGGATGCTGCGCGCCAGGTCCCTGCCCAGGTGGTTGAAGTGAGGCGGAATTGCGTAGACACGTGACCGGAAGTCGAGATTGTGGGGGAACCAGAAGATGTTGTTACGGTACTGGAAAGGTAAGAAGAGGAAAGAAAAAGAGGGGACAATTTTCTTTAGTGATACACCATACATTTCAATATAAGGATGAGAGGACGCTGGTCACATTATAGAAGTCTCTCGTAAGACCACACCTGGAGTTTGCAAATCAAGTTTGGGCTCCTCTTCTGGTTAAGCACATTGTAGCTCTGAAAAATGTAGAAAATTGCGTGACAAGGATGATCCCAGGATTGGGAGTGATGTCATATGAAGATCACCTGAGGATACTTAAGCTACTAACATTGTCATATCATCATCTCAGGGGAGATATGATAGAGAATTATAAGATTATTACTAGAGTCTATGACAGTGATGTCACAACAGGTTTGTTCAACCTCAGAACAAATAGTAACACCAGAGGCCAGTGGTATTAGATCTTCAAGGAGAGGCCCAGACTTGAGGTCAGGAAACACTCATTTTTCTTTTGAGTGAACAGTCCATGGAACAGTCTCCCAGACCAAGTGATTGAAACACCAATGGTAGACGCATTTGAGAGAAGGCTGGATAAACATTGGAGAGGACACCCACAATTATAAGACTTCAGGGCAACGTCGACCTTATTATGTGTACAAAAAAAAGTTCTTTTTTGCCATAACGAGCTGGCATAAGAGGCCAAATAGGGTCTAGATCAGCCAGAAGAGGATCTGTAAGTTAATCTGTAAGTTAGTCGAAAATCAAGGGACACTGTAAAATAAGAACCGATATTGATTACTTGTTTGTTTGATGGGGTTTTACATCCTAGGAACAATATGTACTGACTTGTGACAGCGGATACTCATCGTGAACTTTATAGTGCTGCCTCATTGGGAGACCGGATATGCAGGATCAAGTCCAGGTGATACTCTTGATTTCGAAAATGCGAAGCTTTCATCGGATTATGCATACGTTGAAATATCATCTTTACTGATCACAATTAATAATTCGCAAAGAGACAGGAAGTGGTATAAGTTGCCTTTCTTTCATCAACAAAGATATGGTTAATTAATAAAAGCGGGGGAAACTCGGGTCCTCTCAACCCTATGAAACACAAACTTAAGCGAATGAAACATATTTTGTAGTTGATAGCATGTTTTTTTTGTGCCTGCCATACACATTTTATATTAATTTTGATAATTTTTGTACTAACTTTGGTCACTTCAACCAGAGTGGCATCAATTTTGAGTCGCATAACCACGAGGGTTGTTAACTCCGCCATTATATAGCGCCACCGATATGATTTACCACATAATGGTACAGATGGATTCCACCAGATGGTGGCACTATATCGAAACGGGAACATGCACAAATCCAGAATATAGCAGAGAAAGTAGATATATATACACGGTCTCTACATATAGTCAGAGACCGTGAATATATATATAATGACAGTTCAACACAATATTGGTCATGGGATTGATGTGGAGCATACACGATGTCTGCGGCTGAATGCACTCACGTGGTTGGCGATGGAGAGGCAGTAAAGCTCTGTCATCCACAGACTATGCATCTCTTGCTGTGCCTTCTTAATCTGGGCGCGTTGCTTCAGCACCGCTACTTTTTCCTCGTCCGACATGGACCTGAACAAAACAGGCGAAGCACTTCTTGTTCAGGTCACTCAAACAAAAAGAGAATACTTTGGCAAGTTATTACTACAACTGACAATTAAGTCATTTACGACGCTGCCTAGCGCCTCACAGCTACACCATGATGCCACTTAACGGCTCAGTCACAGCTTCATAATAACGCCACCTACCGGCTCACAGCTACATCATGACACCACCTACCGGCTCACAGCTACATCATAACACCACCTACCGCCTCACAGCTACATCATGACACCACCTACCGGCTCACAGCTACATCACGACACAACCTACTGGTTCACAGCTGCATAACGCCACCTACTGACTAACAGCTACATAATAATGCCACCTACCGGCTCACAACTATGTCATTATTCCATCTAACGGCTCACAGCTACACCATGATGCAACCTACCAGCTCAAAGTGACATCATGATGACAGCTACCGGCTCATAGCTACACTATGATGCCACCTACCAGCTCACAGCTACATCATAACACGACCGACTGACACACAGCTACATCATGTCACCACCTACCAGCTCACAGCTACATCACGACGCCACCTACTAGATGACAGCTACATCATGACACCACCGACAGGCTCATAGCTACATAATAACGCCACCTACTAACTTATAGCTACATAATAACACCAGCTACCGACTCACAATTACATCATGATGCTACCTAACTTAAAGTTGCATAGTCCGATGGTTTTGAGTTTCTGTGTGTTTTCTGAGATAAATATATTAATTTGATTGTTATAATGTACCTTACTTTAGTTTGAAGTAATTTTTATTAAATGGCTAAGTTTTGAGATATTTGAAGTACAAATATGTCAAATTAGTTTTGGCAAGCTTGCCAAAACTCTGACACCATAGGCTTCAGCAGTAACAGGTATGATTAAATTGACTCAGTATTCCCTTCTATGTGGCAACAAATGTTTAATAAGTGCATCAGTATCGAAGTTAGATATATGTAGAATCAAATCTAGATAATTGTTTTGGTTTTGAAAATTTGATGTTTAATGGACTGCAGCTTTAAATTTGGTCGCAACACCAGTACAAATATCGGCAATCGAAACACTATGGACAAAATATACGGATTTGCGGTTAAGAATTATATATTGGCAGAAGGCATTGTTATTCTTGGGCGACGGAGTGGGGACAATGTTATGTAAACTAAAAGCAATAGTATCCCACTCATATTGTACATGATAATGAGTGATGTGAAATATATGTTATATATGATGCCTGAGATTACTGAAGAGATGTTCCTATATAAGAAGACAGTACATGATTATTGACATGTTTCTCTATGCATCCATAAGGAGTGCAATTGGAGAAAAAGTCATATTAACAGAGATCTATTGTAACTGTTGCAACTGCCGGTTCACCCATGACCATGGGGCGGGCCCACCACAGCCTCATTTGCATATGCACTCAGGGCACCACCTGCAGCTGAGTTGAGTGACAGCCACCTCCACTGGGGGTTGGCTCCCACCCCAGCTGTGGGGGTGCCTGATTGGCTGACTGTGGGACTGCCCAGTCACCTACACTACCTTGGCTCTCTGACCACACTAGCCTCATCTTGAGATTCATTTGAAGACTTGAAACACAACGGCACCATTCTCACATCACTCGATGAAATAAGTGAAGAATTGGCTCGCACCTTTGCTGGAAACTCGTCTTTGGCAAACTGCCTCCCGGGCTTTCGGGTGGTCAAGGAACGCCAAGAGCAAAAGCTCTTGGACTTTTCTTCCGATGGCGAGGAGCACTACAACTCCCCATTCAGTATGGGTGAGTTGAGGTGTTCTTTGGAAAGCTCGCATGACACAGCATTTGGACCTGATGGAATTCATTATCAATTTTTGAAACATCTCCCTGAACATGCACTGAGACTGTTGCTTCAACTTTTCAACAACATCTGGGAGTCGGGTGTCGTCCCCGCCTCTTGGTTTACCATGGAGCGCATGGTAAACAACCGCCTCGTCTGGCTACTGGAGTCAGGACACCACCTGTCCAACCTTCAATGTGGCTTCAGACGGGGCCGCAGCACCCTCGACCATTTGGTGCGCATGGAGACCTTCATAAGAGATGCTTTCCTTAAGAAGGAGCACGTTGTGGCTGTCTTTTTCGACCTCGAAAAAGCCTATGACACAACGTCATGGAGGATCTTCATGCGATTGGCCTTCGTGGCCACTTGCCAATTTTCATCAGGAACTTTCTAGCCTTCAGGCATTTCCGCGTCCGTGTCAAGACTACCTATTCCCGTCTACACTCACAGGAACTAGGAGTACCTCAAGGCAGCATACTGGCCGTGACCCTTTTCGGGGTCAAGGTCAATGGTATTGCTGCTGCTGTAAAGCGGGGGGTCTCCTGTAGTCTTTTCGTGGACGACTTTGTTTTATATTACGGCGGTGCTAACATGAATGTCATAGAGAGACAGCTACAACCAAGCATAAATGGGATCCATCGATGGTCAGTTCTGAACGGTTTCAAATTTTCCAAGACCAAAACAGTCTGCATGCACTTCTGCCTGCTGCGTAGAATGCATGCGGAACCGGAGCTGATCCTGGATGGGGATCCCATTAAAGTCGTTGAGAAAACCAAATTTCTGGGCCTCATTCTCGACGCAAAACTGTCTTTTGTGCCACATATAAAGTACCCGAAAACAAGATGCCTGAAAGCGCTGGATATTCTGAGGGTGCTGTCCAGCTCAGAGTGGGGAGCGGACAGAGATGTTCTGCTCTCCGTGTACAGAACCTTGGTTCGTTCACGAGTGGATTAAGGCAGCATAGTATACGGTTCCGCAAGGAAATCATATATTGGGCTGCTGGACACGATCCACCACCAGGGACTGCGCCTGGCCCTTGGGGCCTTCCGCACCTCACCAGTTCAGAGCCTTTATGTCGAAGCCAATGAACCATCACTTAACAACAGGAGAATCAAACTGGCCATGCAATATGTAGCCAAGATAAAAACTAATGCATTGAATCCTGCACACAATTGTCTATTCGAGCAACATGACGGATCCAGGTATGAAGCCAGGCCAAATTACATCCGGCCACTGAGGCTACGAATGAAACCTCATTTGGAGGCCTTGGGCGTGGATTTGGACGTGTTGGAGGATGCCAAACTCCCAGAACATCCCCCGTGGTCGTTGAGAAAGCCATCGGTTGTCCTCCGACTCACGGAACTGAGGAAGTCTGGGACACATCCACTCGAGTACCAAGGACTGCATGCAGAGATTCAAGGCCAGTTTGCAGACCACCTCTCCATATACACTGATGGTTCGAAAGACCAAACCCGGGTAGCTGCTGCGGCAGTCTGCCAACGGGAAAAATTTGGTGTACGTTTGCCCGATCAGAGCTCGATTTTCACTGCAGAAGCCCGAGCACTCCTTCTCGCTTTGGAGTGTATCGAGGTATCCAACCACACTAACTATGTTATATACAGTGATTCGTTCTCTTGCCTCCTGGCTGTTGCTGGACTGAAAACAAATCACCCTATTCTAGCAACGGTCATTTATAAAATGAACCAACTGACAACGGACGGGTATGATATCCACCTGTGCTGGGTGCCTGGCCATGCTGGCATACAAGGAAACGAACGAGCTGATCGGGCTGCGAAGAAGGCCCTGAACGGTGATCTTGAACCATGTCTGATCCCTCACTCTGATCTGAAACCACTAATAGCCACCCACATAAAATCCAAATGCCAACATGAGTGGGATGAAAACATTAATAAACTTAAAGAAATTGAACCATCTGTGGGAAAGCCACCACATACTCATGCGGGAGGTCGGCGGGACCAAGTGGTCCTTAGCCGCTGCCGTATTGGCCACTCGTGGCTTACACATGCTTTTCTGCTCAAGGGGGAACCTCCCCCTGAATGTATTGGGTGTCAGTCCCCACTGACACTCAAACACATTTTACTAAGTTGCGTTGATTTTTTGGCCCTGCGCCAACAGTTCTACACTGCAGACAGTATGCATGACCTTTTTACTAAAGTAAAACAGGAAAACATTTTAGCCTTTTTGAGGGCAGCTGGACTGTACCACCTTATATAGTTTACTAAATGGATTCTATCAATTATTAATAAAACTTTTCTTTTTCTATGGGAATTTGTTTCCCTTGACCACAAATATATGATTGTGAGCTTTCTAATTTAATGAGTGTCTATTGGCACATAATTGATTGTCTGCTTTTACATGTAAAAGCGATGGTTTGAACAAAAGACAAACATTTCTCGCCGTGAATATGGCCTATGCTGCCGACACGGCGTAAAGCAACCACCAATCAATCAATCAATGAGATTCATTAATTATTCAAGATTCTGCTTCAGACACACTGAAGAGAGATCACTCTACTCCTGGCTCTTGAGTGAGACACACCTACTCTTGAGCAGGAACCCCAGACACTCTGTCTGATGCTAGGCAAATTCAGATATTCCAATTGAGTGTGTACACAGCCATAGGACTCCTGTCCCATGGGCTGTAGGCACTGCTTTCTATACAGGATAAAGTAGTAATGAGATACTGTGTGGACAGAAGGTAAGGAGTGTGGACAGGAGTTGATGCCAATAAAGCACAACTTCTCCACTGTTTATCTGTGTGACTTGTCTTCATTCTTCATTAGTATTGGTTACTGAGTTGATAGTCGGTATTTTAATAACAGCATCACAGGTGATATGAAGGGGGAGTTTTTAATATTATCTGGTGTCCCAAACATGGCCGGGCATTCAGAAATATTAGAACTAGACGGTGTTTGTGGTCTATCACAAGTACCCATAAATTACACAAATATACACACTAGAACAATGGGCACAAAACAAGAGAACCAACTTGACCTGATAACTAGAGCAGTGAAAACAAGTTATTAGATAGAACCGTTATGGGCAGCATAAATACACCCAGCACAACAAAATTTAATCTTTTTAAAGATTTCATGCTGGCTTTTCTTAAAACACTAAACCAACACTTCCAGTAAATTAATTTTGATACTTCAAATGCCTGATTTAGAAACAAATTTCTCAAGACTTCTATAACTGCACAGTTTTAAAATTAGCAACTTACAAAATAAAGTAAGCTGGCAAATTTGTGTAGTCATCGATGATGTAACTTACTGGATGATCTTCGGTGGGTCCGGAAAAGAGGATGCTGGCTGCGGGATGCTGAGTGAGAGGTTGCCACCGGCATTAAAAATGTCGATGATTATGTCCAGGACCTGGGGCCACACAAAAAGCATTATTAACCATGCTACTAACATTGGAGGTTACACACAAGGTGCACAAGAAGCAACAATATTCCGTTACTAGCAATGGTAAAATCAAAATGCAGTGCATATGATCGCAGTGTAGCTAATACGAGTGCCAATAGCTCGAATAATAACCTGCCAGGTGCAACAAGAAATGCAGAAAACATAGCGGTATTTAAGAAACTAGTAAAAAGTAATGTCACTTCCACGTGTCAAGATAAATATATGGGTTGATAATTATAATATGAGCCTGTCTCAAAAGGTGCTAACTCTTCATTTTGTTGTCCATTGTAACGATTGACACAAAACAGCACAGAAACGGTTACACTGAAAACACAAGGACATTTGTTTCTAATCAATATGTATTCTATTGGGATTATGAAACACCATGTAAAAAAACAATTCAGTTTATCCTGAGCAAATGCATAAGTAGATAGTATGTTGATCGTTAAAATGGACAAAGTTTTGTCCCATATTGCCTAGCACCTTTTGAGACAGTCTCATATACCTTACTTTAGCTTTAAGAAACTCCTATTATAAAGGTTTAAACTTTGAAGGTAATTGAAGTGAAGGAAAATAGTATCAAATTAATTGTCTATGTGCAACCGAAATACTGGACATAGGCTTTATCTACCTGCTTTCGAACCTAGCACAGGAGCACCGAACAGCAATAGACTACAGTAAAACCTCTCTAAATCGACCGACCATGGGACCGACTTTGAGTGGTCCATTTACGGAGGTGGTCGGTTTAGTTTGTTTTTTTAATTGGTACAATGGTATTGTATGGGCGATCGTTTGGGACCCAAATAAAGCGATCGATATAGGGGAGTGGTCGATTTGTGGAGGTGATCGGTTAGAGAGGTTTTACTGTATGTAGCTAGATTTGATTCTACATATTCAACTTACATACTGATGCATTTATTAAAGTTGTCCGATGGTTTTGAGATGAAATTTTCTGAGATAAACACATTAGATTGATCATTATAATCAGGTAATGCGTGTCATGAAGGGTGAGGCGGAACTGGCGAGGGCGACCTCCGACGTACCGGACAGTTAATGTGTGTCATGAAGGGTGAGGCGGGTTGGGGAGGGTGACCTCCGATGTACCGGACAGTTAATGTGAGTCATGAAGGGTGAGGCGGAGCTGGGGAGGGCGACCCCCGACGTACCGGACAGTTAATGTGTGTCATGAAGGGTGAGGCGGAACTGGGGAGGGCGACCCCCGACGTACCGGACAGTTAATGTGAGTCATGAAGGGTGAGGCGGAACTGGGGAGGGCGACCCCCGACGTACCGGACAGTTAATGTGTGTCATGAAGGGTGAGGCGGAACTGGGGAGGGCGACCTCCGACGTACCGGACAGTTAATGTGAGTCATGAAGGGTGAGGCGGAGCTGGGGAGGGTGACCCCCGACGTACCGGACAGTTAATGTGAGTCATGAAGGGTGAGGCGGAGCTGGGGAGGGTGACCCCCGACGTACCGGACAGTTAATGTGTGTCATGAAGGGTGAGGCAAGTTGAAGAGGGCGACCCCCGACATAACGGACAGTTAATGTGTGTCATGAAGGGTGAGGCGGGTTGGATAGGGCGACCCCCGACATAACGGACAGTTAATGTGTGTCATGAAGGGTGAGGCGGGGTTTGGGGAGGGTGACCCCCCGACGTACCGGACAGTTAATGTGTGTCATGAAGGGTGAGGCAAGTTGAAGAGGGCGACCCCCGACGTACCGGACAGTTAATGTGTGTCATGAAGGGTGAGGCGGGTTGGATAGGGCGACCCCCGACATAACGGACAGTTAATGTGTGTCATGAAGGGTGAGGCGGGGTTTGGGGAGGGTGACCCCCCGACGTACCGGACAGTTAATGTGTGTCATGAAGGGTGAGGCAGGGTTTGGGGAGGGTGACCCCCCAACGTACCATACAGTTAATGTGTCATGAAGGGTGAGGCGGGTTTGAACAGGGCGACCCCCTGACATACGGGACAGTTAATGTGTGTTACGAAGGGTGAGGCGGGTTGGATAGGGTGACCCCCAACATAACGGACAGTTAATATGTGTCATGAAGGGTGAGGCGGGGTTTGGGGAGGGAGACCCCTGACGTACCGGAAGTTAATGTGTGTCATGACGGGTGAGGTGGGATTTGGGGAGGGTGACCCCCAACATACCAGAGAGTCAATGTGTGTCATGAAGGGTGAGGCGGGGCTGGGGAGGTCGGCCCCCGACGTACCGTACAGTTAATGTGTCATGAAGGGTGAGGCAGGTTGGGGAGGGTGACCCCCCGAAGTACCGGACAGTTAATGTGTGAGGAAGGGTGAGGCAGGATGGGGAGGGCGACCCCCGACGTACCGGACAGTTAATGCGCCATGGAGTAGCACTGAGCACATTTAGCGTGTCGTACACCGGGTTCAGCTGGGTGCGTTGCAGGGCCTGGAGCTTACTCAGCTGCTTGGCACTTCGCTGAGGGTTGATCACCAGGTTCGCTGAATTAATATGCACAAGTTGTTAAACGGACCCGGTATAGGCCGCTGAGGCTGGAAACCGTACTCCGACAAATGTTCTCCAAGCACATCATTGCCTGGTTTTTAAGTTTGTGAAACCAAGTATGTGTGTCTGTCCGTGTGTGTGTGTGTGTGTGTGCATGCATGTGTGTGTTGTGGTGTGTGCATGCATGTGTGTGTGCATGTGTGTGTGTGCATGTGTGTGTGTGTGTGTGTGTGGAGAATGAGGGGGGGAGGGGGGGGCGGGAGTACTGAGGTTGGTCGCTTTTGCTGTGTTGTAATTAGTCCAGCAGCACTGACGGCTTCTAGAGAAACCTACTTTTCATATGAATAATTAATCCAACATGTGGTGCTAGACTTTAAAAGTTGAATTGAGAGCTTTCTGTGGCTGCCATTTGGTGGTTCCCCTGTCTGCAGGGAACCCCTCTAGGTCATGTGATGAGGGAATCCCACCCATGACGTCATTAATACATTAATACCTTAGCATTCTCCCCCCACATGTTTGATTGCATGAACTAAAAAACTAAGTAACGGTGGACTTGGAGAGCTTTTAATACTGGCATCGCCGGTGTCGGTGATTAGACCTATTCGGAGTTGTTTGTCTCTGGGTGAACTATACTGGGCAACTTTAAGGGTAATTTATGAATGTTTATTTACTAAAAGAGTGTGCCATCCAAAATTGCCAACAGTTTTGCGCTCATACAAAGGGAATGGTAGGGAAGGTAGCGGTGCTACTTAGTCATGTATGACTTTTATGGTTTAATAAAATGTTGACATAACAAAAATCAGTTATGTTGTTGTTGTTTTACGTCCTAGCAACATCTAAAAAAAAAGTTTGTTTTATTTAATGATGCCTCTAGAGCACATTGATTTTCATATCATCGGGAATTGGATGTCAAACATATGATCATTCTGACATGTTTCTTTGGAGGAAACCCGTTGTTGCCACATAGGCTAGTCTTTCTGATAAGCAGCAAGGGGTCTTTTATATACACTTTCCTACAGATAGGACAGCACATACTACCGCATTTGATGAACCAGTTGTGGACTACTGGTTGGAATGGATAACCGACACCTGCCTAGGTGGACACGCTACCGCCTGAGCTATGTCCCGCTCTAGCAACATCCAAAGTCATATCACGAGGGACACTGTTATGTTCTGCGATAAATTATGTGTGTGGGGGCAGGGGTGAGGAGGGGTTCAGCAAATTACTTTTTGTACGACCATGAAAATGTTGAAAACTTTCGATGATTCTTAAATGTAATTAAACGGTTATAAATGACATTTAAAAATACTTTTTATACTAATTTGTATATTAAGCAAGACAAAATATTAATTGTGCACAATTTAGTCTTCGACATCCCACTTTTCCATAGCTGGAAGTAACTACATGGTTATTGTTGGCAGTCGGTATCCAGGAACAAATGAACTTGTACTCAGCATGCAGTTATGGCTGTGCTATATCAATAAACTTGTTTGATTGTTGTAGTTTTACGTCCTGGCAACATCTCAGGTCATTTCAAGAAGGGTACTAGTGACTTGTGACAGTGCACACTCATGGCGACTTTATAGTGCTGCCCCACTGGGACATAAGGCCACCAATGCTATGACCCAATTTCACACTCAGTCACATTATCCTGATACTGAGCTAACCAGTCCTTATCCTATCCTATTAATGGCAAGCGCCAGGCTAGCTAGTGACAAGTATAAATTTGGTAAGTCATTTGGTTTGACTCGGGTCAGGTTTTCAAAAATCCAAACCTTCCGCACGGGAAGCATGCGGCCTAACTCGATTCGGCCACCGCGTCCACTTAAATGAACTTGTGCTCGATATGCGGAAACCTATGGCTTGCACTATTGTAAAATATTCCGATTTACGGCATCGGGAGGAATACAAATGTTCTATTACTAAACAGGTGTACGTGACCAAGTGCATGTATGTGTATATATGTATGTGCTGGTGGTGCCTGAGTGGGATGTAAATAGACATAGTGGTGCTGGCAGGGCCTATCCCTTCCCCCTCTGCTGGTTAGGATCACCACACTCAGGATCAAGGTTGGTGGTGGCCAGGGGGGCCACACAGCTTGGTGGTGGTGGGCAGACCACTGGTAGCCATGGGGACCAGGAATGCTGGATCCCTGTTGGTAGGGCCAAGAATGCTTGTTTCCCATTGGGGGAAAGGGGTGGTGTGATACTCTACAATGAACCCATGTAACCATATAAATAATAAACCAGAGGGCTTGATTCTCTTCTTCTTCTTTACACTTTATACTCTTCCTTCCTCTTTGTCTGTATTGATTTCACTATAGCCTGCCTACACAACCACAGATTCGAGCTTTAGTCATTTTACACTATGTTAGAGAATCTACACCGCAACACCAGTGTCCGTATGTTAAGTCAAGAGCGCCTACCTTTTTAAATCTTTTTTTGTTATTGATCGTTTGTTTATTCTGCTCATAACGGCCATAACTTGTTTTCACCGCTGTGCAGTAGTGGTCATAACCCAGATGGATTGATTTCCTTTATCAATGATTTCTGTAAACTTGTTGTGTAAAATCGGGGAGTTCCCAATTTATTTTAAGATATTGGGGGGTGAGGGGGGGGGGGGTCGTCTATATTTTGTACATAGTCAACATTTGTAATACCATATACCCCGCGATTGGATTAAAAAAATGCCATGTTTACTTGTGGAAAGAAGGTTCCCGCCACTGTTCACAGAAGTCCAGGGGAGTGGCGGTGTCAGGGACGGCATGGCACTGGTGTCAAAGGTCAGCGACTGCACCTGCGCAGTCCGGTACAAGCGTACCAGGAGAGGGTGGGGCTGAAAGACAATGGCTGCATTCAATTAATCACCACGGAGCATCCTAAAAGTTTGTTTTATTTAACGAGACTTCTAGAGCAAATTGATTTTCATATAATCGGCTATTGGACATGATGTATATGGTCATTCTGACATATTTCTTTGGAGGAAACCTGCTGCCGCCATATAGGCTACTCTTTCCGATAAGCAGCAAGGGCTCTTTTATATGCACTTTCCCACAGACAGGACAGCAGATACCACAACCTTTGTTGAACCAGTTATGGACCACTGGTTCGAACAGAAATTAGCCCAAACTGCAAATGTGTCCACTTAGCGATCGCATGACTCACACCTTGACAGGTGGACACGCTACTGCCTGAACTACCTCCCGCCCCTCGGATCATCCTAACCATTTTATTGCACATTCGCAGATCATACAAACTCGGGTTGCATAAACGAAAGCGCTTGGGGCGGAAAGATATAACTACAGCAAAATATAACTACAGCAAAATATACCTCAAAGAATTTTATGATTGCATAATTTAGCTATATGTCCATTTCATTAATCGGGGTGGTCATACCTTTATATATTTTTTTAAAAACAACAAAAAAACATGTGGAACTTGTACTTGTATGTACATGTAGCAGTACAGGCTGACACTACAGGTACCAACACAAATGTGACATCACTGCTCCTGATGCTCCCAGCCAAGAGGTGGGGCATTGGGGTCGGATCATTGTGCACACGGCCCGTGTATTTTTTAGGTACACCTCAGGGTGTTTGTTCTATTTGAAATTCTGACGACCGGGATGATCCGAATGGTCCGGACCGTTATAATCGATTACGGCCAAAGTGGCACCGTCAGATATCACACTCGGTCACATTATCCTGACACCGAGCCAACCAGTCCTTGCCATATCCTAATAATGCTGAGTGCCAGGCTAGGAAGCGACAAGTATCAATTTTGTACATCATTGGTTTGACTCAACCGGGAATTTAACTCCCGACCTTCCACACGAGAGGTCTGCGCTCTACTGATTTGGCCACAGCGTCCGGTGCCCACGACATATCGCTCACCTTGATGACTTCCTTTACGACGGGGCCTTCCTGGCGGTAGACAGGGTAGAAGGCTGGGATCTCCTTCCTGCGCAAATAAATACAAGAGAGACATTAATAGGGTACGTACACATGTGAAGATATGGAATTTAAGGCTATTTACATGGAATTCAAGGCTATTTCAAGGCTCTTCAAGTCTGTTTTTGATAGGAATTTAAGACAGGGTTGCCGAATGAGTGGAGCATCTGTCCCCTGTTTTGGGAGATCGGGAGATCCGAACCCATGAGTTTCCGGGTTTGAATCCTGGTCGAGTCAATCCAATGACTTAACAAATTTATACTTGTCGATTCCTAGCCTGGCGCTCGGCATTATTAGGATAGGGCAAGGACTGGTTGCCTCAGTGTCAGGATAATGTGACTGAGTGGGATATCAGCTCATGGTGCTGGTGGCCTGGTGTCCCAGTGGGGAAGCACTATAAAGTCACCATGAGTGTGCACTGTCACAAGTTGGTACCTGTCGTGATATGACCTTAGATGTTGCTAAGACATAAAACAACAAACAAACAAGCTAATAATGCAGAGCGCCTGGCTAGGAAGCGGCAAATATCAATGTTGTAAGTCATTGGTTTCACTTGACCAGAAGTTGAACTCCCTGTCTTCCGCATTCCAATATTTATAGAAAATTACCTAAAAATTATGGACAGCTGGTTTCAAAATCAAGGTCATTCCAATATTTATAGAAAATTACCCAAGAATTTGAATGCTCATCTTTATACAATCTCTATGTGTCTATGAACAGTCAGTACATACAATTAGCTAAGTGATTGGAAGAAACGTATGTTGCTTAATGGTTATCCTGATTGTACCCAACTTCAATCCAAATAGCCAAAAACCCGTTGGCCAATTACTTTAACAGACCTGCCTAACCAAATGCCTATTTGGGTACTCCAGTGAAAAATAGTGTGTGCTTAAAAAAAGTGTGTACTTTCCAACTTTCTTGGGCGTACAAAATACTGCTATAACAAGAGATCTGCTATAACACCTGTCCAGTCTGTGTTGGTAAATAGCAACCACATTAGGTTCATTTATTGGAGTTTTACTCCCGAGCAACACCAAAGGTCATGTGCCTATGATGCAGTGGCCGAATTGATAGAGCGCAGGCTTCCCGGGAGGAACATCAGGAGTGCGAATCCCAGCCGAGTCAAACCAATGACGTAGTAAATTTATACTTGTCGCTTACCTAGCAGTATTAATAGGATAGGGCAAGGACTGGTTTGCTCAGTATCAGGATAATGTGACGAGTGGGAAATCGGGTCATGGTGCCAGTAGCCTGGTCTCCCAGTGGGGCAAGTCACCATGAGTGTGCAGTCACAAAATCAGTAACCCATCCTGATATGACCCTCGATGTCAGCAGGATGTAAACTCCCCCCCCCCCCGCAAAAAAACAACACTTTTTTGTTTATTAATTAAATTTGATTCATTTGAACACATAATTTGTCAGTGCCAAGGCACTGGTTTTCCAGTCGTTGAAGTGATCACATTTGGTTTGTACATGGTGATGGGGAAGTGGAATGTGCAGCATTGTGTGCAGCACACCCCATTCTGTACGTTAAAAGTGGGGGAACAGCCTATGCTCCAACTATGGATATCAACAATGCACACGCAAAGCGGCTTCATATCACAGAGTAGCCCCACTGAGATATTATACTCAGTGGCATGCTATTTTTAGACTTACCTTTCGTCTGTATCCTTGAAGAGGTTTGCGTCAATCTTAATGTCCATAAGGATAAGTCGGTACAGCCACCGCCCGACCTGTGAACAGAAGCCAAGAGCAGAGCCATTAAAGAGCCAAGAGGGTAGGTGGTTTGTTTGTTTGTTTGTTGTTGTTTTATGTCCTAGCAACATCTAAGGTCATATCAGGACGGGTACCGACTTGTAACAGTGCGCACTCATGGTGACTCTATAGTGCTGCCCCACTGGATTACCAGGCTGCCAGCACCATGACCTGATATCCCACCCGGTCACATTATCCTGACACTGAGCCAACCAGTCCTTGTCCTATCCTAATAATGCTGAGCGCCAGACTAGGAACAAGTATCAATTTTAAAGTCATTGGTTTGACTCGACCAGGATTCGAACCCACGACCCCACGATCTACCAACACGGGAGACGGACGCTCGAACTCATTCGGCCATCCCGTCTGGTCAAAGAGGGTAGGTAGTGACCCGCCGCTTACAAGTCACTCGGGGTTCCCACTCTTTTTCAAGCTTCTTTTTAAATAATTTTTCAAGTACTTTCTAGGACCATTAAAACTGTTATTTACGGACCAAAAATGAAGAAATTCCACAGCTTTTTGAGCATGCAATAACTACAGGTTCCGCATACGGTCTACTAGTCCTAATTGCCCATCAGGCAGGGGGAAATTTCAATGTAATCTTTGGAGGACAGCCAAGGCTGGCCCAAAATTATTGTCTGCAGTAACCCTGGGAAATAATTTCAAAATGACACCAAATGTCACATGAAATGTCAGGATATAATTTTTCTTTTTTTTAACCAAAATAAAGATAGATTTTTCAGAAACAATACAAACATTTTGAAAACATTTTTTCCCAACATAACAGCATCCATCATTTTTAATGGCTTATAATACTTTTTGTATAATTGTTGAACTTTTTGTTTTGGCATTTTCAAAAGTTAGTATAAATTTGTAAGTCATTGAAAAATTTGGATAACCGCTAAGGCTATGTAAGCGCTGTCGCAGGCTCACCATGCGGGTGGTGGCGGATGGCCAGAGCTTGGAGCGGGTGTCGATCTGGACGCCCCCTGTGTGCTGGTCCACGAGTTCCTGCCAACACTGGCGGTCTGTCGCCTGCCGCCTATGCACCGACACATAATCCTGCAGGTACTCCAGGTACGCGCCAGACAACTGCGAAAAGAGTGCAACTATGACTGGCGCACTACATGTTAGATAAAAGATTCATCCCTACGCAGAGTACCGAGTAGGAGGGTGAAGAACAACCTATTAGAAAAAGTAGCGAAAGGGCTGGGTAAATGAAATGAGCATATAAATTCTTAATTTAAGAAGCAAAATATATTCTTCATATACATCTTCATATTTACCCGCTACTTTTGATTTGAAAAATATAATAAAACATGTAGTGTAATGGCCTTTAAACGTCAAATGGACATGATTCTGGAGTCGCCATCTTGTATTTTTGCATTCTCTCCTATTTCCCCAACTCTGTGTCAATATAGATAGCCATTGGTTACTGGAATCCGGAACTCCTCTTCCATACTAAAGCAGTTTTCGCTTCTATTTAGACTATGTTGTCATTCATCCCTACTCTGGGCAGGGGCGAATATTTGATCTAATTACATGTGTGACAGCAGTGTCCTGTTTACTGTCATACAGATAATTTAACCATCATCATTGTTTACCATTGAACAAACAGCAAGTACGGTGCTGTTACCTTGTTTATGTAACCGGACTTGATGCGGTCCTTCGCCATGAAGTGTCGGTTGACACGCGCACCAAACTGTCGCTGGAGCAGGCTCAAGCTTGGGCTGTAGCTTTCAGTCTCCAATGCTATCGTGTCAATTTCCTGTAAGTGCACATGATTGATTGATTGATTGATTGATTATGGTTCAATACCTCGTCAGCAGCATGAGCCATATTCATGGCAAAAAGGAAGTGGTATTTATTGTCAGTTTTGTTAATCACATTTGTATATCTATATTGAAATTTACACGAAAAATCTTTAAATGGTCTGATTTGTGTCAAATGACAACAAAAATTATCTCAGATGCCAATTTGACATGGTTAAACTTGTTCCAAATGATGGAACTCACAAAACATAGCTAAAAGTACAGGAGGCGATACAATCAAGTTGTTCCTACAAACACTGATGATATATTACGGAAACATTTGCAGCACCACCAAAGACTGCGGTTTAAATTAAACGCAAGAATATAATGTGAAATTAATTCTTTTGGTGACGGTGGGCTTTTCTGATTAAAACTCAGATCACTATGATTTGATATTAAAGCTGCATAGTCTGATAAAATATCAAATTTTCAAAACGAAATCTAGATTTGATTCTGTATATCTAACTTAGATACTGATGCATTTATTAAACATTTGTTGCCACATAGAAGGGAATGCTGAGTCAATTTAACCTTTTACTGTGGAAGCCTATTGTGTCAGAGTCAAACTAAAGTATGGTAGATTATAACGATCAATTTAATATATTTATCTCAGAAAAATGACAAAAGCTCAAAACCATCAGACTATGCAACTTTAACATTTCCTCAAAGGGCCCAATCGGGTCATAATAATTATTCCCCCATGCCATGACCTCTCCCAATTTGGATTTCCACCGCTGCGTATAACTTACAGTCATCTATGTGGCGTGGGAGGTTAAAAATCCCTTGCGTCTTAAAAAGTGTAGGCTTTCTACTGACCAACTGTCTAATGGTGAAAACAAGTCTATTCAGACTTATCCATGATAGGCGGTATAAATCTTAAAGAACAAACAAAATTAATGAGTGCACCAATTACACACGTGGATACCCAAGATCAAATCCAGGTACTTGTTTTGGATTTGAAAATATTCTGATTTCATAAGATTATGCAACTTTAAAGCAGGGATGAAAGTGGCCTCCAGCAAAAAAAATGCAGAAATTAGGCTGAGACCCTGACACCACCTAGCGGCTTCCGGTAGAACAATGCCATGGTTATTAGTAATATTACACCAATGGTGAATTTCTGCGAATATGCGGATATTCCCCCATAGGATAAGCACTGTTAGGGAATCGCGGGGAAAATGTCAGAAGTCAGGTTTCAACTATCCTCAGGGATGAAAGTGGTCTCCGGGAAAAAAAGCGGAAATGCTGATATTCTCCCAATAGGTTTAACATTGTCAGGGAATCTCGGAAAATTCCCGGAAGTCGGGTTTTAAATATATTGGTATACGCTGAAAGTGGTGCACCGTTTGAAGCATGTATTAGTAGTGTATGCTGATAGTGCTGCAACGCTTGGAGCATTTATTAATATTAGTAGTGTATGCTGATAGTGCTGCGGCGTCAGCACCATCAAAGAAGAGGATAATAATAATAATAATTAGTATACGCTGATGGTGCTGCAGGATTGAAAAATCCCGGAAATCCGCGGAATCGCGGAGATCTTTCATCCCTGTATCCTTGTTGGGACTGTATTATCGCCCATGCCAAACGCTTTCTTGTCTGGGTTTTATGTTCTAGCAACATCTAAGGTCATATAAGAACGGGATTTGGACTAACCAATTGCTGTCATGTATATTCATTTTGTGAATGTTAATTGGTGAATATAAAAAGAATCGCAGACATTTGTGAAATGACAGAACTTTCATCCCCAGGGAATAGAGTGGTCTCCGGCAAAAAAACACGGAAACGCCAATAGCGAATGTCCGTGAAGACGCGGATCCCCCCCCCCCCCACTCCACCCCCACCCAATGTCAGAGAATGGCAGAAAAATACCATAAGTCAAGTTTCAACTGTCCTTGCTGTGACTGTATTATCGTCCATACCTAACTCTTGCTAGGGTTTTATGTTCTAGCAACATCTGGGGTCATATTAGAATGGGATCCGAACTAACCAATTGTTGTCATATAGATCCTGATTCCTTAACATTTTTTGTTTACCATTAATCAGTAAATAATCAAAAATCGCGGAATTCCGCGAAATCGCGGAGATCTTTCATCCCTGATCTCTGTTAAAGCCATGGATGAAAGCCATCTCTGACTGACTGGGTTTTTATTAGTGTGAATAAATCATGTGAGGAACGACTTACTGGGCTTTTATTAGTGTGAATAAATCAGGTGAGGAATGACTTGCTGGGTTTTTATTTGTTCGAATAAATCAGGTAAGGAATGACTTGCTGAGTTTTTATTAGTCTGAATAAATCATGTGAGGAATGACTTGCTGGATTGTTATTTGTGTGAATAAATCATGCGAGGAGTGACTTGCTGGGTTTTTATTTGTGTGCATAAATCATGAGAGGAATGACTTGCTGGGTCTTTATATGTGTGCATAAATCATGTGATGAATGACTTGCTGCGTTTTTATTTGTGTAAATAAATCATGTGATGAATGACCTGCTGCGTTTTGATTTGTGTGAATAAATCATGTGAGGAATGACTTGCTCCATTTTTATTTCCGTGAATAAATCATGTGAGGAATGACTTGCTGGGTTATTTGTGTGAATAAATCATGTGAGGAATGACTTGCTGGGTTTTTATTTGTTCGAATAAACATGTTGGCTGCAGGCTAACATGGGTAATTTGCACACGAGGCTATTTTTAGTCTTCCTCGCGAACCTCACCACGACTAGCCCGGCACTTCCACGCTGGCTGCTCTCCACACCACTTCGATCACCCGCCCTCACACCCACTTTACAAGGGTTTGAGCGCTGCCCTGCTGTCCTTCTCATCAGATGACCTGTGTTCATCTCCACGAGTTGCTCTAAGAAGCTGAACTGATCTGAACTGAACTGCTCATGGCATCTAGATCACCGTGCCTGGCCCTCCAAACGCTGCAGCTGAGACGTCAGCCAAGATTAAATTTTATTAAATTCTATGAAATAAATAACCTTTAAACTATGCTCTATTCTTGCCTTCCTGTTATTGTATGCTTGTGTGCACGAGTATGTGAATTAAATCATGTGAGGAATGACTTGCTGGGTTTTTATTTGTGTGAATAAATCATGTGAGGAATGACTTGCTGGGTCTTTATGTGTGTGAATAAATCATGTGAGGAATGACTTGCTGCGGTTTTATTTGTGTAAATAAATCATGTGATGAATGACCTGCTGCGTTTTTATTTGTGTCAATAAATCATGTGAGGAATGACTTGGTGCGTTTTTATTTGCATGAATAAATCAAGTAAGGAATGACTTGCTACATTTTTATTTGCGTGAATAAATCATGTGAGGAATGACTTGCTGGGTTTTTATTTGTGTGAATAAATCATGTGAGGAATGACTTGCTGGGTTGTTATTTGTGTGAATAAATCACATGAGGAATGACTTGCTGGGTTTTTATTTGTGTGAATAAATCATGTGAGGAATGACTTGCTGCGTTTTTATTTGTGTCAATAAATCATGTGAGGAATGACTTGCTCCATCTTTATTTGTGTGAATAAATCATGTGAGGTATGACTTGCTGGGTTGTTATTTGCATGAATAAATCATGAGGAATGACTTGCTCCATTTTTATTTGTGTGAATAAATCATGTGAGTTATGACTTGCTGGGTTTTTATTTGTGTGAATAAATCATGTGAGGAATGACTTGCTGGGTTGTTATTTGTGTGAATAAATCATGTGAGGAATGACTTGCTGGGTTGTTATTTGTGTGAATAAATCATGAGGAATGACTTGCTCCATTTTTATTTGTGTGAATAAATCATGTGAGGAATGACTTGCTGGGTTGTTATTTGTGTGAACAAATCATGTGAGGAATGACTTGCCTGCATCTATTCAGCTGGAGGTACCTACCTGCATCATGAGGTTGACGTAGGTGTTGTGGGGGAAGAGCTTGAGGTACGGGACAGTGGAGAGGCTAGTCATATCTGCGGAGAGAATGCTCACGTCACAGTCACGTCATGACTCCCTTATTACATCACTTACATCCCAATTTTAAACTAAACTTTAAAAAAATAATTTATAATTTTTTAATATATTTTTGTTGGTACATTAGTTGATTAAGTAGGGCAAATTTCAATCGCGGACAATTGGTCTTCATCACTCCACTGCTTCTTGCCCTATCCTAGTGTAGTGGTCTGCACTGACCTCTCAGGCAAGTAACCACATAGACAGGTAGGCGTGGGGAGTGTGTTGATATCAGGGAGCCTAGGTGGTGTAATGGTTAGCACACTGGCCCGGAATGCAAAGAGATGTGGGTTCGAGTCCCGCTCTAGGCACAGTATTTCCCATTTTCATCACCCCCACGACACTGGTTGCCGTGATCAGGATCCTGTACGAGCTTTGCGCTGTATGGTTGTTGAACCTACCCTGTGTATGTATGTGTTAGTCCATTGCCTGTATGTATGTAATTGTAAGCATTACAAGACTTACAATTCCAGGGGGACGAGTGTAGTGGTCTGCACTGACCTCTCAGGCAAGTAACCACATAGACAGGTAGGCGTGGGGAGTGTGTTGATATCAGGGAGCCTAGGTGGTGTAATGGTTAGCACACTGGCCCGGAATGCAAAGAGATGTGGGTTCGAGTCCCGCTCTAGGCGCAATATTTCCCATTTTCATCACCCCCACGACACTAGTAATGCCGATCGCCATGCTAGGTAGCGCCAAGTATCATTTTTTAAGTCAATGGTTTCACTCGGCCAGGGTTCGAATCCCATGACCTAGCAAAAAAAAAGTGCAGGCGGACGCTCAACTTATTTGGCAATCCCCAAATTCAGAAAACAAATTTGAAGACTTTCATTAAAGTTGCAAAGTCCGATGAAAACGTAAAATTTTTAAAACCAAAACAATTATCAAGGTTTGATTCTACATAGTTAACTTAGATACTACTCACTATGCTCACACACATAACCAACCACTCACTGTGCTCACACACATAACCAACCACTCACTGTGCTCACACACATAACTACAAACAACTCACTGTGCTCATACACATAACCAACCACTCACTGTGCTCACACACATAACTACAAAAAAACTCACTGTGCTCACACAGAAGTAATCACTCACTGTACTCACACACATAACCAACCACTCACTGTGCTCACACACATAACTACAAACAACTCACTGTGCTCACACACAGAACCAACTACTCACTGAGCTCACACACAGAACCAACTACTCACAATGCTCACATAGAAGTAACCACTCACTGTGTTCACACAGAACTACCCACTCACTGTGCTCTCAAACAGAAGTAACCACTCACTGTGCTCACACACAGAACCAACCACTCACTGCTCGCACACAGAACCAACCACTCACTGTGCTCATACACATAACTAACTAACCACTCACTGTACTCAAACACAGAACCAACCACTCACTGCTCACACCGAGAACCAACCACTCACTGTGCTCATACACATAACTAACTACTAACCACTCACTGTACTCACACACAGAACCAACTACTCACTGTGCACACACACAGAACCAACCACTCACTGTGCTCAGACACAGAACCAACCACTCACTGTGCACACACACAGAACCAACCACTCACTGTGCTCACACACTTAACTCCTAACCACTGACTGTGCTCACACACAAAACCAACCACTCACTGTACTCACACACATAAACAAACCACTCACTGTTCTCACACACAGAACCAACCACTCACTGTGCTCACACACATAACTAACCATTCACTGTACTCACACCAACCAACCACTCACTGTGCTCACACACATAACCAATCACTCAGTGTGCTCACACACTTAACTAACTACTCACTGTGCTCACACACAGAACCAACCACTCACTGTGCTCACACACATAAATAACCACTCACCGCACTCACACAGAATCAACCACTCACTGTGCTCACACATATAACCAATCACTCACTGTACTCACACAGAATCAACCACTCACTGTGCTCACACACATAACCAATCACCCAGTGTGCTCACACACTTAACTAACTACTCACTGTGCTTGCGCTTCTCCTCCATCACAATGTCATGCTTGAATGACCGACGCAGGCACTGCCGCCATCCAGCCCGAGCCTCTTCCAGGCACTTCCGCTAAAAAAAACATGGCGTCCGTATGGCTTATTGATTTTTGACCAAGGTTCGAACCCTTGAGTTTGAATCCCACGATCTACCAAAACGGGAGACGGACAGTCAACTCATTCGGCCATCCAGTTGGTGGCTGGCTTATGACAGTGCACATTCATCAACGACTTTATAGCACTGCCCAATATGGGAAACCATGCTGCTAGCACTATGACCTGACATCCTACTCTGTCATGTTATCCAGACACTATGAGTCAACCGGGCCTGGTCTATTCTAGTAATAGGTTAAATTCAAGGCTTTATAAGACCTTGAAGTGGGGCAAATTAAGTTCAAGACTTCTCTAGACTTTCCAGGCCCCGTACATTCCCTACTATTAATGCTGAGCGCCAGGCTAGGTAGCGACAAGTACAAAGTCATTGGTCTGACTCGACTGGGAATCGAACTCCTGACCTTCCACATGGGAAGCTTAGGCTCCACCAATTTGGCCACTGAGTCCCATATAGTGACAGCTAGAGAAAGGCAATGCTTGCACTACTGACCGCTGCCTGAACCTTGGGGATGTGATCATTGGCTGGCAGAATGGACTTTACGCTGATGAAGTCTGCGCGTTCATGAGCCATCTGCTGGGCAGCACGGTGTCTCAGCTGGACTTCTGGCATCAGGCCGGAGTGTGGGTTAGAGACCCGGAGCTGTGGGAACAAGAGTCATATGGGTCGTTACTACAGGAATTAAAAAGGGTTCCTACCAGGGTTCCTACAAGAAGTTGGCCACCAGATTCAAGAACATGGAAGAATATTTTAAGAACAATTTCCAGGACATTTCAAGGGGACAAGCAACATTTTGATACCAAAGTTTCATACAATCTACATAAACAAATTCACACACACACACAAACAAGCAATTTACTTTCAAGGACCTGGAAAAATAATTTTTAATTTCCAAAACTGTTCCGGTCTTTCAAAACCATAATAAATAAATGGTTCTGCTTATGCTGCTGCATCTGCTTATGCTGCAGCTACTGCATCTGCTGTAGCTGATGCATCTACAGTAGACTGACAAGGACTGCCACACTGGGGCTTTACCTGAGGTGACTCCGAATTGAGGTCAGAGAGCAGGCTGCACGAGTACTGTTCCGGGGTGAGACGCATGCGCACCACAAAGTCCGGTCGCACCGACAGGATCGCCTGCGAAGACACAACCAGTCAGAACACACTTTACGGGTCATCCAAAGTTTTCTACATTTGCCACGTTCATACAAAGACAACATCTGTACACATGTGAAGATATGGAATTCAAGGCTATTTCAAGGCTGTTTAAAAAATAATAGGAATTCAAAACTATTTTCATTTGGATTTCGGGGGAAAACAACAATGGCGAACGGCGATTTGGGACTAATTTAGATCAGTGGGGACAGTTTAATGGAATGTGACAAGTGGTATGCGGGTAATACAGTACCTCGGATAGCTTAGGTGCTAATATACCTCAGGGAGTTTGACGCCCCTGCCTTGCAAAGTTGTAAACCACTGCCTTGTGGTACAAGTTCTGGTTGTTGATAGAATCAAAGGCTAAGGGAGCAAACGCTAACAGAAAAACCATGTTATCATGGCAGCATTAAGGGCGTTGATGAATGGAACTCCCAACATCTCCCGACCAGTCACTGCAGACACAAATAGTTTGCGCCTGTCTTGACATGTTCTTGCCGGTGTGAGACCTCTATTTGCTCCCTGAGAGTGCCGCTAGTAACTTGCAAAAGCCAGCAGCACTTCAACACTTTGCAAGCAGCTTTTATGAAATGTACAACCGCACAAAGCGGCGGTTAAGTAATGAAAGCAGTCTTTGTCGCATTGCAACTGACAGCATGATGATGATGATGATGATGATGATGACACTGCTAACACCCTTCCCTTATCCCTCACCTTGTTAACATACTCCCACTCATCCTTCTCAAAGAAACACGTCTCCAGGATATCGCCAAGGTCACAGTCCTGAAATAACACACGTTTTTACTGGAGACATTATTATAATTCAAGCAAATGAATCAAATCGAATCTAAGGACATTAATAAATAACGTCAATACGGCTGCTGCAGTGTAACAAAAGACAAATCTAAATTGATTGATTTATTGATTGATTGATTGGTGATGGTTTGATGTCATGTCGGCAGCAAAGCCTACAATGTATCTTGTATAAGTATGAAAAGTACCACGATGCATGTCTCCTACAATAGGAACAAATTGGGCAAAAGCTATTCATGGAGTCACTATTGTACAGGGGTGAAAACGATGTCTGGCAAAAAAAAGGCCGAAATCTATGCATATTGTGAGGTTTTCTGTAATCCGACAAATTTCCACGAAAACGCGGATATTCTCTCATAGGATTAGAGCTGTCAAGGAATTGTGGATAGGCTGGAGGTTAGGCTTCAACTATCCTAGTTGTGTCTATATTATCGCCCATACCTAACTCGTTTGTGTTTGGGTTTTATGTTCTAGCAACATCCAAGGTCATACAAGAACGGGATTCAAACTACCCATTTGTTGTCATATGAGCCTGTCTCAAAGGGTGATAACTCTTTTTTTTTGTCCATTGTAACGATTGACACAAAACAGCACAGAAACAGTTACACTGAAAACACAAGGACATTTGTTTCAAATCAATATGTATTCTATTGGGATTATGAAACAGCATGTAAAAACCAAATCAATTTATCCTGAGCAAATGCATAGGCAGATAGTATGTTGATCGTTACAATGGACAAAGTTTTCTCCCATATTGCTTAGCACCTTTTGAGACTCTCATATACATCCTGATTCCTTGGCATTTTGTTTAACGGTAATCTGTAAATACAAAAGCCATCAGCAATCATGTTTTTCTTTCTTTCTTCGGTTCCCACGTTCGCCTAGCGAGAACCAACCTCACCCCAATAGTAAACCGAAAGAAGAAAACCTAAATCGACTAATAATGCTCAGACATTCGATTCTTTTCCTTTAAATAAAAAATATATATATTTATGAGTAGTTGATTTAAACAAGGGTTCCTGCACCTATCATCTAATCACATTTAATGCCTTTTTAATACCAATTTTCATACAATTTAAGACCTATTTTCACGGCAAATGTAACATCAACTTTGAGATTTTTCGGAACGAGTAGCCTATGTAGCGGCAGCTCGTTTCCTCCAAATAAATATGTCAGAATGACCATATGTTTGACGTTCAATAGCCGATGATAAAAATCAATGTGCTCTCGGGGCTTCGTTAAATGATTGATTGGTGGTTTCTTTACGCCGTGTCGGCAGCATAGGCCATATTCACGGCGAGAATTGTTTGCTTTTTATTCAACCATCGCTTTCACAGAATGCAAAAGTACAGAACTAATTTTCCGTCAGTACACTGTGGATTTAAAAAGCTCAGTTACATCATTTGTGGCTAAAGGAAATAGAATTAAGACAAACGTTAAAGGTTGTTAATTGATCTAATTGGTTTAATGGACTATATGTGATGATATAGACCAGCTGCCTTTAAAAGGCTAAAATGTTTTCTTGTTTTACCCTTGTGAAAAGGTTGTGCATGTTACTTGCAGTGTAAAACTGTTGGCGCAGGGCCAAGAAATCGACACAACTTAATAAAATGTGAAACAAACTTATTTTTTTAAAGGACTAATCAGTTTAAGACTTTTTAAGGATCAGTACTTGATAATGACATGATATACATACGGAGGCAGTGATGTCATCTAGGACCTGCTTAGCAGCCTCTGTAGGCAGCGGGTCAGTTCGTCCCACACACTCTAGGATCGTCGCATACGATTGGAGAGTGGGCTTGATTCCGCTACTCAACATCTGCTTGAAGAGCCGCTGGATTCGCTCAATATCTCCCTGAAATCAATAAAAAAAAAACGTTGAGCGTAAACTGAACCGGAGTGAAAAGGAGAAAGTTGCAACGCCTCAACATGTCAGCAAAGTGAGTAATAGGTAAGTGAGCAGGATCAAACTTTGCTAAATATAAAGCTTTCAAGGCCAAATTATGGTATAATGTCCATATTGCTAGGCAATGTGGGTAATTCGGGACCGAGTCGGAGCTACCCCTTCCCCCTCCCTATCCCTACTGCACACACTCACTTCCCCCCCCCCCCCCATTCCCCCCTTTTATTCATAGGCCCCTGACCAACTCCAGGTTACGACACCGTCACAAGTGCTGGAACTGCCGCCGGTACCCAGCGACCCCAATGAGGTCACTTCCACCCCTACGGCACCACAACCCACTTCTCCTCCAGACACCGACCCAGCAACACATACTATATTCTCACCGCCCCACGCACCCGACATTCACCCCCTACCAACACCCTACCTACAACGCCGAGGGTTGAGGCCCGGGTCATGAGGAGACTTACCCTATGTTTTCTATTTCGTCCCCCCCCCCCCCATTGACCCTTTCACTGACCCCTATTGTTCTACCATTCTCGGTCCCCCTTAATTACCATAACGGGCTCCCAACCTGACCTGATTACCTCTATGACCTTATTCGCTTACTGTTCTACTGCACTTTGTTCTATTACTTACTGTTACCTGATGACCTTGATTCTTCCACTGCTATTCATTACTTATCCTGTACTCTCAATTGATCCACTTATTGTACCTTGATCCAACCAATTAACCCATACATCAATAAACTTCCATACTATAGCTCCGTCTTGTGTCCTGAATTATAAAATAATGGGTCAAATTAAATCAAATGGTTTAAAAAAAAGTCCTTGTACTGACCCTGTGTTCAGTGTTGGTGTGTCTACCTGCATGATGTCCACCTTCAGTGTGCGTGTGTGCTTGTTGTTGTTTTACACCCTAGCAACATCTAAGATCATATCAGTACGGGTACCAACTTGTGACAGTATGCACTCATGGCGATTTTATAGTGCTGCCCCACTGGGAAATCAGGCCGCCAGCACCATGGTCCGATATCCCACTCATTCACATTATCCTGACACCGAGCTAACCAGTCCTTGCCCTATCCTAATAATGCCGAGCACCAGGCTAGGAAGCAACAAGTCTCAATTTTTAAGTCATTGGTTTGACTCGACCGGGATCCGAACTCGCGAACTCCCAATCTTCCACATGCGAGGCCTGTGCTCTACCGATTCGGCCACCGCGCCCGTGTGTGTGCTTGTATATGCGTGCGTGTGTATGTGTTTGTTCGTGCATATGTATATATGTGTGTCTGTGCGCGCGTGTGCGTGTTTGTGAATGCATGTAGAGGGGCACATACAGTGCCTGTTCAGTCTATGTGGCTACATACAGCATGTATCGGTGCAGATATTCCATACTCCATTTGTTTTGATGTGATGTGCATATAAAAGACCCCTTGCTGCTTATCGGAAAGAGTAGCCTATGTGGCGGCGGAGGGTTTCCTCCAAAGAAATATGTCAGAATGAGCATACATTTGACACCCAATAGCCGATGATAAAAATCAATGTGTTCTAGAGGCGTCGTTAAATAAAACAACCTTTCCTTTTTACAGTTTGTGTTGCAGTACAATAGCCGTCTCATCACTCACCTGTTTGGCCCATGCCCCCATCACCTTATTGTAGATCTCCGCATCCGTGATGGCAAACTCTGGCGACTCCTTCTTCGAGTGGTAGGCTGACTTCTTGTTCATTTCCTTTGCAATGATTGCACCATGCGCCTTTCGCAACTGCATAAACAATCAGTTCTAGATCGTCAAATTTGCTACAGTTGATCTAGAGCTAGGTAGCATATTTTATTCATTTCCTTCGCAATGATTGCACCATGCGCCTTTCGCAACTGCATAAACAATCAGATCTAGATCGTTAAATTTGCTACAGTTGATCTAGAGCTAGGTAGCATATTTTTATTCATTTCCTTTGCAATGATTACACCATGCACCTTTCGCAACTGCATAAACAATCAGATCTAGATCGTCAAATTTGCTACAGTTGATCTAGAGCTAGGTAGCATATTTTTATTCATTTCCTTTGCAATGATTACACCATGCGCCTTTCGCAACTGCAGAAACAATCAGATATAGATAGTCAAATTTGCAACCGTTCATCTGGAGCTAGGTAGCATATTTTAACAAGCCGCTCACATTTTAAATATCATTTACAGGTAAGGAGGCCTAATTTAATACTGCATCAATTGTGAATATTGCCACAACTAATTATTATCATCATCAAATAAAAGACTTCACTTGGCCAGTCAGAATCTACAAAAGTACCTCTTGTTCGTGTCGTGAATTATCCAAATAATAGCAGAAAACATGTTCATATATGTGTGTAATATATATGCACATCTCTTATGTATGGGTCGTTCTCTGAAACTGGGTATCACATATTTGGCGTCCATGTTCAATCAATCAATAGTTCCGTCCTCTAGTCGAGGGTTGGATGCAATGGTTTTCCACTTGTCCCGATGGTGTGCTGTTCTGATAGACTGTGAATAATTCAAGCCTGTCCACTGTGAAATATTTGTAAACCATGATGTTCTTGGTCTCCCTCTCCCTCTCCCTCTGCTGCCATTCACCTTCCCTTCCAACAATGTACGGCCATAATTAATTCTTTCTTTTTTTTAATGGCAAGTCAAACAGTTATTGTTGTCTCTGTGTTTTATGTATGTTAGCGATCCTATATATGTTTATACTAAAGTGAAAGTGTGAAAACTCTTTTTCTTGTGAGACATAATTTTGTTTGCTTAACTGTAATCAATAAAGTCTTGTTTGAAATTATTGTTATGTTACAATGATGTTCTGGATCTCTGTTTAATTGCCATGTAACATAGGACATTTTAATACATTACTTAATTTGTATCTGGTCAAAAAGTGAAATAGCTTTTTTTCTATTCTGAGATATACACATGTAGACCTACATAGATTTTTTTCAACTATGAGATATGCACATGTAGACCTACAATAACATAGACATATATATATACATATAGAAGTGTTGGAAAAGCCGGATTTATCGTAACAATTTCAGAGTAGGCGCGTAGTGCCGTAATGCAGAGCAGAAAATCGCAATGATTCCACAGAAACCCTAATGGTTGGCAGCTCTGCAAGTGACAATGGGTAGGCGGCGTGTGTGGGTTGATTGGTTGTTGGAGTTTTATATCCGGGCAATATCTAAGGACATATCAGGACAGGTATCGACTTTTGACAGTGCACACTCATGGCGACTTTATAGTTCCGCCCCACTGGGAGACCAGGCCGACAGCACGATGACCTGATAATACACTCAGTCACATTATCCTGACACTGAGCCAACCAGTTCTTGCCCTATCCTAATAATGCTGAAAACCTGGCGAGGAAGCAACAAAAAGTATACAATTCTAAGTAATTGGTTTGACTCAACCAGGGTTTCAGACCCATGGGTTCGAATCCCATGATCTACCAAAACGTGAGACCGACGCTCAACTCATTTGGCCATCACGTCTGGTCGGCGGCCCGTCCAACAGGGTTCATACAGTTATTCAGCAACCAGATTTAAGGCCTTTTTAGGGCCTTTTCGGGTAAGAAATTCATTTTCCAAGGCCGAAAAAATATGACACAATGATTATATACATGTCAACTCTTTATGGTCTCACTTCACCAGGTTTCTGTATGTTATTTTTATCAATCAAAAGAAGCAACTAGGGAATCAACATCTTTATTATATTTAACAATTGTCCTAGATTAGTTAATAAGCCACACACCTAGACATTCAAAACACTGTTGTCAATAAAAATTTGCCCTCTCTCCAACTCTAAATAAAAAAATGTCAATGTTCCCCCCCCCCCCAGCATTTGGTAAATTTTCAAGACCGTTTCATGGGGTTTTCAAATCGAAGGCCTTTTCAAGAGACACCTTCAAAGTCAAGGCCTTTTCAAGAGACACCTTCAAAGTCAAGGCCTTTTCAAGATTGCGCGAACCATGTGTAATATAGTTACTCACGCAGCGCTGTCTCTGAGACAGGGCTGCTGATAGAAAAAGTGCCGAAAGGCTGGGTAAATGAAAAGAGCACATAAATTCTTAATTTAAGGAGTGATACATATTCTTCACATGCATCTTCATATTTACCCGCTAGTTTTGATTTGAAAAATATACTTAAAATCTGGAGGCTCCCACCCAAATCGGGAAACTTGACAGGTATGAACTGGTCTTCCAACTAAATTTCATCTATGTGTCATGGGGGTGATGAAAATGGGAAATATTGCGCCTAGAGCGGGACTCGAGCCCACATCTCTGCATTCCGGGCCAGTGTGCTAACCATTACACCACATAGGCTCCCTGATATCAAAACACTACCCACGCCTACCTGTCGATGTGGTTACTTGCCTGAGAGGTCAGTGCAGCCTACTACACTCATCCCCCTGGAATTGTAAGTCTTTTAAATGGTCATTTAATGCTTACAATTACATACATACAGGCAATGCACTTACACATACATACACAGGGTAAGTTCAACAACCATACAGCTTGTACAGGATCATGGTCACGGCAACTAGTGTCATGGGGGTGATGAAAATGGGAAATATTGCACCTAGAGCGAGACTCGAACCCACATCTCTTTGCATTCCGGGCCAGTGTGCTAACCATTACACCACCTAGGCTCCCTGATATCAACACACTACCCACGCCTACCTGTCTATGTGGTTACTTGCCAGAGGTCAGTGTAGCCTACTACATATGTGTAACAGAGTCACTTACGAGGCCCGCATGGAGGCAGATGTCGATGTAGGCACACAGCTCCTGGTTGTAGGCGGCGTTGCGGCGAGCTGCGAGCAGCGCCACCTCGCGCTGCACGGCGGCTAGTTGCAGCTGCGACATCTTGCGACTGAGCTGCTCAACAACCTCCAGCCCGCCCTTCACCTGCGTGCGCAACAGTTGGTTGGTTGTTGGGGAGTTTTACATCTTGGCAACATCTACGATCATATCAGGATGGGTACTGACTTGTGTTGTGAGAGTGCACACTCATGGCGACGTTATAGTGCTGCCCAAGGTACGTACATATGTGAAGATATGGAATTGAAGGCTATGTCAAGGCTTTTCATGGCTGTTTTTGATAGGAATTCAAGATTATTATCATTTGGATTTAGTCTGAAATCACCATTCAGAATGGGGATTTCAGACTAATTTGGATCAGCGGGGGCAGTTTAATGGAATTTGAGGCTTTTCAAAACTAATTACCCAAAATACGTTTAAATTCAAGGCTTTTCAAGGCTTTGAAATGGGGAAAATGAAGTTCAAGACTTTTCAAGACTTTCCAGGCCCCGTAAAGACCCTGGAGCTGCCCCATTGGGAGACCAGGCTGCCAGCACCATGACCCAATATCCCACACACTGACACTGAGCTAACCAGTCCTAGCCATATCCTAATGATGCCGAGCGCCTGGCTAGGAAGCGACAAGCATAAATTTTTAAGTCATTAGTTTGACTCAACCAGGGTTCCAACCCATGGCTTCGAATCCCACATTCTACTAAAAACAGGAGACGGACGCTCAACTCATTCGGTCATCCCGTCTGGTCCAAAACAAAGACTTTGTCAAAGTCCCCGCTATTGTAAAAACACCTGTCCACCCAGGTCTGCCTGCGACTTACCTCGGCCATGTTCTTGAGCGACTCTGGTTTCCAAAACGGGGTTCTGAGGGACTCCGGGTTCAGCTTAGTAGAGTCGATGAGGCCCTGCAGGTGCTTCTCCAGTCTCCGCACCACCGCGCCAGCAGTCTGCTTCTCCTCCAGCACCTAAACATGGCAACAAAACACAGAATCCATCAGTCACAAGTTAAGAAGAATATACAGCTTGACCATCACTTATCCGGCAATCACTTATCCACTTCATAGTGCTGCCACTCTGGATTTTGTACACACACAAAAGAATAAAATCTTTTTTTAAAGTGTTGTTTGTTTGTTGTTGTTTTAAGTTCTAGCAACATCTAACCTAATATCAGGATGGGTACTGACTTGTGACAGTGCGCACTCATGGCGACTTTCAAACTACCAAACAATGGTGGAGGAAATAGACTGCAGACTAGGCAGGGGCACTCATCGTGCCCACTTAAACTGCCAAAGTGCCTCCAATAAAATTGACAGCATCAAATTACACCTAAATATCTGCAAATTTGACATACTGACAATATCGGACACCTGGTTTCACAAATTTCACAGTGATCAGTCAGTAGAGGTTGAGGGGTATAGGCTTGTGAGAGGGGACAGAAAGGTGCTGAACAACCTGCAAACAATAAAAAAAGGAGGGGTTGCAATTTATACAAAAGAAATCCCTTAACACTGATAACAATCTGCTACAAGAAGCAAACAGATCAAACAATAACCTAGAATTAATATGGTCAGTAATCAAAAATGAAAAACAAGCGGACATCGCGGTAGGGAGTCTATACAGACCCCCAGATGGAAACATGGAGCAATTCATTACGGAACTGGAGGCCATCCTACTCCTAGAAAATATACTAAAACTCACCAAGGCGGAGATATTCCTACTTGGCGACTTCAATATAAACTATAAAACAAATAACAAAAATAAAATACCTTAGAAAATCTGAATAACGGTAAAGGCCTGGTGCAAAAAATCTGTGAACTAACTAGACTAGGAGAAAACAGTTCTACTATAGACCTCATTATAACTAACTCAAACCATGTCTACAAATCGGGAACCAGAAACTGGGGTATTAGTGACCACAAGCTCATATATTTCACCCGAAAAAAAATAAAAACCATTACCAAAACCATGTATTGTATAGGTAGATCTTACAGGGACTACACAAAAGAAGTATTAGAAGCTCACATGAAGGCCAATATAGAACCCCCTCCCCCAACTGACCAAAATATAAACAAACAATGGGATACCATCCTAGGGGAAATATGAAAACATCTGGACAACATCTGTCCAATAAAAAAAAAAAAAAGCAAACCAAGAACCACATGTAAGACCGGAACTGATAAACATAATCATGATGAAATACAATAACAGGAAATTAGCCAAAGAAAGCGGGCTTTAGACAGATATAGATAATTACCACAAATTGAGAAACCAAAGGCAGAAGGCAGTGAGTAAAGCCAAAAGACGGTTCATCGTCAAACAGGACCAGCAATGGGGGGGAAAACACACAAATTCTGAGAAAACATAAAAATACTACTACCAAACACAAAAAACAAAGAAAACATCACCCTATGTACTCAGGATGGAAAGGAACTCAGTAACACAGAAATAGCTGAAACCATGAATAAACATTTTTCTACCATAGGGGGCAAACTGTCAGAAAGATCCAATACAAACTGGGACACTAAAGCACCAGAACTACACACAGCAATTGACACATGCTCAACCACAATACAAGAAATAAGCGACCTAATAAAAAATATTGACTGCAGCAAGCCACCAGGCATTGACTACATCTCCAGGACAATACTGAAGGACGTACTAGGCTGCACCCCAAATATAATATGTGATCTCTTCAATAAAGCATTCGCTGGAGGGTCGTTCATAAGCTGCTGGAAAACAGCTAAGGTCACTCCTCTCCACAAAGGAGGGGACAGACAATCATTAGGTAACTGCAGGCCTATCTCTATCCTACCAGTACCCGGCAAGTTAATGGAGAAGGTAATGCATAGACACATAATGAATTACCTAAACGAGCACCGTACCTAATCGAGCACCAAATCCTAAATAACAAACAAGGCGGGTTTAGAAAAAAATCACTCAACAACTAAAACCGTAGCTAAGTTAACTAATGACATTGCAAGCAATATAAATCAAAAGAAAGTGGTGCGGGCAGCGTCCATAGACTTTAGTAAAGCCTTTGACACGCTGGATCACACCACATTAAAAAATAAATTAACCCGAATGGGGATAAAAGGGAAAACAGGAGACTGGAAAAGTGACTCCCTTCTAAACCGGAAACAATGCACTATAGCGAATGGAGCAACATCGGGGGAAGAATACTTACACTACGGAGTACCGCAGTGGTCTGTGTTGGGCCCCCTCCTGTTCCTAATTTACATAAATGACCTCAATAAATGGTTAGAAACAGAACACAGTGGTCTATGCGGCTAGCAAATCACCCGAGGAACTAGAAGCAACCCTAAATAAAACACTATTGAAGTTAAACCAAATAAACAAAATCACAATAAATACAAAGAAATCAAAACAGGCACACCAAAAACTTAAAGTTACACTGCCAACTTGGGCAAGGTCAACTCGAGTCAATAGACAGCTATCGTTTTCTAGGAGTCGACCTAGACAGGCACGTAAATTATGACACCTGCATAACAAATACAATAAAGAAAGCTAATTATAAAATATGGCTACTAGCAAAACTAAGAGTTAGTAAGACACTACATGACAGAAAGCATGGCAATAAAAATATACAAAGGTATGATCCTACCATACTTTGACTATGTTGACGTCATCTACATGGGAGGGAATGCTAAGCCGCTAAATAAATTACAAGTGCTACAGAACAGAGCACTAAATGTATGCCTCCAGGTCCACAAAAGATTCCCAACAATGGAACTCCACATTAAATGCAACACAAAACTACTAATAAGTCGAAGAGAACCACACCTCAAGCTACTTGCACACCACTACACCACACAACAAGGTCTCACAGTGACTGCTGGTAGAAACACCAGACATACAGGCGCACCAGTGCTAAAAGAAACCATAAGCACTAATAAAATACATGGAAGTGTGTTAGTCATGGCCACGCAAGCCTGGAACAAACAACCACCTCCAGTCAGAGCAATCAAGAAACTGGAGCTCTATAAACAATTCCTAAAAAAGAACAAATAAAAACCATACACCATCATATGGGCACCAAAAAACACCTAACCGGGTGCAGTCAAGTCAAACTGTGAAGGAAAACACATGCCAAGGACAGACAGGCCACAGAAGAGGGTGCCCATCAAACCTGTAAATACACAGCCATCTGGAGTACTGGGAGGGTCGGAAGAAATGAGGCCATAGTCCATCTTGGTATGTGTTCTGGCACAAATCACGTAAGGTACGAACAGACCAACCATGCTCACCGAACCCAACCTATAATACACCATGGCATGAGAAAATACAACAACCCGCCGCAAGGTCGCAGTCCCGAAGGGTACGGGAGTGTTCCGGCGCACCCGGGACCAACTAGGGACAGGGCACAGGTGAAAGGAAGATAGTAAACCAAAAAGTCAGGGACAATACCATTACAACTATGGTTAACAAATTAACACCGCAGCCGACCCACCTGGTCGCAGTCCCGAACAGTACGGATGTGTTCTGGCACATCTAGGCACTAACTAGGGACAGGGCACAAGTGAAAGAAAAGCTGCAAACAAAACAAAAGAACTAATTCTGGGAACACGTCCTCATCCACAAGCCTATTACCATCTCACTAGATGTACATACTAGGCTAAGATATTAGTTATATGAAAGGAAGTTATACCAAAAAAAAACACCAACAAAACTAACATCGATACTAACTGCTTAAATAAATGCTGGTGGACGTCGCGGATACCAACCCGGAACCGGAACCCTGGCATACACCATAGCATTCCTCACAGCTGTCCATCGTTGAAAACAAGCACCCTCGCGGGAGCTTACACACTATGGGCAGAATAAAAACTGTATCCAAATTTTTTTAATTTAAAAAAAAAAAAAAAGTGCTGCCCCACTTGGAAATCAAGCCACCGGCACCATGACGCGATATTCCACTGAATCACATTATCCTGACACTGAGCTAACCAGTCCTTGCCCTATCCTATTAATGTTGAGTGCCAGGCTAGGAAGCGACAAGTATCAATTTTAAAGTCATTAGTTTGACTCGACCGGGTAACTCCCAACCTTCCGCACTCGAGGCCCGTGATCTACCGGTTAGGCCACCACACTTCAGGAATGATGTGTGAAGCGCTGTGAGGAGTTGTGGCCGTTGAGCCCTCAGTTTTGCATAGCTAAGTGCCCTGTCGCTTGGTCACTGACAGGAGAGAGCTCAGCAAAAGTTCCACTCAACAAAACACACACAACTCCGCAAAGAGACTAGCAAAGCACATCTCTCAATCTCATAAAATACCTAATTGTAAGTCTAAGGAGTTTTCAATTACCAGATTGGCAACTTTTGGCAGAAAAAAAGCATAAGCACTGCATTCAATCAGCAATCCAGGACTAATTTCCATTAGAAAAATTTGTTTAGTTTGTTTGTTGGGGTTCTACGGCTTAGCAACATCTACCATCATATCAGGACGAGAACCTACTTGTGACAGTGCGCACTCATGGTGCTGCCCCACTGTCAGACCAGGCCACAACTGAATATGGGACAAAAGGTTCACCGTGTCCACTGGATATGAATCTTACCGCTTTCATCTCCTTGACGACGTCAAAGTCCACCTTCTCCTCTGCTTCTACATCGCATACCTCAGCGGGTTCGAAGTCATCATTAGGCCAGTGAACCAATTCGCCATCCGTGCCGAATGAGCTGGGCACAGCCGACCTTTTGACACTGTCCGGCTCAGCGACCAGGCTCTCCACCTTTTTCCTCTTCAGACTTCCCTCAGTGTGCACTGACCTTTTTGCACTCTTCTTGGACCTTGTCATGGCATCCTTTCCCGGTGGTGACGTTCCTACGGATGGCGAGACCTCGGTTATTCCCTGGGTTCCGGCTTTAGTCCTTTTCCGCTGGTTCCTTTTAGCCGTCGTCTGCTTCGCAGGGAGCGCCGCTTCCTTAGTAGGAGCGCCCACTTCTGCTACCAATGTGCTCTTTTCGCGCTGGTTCCTCTTGGATGTTGGCTGCTTCACAGGGGGCGCCACTTCCGGTACCAGCGCACCCTTTTCGCGCTGGTTCCTCATCTGCTGCTTGAAACTCTGCAGGCGGTGCAGCCAGTTCTCCACTGAACCCCGACCTTTCGGAAGCTGCGCCTTAGCAACGTCTGAGCATGGACCCCGTAACTGAATTATTCTCGCCTGCAATACTGTAATATAGTAAACAGATTTTTGCTTTTAAAGCTTTAAATACACACAAATAAGACAACCCAGAATGAATGATCCTGACATAACGCTATGTCAGCAAGAAAGGGCTCTTTCATGGGGGATGGGGGGAATAAACAGAAATAGATCTTTTCCACAGAGCTTTTATTTAGAAGAGAAGATTCTGCCCACTTTAGTTCTTGCCATTGCCCCTTGAGGAGTTGGTGATGGAAATTGTGTATAACAGTCTCCGCACACATGCGAAGATATGGAATTCAAAGCTATTTCAAAGTTGTTTTTGATAGGATTCCAAAACTCTTTTCATTTGGATTTCAGGAAAATAAAAACAGCAATTGCGAAGGGAGATCTATATCAGACTAATTTAGATCAGCGTGGACAGTTTAATGGGATTCAAGGCTTTTCAAGACTAATTACCCAAAATATGTTAAATTCAAGGCATTTCAAGCCGTTGAAATGGGGCAAATGAAGTTCAAGACTTTTGAATATTTATCAGGCCCCATACAGACTCTGCTGTATGTATATATGTATCATGGCCCTTTTACCTGGTGAGTTGACATAGGTTGTATGGCCTTGCACCAACAAAGTATTTATGTAAATAGTATGCAAGACTAATGTTTAGCACAAACACATAATAGAGTTCCTAACAACAATTGGACTGTATTGCTTCCTGTAATTTTAGTTATGTCTGGTGAGTTAAATCTTATGTTCATTTGACCAGGGATGATAGTGATGTGGGAGGAAAAAAATCGGAAATTAACAGTGAGGTGGCCCATAATAGTGTAATGGCCCACGGCCCTCCGACTCCCACTCTCGCAGTTACTCACGAAAGAACACCAAGATTCAATCAGTGTACGCTTCACTCGGTTTATTGAACCCTCTGCTCTCCGCGGCGTCAGTAGTTGTCTGACCCGCCCCTGACTCGCCAGAACCCACATCGACTCTATAGGTGTGTGTGTGTGTGGGGGGGGGGGGGGGGGGGTCAGCCACACGCAGTAGAGGTCAGCCCAGTTGGGGTCTGACCGGTGGCTACCCGTGCCGCAACCTGGCGCAGTGTGTAGGTACTGCGCTGGTGTACGGCGTAGTCTCCGCTGCTACCGCGTGGTAGTAGAGCTCATGTTCAGACTACTACATTAGTAATACAGTCCCATTAATGACAGCAGAATGCTCTCTAGGCAGTTTGTTTGTTTGTTTGTTGTTGTTTTACGTCCTAGCAACATCTAAGGTCATATCACGACGGGTACCGACTTGTGACAGTGTGCACCCACGGTGACGTCATAGTGCTGTCCCACTGGGAAACCAGGCCGCCGGCACCATGACCTGGTATCCCACTCAGTCACATTATCCTGACACTGAGCACACCAGTCCTTGCCCTATCCTAATAATGCCGAGTGGCTGGCTAGGAAGCGACAAGTATCAATTTTAAAGTCATTGGTTTGACTCGACCGGGACTCGAACCCACGATCTACCAGCACGGGAGACGGACGCTCTAACTCATTCGGCCATCCCGTCTGGTTCTCTAGAAACTGCTTGTGGCAACAAGTATCAATTTTGTAAGTCATTACTTTGACACGACCAGGATTCGAACTCCCGACCTTCCACACAGGAAGCCTGCACTCTACCGATTTGGCCATCGCGTCCGGTCTCTCTCTAGGCAGACCTGGTCATATGCATTGTGCAAAACGTATGCTTGGAGAGTAATACATGAAACATACCCCCCTCATTTTTATTTCTCCTCAAATTTTCACCTATATCAAAAATGTCCCCAGACTGTGAAAATAATTGGAAATCCGCCAAAAATCGGAAATTTCTCATCCCTGTTTGACACAAATTTAACCACTTCAAAATTACATCTGAGATCACTTTCACACAAATTTGACCATTTCAGATTTGCATGCTTTAATGTAGGCAGATAAAATAAATGTGATAAAAGTTGGAACGTCTGATGGATTTTATTCTGCAATTTTCTGAGATCAAAACATTAGATTGATCATTATAATATTAGTTTGAAGTAACCTTTATTTTAAATTGTTAACTTTGCAGATATTTGAAGTGAGAAATCTGACACGATAGGCTTCATCAGTACCAGGTTCTAGTAAATTGACTCAGTATCCCCTTCTAGGCAGCAATAACCACTTAATAAGTACACCAACATCTAAGTTGAATATGTAGGATAAGACCTAGGTAAGTGTTTTGCTTTTGAAAATGTCATACTTTCATGGACAACGCAGCTCTAACAAAGCTGACAGAATAATTACCATTAACTTTTCGACATGAAAATGGACCTTGCTTCTGACAAGCTGTCAAACTATCGCCAATCAATCAATCAATCCGGTGATATGAGTGCAGTCCCCAGTACAATACCATCAAATAAAGACGAAACAGCTGTCTCGGCAAGAAAATTCAAGACTAGATAATAATTTTGAAACGGGTGGTTGTTTTACGTCCTGGCAACATCTAAGGTCATATCAAGACGGGTACCGACTTGTTACAGTGTGAACACATGGCAACTTTATAGTGCTGCATCTTTGGGAAACCAGACCACCAGCACCCTGACCCAATATCCCACTCAGTCACATTATCCTGACACTGAGCCAACCAGTTCTTGTCCTATCATATTAATGCTGAGTGCCAGGCTATGAAGCGACAAATATCAATTTAATAAGTCATTGGTTTGACTCGGCCGGGAACCGAACTCCCTATTTCCTCCATCGGAGGCCCGTGCTCTACCGATTCGGCTACCCCGTACAGTGCAAGACAATTTCAGATTAGATAATAATTTTGAAACGGGATACTCAGTAATTTGGTCTGAAAATGTTCATAATAGATTCTAAAATGACACACACAAAAGCAGATGATTGACTATATATTCAAGTGTCATTGAATAAGATGCAATCAATTATGTTGCGTTGATTCAGAATTAGTTATATATTCAAAGTAACGATTCAATAAACACCTACTTCAGTTTTATCGAGAATTATTTTACAAACTAGACCAATAAGAACCAGTTCATGAGATAAAAAAAAAAAACAATAAAAATTCTTTTCATTATTTTTTTAATAGAGATATGCTGCTTCAGTGTTTCGGTATGCTTTTTAAAATCATATATTATTAAAAGAATAATTGATCACATTTGCATAGCTCCGTCCTTGTCCCCGAAGTTGTGAAGTTCGCAGGTCGTTTCAAAGGTTCCATTACTTTCTGTGCAACTTTCATTGAACTAGATCTTCGGTACAAAATCTTGAAACCTGAAGAAAAGAAATAATATATATAACCATCTATAATATATAGCAATAGACTAGTAGTTAGTAGAAATAATATATATATATATAACCATCTATAATATATACTATAGGAGTATAGCACAAGACTAGTGGTTAGTAGAAATAATATTAGGTATGTGAGTCAAAAATTCAAAATCCTCCAATTCCAGTGTTACTGGGCTCATTTGAAAGGATGAAGAGACAAAGAAAATGACACTTAGATCAGTGCAATCCATTGAGAAATAAAGAAGTTATGATTTTTTCATTATTTTTAATTAGCCAAATTATGTCCTCACAATTAACCTTAAACCAAATGAAGAAGGTGTGATCAAAACATACTGTGTTGTTAGGGAGAATGCTGTAACTTTCTTATTTCTCAACAAATTCACCAAATCTTTTAAGTATCTGAATGCCAGAAGAATTCTCTATCTAGACCAATCACAAAAATCACCATTGAACAGCTGGAAATAATTATTAATAATGATCAAACATAATAATTATTAGTTTAATGCCATATTTTTTGTATTTCTTGAGTCACCATTTTGTTTTCCCATTTGCTAAAAAAAACTTTCCTCGAGCTCATTACTACATTTCTCTTGCAAATTTCTTCATGGTATTTCACAGATACATCAATAAATACATATAGAGAATGGGAACTATATGTTATAATTAGGGACCAAACCTGCTTTGGTGTGAAATTTTGGTGATGGATTACATTTGTGTGCAATTTGCAGAATTTCTTGAGTCGCCATTTTGTTTTTCCCATTTGACATGATTTGGTTTTTTTTAAATTCCGCGAGTTCGTTAATGCATTTCTCATGCTTATTTCCTCCTGGTATTTCATAGATACAACAATAAATACATATAGAATGGGAACTACATATTTTAATTAGGGACCATACCCGCTTTGATGTAGAATTTTGATCATGATTACTGTACAAAATCTGCTCAGCTGGGGAAATTCTTTCAGATTTGGTAACATTTTTTCCGCGAGCTCGTTCATACATTTCTCGTGCAAATTGCCTCCTGGTATTTCACAGATACAACAACAAATACATTTGTTGTTGTCAACTATATAATTACTGCTTTGATGTAGATTTTTGATGATGATAACTGTACAAAATCTTCTCAGTTGGGGGAAATTCTTCCTGTACCAGAAATAAACTGTCATTCAGAAAGAAATTAACACGAGGCAATAGCTTGGGAAGTCCTCTATGACATCATGTTCATTAGATATGCAAAACATATATCTAGCCAATGAGGAGGCATTTATTTGGAGCACTGTAATTGGGTCGACCAATAGAAAACCGAGATCGGCGTCACAGGAAAATGGCGCCCGTTATGACGGCGATCGGCGAGTTTGGCTCACGTACCTAATAATATATAACCATTTATAATATATGTTTAATTTTAACATAAACATGGATGAAAGTTAAGTAGCTAGGTACCCCGGAATCCGCCGGGAGCGCCACTGTCGCGGTGCGATAAAACTCGTACAACTTCTAGCGACTTTCTGAGCAGCCCAGTCATGTCGGAAAACGGCACCACATGTGCAACACATGCACACTGCATTGACTGCTACATCTGGGTTTGAAGCACAACAGACTGGGGCACAGATAGAGACCATTTTCAGTGCTGTGTGACATTTGAAAGGCATTTTACCAAGCCATTCAAGTCTTCAGATGCAGAAATCAGAGCTAAGACTGCCGGGAAAGTGCATGTTAACTATCATAATGGGAAACTTTAGCATTTTATCTTCCTAAAAGTGGTCTTACATTGACTCTAACTGGAATCGCAACTCTACAATTTGATGGCCAAAAGTGGGTGTTTTGACTGGATTCTGACTCATGCGCGGCCCCCGTGGCCCGCGGGAGGGTCGAGGGATGCGTCGGCTACAGTAGTCGTTAAAGGGACTAGCTATTCGTCGCCGGTAAAACGACTGACTGACTGACTGACTGACTGACTGACTGACTGACTGACTGACTGACTGACTGACTACTAATTATGTGTTGTCTCTGTGGCCTAGTGTAGGTACCCCGGAATCCGCCGGGAGCGCCACTGTCGCCGGTGCGATAAACTCGTACAACTTCTAGCGACTTTCTGAGCAGCCCAGTCATGTCGGAAAACGGCACCACATGTGCAACACATGCACACTGCATTGACTGCTACATCTGGGTCAGGATAGGATCATTAACAACAGACTGGGGCACAGATAGATACCATTTTCAGTGCTGTGTGACATTTGAAAGGCATTTTACCAAGCCATTCAAGTCTTCAGATGCAGAAATCAGAGCTAAGACTGCCGGGAAAGTGCATGTTAACTATCATAATGGGAAACTTTAGCATTTTATCTTCCTAAAACTGGGACTTTCTGAGCAGCCCAGTCATGTCGGAAAACGGCACACTGCACACTGCATTGACTGCTACATCTCGGTTTGATTGTTGGTTGTTTGAATCACCTTGATGTCAAGTTTGATCAGGATCAAACCATTAATAAAGAAACTGCAGTTATGGGCATGATTGTATTACGGTTGCCATGGAAACCAAAATTGTTATGGTTGCCATGGAAACCTACATTTCTCTCTGATCTAATTTATTTATATCAGTTTTGATAAGCTGAGGTGATTTGCCAGACCAAGAAGAACCTTAATGTGACATTTCATCGGGATCTGACCATTATTAAAAAAGAGCTACAGTTGACTGATATTGTAGGCGGGAGTGATTGTATTACGGTTGCCATGGAAACCTACATTTTCCTGTGATCTAATTTTTGTATATCCATTTTGATAAGCTGGGGTGATTTGGTATAAGAAGAACCTTGATGTCAAGTTTGATCAGGATCAAACCATTAATAAAGAAACTGCAGTTGTAGGCATGATTGTATTACGGTTGCCATGGAAACCAACATTTTTCTGTGATCTAATTTTTTTATATCAGTTTTGATAAGCTGAGGTGATTTGACAGACCAAGAAGAACCTTGATGTGAAATTTCATCAGGATCTGACCATTATTTAAAAATAGCTACAGTTGACTCATATTGTAGGTGGGAGTGATTGCATTCGGGTTGCCATGGAAACCTACATTTTCCGGTGATCTACTTTTTTTATATCAGTTTTGATAAGCTGGGGTGATTTGGTATACGAAGAAGAACCTTGGTGTGAAGTTTGATCAGGATAGGATCATTAATAAAGAAACTACAAGGAAATGTTGTTATAATTAGTCTATTTAACAGCCCTAAATAAGGCACTTCTCTAGTGCATTAGCTAATACAAAAAATCTTAACTTCAAATGCACATATCTCATTCAATTTTTGGAATATCTTAAAAATTCAAAAAGCATATTGCTTTTGATTCATTGGAGCTTCCAATGAAATTATAATTTGAATGTTTGGAATAATTTGAAAATTTTACTGGGGTACCTAAAGTAGCAGTAGGGACTTCTTCATTGACAATGTGCATGGGCATGTTTTGGGGGGCGGTTAAATAAAAAAATTAAAAATAATATTTGAAGGTTCAATCTACTTGATCTAATTACTACGAGATGTTGCCTAGTGATGGCCTCTGACTCTGAGAGAGTTGTTAAAAATGAGCAGCCAGATGACTTCATGCATAGGACATACACCTAATATCGCTCAGACGAAAAGAAAACTTTAGATTCATCCAAATGGTCATGATAACCATGGGAGAAATTATACATTGCCACTTTATGGTAGCATATACCATCCATTAAGAACAATGAAACTGTCCCACGATGTAGTGATTGATAGTTTTATTAAAACTCCGAGATGGCTTGAAGCATCGCATTATGTAAAGATTGGCCTGAAGGGCGTTGTTGATACAGCGATAAACAGGAAAATGTGTTCTGCTAGAATTTCTCACCCGGGCTAGTCCTACATGAGGTAAAATGTTGCTGAAAATGTTGACATGCGCGGCATGTCCATAGATTTGTGGTCATGGGACTTAATGGACTCCGTGGCGTAAATATAATCCGTCGTGGTGATGATAAACGTAAAAGTTGTGCCATGATTTGTTAGATTTAGCGAGGTCATCTCCGGGGTAAGTCTATCACCTCCATCGCACGTGTTCAGTTGTTGAATAGAGGGCGGCACAAGTGACTCTGAAAGTGGCGCCCTCTAGTATCAAGATAACTATGAATACCACTAACAACAATGAAAAGGTATATTTTAGCGATATTACTGTCCTGGCAACACGTACTTATTTAAGTTATTATCTAATATATTTTGCTAATAATATATTACAAACAACTGAATGTATTCGAATGGCCTACATTTAGCGTAGACATTAGTTATTTATTATTATCGTAAGTGGTCTGCCAAGTATGGTGGATGGGGTGTTGAAAAGATCAGAATTAACTTAGAATAATTTGGATTATGAACTCAATTACCTGGTAACCTGCAGTAACATTATCAGGATCTTGCAGAAGTACATAAATGAAATGGGTGGTTCCTGTTCAAGTCCTCTGCGTTGACTAATCACCGATTTGTATTGAAAGGTATGTCTAACAACTATTATAACTCAATCAGTCAATGACTCGAGAATCACTACCCCATCTTGATCTTTAGACCCATTACCACCACTACATAACTACATCTTCAACCAGCAATGCACACAATATAAACCACTATACATGCACAACATGGCACTATTTAAAGACTAACCGTTATTAAAACCAAATCTAACTGATATACACACACAGCATATGATTTAACCACTAGTGTACATTACTGCACACTCTATCTTGATGCATATAGATACTTTGCACTATGTTCAGTACATATGCTGTACACTATGCAGCATAGGCTGCTCCCCCACTTTCTTTTATGTTCAGAATGGGTTGTGCTGCACACAATGCAACACATTCCACTTCCACTATGTACAGATGAAATGCGACCACTCCGACGGCTGGAAGACCAGTGCCCCGGCGCTGACAACATATGTATTCAGATGAATAAAAATATTTACCAAAAAAAAAAAAAAAAAAAAAGCAAAGCTTCGTGCGGTCCAAAAGTTTCACTCCCAAGTTGAAGTAGGAGTTCCCGTTCATAAATCCAACTCAGCAGCTGTCAACCAGTGCAACTTGCAAGTGGGCCGTGCCCAGGTATTGGCACATGATCCTTAAGTAAAGTTATACAACTCCACATCACAGAACTACACCTCTTTGAGTACATGATATGAGTGATGTCACTGCTGTAATGTACTATTATGTAGCTCTCCTCCGATCTCAATGAGCCATGAGGTAGTGTATATCACTATATCATTATATGACTGTCATAGTGAAGTGTTTAGACTTTAGTTTAGTGACATATACACTACCTCACATTTAGTCATTATTTATTAAATTATTACTACTAAGTCAAGACTAAGTACGGTGTGAATCTTGTGTCTATAATATATGACTACCTGGTGTGTCGACTATTACTATGTCTATGTGGGTTACTAGAAATACCATGACCCGTCCATGTATTATTATCTATATTGCATTATTGGCACATGATCCTTATAAAACTGCACTTTGAGTACATGGGATGAGTGATGTCACTGGCACTGCTATAATTTATCTCTCCCGATCTCATGGACCAGACGGGGTGGCCGAATGAGTAGAGCGTCCGTCTCCTAGCTGTTTTGGGAGATCGGGAGATCCGAACCCATGAGTTTGTGGGTTCGAATCCTGGTCGAGTCAAACCAATCATCTAATGACTTAAAAATTGATACTTGTTGCTTCCTAGCCTGGCGCTTGTCATTATTAGGATAGTGCAAGGACTGGTTGGCTCAGTGTCAGGATAATATGACTGAGTGGGATATCAGGTCATGGTGTCACAGTGGGGTAGCACTATAAACTCGCCATGAGTGCACTGTCACAAGTCGGTACCCATCCTGATATGACCTTAGATGTTGCTAGGACGTCAAACAACAAACAACCGGATCTCATTGAGGTCGTGTCTATGACTATGTGATACTCAGTTTCAGAGTATGTCTGTCATAGATACTACCTCATAGTCATAAACTATGATTATGTCCCTGACTATGTCTATGTTGGGTCCTAGAAATGCCATGTTCGTGTTAATAATGATAGTTATTCCCGCGGTCCCGTTCCAAAGGCAGATTGATTGATTGGTGGTTACTTTATGCTGTGTCGGCAGCATAGCCACAGGCCATATTCACGGCGAGGTAGGGTCACAGGGTAGTTCAAGTTGCATAGTCTGATGGCTTTGAGTTTCTGTCATTTCCTTAAGGCCCTGTCACACTACAACGTTTCCCCCGGTGCGCCGTCAACGCACAAGATATTTGCTAGGGCTCGAGACACGTCCAACTTTTCGGCGTTGTGGGAGAAAGTTTGACGGGTTGCAGCGTGCTAGTGGTGTGTTGGTGTCGCATCCGTAACGCCCCCTCCAACCCGTCGGGGCGCGCCGACGTGTCCATTCAGACGTTGCTATCACTCAACGTGTACCGACGCGCCGGTAACACGCGCGTAACGCTTCCCGACGCATGCCGACATTTCGCCCAAAAAGGCAACACGTCGGCGCGCGTTGGTGAGAAACGTCGTAATGTGACAGGGCCCGACCTTAGATTGATCTCTATGATCTACTATACTTTAAATTGAAGTAACTCTATATAAAAGATTCATCCCACACGATGCGTCAGAGGTGAATCTTTTATCTGAAGTATTTGAGGTGAACACATGCCAAATTAACGTCGGCAAGCATGACAAAATTCTGACACCAATTCGCTTAAGTGATACATATCAATGCATTTTTACCACAGTCCACCGTTTGCAAGAGTTTATTGCATAGCTCTGTGCTTTTTACTCCCGCCAGAATTCTGTGCAGTAACAGGGGGACCAGACGGGATGGCTGAATGAGTTGAGCGTCCGTCTCCTGTTTTGGGAGATCGGGGGATCTGAACCCATAGGTTTGTGGGTTCGAACCCTGGTCGAGTCAAACCAATGACTTAAAAATTGATACTTGTTGTTTCCCAGCCAGGCGCTCAGCATTAATAGGATATGGCAAGGACTGGTTAGATCAGTGTCAGGATAATGTGACTGAGTGGGATATCAGATCACGGTGCCGGCGGCCTGATTTCCCAGTGGGGCAGCACTATAAAGTCACCATGAGTGCACACTGTCAGTGTCACAAGTCGATACACGTCTTGATATCACTTTAGATGTTGCTAGGACATACAACAACAAACAATCTGTAACAGGGACTCCTCCTTCGGACCGTATTCGCAGTCGGTTATTAAATACGGTCGCGTAACGCAATTATGTATGTGCTTGCATCCTTGCTTACCTGATTGTGTGAGTTGAAACAGTAGCGTGTGATGATGATATTTGCTCTGCCGGTGCAGTATTCCCTGAATGCTTTGAACAGCGGCTCAATCTTGTCCATTTCGTGTGAGGCGAAATGTAAATTTGCAAACATTTTGTGAGCCTCTGGCCCAGCTATTTTGGCTTTTACACCGGCTGCCATCGCGTATAGTTTGTACGCTCGGTACCAGGTTTTTCAATTGGTGGCTGTGTTAGTTTCGAGTATTAGCGGGCCTGGCGGTTTGAGGCCTGTGAGTGCCATTTTGTCTTTTCATCTGACACCATGTAAGGAAACAATGACTGCACACATTGGTAGTTGTATGGTACGTGGTTTTTATTTTCCTAATGCTTTTCACACTTCCGCACATGTGCAGGTGCTTTCCGTCGTTACGTAATCAGTGTTTTACATATAATATATATATATACAGATGAACCTTGATCCAACGGACACCGATGCAACGGATTCCGGATCCAACGGACACAATCCGCTAGCCACCCGTGTATACTCCCACCCCTCACCCACCAACATCCACACCCGTATACTCACACATCCACACCCGTATACTCACATCTAAGGTCAATTCCGGTACGGTTAAACCAACTTTCATGTGGTTATAAGGTCATCTGAGACTTTTTTATATGATAAATGGTAGTATTTTCCCGGGCCGCCGAAAAAAAGTTTGGATTAACCGATCAGTGTGTGCAGTGAATGATGGGGTGGTGGGTGTAGTGTGCGCAGTGAATGATGGTGGTGGAGGTAGTGTGTGCAGTGAATGATGGGGTGGTGGGTGTAGTGTGGCACTATGGCACCTATAGATAAAGCAATTTCGTCACTGCAACGGACAAACGGCTTTAACGGACAACTACTCCCCCCTATTAGTCCGTTGGATCGAGGTTCATCTATATATATATTTTACCTCGGTACTAAGCCTCTGGCTGATCGTGGTCGAGGGAGAAGGAAGCAACATCCGGGTACAGCAATTAGCATATTCCGCTCATAACTGGAGGAACGTTACGAGCAGTTCAGCAATATTTTACCACGGATTACCTAGTTTCTACTGTAAGTACCGACTCATAAACTGGCAATGTTGTTTATGAACCACTATAGCACATGCTCATACACCTTTTAAGGCTGTTTAACATGTAGTTAACGACTAAAGCTGTGCTTTTATCCGGTGCTGTAGAAATTGGAAGCATCCATTTTATTTTTGCCGCCCGTTGCCGAACGGAGAGACATGTTGGCCGGAGTCATTTCGTCGCTTAGATAGGGATTTTTTCGTGATTATGCCGCCCGTTGCCGAACGGAGAGACATGTGAGCAGGAGCTCTTTCGTCGTTATGTTAGGATTGAGGCGTACCTCCGAGTTTCATAGCATTTTCTCCGACCCGTTGGTGCTGTAACCACGGGAGGGAGAAGTGTATGGGACAGAGAGCGTGGGCGGGAACAGTACACTGGTCCCGACCCCTCGTTTGGTTTCGGTTAGGTTTGTCCCGCCGATTCACTTTCGATATACTCTAGCTTCTCACGCCTGGTGTTAAATTGGTTTAAATACAATTTGAATACCACACATTGAGCCACGCACATGTAGCACTGTCCCACTGGTTCAGATGCGCATTAATTCGCTCTAAAACCCCCCTTTTTTGGTTGGTTACAGACATTCGACATGGCCGCGAAGCGGGGTGCCAAAGGTGTACCACACACGCTCAGTGAAGGCGACGCGACCCCTGGACAACGCTCAGCCTCGTCCCGGGACGACTCGCCCGAGGCAGGGCCCTCCCAGCCTGACGGGAATGAGCAAATGGTGCGGCTCATACGAGAGCAGCTACAACAGCTCCTCCCTACGCCACCCTCTAAGGCTTCGCCTCAGAGGAGACTGTCACTCTCGGACAAGTGCGAATGGGACAATCTTTCCGACCAAGAAACTACAGATTCGGAAGTGCGTGTGGGACGGAAACGAAAACGTCCCAAAAAGAAGTACTCATCAGGAGGCGATGAGTACTACAAGGCACGCAATAAAGTCAAGAAAGTTAAGAAAACTAAGAGCAAGTCGAAGGCGAAGAAGAAGAAATCAAAATCTTCTTCTTCAAGCTCGTCGGGGTCCACCACAACCGACTCAGATTCTGACGACCCCCACACCGGCACGTTTGCAGACATCACCCAAAAAGTGAAGAAAAAGATTAGAGCAGTAAGAAAGAGCAAGATTAACACGTGCTCCCTACTGCGGACAAACCTTAGGGGTCACTTTGACTCGTTCAAACCCGCCGAAACGCTAACAAAACTGGCGGAACAATACACGGGCATTCGAGGAATCCCCGAAGCCACGATTAAAGAGATGGATGACGATGTCACAATGAGTGATGAAAGAAAGAAATATGAATCGTGTCTTCACACCGTTCATAAGGGAGTCCTGATAACCCTCGCGGCTATCATGCCCATAGCGAACCGTATGATGACGGGCAATAAATTCACGACCGTCACCGACGACATGAACTCTGCGATTGCGGCGCTTACAGCGACCAGCAATTTCTTGTCATACAGACGATTCGAAAACGTCTATAAATCGGTAACTACCGACGCGGGCAAAGAGGTCGCCCGTTCAAAGAAAGTGGTCGACAACGACGGAAAAGAGTATACTCTTTTTCTACCGCCAAAACCGATCAAGGGGAAGCCGCTAGACCAGTCGAAGATGTTTGGAGGCCAGCTCCAATACCTCTTCAAACAGGTCGAGACCAAAGCAAAACAGTCCAAACACCTAGACGGCAAGAAGGACACGAATACGGCTAAGTTCAAAAAGTCCAGGTCGGATTTTCGGGGGCGCCAATCAGGACAGTCAGCGAGCAGGTTCGGATTCCGGAACCCCTCCTACCAGCCGCGGGGACGAGGCCAACGCAACCAGTACGGCTGGAACGATGGCAACCGCCCCTTCCGGAGAGACAATGCTCCCCAGAAGCACTTCCCCAAGCCGGGCAACAAATAGAGGAGGTAACACGACCCAGTGTAAGCACCTTTGTGGCAGGGAATGTTATTAACCACATTAATGATTGGGAAAACATCACTAATAACAATAATGTTCTCAATATAGTTAGAGGGGTCTTTATACCTTTTATAGAAACCCCCATACAACACAGAACGCCATTCCCATATCGCTTTTCGATAGAAGAACAGCTCCAACTAGATTCTGAAGTAACTAAATTTCTAACCAAGGGCATTATTACACCCGTGCAACACACCGATGGGGAATACATTTCCAATATATTTTCAAGGCCAAAACCCAATGGCGACATTAGGATGATTTTAGACCTAACAACACTAAATAAATTAGTCGAATACAAACATTTCAAAATGTTCTCCTTAGAAACAGCCCGAGATCTTGTGATGCCCGACGCCTGGTTGGCAAGTGTAGACTTAAAAGACGCCTACTATACAATCCCCATTTATCAAGCGCACAGGAAATTCCTCCGCTTTATTTGGAAGAGACAACTATATGAATTTACTTGTCTACCCAATGGTTTAGCTTGCGCACCGCGAATGTTTACCATGCTACTCAAACCAGTTTTTGCAGAAATGGCCATTAAAGGCCACGTCATGTTTCCTTACATTGACGATTCTTTTATAGTAGCACGTACTAAAAATGATTGTTTGTTAGCGATTAGAGACCTTTGCTACTTGCTAACTAAGTTGGGATTTTACATCCATGACTCAAAGTCGGTATTAAAACCAGCAACAGTCCTGAAATTCCTAGGGTTCTTCATAAATACAAACGAAATGACAATTTCATTAACTAATGACAAGATTGAAAAATTTGTTTTAACAACAAATCAATTATTAGCCGTTAAACGACCAAAAATCAGACAAGTAGCAGTACTAATAGGACTTATGGTAGCATATGCACCAGCAGTTTTATATGGAAAAGCACATATCAAATCACTCGAAATTGATAAGAATATTGCCCTGACTAAAACAAAAGGCAATTTCGAAAGTCTTATGACTATCTCAAAGGCAGGGCATGACAACATTCGTTGGTGGCTACAAAACATACCACTAATCCCATCCGAATGGATGAACCCAACACAACGGTTACCACAGATGCCTCGTTGGAAGGTTGGGGAGCACATAAAGACAACATAGCTACGGGGGGCCGATGGCTAGATGATGAGATCCAAGACCACATTAACGTCTTAGAATTAAGAGCCATCCTTTTGGGACTGACAAGCTTAGTTAAAATACATAAGCTCACAGTCCAGGTGCTAACGGATAATACTACAGCCATGGCTTACATTAGAAATATGGGAGGTACCAAGTCCTCAGCATGTAACACAATAGCAAAATTAATTTGGGATTGGGCCGAACAACAAAATGTTTGGTTAACCGTTGCACATATTCAGGGGTCAGAGAATACATTAGCCGATATTAAAAGCCGCCATTTCCATGATCACTTGGAATGGTCACTCAGTGACGCCATTTTTGATATTATTTGCCAAAAATGGGGAGTTCCAGAAATAGACCTTTTCGCCTCAAGAAAGAACAAAAAACTTAGCAAATACGTTTCATGGCATCCAGAACCACACGCCTGGCGGGTGGACGCTTTTTCTTTAACTTGGAATAAAGCTTTCTATTATATCTTTCCACCATTCAGCTTAATCAGCAGAGTAGTCAGAAAGATCAGACACGACACAACACACGCAGTGCTGATAGTCCCCGACTGGAACACACAGCCATGGAGGGCAGCAGTGACTTGGGAAACAAAAGACACTTTATCATTCCCAAGAGGACCAATAAACCTACAACATCAGGGAAAGGTCACAACCCAGGGCGACGTGTCAACAACCCCGTTGTTGGCATTCCTTTTCTGAGTAAATACTTAGAAAAATACGGACTTGACAAAATTACTCAACAACGCTTAATTTCCCATGCCTGGAGACCAGGAACAGTAAAGCTTTACTCAAACTACCTCAAGAAATGGGGCCTCCATTGCTTAATCCATAAGGTCAAGCCGATGGATCCCTCAATAGCCCAAGTTGGCAGATTCCTCCGAATGTTGGAAGATCAAGGACTCGGGTATGGAGCCATTAATGCAGCGAGGTGCGCTCTTTCTGTTATCCTGCCTAGGATTGAGGGCGAGACTATCGGGAAACAAGAAGTCATACATTGGATTATGAGATCCATTTACCAACGCAACCTTCCCAAACCTAAGTATAGTCGGTTCTGGGACGTCTCTACAGTATTTAAACTTTTCCAGTCATGGCCGGAAAACAAGCATTTGTCAGTCCAACAATTAGGACAAAAAGTAGCGGTTTTATTACTCCTAGTAACTGGTCATAGAGGACAAACAATTGTAGCCCTCTCGTTGAACGGTCTCGACATAGATAGAGACGAGGCAACGTTTGACCTGGACAAATTGCTCAAGTCAAACAGAACAGGAGATCCTCTCTCCTCTGTGCATTTAACTAGCTTCCACCAAGATAGGAAACTGTGTGTAGTATCTGCCATTAGGGAATATATATCCAAGACTAAAAGATTACGACAATCAAGACAGCTCTTGGTGAGCTTTATTAAACCACACAAAGCTATCTCCCGAGACACGCTCGCGAGATGGACAATTACGGTTTTAAAGGCCGCAGGCATTGACACCGAACGCTATGCGTCGCACTCAACTAGAGGAGCGATGGCTTCCAAAGCAAGGAAGTTGGGAATCTCTGTTAGGAGGATCCTGACACACGCCGGCTGGAAGACGGCGAAGTCGTTTGAAAAACATTACAACAAACGACTGGAAAAGGACAGCGGGATTGCCACCTGCCTACTCACCAGCTAACAAGACCTGGTGAGAAGTACAATTTTCTTAAAATTGTTATTTATACTGACTATTATTATTATTATGATCATCAGATTTTTTGGGATAAAAGTAAGGCTACGTGAAGGTCTCCCTCGACCACGATCAGCCAGAGGCTTAGTACCGAGGTAAAATAGTATAGTTATACGAATCTTACCTGGTACAGATGATGGATAACTCTTGTTTTCCCGAGGTACAAGCCTCGGATGGTCGTGGGCTAGGGCCCACCCGCCACACCCTGCCACGACCATTCCGTTCGCTTCCGCCGAGAGAGAACTGGAGTTTTCCATCATTAAAGCTCACTTTTATCCCGATTAATTAGGTGAATGTTGCTGTACCCGGATGTTGCTTCCTTCTCCCTAGCCCACGACCATCCGAGGCTTGTACCTCGGGAAAACAAGAGTTATCCATCATCTGTACCAGGTAAGATTCGTATAACTATACTATATATATATATTTAGATATTACACCCTTCTATGCACCAACAAATGCTTAATACGCACACGGGTATTTAATTTGATGTGGTTCTCTGTGGCAGAGTGGTTAGAGTGTCTGATTTCTTTTCGAGGTCGTACTCCTAATCTGAAGGTCGGTGTTTCGATTCCCTGTGTCCCCACCTCTGCCAATCTGGATTTCTACCGCTGTGTATAACTTACAGCGTCATCAAAGGCTGGTTGCTCTCATACCATGTCTATGTGGTGTGGGAGGTTAAAAATCCCTTGGATCAGTAAAAGTGTAGGCTTGGGCTTTCTATCGACAAACTGTCTAATGGTGGAAACAAGTCTATTCAGACTTATCCATGATAGGCAATATAAATCTTAAAGAAAAAAGAAAAAGAAGTTAAACTTAAAGGTGTAGGATCAAATCTAGATAAGTGTTTTCATTTTGAAAATTTGATACTTTCATCAGACTATGCAGCTTTAATATACATGCATCGTTATCTAAGTTGTAACATATAAATTATAACTTATATGTTACAACTTTACAAATTTTCAAAACACTTATTATTGAATCATAATCACGGTGGGAGAGTAACTTTTTTTCCCACTTGCCCAATCGGAAAAGTGACTGAATTTTCTAATTGCCTGAGTGGCAAAACTACTTTCCCAAGCCCAAGTCAGCCAATTGAAACTGAAATCTGCTATTGCAGATCAGAAAAATAATGACTTGCCCGTTTGAGCAAGTCGCCGAGAACTTCACCTGCCCGCCCGAGTAAACTACGTTCCCCGGACAACCGGGCAGTCCTTATTGTCCTACTCTGTTAAATAATGTATAACTTGATGTACCATATCTTTTCAGCAGGGAACGCTGACATCATGCACGAGTTGTTTGAGCAGGTGCTTGACAACAAGGATTTGTCGCGCGCCGGGGACCTGTTCTCTCTCAGTAACCAGGACATTGAGGCTGGCCTCACTGCGGTCCTCAGAAAAATCCGAGAGATTTCCACGGCGCCAGACTACGTAACCAATACCAACAACCAAAGTGTGGTCGAGATCTGCATCACACGCGTCACATCATGCATCAGGTAAGCGATGACGGAGCCAAAGCAGAGTCTGATAGTTTTGATTTGAGTTTCTGCTGCATCTTTTACAAAGTTCTAGATCAAACCCTGGTTGAGTCAAACCAATGACTTACAAATACTTGTCGCTTCCTAGCCAGGCGCTTGGCATAATTAGGATAAGGCAAGGACTGGTTGGTTCATGGTCAGGGAAATATGACTGAGTGGGATATCAGGTCATGGTGCTGGTGGCCTGGTCTCCCAGTGAGGCAGTACTATAAAGTCTCCATGAGTGTGCACTGTCATAAGTCGGTCCTGATATGACCTTAGATGTTGCCATGATGTAAAACTCCAACAACCAACCAACATCCTTTAGATAAATATTTTAGGTTGATTGTTGCAATTAGTTTGAAGTATTTGGTTTTAATGTTTAAATACTTAACTTGGAGATATTTGAAGGGAAAATATGCTGAATTAATTTTGATGTGCACACCGAAATGTTGGACATAGACTTTGTGGTTTCCTCACATAACGAACGACCCTGCATTAAATTTTGAATGAGTGCACCAGTATCTCATTTGACCCGACCAGAACCGACCTGACCTGACCTGACCTAACATAACATAACATAACATATCCTATACTATACTATACTATACTATACTATACTATACTATACTATACTATACTATAAACAAACCAAACCAAACTCATCTGGTGCGTTTGCAGGGAGACGGGTTCGATCGAGGCCCACGTGGGGGCGCTGGTGGCGGTGCTTGAGTCGTGCTTACGTCACAACCTCCGGCCGTCTGCGCGCGGCGACGATCCGCCTCACGCCAAGATCGCCTCCGACATCCTCAGCTGTCTCTTTCTGGTCAGTTGCAGCTTCCACATACCTGTCAAGTCTCCCTATTTGGGAAGGAGCCTCCCAATTTTAAGTACCTCTCCCGACCTCCCGATCGGGTATTCAATTTAAGCCCAATCTCCCACGTTTAGAATAAAAATTTATTTAAATTTTATTTGTTTTATTTATTTGGCAAGTGGTACATGAGATTATACAAGTACATGCAATTCTTTACAACTTTCGATTACATTTTTCATGTTTTATGGTGCGATAAAATGTTGGTACTGATAAATGTTTATTACGTGTTGTTGAACGCGTGCACAAATGGCGTAAAAACTGTTTTGCGCAGTCTCTCCCACATGAGAATTTTCAAATATTGACAGGTATGCTTTCAGAACAATGACTGCATTACAATCACTGGGCTTGTTCTATTCTGGACCTTAAAGTTGTAGTCCAATGATTTTGAGTTCTCACTAATTGTTTTAAGGACTAGACGGGATGGCCGAATGAGTACAGCGTCTGTCTCCCGTTTTGGTAGAGGGTGGGATTCGAACCCACAGGTTCGAACCCTGGTCGAATCAAACCAATGACTTGTTGATTCCTAGTCAGGCGCTCAGCATTATTAGGACAGTGCAAGGACTGGTTGGCTCAGTGTCAAGATAATGTGACTGAGTGGGATATCGGGTCATGGTGCTGGCGGCCTGATTTCCCAATGGGGCAACACTAAAAAGCCGCCATGAGTGTGCACAGTCACAAGTCGGTACCCATCCTGATATGACCTTAGATGTTGCCAAGACATAAAACACCAAAAACCAACCAATTTCGCTATATATATATATATGGGGGTAGGTTAATAGGATGTATATACAGAGTTCCTGGAACAATGTTATTAATTATTAATGCTGTGGAGACTTATGGGCTGGTTAGCAGGTTAATTAATATGTGCATATTTGTGACCTTTGATACAAATGTCTTGCCAGAACTACTCCAAGAAGACGGTGATGCGACGTGCGTTGCCTGTCGCTGTGCGCTACCTGCACGTGGGCAACAACGACCTGCGGCGCAACGTGTCCAGCTACCTCAGCCTCGCCGCCATCGAGAACGTTGACATCCTGGCGCAGCATGCGCAGCCGGTCATCGACAGTATCGTCTCTGGTCAGTCATAGTGGCATAGTAGTCTTCACTGACCTCTCATGCAAGGAGCCGCATAGACAGGAAGGCATGGGTAGTGTAGTAAATGAGTGTGAACGCATTGAGTTCCAGTGGGTGACTGTTTTATTGTACCGGTTCCCTGGCCCTCCTCATGTGACCGCTTACGTCACTAACATAGAGAGTACATGGTTGACATGCCCACATCTTACATCTCCCTTCCTTAAGTTTTACTTAATGGCTTTTGTTGATGTTAACAGCAGGATGTAGTTTGTTTGATGAAATGTACAGTACACAACTAACACTTATCACTACACATAACTAACTCTTATCACTATACATTATTTTTTTTTAGAAACAGTTGATCATCAATGTTTGACATGTTTTAGTGGTACAATCATCATGTTTCAATTTGTTGTCTTACAGGGTATTTTTAAACTTTTGATACATGTTGGTGATACATGTTTTATCATACAACCTTACATGCTATACTGACAATTTCAATATATATTTACGGTCAGCTATGTTTGTTTTGTTTGGTCGTACTGGTAGTGTTTTAGTCTTCCCAACGCTCTGCTGGGCTACTCAGTCTACCTGACCTGGTTATGTACCCAGTGTTTGTGGTGGTGGGTGTTTGTATTTGTATTTGTGGTTCGCTGTGTTGCACTTCGGGTCTTTCGGTTTGGTTCTGGATTGGTGTGGCGGTGTTGTTTGTTTCTGCTTTGAATAATTGTACTCTGTTTCTTCGTAACTTATTATTTTCGTTGTTGATTATCTCATAATCTCGTCGTGTTGGATTGTTTATTTTTGTGATTTTTCCTGGTGCCCATTTGTGTTCGTGAGTGATGTATCTTATTTTGTCTCCGACGTTTAGTGTTTTGTGTTCTCTGGTGGCTTTTTTATCGAAGTATTTCTTTTGTATTTTTTGTTTGATTTTGATTTGTTTGATTTTGGAGTGTTCAGATTTTGGTTTCAGGTGTTTGGCATTTGCTGGTAGTTTTGACCTGAGTCTACGATTCATTAACAGCTGTGCCGGTGATGCATCTAGTCCTATTAATGGGGTGTTACGATAATTTAAGAGAGCTAAGTTAATGTCTGATTTGGCTAGCATTGCCTTTTTTATCATGCTTTTTAGCGTTTGCACGTATCGTTCCACTTGCCCGTTACTTTGCGGGTATAAGGTATTTGTGTGTATTGGTGTGAAGTTATAATCATTTGCAAATTGTTTATATTTTGTACTTGTGAACTGTGGCCCATTGTCTGTGACCACGGTACGTGGTATGCCGTGTCGGCCGAACATCTGTTTTAGTGTTTTGATGGTGGCTTCACTGGTGGTTTCTTTTAGTTCCATGATTTCGGGGTATTTTGAATAATAATCTATGATTATTATGAAATGTCTGTTTTGTACCTGGAAAAAATCGACCCCTATTTTGTTGAACGGTAAATTTGGAATTTCATGATTGATTAACGGCTCTGAGTGTGGTTTGTTTCTTAATGATTGACAGATTTCGCATCTGGATACTTTGTCCTCTATCTGGCTATTTATTCCAGGCCAGTATACATAATCCCTAGCCAATTGTTTGCACTTTATTATGCCGAGGTGTGCTTCATGGATTTTATCTAATATTTCAGGTTGTAATTTTTTGGGGATTATGATCCGATCACCTTTCATGAGGGTGTTATTGTTGATTGTGATTTCGTGTCTATAGGTGAAATATGGTTTTGTGTTTGGTCTCAGTGCATTGTTTGTTTCTGGCCAACCTGTACGTGCATATTTGCTGACTTCGATGAGTGTTTCATCATTTTGTGTAGTTTTGGCGATGTGATCGAGATCGTCCTCGATGATCTCTAGGGCAGCTATCGAGATGTCTTTGTCAAACAGGTTTTGCGGTTCTGTGTTTGTTGAATGTGCGCGGGACAGGGCATCTGCAAAGTACATAGAGGTACCCTTTTTGTATGTGATGGTTAAGTCATAATTTTGAAGACGCATTCGCATTCTTTGCATCCTGGCGGACAGTTGGTACAACGGCTTATTCATGATTGCGACTAACGGCTTATGGTCTGTCTCTATTATTGTTTCTTTTCCATATATGTAATCGTGGAACTTTTGGCACCCGAAACATATTGCCAAAAGTTCCTTTTCAATTACAGCATAGCTGCTTTGGGCCGTGTTCAATGCTTTAGAAGCCATTGCAATGGGATGGTTATTTTGGAAAATTGTTGCCCCTAGTCCAGATTTACAGGCATCTACTTGGATGACTATTTTTTCGTTAACATTATAGTATTTCAATACTGGGGCTTGTACCAGTGCCGTTTTTAGTTTTGTGAACGCTTTCTTTTGGTCATCGTCCCAATGCCACGCTACCTCACGATTTAACAGTATCCTTAAAGGTTTTGACATTTCAGACAGGTTTGGAATGAATTTGGAAACGTATCCTACCATTCCTAAGAAAGGTTGGATATCTGACGTGTTACTAGGCGTGGGCATATCTGTGATCGCTTGTATGCGTTCGGCATTGGGTTTCAGGCCTTCTGGCGTTAGGGTATGGCCGACATAATTTACTTGGGTTTTACATATTTTGGACTTTTCCGGGTTCAATTTGAGGTTTACCTCCCTTGCTCTTTTTAGGACATTTTCTAACCGGGTGTTATGCTCTTGGATTGTTTCCCCGTATATTAAAATATCGTCCGCTATGACATTTACTCCTGGCAGATCACCTAGTATGTTATTCATTTGTTCTATAAAAATGTCTCCTGCCGTTTTGATTCCGAAGGGCAGCCTCGCATAGCGGTATCTGCCCCATGGAGTGTTGAACGTGCAGATTTTTGAACTATGCTCATCTAGGACTATTTGCCAATACCCGCTGTTGGCGTCAAGTACGGTAAAAAACTTGGCCCCATGGGTTTTGGCAACCACCTCCTCTATCGTTCTTGTGGGATAGGGCCCACGTAGGATTGCTTTATTGAGTTTTGTGGGGTCCAAGCATACCCTTATCTTTCCCGGTTTTCTGACTATGGTTATTGAGCTTACCCACGGGGTCGGCTCCTCCTGTTTGATTATAACGCCCAGCTTTAACATACGGTCTAGCTCTTCTTTTACCTCATTTTCAATTGCGTGTGGGATTCTACGTGGTGGGTCAATGACTGGCTGGACATTATGGTCAATGTGAATTTTTGCGTTAACTTTTATGGTTCCTAGACCATGGAAGACGTCGTTATATGTATTTACCAGTTCGTTTGCATCGGGCTGTGTGTCTGTCTGTTTGTTGACAGTGTTGACTCGGGTGAGAAGGTTCAGCAGGACACATGCGCTTTTTCCAAGGATCGGGCTTCCGTTAGCGGTGACTTGGAAATGTAACATTTGGTTGTTTACTTTGATGTCCGCCTCGCCTTCTGGGTAGATGTGTTGTCCCGTATATGTAACCAACCGACATCTTGAAGGTTTCAAGGTGGTGTTCGTCAACTGGTCAAATATTGTTCTTGGCACTATATTTGCTTCTGAGCCTGTGTCCAATTTGAAGCGTATTTGCGTATTTCCAACGTATATGTCCGTGTACCACAAGTCTGTGTTTGTGTTGTCTGCTTCACCGATTGCGCCCACGAAGAGATCGGTTTCCTCCTCGTTGCTCATCTCCGGCCAGTTTTCTACTTTATTATGTTCATCAACATATATCTCGTCTACTGGTGCTGTTGTTTGCCTGTTTCTGCACACCTTGATGAAGTGGCCTATTTTATGGCACCCGGCACATTCCTTTCCTGTCGCAGGGCACCTGCCTCTATTGTGTGTGTAGCCGCATCGGGTGCATTCAGATCGTGCTGCGCCTCCTCTGTTGTACTGCTGCCCACGTGCTGAACTTGACCCCGTTGACATGGTGTGCGTTGCGGGTGGCGGGGTTTGCCTACGCGTAAACCTTGTCATTTCGTCGACTTGATTTTCCGATTCGTTGCTGCCATCTCCTACTAAGGTTGCTTGGTGTTCACTGAGTCGGCACATCTCCGTGCATCTCTCCATATTTAGATTAGGTGTCTGTAAAAGTCTGTTTCTGAGTCTTTTATCTTTTACGCCACAAACTAGACGGTCGCATAGAAGTGATTTTTCAATCTCGCCGTACTCACAGAACGTTATCCTGTGCTGTAGCTCTCGTATGTAGACGTCCATCGTCTCCGTTGTTTGGTTGTATGAGTTGAATTGGTAGCGCGTGACTGTACTGTTCTGTTTCCCTTCACAGTATGTTCGAAATAACTCTATGAGGGGGTTAATTTTTTCCTTGTCACTGTCTTCTATCTTGAATGTTCGATATACTTTTTGCACTTCGGGGCCGGCGACATGCAGGAATATGAAGCACTGCACTTTTTCTGCTTTCGACGTCACTCCCGCCGCCCCGGCATATATTTCGTAGGAACTCAACCACGCTCTCCAGTTCATCGCCATATTGTTGTCCAATGTTAGTGGTGCCGGGGGTTTTAGTCCTGACAAAGCCATGGCTTCTGGTTTTTCTTCTATGTATTTGTTTTTCTCATCTGACACCATGTAGTAAATGAGTGTGAACGCATTGAGTTCCAGTGGGTGACTGTTTTATTGTACCGGTTCCCTGGCCCTCCTCATGTGACCGCTTACGTCACTAACATAGAGAGTACATGGTTGACATGCCCACATCTTACAGGTAGGGCGGTGACATCAGGGGAGCTTAGTTGGTGTAATTGTTAGCACCCTGGCATCGAATACAAGAGTTTAGAGATGTGAGTTCGATTCCTGCTCTAGGACCAATATTTCCCATTTTCATCTCACACAACTCATTTCATACGGTTCTCTCCAAGCAGAGTCCCCCGTTAGCTTTTTTGTTGTTGTAAATATTTTATTCATCTGAACACATATTTTGTCAGTGCCAAGGCACTGGGTCTTCCAGCCGTTGAAGCGATCACATTTGGTTTGTACACGGTGATGTGGAAGTGGAATGTGCTGCATTGTGTGCAGCACACCCCATTCTTAACATTAACTTACAGATTAACTTACATATCCTCTTCTGGATGATCTAGATCCTATTGGGCCTCTAATGCCAGTGGAGTAGCCGTATGCTGTATAGAGGGAGTGCATGTGACGTCATTACTTAGCAATCAGCGGTCAGCAGGCTGCCATCTTGGATTACGAGCACCCTCCCTAGCCATGTTGTGAATGCATGCAGATGCAGTAAAACAGAGTTTTCTTGTGTTATGGGAGGTTCTGGGCAGGTTACATCCAATGTGTTTACTTACAGCACTTTAGCAATAACTTCTGAGGCGAACTGCTCAAAACAGTGACAAATAAACCAACAAATCAGTAAATAAGCACAGTGTAGGCAGTTGCAGGCCTTCTCTATGTCATCCAATATGGCCACCGAAAGTTGTCTTGTGATGTCATTACACCCCCTCTATAGTGTACAGCACAGGTACTCAATATAGTGCAGGAATGAGTCTCATCTACCACTGTTACTTAGCATTCTCTAACCACTCCCCGCCTCTCGCCCCATTCACACAGGTAACCATCTGCTGGTACGGATGCTGCCCCAGATCTACGTGGAGAACCCGGACGCGGTGAACCGACACGTCGCCGGGGTCATCAACCAACTGGCACTGTGCGAATCCACTGAGGCAGCCTCCATCCTCCAGGTGGCAGCACTGGTCGCCAAGAAAAACCCGCGTGTGAGCACTTCCTGTGTCCCCATATTCTATTTATAGCTGCATAGTCCGTTGAAAAAAGATTCACCCCGTACTGTAGTAGCCTGAGTAGGAACCAGAGTCAGAGGTGAAGCTTTTATCTACATAATCCATAGTTACTTGTTTGCTGTTGTTTTATGTCCTAGCAACATCGAAAATCATATCAGGACGGGTACCAACTATTGACAGTGCATACTCATGGCGACTTTATAGTGCTGCCCCACTGGGAGACTAGGCCGTCGACACCGTGATCCAATATCCCACACAGTCACATCATCCTGATACTGTGCTAACCAGTCCTTGTCCTACCCTATTAATGCCGAGCACCAGCCTAGGTAGCGACAAGTGTCAGTTTTTATAAATCATTGGTTTGACTCGGCTGGGATTTGAACTCCCAACCTTCCGCACAGAAAGCCTGTGCTCTAGCGATACTGCCACAGCCCTTTGACAGCGCTACTAAGCAACAACCTTGTTTTTTTTTAAGTGTCAGAAGTCTGGATTATAAACAACCACCTGAATTTGCAATCTGTCATAGTCGGCTAATTTTGGAATGAAGAATTTTTTTTTGTTACCATGCAAATTAGTAGACTTTCAAATTCGACTAGAGAGCATATAGTGGCTGCCATCTTGTTCCTTTTTTTTTTTTCATTTTTGCCCAGTTCATCAGCCTCTATGCGAATATAAATAAACACCGTGAAAATCTGGAGAAAGAAAACTATTTATGTACCAAAAGAAATTGTATTGATCAACTAACTGTTAACAAGGTTTGGAGCTCATAGTTCCAGCGTGTATTGTTTATCTACATTGGCGTAGAGTGGATGAAACTTAGAGAGAATGCCCATTTGATTCTTTCTATTCAACCTTCAAAGTTTGTTAGCTTAGAAGCTTGCTTTAAATATTGCCACACAAAATTGGCAACTGCAAATTTGTCCAAGCAAAATTCTCCTTGGTAATATAACCTATTTATAGTTACTTTATTATTGGTATCACTTGCTTTAGTAATTTAAAGAATTGGAGACAATCTCATACCCGTCCTGATATGAGTATATATAAAGTCCACGGCTCGAATATGTGGTTGTGTAGGCCGGCTATGGTGAAATCAATACAGGCAAAAAGAGAATGGAATAGTATAAAGAGTGAAAGAAGAGAGCGAGCCAAGCCCTCAGGTTTATTCTTATATGGTACATGGATCCAGTATGGCACATCACCTGACCACATTCTCCCAATGAGAATCAAGCATCTACAGCTCTACCAATGAGAATCAAGCATTTCCGGTCCCCATCGTTACAGTGATCTGCCCACCACCACCACGCGGTGTGGCTCCCTTGGCCACCACCTGCCCTGAGCTGAGTGTGTGGTGATCCATGACTAGCAGAGGGGGGAGGGGGGAGGGGGGTAGTGGGTAGAGCTCCAAGTGCCCCTTACACACTATCTGACTAACACACAATGACTATTTACCAATGCATCAAGCACCACAAGCAACTACATAAACATCTATGCACACCACCAGTGCATCATTATCGGAATATTTTACAAATAGATGTTTTGGGTGTGGTCAGGAAAATAAGGTACATCATTATTTATTTAAATTTGTTCTTTTTTAATTAAAAAAAAACACAAACCCCACAATAACCAATCAACACTTTGGCTACCATTTCAGCTGCTGGTGAAGTGATTTATAAAGAATTAGAGACAATCTTCCTATTCGTTATGATATGACCATAGATGTTCCTGGGCCGTAAATCCCCAACAAACAAAAATGTCAGGAAAATAAGGTGTATAGCTATTTGTTTTAATTTTCTTTTCTTCTTTAATTAAGATAACCCAATAAAGCCCCAGTCATACTAGGGATTGCGACCACTTTGCGACCAAAAATCCCACTGGTCGCTGACTAGTCACCAATCTATGAAAATGGTCGGCGACCATTTTGGTCGCAAGGAGGTTTTTGGTGCAGCAGCTGCAACCTCCTTGAGACCATTTTGGTCGCAAGGAGGTCGGCAACCACTGAGGACCATTCTGAGAAAACCTGGGTTTTTATTGTGGTCGCGACTGGTGTATTAAAGCTACATAGACCAATGAAGCATCAAATTTTCAGAACCAATGCACTCACCTACGTTTGATTCTACATATCTAACTTAGATACTGGTACACTTAATTAAGCATTTGTTGTCACATAGAAGGGAATAATACTGAGTCAATTTAATCGAACCTGTTACTGCCTAAGCCGATGGTTAGCCATTTAAAAATCAAAGTTACCGCAAAAAAAAAATGTACGGTAGATTATAACAATCAATTTCAGTAAATTTTCACTTGTCCAACAGACAAGCGCAAGCCATATTCTACTTGTCCATGCCTATTCTCACTTGTCCCGGATAAGCGAACAAGCTCTTATTTTGAACGCTGAATTTAATATATTTATCTCAGAAAATTGGACCACAACCTCAAAAGCATCGGACTAATAATGCAGCTTTAACCAATGAGCACTCTTTCACCCACCCACCCACCCTGCATTCCAGCTGCTGGAGAAGCACGTGGTGCAGCTGCTCGGATATCTGGGCTCGTCGGCCACGGCGGGCACGGTGCTGGCCGCCTTCGTCGCCCTGGCGGCCGTCAGTCCGGCGCCCCTCGCCGCCCACCTGCCGCACCTGCGCCACACAGCCGAGACGCAGCCCGCCACGCTGGGCGCAGTCGTCACCATCTGCGGAGCCGTCGGGCGTCTGGGTAATGTGAGTCCGATGGGGGCTCCCCCGCCTCTCCTTCTGCCTCATCTCTCTGTCGCCGTCTCTACCTCTCTGTCTCTCTACCTCTCTGCCGGGCTGGTGTGCTCAGTGTCAGGATAATGTGACTGAGTGGGATACCAGGTCATGGTGCTGGCGGCCTGGTTTCCCTGTGGGACAGCACTATAAAGTCGCCATGAGTGCGCACTGTCACAAGTCGGTACCAGTCCTGATATGACCTTAGATGTTGCTAGGACGTAAAACAACAAACAAACAAACAAACCTCTCTACCTCTCTGTCTCTCTACCTCTCTGTCTCTCTACCTCTCTGTCTCTCTACCTCCCTCGCTCACTCTCTTTCCCTTTCTCTATCTCACTCTGCCAGAATTTTATTTACCTTGACCACAAATTATATGATTGTGAGTTTTTAAAATTCATGAGTGTCTATTGACACATAATTGATGGTATGCTTTTTACATGTAAAAGCGATGGTTTGAATCTAAAAAAACAAAACAACCAGTTCTTGCCGTGAATATGGCCTATGTTGCCAACACGGCGTAAAGCAACCATCAATCAATTAATCAATCAACCTACCTCTGCCTCTCTTTCTTTCTCTCCCTCACTCTGTCTTTCTCTCCCTATCTCTCTCTCTCCTCTCCCCATCTCTCCCCCTGTCTCGCTCCCTCTCTCTTCCCCTCTACCTCTCTCCCTTTACCTATCCCCCTCTCCATTCCTCTCTCCTTCACCCCTCTTCTCTTCCTCACTCCCTCTCTCTCTCTCTCTCTCTCTCTCTCTCGCCCCTCTACCTCTCCCCTCTTCCCCCTCCTCCCTCTCTCCCCCCTCCGTCCTTCCCTCCCCCCTTCCCTCCCTCTTATCTCTTCTCTTCCCCTCTTCCTGTACCTTTCCTCTCCCTAGATAAATAGCTAGCCAGCCAGATAGATAGATATATAGATAGATAGATAGATAGATTGATAGATAAATGACATGAATATAATTCCATAAAGTGATTGTTCTATGACATGTCTTTTTGTTGTTATTGATGTTTATTTTATCATTCACCCCCACCCCGACCCTGACACTGGCTGCTTCCGGTTGGGCTCCCCCCCTTCCCGTGCGCAGGCGCAGGCGGCCGAGGCGCTGCAGTACCTGGTTTCGACCCTGAAGGTGGCAGATGCCGCCACCATGCCGCTGGTTCTGCGTGAGGTGAAGGCCGTGGCTGAGCGGGACCCCAGCCTGCTGCCCGAGCACCTGCCCGCTGTCATGCAACATGCGCAAAAGGCACCCGCATCAGCGAGGATCCTCATCCAGCAGCTTAAGGACCTAGCCAGCAGCGCGCGCGCCGCACCGCCACCAGCACCAGCACCGTAAGCAAAGCTGATTCAGTCAAACTGGACACTCCTCCTGCAAAATAACCTTACTCTTGGAGGCTCGCCTCACCAGATGCGGTGGCCGAATTGGTTGGAGCAAAGGCTGACCATGCGGAAGGTTGGGAGCTTGGTTCCCGGTCGGGTCAAACTTAATGACTTAGAAACATTGATACTTGTCGATGCCTAGCCTGGCACTTGGCATTAACAGGATCGGATAAGGACTGGTTTGCACAGTATCAGGATAATGTGACTGTGTGGGATATCGAGTGATGGTGCCAGTGACCTGGTCTGCCAGTGGGGCAGCACCATAAAGTCGCCATGAGTGTGCACTGTCACAAGACGGTACCAATCCTGATATGACCATAGATGTTTCGTTACCAGTTGCATCAACGAAACATCGACCAATGACAATTACAATGCGTCAATTCTAGGCATTGGCATAATATATTCTAGTTTGCATCGTCATAGCTAGTATATTGCTTTTGCTCTGTCAAAATAGTATACAGAAACCTGGCGAAGTAAGACCATAAAGAGTTGACATGTATATAATCACATTATTTTCGGGCTTAAGAAATGAATTTCCTGCCTTAAAACACCCTAAAAAAGGCCTTAAATTTGGTTGCTGCGTATTTGTATGAACCCTGAACGCTTGTTTCTTCTGTTTCGCAGCCCGGCCATGACACTGAGCAGCGTTCCCGAGCAGCGTGAGATGAGCTGTCAGACAGAGGGCTCCGTCATCACCATCAGCAGCCCACCGCTGTACAAGCCGGACTTCTCCACCCTCACCGTCCTCTCGTCGCACCTGGCCGGCACGATGACCCTGCCGAACTACAAGCACGCCAGCACTAGCACGCGGGAGATCGGCGAGATGTGTCCACCCAGCTCAGCCAGTCACTACGGCAGCGTGGCCAGCACTGCCAGCAGCGCATTCCCTTCTGCTCACCCGGTCATGCACAGCTCCTCGCGACAAGTCAGGTAGGGCTTATGCAGCACTATAAAGCTGTTGCAATTCCCGGTCACTTGACTGTTGGCACCACAGAGATAAGTTTTGTAATAAACCAGTGGAAGCGTACTGTCACTAAATCTTGGCGTTCTTCCATGAGTGCGTGGCAGAGTGAAAAACCGTGGAACGGTGAACATCAGGGACTACCACAAGACTATACATATGTTCGTTGTTATTTTTTATGCTTATTTACACTTCACATCTTACACAGCGAATCGACTATGAAAGAGCCGTAAAAGCCTCTTTAAACCGTCCTAGAATTTTGCTCTAAAAGAACCTTGAAAGTCCTGGAATTTGATGTCAAATGGATATAAACCCTGTCTATTATAGAATAGTTGTTTGCACAATTTTACTGTAACCCACTTCAAAATCAAAAGTAAAGCAAAAACGCCTGCTATGATTGGTCATGCCAAAAACATTATTGAAATGGGAAAAGTTTACTGTAAATTTTCAGTTCTCTGAGTACCATTTCGACCATTTAGTACACACATTAGATCTCTGTCTGCAATAAATGTGATTGTGACTTATAAAATAGGATATGGCAAGGACTGGTTAGCTCAGTGTCAGGATAATGTGACTGAGTGGGATATTGGATCATGGTGCTGATGGCCTGATTTCCCAGTGGAGCAGCACTATAAAGTCGCCATGAGTGTGCACTGCCACAAGTCGGTACCCGTTCTGATATGACCTTAGATGTTGCTAGGACGTAACAAACAACAACAAAACGCCATGAGTGCGCACTGCCACAAGTCGGTACCTATCCGGATATGACCTTAGATGTTGCAAGGACGTAAAACTCCAGCAACCAACCAATGTAGTGCAGTTGTAGAGTGTGTGAAATTTTGCAGTTTTCATCATTCGGTGACACATTTCTCTTAATTCCTTTCTGTCCAGCACACGTAATCTGGATGCGCACGTTCCCTCTCCGCTGCCTGTCACCGCAGGCCCGGTGGGAAGCATGCACAGCATCACACTGGGCCCCAGTTGTAGTGTGCACAACATGGTCGCCGGAACCGGAAACAGCATACACAACATGGCCGCCGGAGCCGGAAACAGCATACACAACATGGCCGCCGGAACTGGAAGTAGTAATCACAACATGGTCGCCGGAACCGGAAGCAGCATTCATAACATGGCTGCGGGAACCAGAAACAGCGTTCACAACATGGCCGCCGGAACCGGAAACAGTATACACAACATGGCCATTGGCACTGGAAGCAGTATACACAACATGGCCGTCGGAACCGGAAGCAGTATACACAGTGTGGCACTGGGACTGGGCAGTAGTATCCACAGTGTGGCGGTAGCAGCCAGGCCAGGCGGGGAGGACCGGGCTCTGATGGTGAGCGTGTCGCTGGGAGCCTCCCGACCTCTGACGCCGCTCTCACCGCTGTCTGTCCTCACCCCAGTACCCGCTCTCAATGCCGTGCCCAGCAGCTACATGGGCCAGGTAATATACCCCAGTCACACTACTGCTTGCGACCACAAAAAAAGGGGTGGTTGCAAAGAGGTCGTAAAATGGTCGCACGTCGTCGCAAAATGGTCCTCAGTTGTCGCTGACCTTGTGACCATTTTGGTCACAAGGAGGTTGCAGCTACTGCGCTAAAAATCTCCTTTGACTTAAATGGTTGCCCAGAGGTCGGCGACCATTGCTTTGGTCGCAAGGCGGTTGTGAGCCGTAATATGAATGGGGCTTTAGTCGGAGACCACCAGCCCAAAAAGGTGCTTTTTATTATAAAATTTTTATTATATATTTTCTATTATTACTGGTGATGGTTTTTTGGTGTTTCACAAAATATTTGATGGTTTATTTACCCTGTCCATGTGTACCTTATTTCCGGTTATTGCCAGTTCAATGCTTTCGAGTATCTACCATTTTCGGAGATAAATAAATCAGGTTGATTGTTATTATCTACCTTGCATTAGTTTGAAGTAACCTTGACTTAAAATGGCTACTTTGGATATATTTGGCGTATAAACCTGCACAAATAATTTTGGCATGCTTGTCAAAACTCTGTCCCCATAGGCTTTGGAAGTAACAATTAAATTGACTTAGTTTGATTTATATATAGCAGAAAATACTTAATAATCGCATCGGTGTCTAACTTGGATATATGTAGGTTCAAATCTAGATAAGTGTTTTGCTTTTGAAAATTTGATGTTTTTATCGAACTATGACACTTTAAAGTTTAAGGTCTTCTCATTTCAGCCACATGCTATCCCTTTTCGAGATGCTGTGCAGCAATTCTGTGAGAAGCATTTAAACAAGATCATGCACTACATCGACAATGCATGTGCACGAGTGCCCATCCCCATCAAGGCCACGCTAGAAGGTATGTGCTTGTATTCATCGAGAATCTTTTTTAATTTGATATAAACTTGCTATAATGTATGCATGAAGTTCTTTGTCGTATTATTTACTATTAGGCCATATAAAAAGAAATACTTGTTTAGCGTCCACCCATGAAAATTTGTCTAGGTCGGGTGGGAGGTTTTTATTTATATTTTGTATTTTGAATGTAGAATGGCGGTGTGCAGGAAGAAGAAAACTAACCATGGTATTCATGGTCAGAAGGCATGATAGGAAGGTAGAGCCATAGACACTTTCTAGCTAGAAATTGAACAAGACAACATTTTAATTACTATAAAATCTGTATTCAACTGAAAGCTCAGCTATACATGTATTTGATGTGACAATGTATTAAAAATGTTTAAACAGAACAGAAATTGTCTTTATTGTGTTGGAAGGGTTTTTTGAAAAATTAAAAAAAAATTAAAAAAATTGGAGGTCGGGGCATTTCTCAGGTCGGTGGGGGACCAGACAGGATAGCCGAATGAGTTAAGCATCCATCTCCCGTTTTGGTAGATCGAGGGATTCGAAACCTGGTCAAGTCAAACCAATGACTTAAAAAGTGATACTTGTCGCTTCCTAGCCAGGTGCTCGGCATTACTGGCAACGACTGGTTGGCTCAGTGTCAGGATAATGTGACTGAGTGGGATATCATGTCATGGTGCTGGCGGCCTGGTCTCCCCGTGGGGCAGCACTATAAAATTGCCATGAGTGCGCACTGTCACAAGTCGGTTCCCGTCCTGATATGACCTTATAGATGTTGCAAGGATGTAAAACCCCAACAACCAACCAGGTCGGGTGGGGGCGCTAAACAAGTTTTTTTTACTTGGCCTTGGGTAATTAAAAAAACAAAAACTTGCTTTCAGAGTCCAAGCACAAGAAGAAGTACTGCCGGATGCATTTTGTGTGTTTCGGGCAGGATGAGCACTGTCTGTATAGCCAGGCCTTCTTCAGTATCCGCACCAAGGTGCCCCGCATCTGGATCCACCTCATGTTCCTCGCCATTCAGGTAGGCGCCACAGGGTTGGGTGTTTTTTTTGCCCGATGGTGGGGGGTAGTGGTTGGGGGTGGATTGATTTATTCGTTGGATTAAAAAAAAAGAATTTGGCCATTTTGATGTGTATGTATATATTTGTGTGGCCGAATCTGGAACTACATGCGGCATGCAGTAGAGCCTAGATAGATGGTATATAATAATAGAGCGAACTGGAAGAGAGTTAGTGTCCTTGTTTATATTCCCATAATGGATTATATAGCATGTATATATATATATATTTAGCATATATATATATATATAGAATATATATGAGACTGTCTGAAAAGGTGCTAAGCAATATTGGACAAAACTTTGTCCATTGTAATGTTCAACATACTATCTGCTTATGCATTTGCTCAGAATAAACTGATTTGTTTTTTACATGGCGTTTCATGATCCCAATAGAATACATATTGATTTGAAGCAGATGTCCTTCTGTTTTCAGTGTAACTGTATCTGTGCTGTTTTGTGTCAATCGTTTCAATGGGCAAACAAAAAAAGAGTTATCACCTTTGGAGACAGGCTCATATATATAATATATTTGTTTAGAACCCGGCAGCGGGTTATTTTGTGTGCATTGTGCTAAATATTTGTGGGGGTAACATTACTTGGCTGTGCGCTGTCGCAGGCCCGGTCGATGCGCGCCGTGAGTCAGCAGGAACCGTCCGTAGGTCACCTCAAGGTCATCTGGGACTCGCTCAAGATCGACTCCGGCAACAGCTTCGTGCGTCTGGTCACGTCGTCCTTCCCCTCCACTCGGGTAAGGTAGCCACACTTTTGTTTGTTTGTTTGTTTGTTTAACGACCCCCCCCCCCCAGCAAAAAAAGTAAACATCGGCTATTGGGGGCCATACAGTGGTTAAAATAACTGACTAAAGAATTACATTTCAAACAGGTTGGTTGGTTGTTGGAGTTTTACATCCTGGCAACATATATGGTCATTTCAGGACGGCTTTCAAAACAGGTCGAATAGAGCACAGAAATGTTTGCCGAAAGAGCATACAATTGTGGTAAAAATCACTAATGGCATATATCACTTAGCCGACCAATCAATTAACAGATCAATCAATTAACAAGAGACCAGACGGGATGGCCGAATGAGTTGGAGCGTCCGTCTCCCGTGCTGGTAGATCGTGGGGTCGTGGCTTCGAACCTTGGTCGAGTCAAACCAATGACTTGAAAATTGGTCATTATTAGGACAGGGCAAGGACTGGTGTGCTCAGTGCCAGGATAATGTGACTGAGTGGGATACCAGGTTATGGTGCCGGCAGCCTGGTTTCCCAGTGAGACAGCACTATAAAGTCGCCATGAGTGCGCACTGTCACAAGTTGGTACCCGTCCTGATATGACCTTAGATGTTGCGAGGACGTAAAACAACAAACAAACAATTAACAAAACAATCAATTCATCAATCAATGAGCCAATCAATCAATTAGTCAGTCTCTCCTGTCGACCAGGACCAGGACCTGCTTCTGGCTGAGCTGAAGAACAACCGCTACTTCGACGTGTTCGAGTTCGCTGCTGCACTGAAGCACTGGGCGTGCTTTCTGTGCAACCACCCGGAGCGCATCCCCGGCCTGCTGCCCGACGGAACGCCCGTCATGGAGGGCCACCTGCAGGAGAAGAAGGGCCGCTGGAAGATCTTCAAGCGGTAGGTGTTACTGGAGTGTTAAAAAATAAAGTGTTTAATTAAGTAAAATTATTTTAAAAATTATTTAAAATAAAATTTACAAAATGAAGAAATAAATGTGTTAAATGAGCGAGAGAAAACAAAAAGAAAAAAAGAAAGTAAGTACATTTTTAACCAAGAAATTTAGTCAACCCAATTAAAAATGATATTTGGTATTTGTTTAAAGTTTTGATTTCATTTAAATGATTCTACCAAATTTATATGGAGCAAAAAGAATTTATTCATCAAAGGATTTATTCCAAAATAATTGTATTCAACCGAACAAATTTCACGAAGATTTTTATTAAACAAAAATTATCTTCAATTAAAAAAAAATTTAATTCAGCAAAAATTTACTGAACAAAAAATATTATTCGACTTAAATTTTATTCGAAAATGGATGGACTCAATGTTTGAATGTCGCCAGGTGGAAGACGCGTTACTTCACACTTTCGGGCTCGACCATCACCTACAGCAAGAAGGACGCGGTCAGTACACGCGCCAACAGCGCCTAGTGGCAAATAAACGAACTACAGTAAAACCTCTCCAACCGACCACTCCCAGTGGCAATGTATCCCTGTGTGTATGTGTGTGTGGGGGGGGGGGGGGGGGGGATGAGTGCCCACCATCACAAGTCAGTATCTTGCCTGATATGACTCTGTGGTGTTGATAGGACATAAACCCCAATCACTCACCTTTATTCCAATTTTTCTACCAGACATGGTGCCCGAATCGGTAGAGTGCAGGCTTCCCGTGCGGAAGGTCAGGAGTTTGAATCCCAGTCGAGTCAAACCAACGACTTACAAAATTGATACTTGTCGCTACCTAGCCTGGTGCTCAGCATTAATAGGATAGGGCACAGGACTGGTTAGCTCAGTGTCAGGATACTCTGACTGTGTCGGATATCGGGTCATTGTGCTGGCGGCCTGGCAACACAAGTAAGACGCCATGAATGTGTACGGTCACAAATCGGTACCCATCCTGATATGACCTTAGATGTTGCTAGGACATAAGCCCCAATTTCACTCACCACTATTCCAACTCTCCTTGTAGCGGAAGGAGACACTGCACGTGGCTCAGATCCAGAGCGTGAAGGCAGTGCGTAAAGGAATGCGCGACCGCCCCAAGGCCTTCGAAATCTTTGCGAACGACCAAACCTACATGTTCAAGGTACACCGATGAATTATAGTTGTGTCGATTTAATAGAGCACTGTGAATAAATTATGTAGCCTCAATAGAGTCGGAAGTCAGGAGTTTGAGTCCTGGTCAAGTCAACCAATGACATACAAAATTGATACTTGTTGCTACCTAGCCTGGCACTCGGCATTATTAGGATAGGACAAGAACTGGTTTAGTTCAGTATCAGGATAATGGGATTGAGTGGGATATCGGGTCATGGTGTCGGCAGCCTGCTTTCCCAGTGGGGCAGCACAGCACTATAAAGTCGCCGTGAGTGCACACTGTCATAAGACAGTACCTATCCTGATATGTTGCTAGGACATAAAACCACAACATACAAACAGCATTTCCCAGTTTGTTCTCTGGTTGCAGTGTTTCCCATGATGCACTGTGGTTCTCCTTCATATTTTTAAGGTCAAGGACGGCAACAACGCCGAGCAGTGGGTCCAATGTCTGCAGATCGCCGTTGCTAGGTTACAGAAGCACGAGGTCTCTGAGCTCGACATTCAGACATGGGACCTGAAGGCGAAGATGCTGTCGAAGAAGCCGGTCGGAGAGACACAGACCAGGTTATAGCTGGCGGTGAGTGAGCAGGACGGTGACCTCAGCTGAAACCCGCTTGCAGCGACAAGTGCCTCACCTCCAAAGCTGTTGTGAACAAGCGGCGCCTGCCAAACATACACACACACACAGCCAGATAATGTCACTTTGGGGACATCCGGTGGTTCTTCGACAAGTTCAACTATGCACCATTTTATCCAAATGCCATCAGGTTTTAAAAATATTTGTTGATATGGACAGTTTTATATGGGCCAGTGATGCTTGCTAATTAACAACACAGATGAGAAATTTCCGATTTTCATCGGATTTCAGATATTTTCCTTGGGTCATATGGATCATTTCCTCTCATGGCTTAGCAACGTCAGATTTACCAGAAATCAGATTTCTGCTTCTCTTTTTCTTTTTTTTTGTTGGAGGCGACTCGCATCCCTGGCATCGGGGTTTAACGCATCTTGGTAGATACTGTGGCATTCAGTCGGTTCATGGGGGTTTGCTGAGTCCACATTGACTGGACGCACAAATGATTTTTTATCCTTGAAGAATTATACTGCCTATCATGGATAAGTTTGAATAGTCTTGTTTTCACCATTAGACAGTTGGTCAATAGAAAGCCTGAGCCTACACTTTCGCCAACCCAAGGGATTTTAAAACTCCCACTCCACATAGATATGGTATGAGAGCAACTGGCCTTTGATGACGATATAAGTTATACACAGCGGTGTATATCCAAATGGGGCAGAGGTGATGGCATGGGTATTTGATACAGGTGGATTTGTACTGAAGTGAGGAAGTTCTCACTGGGGTTTTTCTCCGTCTATGGCTGGTCCATTTGTGTGCGCATTTACCTCGCACTTACATGTTCATGTAATGTCCACCTTGGATTGGACGGTTGTGAGACCAAAACAATAGCTATTATTAGACACGCACACTGTCCAAATAATTAATTCCCAACGCATATTATTTAATACTGCTAGGCACACTCAACAAACTATTCACAACACTGCTAGGCACACTCAACAAACTATTCACAATATCACTAGGCACACTCAACAAACTATTCACAATACTGCTAGGCACACTCAACTAACTATTCACAATATCACTAGGCACTCAACAAACTATTCACAATACTGCTAGGCACACTCAACAAACTATTCACAATATCACTAGGCACACTCAACAAACTATTCACAATACTGCTAGGCACACTCAACAAACTATTCACAGTACTGCTGCGTACACTCAACAAACTATTCACAATACTGCTAGGCACACTCAACTAACTATTCACAGTACCGCTGTGTACACTCAACTAACTAGTCACAATACCGCTAGGCACACTCAACTAACTAGTCACAATACCTCTAGGCACACTCAACTAACTATTCACAATACCGCTAGGCACACTCAACTAACTATTCACAATACCTCTAGGCACACTCAACTAACTATTCACAATACCGCTAGGCACACTCAACTAACTATTCACAATACCTCTAGGCACACTCAACTAACTATTCACAATACCGCTAGGCACACTCAACTAACTATTCCCAATATCATTAGGCACACTCAACTACCTATTCACAATGCCGCTAGACACACTCAACTAACTTTTCACAATACTGCTAGGCATACTCAACTAACTATTCACAATACCACTAGGCACACTCAACTAATTATTCACAGACACATGTAGAGCGTTCAATTAAGTAATTAATTCCCAACAAACAAATATATTTCCTCTTTACTTAATACAACGAGGTACACTCAACCATTTACAGATTCATATTGATTGTCGAATTAAGTAATTTTCCACAAATTAGTGCCTTATATTCTCTTTAACTAATACAGCTAGGTGCATTCAACTATTGACAGACCCTTGTAGAATTCAATGAAGTATTTCCCAACAAATTAGTGCCTTATCTCCATTTTACTTAATACAACTACGTGCACTCAACTATTCACAGACATATGTAGAGTTCAATTAAGTATTTCCCAACAAATTTGTGCCTTCTCCCCACTTTACTTCATAATTACAACTAAGTACACTCAACTATTGACAGACATGTTGAGCGTTCAGCGCATGCATTTCATGTGAGATAACTTCCGCGAACTTGGTATTGGGGTAGTCTCACTTTGACTCTGACTATGACTGGGGTGGTCACTTTGCATTGTGTCCAGTCTTCGAGCTGTGTGGTGGCGCATATCTTGTATGTGTAGATACGGTACTTACATTCCCCATGAGCCCACTAGCTGACAGAAACAGCCTCGTATTAAGATTGAGGCATCCTCGTTTTGATAATGGCGGGAAGCGACAGACAGCCTTGTTTTAATAATGGCGGGAAACGACAGACAGACAGCCTTGTATTGAGATTCACTGAGGCAGCCTCGTTTTGATAATGGCAGGAAACGACAGACAGACATCCTCGTGTTGAGATTGACTGGAGAAACCTCATTTTGATAATGGCGGGAAACGACAGACATACAGCCTCGTATTGAGATTGACTGAGGCAGCCTCGTTTTGATAATGGTGGGAAACTGCCAGTCCCAGAGCTGCGTGCGTAACAGTTGGTAGTGATGGCTCCTTTGTGCGCATGCCCAACCGCGTCCCTTGAACACCCTAGCCCAGGTAGTCACCGCATTGAATTTGCAGCCATTGAACATTTCAAAATGCTAAGTATTTCAATATATTCAATTGATATATGAGTCAGTAATATAGTGTACAAAGTGCTATGTATTTCAATATATTCAATTGATATTTGATTCAGTAATATATTTTAGGTAGTCGTCCAAAATGTTATGGTCGTACAAATAGTACTACTTTTCAAGACCACTGCACCCTCTCTCGCAAAGTGGTACACATCAACATGTTATCACAGAACATAGCAATGGTTTCTGTTATGTCAACAGTTTTATTAAACCATGAAAGTTGTACATGACTAATCACACTTTCACCCCGTCTTGCTCATTATATGCTTTAAACAAGTCATACAAATAATGAAAACTTTAGAGTTAGGCATTTCAACATTCATATAATTCAGTAATTTAGTATTTGTAGAAAGCTATTGAAATTTCGAATCTGTTATATTATTATATTATTATTATTTTAATAATTTTAAAGAGTTTTATCTACCCTTATACTCAGTATAACTTATAGTGCTGCTTTAAGTTTAAAGGAGAAATCATACACTTTTCCACCACAAAAATCAGTGACTGAATTTGATGAATTAGTTAAAGCTGCATAGTCCGATGAAGATTAAAATTTTCAAAATCAAAGCAATTATCTAGATTTGATTCTGCATATCTAACTTAGATACTGGTGTACTTAGAAATTATTTGTTGCCACATAGAAGGGAATAATACTGAGTCAAATTTAATAGAACCTCTTACTGCCGAAGCCTATGGTGTCAAGTTTTGGCATGCTTGCCAAAATTATTTTCACATGTTTGCATTTCAAATATATCTCAAAGGTTTACCATTTCAAATAAAGGTAACTTCAAACTAAAGTAAGGTAGATTATAATGCTATATTTAATATATTTATCTCAGAAATATTACAGGAACTCTAAACCATCGGACTATGCAACTTTAATTTTAAAAGTGAATAGCTTATTTTAGCATGTTTTGATTCCCTTGCACGGTACAACGCAGGTATAGCACATTGTACGTGCCTAAGCACACAAGCAGCACATAGTTAGTTTGCAACAAATAAATCAACCTTTTATATGTGAAACTAGCAAGTTATCTTCATCCACATAAGAAAATAAGGCATGTAGAAATAGTGAGTTATTTTCGTGTACATAAGGAAATATGGTACAAGGAAATAGCCAATTATTTTCAGGGACATAAAGAATAAGGCGAGTGAAAATATTGAGTTATTTTCATGCACAAAAGAAAATAATGTGTGTGAAAATATTGAGTTATTTTCATGCACAAAAGGAAATAAGGCGTGTGAAAATATCGAGTTATTTTCATGCACAAAAGGAAATAAGGCCGGTGAAAATATTGTGTTATTTTCATGCCCATAAGAAGCCGCTTTGGCGAAAGATATAACATCTTGCTGTACATAGGGGATATTGTCGGCTTATGCTAAATGTGAGAGCCGGTATTTATAAATAGTGGAAACTATACATAGCTTTCTACAGTGGTTACCAGAACAGATTCATGTCTCTAACCACAGCAGTATGACTACTGCTAAGTTAGATCAAAAAGATTCACCCCTACCCAGAGTAGGGGGTGAAAAACAACCCATTAGAAAAAGTGGCGAAGGGCTGGGTAAATGAAACAAGCACATACATTCTTTATTTTAGAAGCAAAATATTTTCTTGAAATAAACTCTTTATATACACGATTTCCGCGATGCATGTGCAAAGCGTAATCCAGACTGGACTTGTGGGTCACAGCGAGTCTGTGGAGAGACAATTGAGGCTCTGTTAAAACTGGCTTAGTATTGAGCAACTGATGCAGTCTTTTTGGCACAAATGTGGATCTATAGAGAAAACCTACTTACCATTTTGAATCATTTTATATAATTATAGCTGTATCCGATTGATTGATTGATTGATAAGCTCGATCGTCAGTGTAAAACAACACAGTGACACACTGTCGACCCACAACACGAGTGTCGTTGCCTATCACCAGGTTTTGTACTACTCGTGGAAATCCTGTATTTACCTGCCACTTTTGGAGGAACAATGTAGATAACTAGAATTTAAAACTAGAATCGAGGACATACTGGGCTTGCCATCTTGATTGTTTTGCATTCTCTCACATTTCACCAGGTCTGTTTCAATATAGATAAATACTGGATGATGGAACCAGGAGCTCATCTTGTCTAATTGGTTGATTGATACCAAATCAGCTTTCGCCACTTTTTTCTAATGGGTAGTTCTTCCCCCCCCCCCCCCCTTACTCTGGGTAAGGGTGGATCTTTTATCTATTGCCAAGTATGTGTAACCGGTGTCGCGGTTTCAGTTCTCAACCAGTTTCAGTTCTCAACTGTCGCTTCTGCGCATGCGTGGATTCGAGTGACGACTTCAAACTGCAGAGTGTCGCGATTTCTAATGTGTAAATCACTCTAAAACCGCTGTTGAGTTTAGTGAACTGATAGATATCCCCTATCCAAATACGTCAGGCCACGAATTGAAGCTGGTTCATTTTTTACGCATGCGCAGACGGCGCTGTTGGATTTAGACGCATGCGCAGAAGCGATGTTGAGAACTGAAACTGGTTGAGAACTGAAACCGGGACACCGAGTTATGGCAATGTGTGTTGAACATGTTTTCTTTTTGTTCTTTCTCATTGTAATGTATCTATGCAGTAAAATGAGATTAATGGTTGCGCACTTCAATCATGGAGAAATAATTCCCAGAAAGCACAAAGTATTTTGCTATTTTTGTTTTTTAATTGTATGATTGTCCCCATCAGCGTCCTTAATGTGATAATTTTGAATTGTTTACTTATTGATGGTATTCATAGTTACACATCAGCCAACACTGGATCCAGAGTTACACATTGTTATGTATCCATGGTTACACATCAATCAACTGTCGGTATCCATGGTTACAAATATCAATCAACTGTCGGTATCTATGGTTACACACATCTCATTCTCTGTAACGATAGTTACAATCTCAATTCATTTGTATTCATCATAGTCTACTCTCTGTATCCATAGTTGACCTATTTCAGCCGATTATTTGTAGCTATGGTTACTACATCACAGTAAACTATACACCGTTACCCATCTCAACCCGCATTCGATCAAACATATCAGTTCACTGTAACTATGGTTACCCCGATTACCAATAACAGCCCAATATTTATCCACTGTTACATATCACAGTTACCAAATGTCACATAGTAGTTAATCTTCTCTTTCATTGGCCATTCTATGCTCGATTGGCCCATTGTATGTTGCCATGGTTACACATCTCAGTCCTGTGTTGCCAAAATGACTTTAAATCAGCATTTGCCCACTGTCTATATCCATGGTTACCCATGTCTTCTATTATTACTAATCACTATGGTTACATGTCCCTGCTGTATTCCGTCACTAGTTCTGTGGCCATGGTTACACATCTCAGCTCACTGTCGGTATCTATGGTTGCTCACTATGTATACATGGTTACACGCCATCAGTATCCATGGTTACATGCTGTATGTATCCATTGTTCCACCCTGTTAGTATCCATTGTTACACTATGCATCCATGGCTACACAATGTCGGTATCCATGGTTACACGATGTATGTATCCATGGTTATGTACTGTATATATCCATGGTTACACACTGACAGCACCCATGGTTACACTGTATATATCCATGGTTACACACTGTCGGTTCCCACGGTTACACATCGTATAGATGGTTACACTCTGTATGTATTCATGGTTACACACTGTATGTATCTATGGTTACACCTGGTCGGCTTCCATGATTAGACATTCCATTCTGCTGTCTGTTTTATGTGTATCCATGGATACACAGGTGCCTTTTATGTATCCGTGATTGTTGTCAACGTTACTGTCATTAGTGTCATCTAGTCAGTGTGACAGTTTGACTCGGGCAGCTGATGAATCTCACAAGAAGTCCTGCTTATTGATTCAGGGATGAAAGATCTCCGCGGTTTCACGGATTTCCGGGATTGCTTATATTCACCGATTAATGTTAAACTAATTTTTTTTAAATTGTATGTATATGACATCAGTTGGGTGGTTCAAATCCCTTTCTTATATGGCCTTAGATGTAGTTAGAACATCGAATCTAAACAAGAAAGTGTTTGGTATGGCAATCACAACAAGGCTAGTTGAAACCTGACTTCTGGTATTTTTCCGCGTTTCCTTGACAATGCTAAACCAATGGGAGAATATCCGCGTTTCCGCTTTTTTTCCCGGAGACTACTTTCATCCCTGTTGTTTACTGAGTAGAGAGTTTTTAGATGTTGCTAGGACGTAAAACACCAACGAACAAACCAGGCATCGTGTTGCCTGCAGCCATCGTGTGTGTGGGGGGAGGGAGGGGGAGGGGTGCATAGCGATATCACAAATACAGTGGCAGTATTTCACACGCACACATAAATTCTCTCACTCTGACACACAAAGCACGCTCTCACTGACTTTAGGTGGTCCATTTAGGGAGTTGGTCAATTTAGGGAGTTAGAATATCCTTACAATAGTATTGTTGGGACCCAAATAAAGTGATCGATACGGGGAAGTGGTCGATCTGTGGAGGTGGTCGGTTAGAGAGGTTTTACTGTATATTGTTATTCACAAATGTCGACCGCACCAGTTGGTGTAATGCGGCACCACCAGCGGCGTTCAATATGTTGGTTTACGTCCTAACAACATCTAAGGTCATATCAGGACGGGTACCGACGTATGACGCCAGCGCGCACTCATGGCGACTGCATAGTGCTGCCCCACTGGGAGACCAATCCGCCAGCACCATGACCCGATATCCCCACTCAGTCACATTATCCTGGCTGACTTTGCCTTTGAGCCAGCCAATGCCTGGCTGAGCACCAGGCGAGGTAGTGACAAGCGTCACTTTAATCAATTCTTTAGTTTGACTTGGCCGGGGATGAAACCACGACCTCCCGCGCAGGAAGCTAGCGCTCTACTGACTCGCCCATCCCGTGTAAAGTGATCAAAGTACCCAGAACTGGCAAAGAGTGTCTTATCTTTCTTTTTATGCCTTTTTTTGTTTTGTTTTCTGTTGTTATTACTATGCATATCATAGTTATTGAGTCTTGTATTGATCAGCTTTTATGTTAATTGATATGTTGTAATTAATTACTTGTGCCAAAGACCCTATAATACTAAGACGGCTCACTCAGCCTGTACTGTGTAATCAAAATGATCAAACCCACCACTTGGTGTTCTCTTGGTTAAACGGGTGCTATATTATATGTATAAATGTATATATGAATGTGAAAGATGTGTGATGATGGTGATGATGATGATGATGAAGATGTGTATTTGTTCATAGCAATTTCATATTGATGTGTATTCATACTTACCTATCTCATGTATAATATAATTCTATGTGTTTACATGTGAAACACCAACCAGCAGCCGCGCTGATCAAACCCACCACAAGCTGGCACTGCGAAATTTACATTACCATGGGAGAGATAGGGGGTGAGCCATCTTAGTATTATAGGGTCTTTGCTTGTGCACACTGGCAGCCTGCACGCTAAACACACGGTTCTGCCCCCCTCACCCCCCCATTCCAAATAAAATTATTCTGCAGTAGCACTGTACAGGGTTCAGGTGATGATGCCAAAATAAATGTCATAATAATTAGTGTTTTGTTGCGGTGATTAACTTAATTTAATGGTTTTTTTAACAAACTTAAGCATTTGCAGCTTCAAACAAACTCATCAAAACATTAATGTTTTCTTCCAGAGAAACAAGAATCAATCTTATACCCCCATCACACCAAACTAGTTCTCACTACGTTCTTGAAAATGTTACTCAACAGACTCAAACTGTGTGCGGATGGAATGGACGAAGTAGCAACTTTTTACGAACGGAATGGACAGGCTAGAATGGAATGGTGCTCCAGAACTTTGAGCATGACCAAAATGTTCTTGCAGCCACATTCTACCCTCACCACAGCCCGTTTTTGAACGTGGTCGGACGTTTTGAGAACTAGTTTGGTGTGATGGGGGTGTAAAGCATATAGAGCTTCAAGCAAACTCATTAAAACATAAATATTTTCCAGAGAAACAAAAACATTTGATAAAACTTAAGCATATACAGCTTCAAGCAAACTCATCAACATTAATATTTTCCAAAGAAACATGAGTTCACACTAAGTGGGAGAAGCAAAGATTAAATAAAATAGTATTACCGTTTATTTACATGCTGTCCACAAATATCTTCCGTTTTTTAATAGCTTTTCTGATAAGTGTTTGTGAACCTGTACAATATTAACATACAAAACGATATTGCTTACCTTCTCAGTGTTTTATTTTCAATTGTGTCTCGACAGTGTTTCTAGACATGGTATGAGAGCAACCGGCCTTTGATGACGCTGTAAGTTATACACAGCGGTGGAAATCCAAATTGGCAGAGATGGGGGTATGGGGAATCGAACCACCGACCTTCAGATTAGGAGTCCGACCTAGAAAAAAGTCAGACACTCTAACCACTCCGCCACAGAGAACACCATTTAAGGAGTTTTTTTGTTATCGTTACAATGGTATTGTATGGGCTATCGATTGGGACCCAAATAAAGCGATCGATAGGCCCATAGGGGAGTGGTTGATCTGTGGAGGTGGTCGGTTAGAGAGGTTTTGCTGTATAAGGCTGATCGCCTGGGACTAATTAACAACAAAGACAATATACATATGATACTTGAGAGACTAACCATTGGATACGAAAGAATATTATTAAACCTCCAACTATACACCACGCCTGCTGAATTATGCTATGGTGGCATTCTCTCCGAGTTCACCAACTCTACGCCAATATAGATAAACACTGCTCACTGGAACCAGGACCTCCACAGTTTATTATAATTGCAGTGGATTTACACAAAGCTGTTTTTGCTCAGATTTAAACATGGCCGTCAGTCACCCCGACTGGAGCTCGATGTTATCTAATCGAAAGTAACCTAAGTGGTAGGAAACAAGTGTCATCTTTGCTATTCTATTAACTATATAAATATATATATATATGTGCGATATATAATTTACTATGTGAATATAAATAACCAATTCGACATGTTTATGGTTCTGTTGCTTACACTAAACTATGCTTACTGCCTATTAACCAACGCACTCACAAGTGGCGCCACCTGTACCTCCTGTTAGATGGAGCGAAAAGTACATGTATGAATCATTAAAGGTTACCTAAGGGGCCGTCCAAAGTTGACATTTTCAAGGTAGTACAAAAGTACTACTTTTCCAAACACCCTCCTCCCTAAAGTAGTACACAACAGTATTTTACTACAGACCCAACTGGACACAGATTGGGTGTCCAAATGAGATGAGAGGCTGCCTTCCATTTTGGTAAGTTATGGGATTCGAGCTCCCTGGCTCAGACCCTAGTCGAGTCAAACCAAAAATTAACTAAATTGAGATTTGTCGCTACTTAGCCTGGCATTCGGCATTATTATGACAGGGCAAGGAACAATGGAATGAGGAAGACCAACTGTTCGCGACTGAAAATTCTCCTGCTTAAAGTTGCATAGTCCGATGGCTATTGAATTTCCCCCTAATTATGTTTTATTGGACCATGCAACTTTAATCAACTTATGTGCAAAATCGGCGAAAAATATCGATGTTTTACTATTTCAGCCGATTATTTGTAGCTATGGTTACTACATCACAGTAAACAAACAAAGGGCTACTGCCAACAAATCTAGTCTTTATTCAAAATAAGTTCAGGTAGTATCCATGACACAAGGCAGAGTAACAACCTAAGACAAGTATTTGCAAGAAAAACTTTAAAGTTTCAATGTATATCTATATGTGGTATACAAATATGGAATTCATTTGACGATAATATCAAATGTTCAAAAAACATTTATATGTTTCAACAAATGTATAAAAAGAAAATATTTAAGCTTTATCAGAGGGAAAACACATAGTAGTCTAATACATAAATATTGAGATGTAATTTATAGTATTGATGGTAATGTTGATATGCTTTTAACTTTTATTTTTCTATTTATTATTTCTATGGTATAAGCAATGTATACATCTGTGTTATTTTTAAAATCGGGAAAGCACCTCATAAGTATTGTACTTCTGCTTTCTCCTTTTTCATGTTAAAAAATTACTGATATAAATACCAACTTGTGTGTACATTGATCATGTGGAAATAAATATATTATTATAGTTCCCTGCCCCCCCCCCCCCTCCCTGTCGTACGCTGTGTACGACCGTGAAAATGTTGACAACTTTGGATGGCCCCTAACAGGTCCTACAGAGCAATGCTTTATTCCGTCATAATACACGCTACTGTCATTTAAGCCTCTTTTTCTTTTTTTTTGTGATGGGGTGTACTTATGCTGCCCGTAACGGTTAAGTCTAATGGTGCTGTCACACTATGACATACTGGCCAACGTGAGTTTGACATGGGTGATGTTTCGTCATAAGGTCGAAGATCGTCGGACCACGTTAGAGTCACTTTATGGTCTCGTTAAAGTCACATCGCGTCACGTCCACTTACGTCGAGGTACGTCGGAGGACGTTGGGCACGTTGCGATGACGTCGGAGTGTCGTCGAAGCCTCGTTAAGGTCACGTCGACCACGTTAGCGCCACGTCAGCGCAACGGAGCGACATCATCGACGTGGCTGGGAAATCCCCTTTGAGTACGACGTGGCGACGTTAGGCTGGGCGTGATCACGTCCGGCACATTTCGACACTCGTTGTGGTGACATCGACGCACGTCGGACGTGTCCATGCTGGGACGGACGTTATCATGCCTGCTCAACGTTCCGCCGCCGCTACGGTCACGTTTGAACGATGTCGAGCGCGCGAAGACCTCGCTGGCATCACGTTCACCAAATAAATGTCTTCTAAGTCCTTTCTCGTCCCGATGACGTTAGCCCGACGTTACGACCACGTCGACTACGCTGCGGTGTCGTCCAACTTGGCCCCGTATTTGCATATTACGTCGAGATTTTGGATACATTTCACGTTGCACCCACGTCGGCGCGTTAATTCGTAGTGTGACAGCACAATAATGGCTTGTTTTCATCGTCGCCTTGCCCATAGTACATAACCACCTGATGAAACTATTCCTACTATAGCAATATGGAGTCATGGCATACACAATATAATGGAATCTAGTCACGTGAGTATCTATAGCTACACAGTCCGATTGAAGCATTACATTTTCTAATTCAAAACAATTATGTAGATTTGAATCTAGGTAGATTCCAGTGCATTTATTTAGCATGTGTTTCTGCATAGAATCAAATACTGAATCATTTTAAAGCTGCATAGTCCGATGAAGCATAAAATGTTCAAAACCAAAGCAATTATCTCAAATTGATTCTACATATCTAACTTAGATAATGACACATTTATGAAACATGTGTTGCCACATAAAAGAGAATACAGAGGCAATTTAATAGAACCTGTTACTGCTGAAGTCTATGGTGTCAGAGTTTTGGCAAGCTTGCCAAAATTAATTTAACATATTTGCACTTCAAATATCTCAAAACTTAGCCATTTAAAATAAATGTTACTTCAAACCAAAGTAAGGGATGCTATGCCAATCAATTGAATATATTTATCTCAGAAAATTGGTAGCAATTCAAAACCATCGGACTATGCAACTTTAATAGAACATGCTACTGCTGATGCCTATGGGGTGCAGAGCTTTGACGTGTTTGCCCACATTAATTTGGCATACACAATCAAATGGAATCTAGTCACGTGAGTATTTATAGCTACACAGATCGATGGAATCATTACATTTTCTAATTCAAAACAATTATGTAGATTTGAATCTAGGTAGATTCCAGTGGATTTATTTAGCATGTGTTTCTGCATAGAATCGAATACTGAATCATTTTAATAGAACCTGCTGTAATGTACGCCCTAATAAGGTAAGGAACTGAACCGGACAAAGCCAGGTCATGTGACCAGGGGAAGTCACATGGGCAAGGAAATAAACAGGTCACTTGCTAACCCAAACTCACAGCGGTTACTTGTCCTTTCACCCACTACTGCTGATGCCTATGGGGTGCAGAGCTTTGACGTGTTTGCCCATATTAATTTGGTATGTTTACACTTCAAATATATCAAAATTTAGTCATTTAAAATAGAAATTGCTTTAGCCTAACGTATGGTATATTATAACAATCAGTTTGATATATTTCTCTTTTTAAAACACCCACAGAAACTCCAAACCATCGGACTATGCAACTTTAAGAAACATGTAAACAGACCAGCCAATGCACTGACTAAAGCCATGTTCACACGGGCAATGTAAATCGATTCGTAGAAATCGACTTGCCTAGTTTGACGCACATTTCGCGTGTGAACGGGCATCTGAGTCGAATTAGGGCTGAATCGCTTTCTGTGATCGCAATACTGTAAACCACTTGTGGAAGTGGATTATATGAAGCGAACTAGCTTAAGTCGGCCCAAGTTCATAGTGTGAACCGTAGCGGCTTAGATGAGCTGAATTAAGCACGTCACACGCATGCGCAGTCGAGACCTTAGTTTGTTGACTTTCCGGTCGATCAAAAGCGCATATTATAGAATTTAGTCTATGAAACCGCTAGCTGTGCACAGATATTTTTTTCATCATTTATTTTTAGGGTTTCACTCCCCAGCAGAAGTTTTTACGCTTCCAAAACAATATGATTCAGTCTATGCATATCTAGGTCGAACCCACACTCTCTCGTGCCGACGTTGACTAACCGAAACTGGCGCTGGTTAGTCTGGACTTGCTTATGCGCAGATATCCACTTCCGCCTTAAACCGACTCAAAGCACTGCCCGTGTGAACACGAAACACTTTCAAACTAAATCGATTCATATGATTCGCCTTGTCTAAATCGCTTTAAGCTTTTCCCGTGTGAACACGGCTTAAAGTCCTAGAGAGAAAATTATTGTCAGAAAATTATTCATGACTGGTAGGCAAGGCATGAAGATGATTACAGCCGATTAGTACATGAACATGTGTCAGGAAATATATGGAATGAAAAATACAAAAAAGATTTAAACCTGATTGCTTTATTAATATTTTTCTTTTAATTAGTTAAAAGAAATGAATTATGAGATTCTCAGCGGGGCAGCTCCAACCTTGTGCCCTGATGTATGTATGTATGTATGTATGTATGTATTAGTGTGAACTATAAGGTGTTAATTATGTAATGAAATAATTACTGATAAGACACAAGATAGGGGAAAAAATCAACCAAAATCTTTATATCCGTATAAGGGAAAAGAAGATTTTAAACAAAGGCTGAACAGTCTGGTCTCAAACAGCCAGGAGGGTTCCCCGACACCAAAGATGGTCTTAAATGATTAATGGCCATTAATAGACCCCACCAGTTAAGCTAGTGAAATCTGTCGGCAGAATCTGGAACCACTCTAGTCAGGTACATTCCCCGACTGCCTATGATTTCATATGCTATATCTCCATAAAGAATGCTTGGAAAAATAATAAAATGCTTGATTATATTCAGGTATTCATATTGCAACAGGATTCAAGCTCTTATCCTTGTAATATATCTTTTTTTAAAGACAACTATATTGTATTTTTCTTCTGGAATTTCACCGCCGCTCTCTTCATGTATTACACCCCTCCAGTTAAGCTAGTGACATCTGTCGGCAGAATCTGGAACCACTCTAGTTATGTACTTTCCGGGTTAAAGTTGCATGGTCCGATGAAATATAATTTTGTCAAAATTAAAACAACTATACTTACATTTGATCCCATATATCCAACTTAGATACTGGTGTATTAGCTAATGATTTGGGACAGCATATACCGAATAACCAGTGAATTTATAACCTCACCCCTTTGGACACTCACTTTGAAACACCCATTATGCAAGGAGGCCATTAACCAATTAGGCCAATCTCATGACATCATTAGCCTCCCCCGACCAAATAGGCCTACTCTGAAGGGCCATAGAGGGGAAGAGGAAATGAGGTGGATGTTGCCTCCTCTACAAGTTGGATATTCAATGCTATTTGGTCAATTCTATAAATAAAATTCATCAATTTGGGTAATTTAAATTCTAATGTGTGTGAGGATGGGCACGCATGTGTTTTGCGTGCATCCGTTTGAAATTTGTCAGTTACACTGTATATAAAAGGAAAACATTATTTTGTTATTGAATGTAAAAAGGAGTGAACCATATGGAGTGAGATATGTGCATTTGAAAGTTGTTAACTTTTAGATCTTTTGTATTAGCTAATGCAGCAGCCATTCCATGCAGGCCACATCACCCGGTCCTGAGCATTAATAGTTTGATGGGATCCGCCGCAAATACACAGGTTTCCGGTTTTAATGCTATGATGGCAGCAGCCATTCTGGTTGTGCCTATGCGTTATCGTTTGGATGGGATCCATCGCAAATGCGCTGGGATCTGCGCTTAATGCTATGATGGCAGCAACTGTTCTGGTCATGCGTTATCGTTTGGACGGGATCCATCGCAAATGCACCGGGTTCTGGGCTTAACGCTATGACGGCAACAGCCGTTCCGCAGCATATGCACCGGCGGATGGCTCAGGATCACAGAGCGTGCAGTTCCTCATATGTGAGTGCAGAAACTGATATGGTGCTACGACCCCCAGGCCGCCCTCCGACGCATACACTGTGGAACGGCGTATTTGCGATGGATCCGATCCAAACGATAACACATAGGCACGACCAGAACGGCTGCTGCAATCATAGTATTAAACCCAGAAACCTCTGCAATTGCGGCGGATCCCGTCAAACCATTAATGCTCAGGCCCCACTGAATCATAGAGGGTGCAGTTTTGTGGGTGGTTGCATAGTTTGATGTTTTGAAATTTATGCCATTGGGACGATGTCAATCATATACCGATGTATATGTAATGTTGGATATTCGATGCTACTTGGTCAATTCGATAGATATAAATCAAATTAATCTTTCTACAAAATAATATTTGGTTAAAGACCGTAGTGCCATGGGCCTTTGGCACCAATCCGTTCCCAGAATGTTCAGAACCCAAGCAGAAATACCTACCTACAGCATTGTCAGGTTCCATTAGTAGGTCATCTTACCTCACATGGTCACCATTAGATGAGCATCTGGGCCATAGCCACAGGACTTTTGGCAAGCTTGTCAAAATTATTTTTGGTTCTTTCAGCTCAAATTGCTTCAAAACTAGCCATCTTTCATCAAAGTTACTCGGAACTAATGAATATTAAGATACAATGGTCAATCTGAGCTATTTATCTCAAATATAAGTAACAAATTCAAATGCCATCGGACCATGCAACTTTGGTCGTAATGCGAAGCATTGCGTTTGATGCGTGGAGAGGAAGAGACCCTCCCCCCGCCTCCCGGGTCGTCGCGCAGCATTCGCACCTCGCGCGACGCCCGCCTCTCAGCTTTCTTCCTCCCCCCTCCCCCGGCCCTAAGAGACCCTCCCCCCGCCTCCCGGGTCGTCGCGCAGCATTCGCACCTCGCGCGACGCCCGCCTCTCAGCTTTCTTCCTCCCCCCTCCCCCGGCCCTTGCTTTCGCACCTCCCCTGTCACCGCCCTCCTGCCTCCCTTATAAGGACGCCCGCCGGGCTCCCTCAGTCACTCACCTTCCTGCCCTCCTCCAAGCTCTGCCTTTTTCCTGTCGACGTAGGCCCCGGACACATCACCCCACCCAGACCTTCAACTTCCCCAGCTTCTGCCGAGAACCCCGCCCAAGCCTTGCCTGGGTCTCCCTCCCGCGCTATCCCGGCCCAGCCCTGGACCTCAGCCGCGGCCTACGCCTCGGGCCCCCCTCGGGCGCGCCTCGGGCGCGCCTCGGGCGCGCCTCGAGCCCTCTCCTCCCTTTTTGGTGGAGGGCTCCTCGGCGCCCCCCCCCCCTCACATGAACTCCTATCACCTCTGACTTTTGCTCCTTATGAGCCCCCCCCCCCCCCCCTGTACATTATTCACTGTCTGTTGCTCCTCATGAGCCTCACATTGCTTTCTACCTTCTACTGTTGCTCCTCCTGAGCCTCCTTACTGTTGCTATGTTCCCCTCTGTGGCCAGAGGCGCCCCAATAAACGCCTCTTCTTTCCACATCCGCCTTGCTTTCTTCCTTTTCGTGCATCAAAGCTGCATAGTCCGATGAAATATCAAATTTTCAAAACCAAACCAATTATCTAGATTTGATTTTACATATCTAACTTACATACTGATGCACTTATTAAGCATTTGTTTCTGTGTAGAAGGCATTACTGACTCAATTTAACAGAACCTGTTACTGCAGAAGTCAATGCTGTCAGAGTTTTGGCAAGCTTGCCAAAACTAATTTTCCATGTTTGCACTCAAAATATACCATTTAAAATAAAAGTAACTTTGAACTAATGTAAAGCAGATACTAGTGATCGATCTAATTTATTTTCTCAGAAAAAATACAGAAATTCAAAACCATCGGACTATGCAACTTTAACTGGCAGAGTATATTGTTCCTCTGATCTCCCTAATCTCTGTCTTGTACGTGTTGGCCGGAAGGGGTGTATCTAGACAGAGCTTGTCACATTTTCTTCCTTTTTTTGGTACATTAGTTGATTAAGCAAGGGGAAATTTCAATCGTGGACAATTGGTCTTCCCGATTCCACTGCTCCTTGCCATATCCTAATACAGTACAACCCCGTTAAACCAAGCTCGGTTAAACCAAACGATCGGTTCATCCAAATTTTTTTAGGCGGCCTGGCAAAACACTACCATTTATCATATAAATTGGATTAACCGATCGTTTGGTTTAACCGCGCTTGGTTTAACGGGGTTATACTTTATATATATATATATATACATTAAAAAAACAATAATCAAAGTGTCCACATACATTTTATATTACATGTGCAATACACGCTTACTAAAAGTCAAAGCCAAAGCTCGGTTAAACCAATGATCGGTTAATCCAAACAAATTTCTAGGGTCCCTTCAAGTTTGGTTTAACGGGTTATACTGTAATGCCGATCACCAGGCTAGGTAGTGACAAGTATCAATTTTGTAAGCCATTGGTTTGACTCTGCCAGGGTTCGAATCCCACGACCTACCAGAACGGGAGACGGACGCTCAAGTCATTCGGACATGAAATTAAAATTGCATAATCCGATGAAAGCATAATCTATTTAAAACCAAAACACTGATCTAAATTTGGATCCTATTTAATCCAACTTAAATGCTAGTGAATTCATTAATCAGTTCTTTGGGGTTTTCCCCCTTAAGAACATTGAAACTAGTTGGCTTTGACAGGCAGCAACTTGACCTAGTTGACGCAGCAGTGGTATATTGTATTTGGTTTCAACTGGTGTGCGCGCGCTAATAAATTAGTTGTTGTTTGTTGTTGTTTTACGTCCTTGCAACATTTAAGGTCATATCAGGACGGGCCTAATAAATTAGTATGCATGCTTGCCAAAGGGCCCAACAGATCCTCTTCTGGTTGATCTAGGCCCCAATCGGCCTCTAATGCCAGCTCGTTTTGGCAAAATATAACTTTTTTTTGCACACATATGCAGGTTGATGGTGCTCTGAAGTCATATAATTTTGGGTGTCCTCTCCAATGTCTATCCAGCCTTCTCTAAAATGCTTCTACCGTTGGTGCTTCAACCACTTGGTCTGGGAGACTGTTCCATGGATCTGTCACTCGAAAGAAAAATAGGTGCTTTCTGGGTTTTTTTCCCACACATATGCAGGTCGACGACACCCTGAAGTCATATAATTGTGGGTGTTCTCTCCAATCTGTCCAGCCTTCTCTCAAATGCTTCTACCGTTGGTGCTTCAACCACTTGGTCTGGGAGACTGTGCTATGATTTTACCAGATTATGCAATTTTAACATCAAGAGGTCCAAATGTTATAGTTTTACCAGATTGTGCAACTTTAAAATTAGTTCCTCAAATGTTATGGTTTTACTGGATTATGCAAATTTATAATCAGGACCTTAAAGGTTATCGTTTTACTGGATTATGCAAATTTATAATCAGGACCTTAAAGCTTATGGTTTTACTGGATTATGCAAATTTATAATCAGGACCTTAAAGCTTATGGTTTTACTGGATTATGCAACTTTAACATCAAGGACCCCAAATGTTATCGTTTTACTGGATTATGCAACATTTATATCAAGGACCCCAAATGTCATAGATTTACCAGATTATGCTCATTAGCCCTCCACCCCCCCCCCCCCCCCGCCCCCAACCAAGTAGGCCTACTGTGCAGGGTCATCTCACATCACGTGGTCACCGCGAGATGACGGTCAGAGCCACAGGACTTTTGACAAGCTTGTCAACATTATTTTTGGTTCTTTCAGCTCAAATTACTTTAAAACTAATCATCTTTAATTAAAATCACTCCGGACTAATGATTAGTAACTCGAAACGATCAATTTGATATATTTATCTAAAAAATAAGACAAAAATTCAAATGCCATCGGACCATGCACCTTTAACATCAAGGACGCCAAATGTCATAGATTTACCAGATTATGCTGCTTTAACATCAGAGGCCCCAAATGTTATGGCTTTACTGGATTATACAAATTTAACATCGAAGGACCCCAAATATTTTGGCTTTACCAAATTATGCAGTTTTAACATCAGGGCCCACAGAGAGGGCGAGACAAATTACTGGGGGTGTTTTGAGATTGGAGTGTTGGAATCTTCTGATGGGAGCGGTGGACTTGGCTCAGCTAGACTCCGATCAGAAGCCCGCTGTAGTCAGATCCCTCCAGGATGGTGACTGGCATCCTCGAACTGTTCTCTACGTAGATGGAGGCGTAGTGTCCCGCCTGCAGTTGGAGAAGTACAGACAGGTTGGTAAAAGTGGCAAATAGAAATTGTAAAATAAAAATATTTAAGCTTTACCAGAGTGAAAATACTTAGTTTTTGTTTGTTTGTTGTTGTTTTACATCCTAGCAAACATCTAAGGTGATATCAGGACGGGTACCGACTTGTGACAGTGCGCACTCAAGGCGACTTTATAGTGCTGCCCCACTGGGAGACCAGGCCACCAGCACCATGACCTGATATCCCACTCAGTCATATTATCCTGACACTGAGCAAACCAGTCCTTGCCCTATCCTAATAATTCCGAGCACCTGGCTAGGAAGTGACAAGTATCAATTTTTACGTCATCAGTTTGACTCGACCAGGGTTCGAACCCACGGTCTACCAACACGGGGGACGGACGCTCTAACTCATTCGGCCACCCCGTCTGGTCAAAATACATAGTTGTCTAGTACATAAACAATGAGATGCCATTTACAGTATTAAAGGTAATGTTAATCAAACCGTTTACATATATTTTTTTAATTTGTTATTATTTATTATTTTTATAGTATTACTAATGTATATTTGTGTTATTTCTAACTGGGGAAAGTGGCTAATCAGCATTATACTTCGGCTTTCTCCATTTTCATGTGAAACATTACTGATATAAATATCAGCTTGTATGTACAATCATCATGTGGAAATAAATACAGTATTATTATAGTAGTGGCACAAGGGAACACCTGAAATGATCCATGTAAAGCCACAGTCACACGACTGCTTGCGAACACAAAAAGAAGGGTTGGGCACAAAGAGGTCGCAAAATGGTCGTAAGTGGTTGTCATTGGTCGCCGACCTCCTTGTGAACATTTTAGTTACAATAAGGAGGTCGACGACCATAGAGACCATTTTGGTTGCAAGGAGGTTGCAACTGCTGCACTAAAAAAAAAATATATATACACAATGTACACTTGCTATCCGGACCACACTCTGTCCATACCTCTCTCTATCTCCTCTCCGCCGGCCTTGCTCCTCCTTGATATGTCTGAAAAGAGTTCCAGGAGGGGGAGCCCGCCAGCATTTCACTTTCTACTCTTACTCTGTCCGTGTCTATGGCTTGCTGGTTGGTTACCATAGAGCAAATAGACACGGTCCTTTGACTCAACTCTCCTCATTTCTCTTTCCTAGACTCTGCCCTTTCGATTTTCTCCCAGGCATACTTCTTCCCCTGACCAGGGTAGTTGTGTTCTTGGGTGGGGCCCTTCACCTTTACGATTTCTCTGTCTTGTTCTCGTTGCTGGAACCACCGCTGCACCCATCTTTACCCGCCCTTCCTCGAATCCCTTGCTGCTGACTGGATACAAGTGCTCAACTACATCTACTGCTCAACTACCGCCGGACCGAAGAGATTCGTTGCCGCCTCACCGTTACAATGTTGTAAAGATGTCCCCAGCTTCTACAACACTCCCTACTGAACTTAAGTCTTCAACCAAAGATCAAGCTGATTTATCAGAGCCTCTCTATTAATTTTGCAGTTCTGCAACCGGTAACCGTCGTAAGGTTACAAACAACCCCTGAATTGAATATACAATGTATATAGGCCTACATATGTACGTGACTAAATGCTTATACGCAGATGTCGTTGAGTGTAGTATATTGTGTATACAACTGTATCTATGTGTATATATATATATATATACACATATAGGGTCACTCTCCTGAAAACTGGCCAGAAGTGTCAGATGGAGAGTTAAAATCTAATATTTCAATTTTTAAAATATTTTTGGTTGCAAATGAAAGCTGGAAATCTCCCCTTTACATCTATGTAAAAGATAAATTGATGAGATAAAAAATAAAGGTGTAGTCCATGATTAAACTATGTCTTATGGCAGCATAACATGTGTGTCACACATGTAACACATGTTTAGGACACCACACAGTCTGCTTAATAAAAGTTTAATCAGAATTAAATAATATCATACTTAGAAGCATATTAATCATGGCATAATATACAGAAATATGTAGTGCTTATATTGATAAAAAAAAAAAGTAATTCCCAGCCATGCATTATTCACTGAATAATTAGTGTACAATATTTGTGTGGCATCGAGACACCACTGGTTACACATGTGACGGAAATTTGTAATGTTATTTCTGAAGACATCAAATTTCTTTTTTTTAAATTTAAGCATGCATACATGTGAAGTGGGCGAGACTATTCGCCTTGTGACATTTGCGAGCCTGTGCCGACTAACCCACATTTGGAAATGCGGGCTACTCGCCATGGCAGACTCGCGAATGCCAACATTTGCGAGGCCCCGGGTTTCCGGCCGTAAAGCGTTGCTAGGAGACGTCAATTGCGACTCTCCTGGCAACGATAGGAGGTCGGGCGTTCGGACCCAGACCCATCAGACGTGTTTATGGACACTCTGATGTTTTAGCCGAGATTTAGGCCTTTATTGTCGAAATTCTAAACTTGTTTTAACTTAATAATATGGGAGGGGATTGAATAATACATCAACGACATGTGCTACGAATGAATGTTAGTTTGGTTAAGAATAAAAAGCCGTGAGCTCTTGGAAAGGTAAATTGGAACGTTCCTTGCATTCTTTGCTATTCTCCAGACTTCTATAGATTAACCGCTATGGTCAAACTTAATATTCGATTGCTTTATATATAATTAAGGGCCTTAAGCCTAATAGGCCTTATGCAGCTACTTAACCCATCTGCGGGAAGATTATAACAGACATATTAACAGAATTAATGTAGAGATCTTTTGGCTGAAATATGACAGTAACTTAGGCTGATTATCAGTGACAGTGGCAGTAACATTAGCGCGTCTGCTTAGTTCTGGATCAATTTAAACATATTAAATACACCGTAAGGTGGGGAGACCAGCCAGTTAGTTGAAATAACTAAGTAAATGTTTTAGGCCGATAAATGTGAGAAGGGGCAAAATCCGTATTTAGACGATACTCTGGCTGGTCGACTTTAGCCCGGGAACGACACCGACGGACACGGACTACCTGCAGACGGGACGGGAGGCAGCGGTGGCCCGCGGCTGGTCCAGGAAATTCACATGGAAATAATTATATAAATTAACACGTAGGCTCGCCTTAAGCGGGGGTGGAATAGCCCGATGGTTAAACATGTTAATAAATACTTCCTTTTTGATTTGGGAACTGTTTTGTTTGATATATCAATGCAATACAAGATGTTAATAAGGATTCAACCACATCCCAGGTGTCATGTTACAAATGGCTGACTTTAAAATGGTTTGTTTTTTTACAAAAACACTTCATAACTAAAAGGACCAAAGTTGCACACATATATATATATGGGTCACTCTCCTGAAAACTGGTCAGCATGGGATGGGATTTTAAAACATCAATAAAAAAACTTCTTACTTATTTTTTTCCTTATACTTTTCATATTCATGTTCAGATTTGATGTAAGAAATAAGGGAAATAAAATAAACTGTGTGCAACTTTGGTCCTTTTAGTTAGGACGTGTTTTTGTGCCAAAAAACTTCATTTTACAGTCAACCATTTGTAACATGACATATGGGACATGGTTGAATCCTTAGTAACATGTGGTATTGCATTGATATATCAAACAAAACAGTTCCCAAATCAAAAAGTAAGTATTTATTAACATGTATACATGGTTAAATAATTTTAAAAAATTATTTGATATCTTCAGAAATAACATTACAAATTTCCGTCACAGATGTAACCAGTACGTGGTGTCTGGGGAACACCTGAAATGATCCCCGCAAAGCCCCATTCACACTACTGCTTGCGACCATAAAAAAAGGGGTGGGCACAAAGAAGTCGCTAAATGGTCGCAAAGTGGTTGTCATTGATCGTGGACCTCTTTGCAACCATTTTGGTCGTTAGAAGGTTGCAGCTGCTGCACTAAAAATGTCTTTGTGACCAAAATGGTCGCCCAGAGTTTGGCGACTATTGCTTTGGTCGCAAGGAGGTGGGCTCTTTAAAGCTTTGATATTTGGTACTAATTAGAGATTGCCTCAAGCAGTCTCCACTCATGGCAACTCCACACCAGTCTGGTTGTGCGTTCAGGCAATCTTATCGGATCCTAAATCATGCTAAGCTAATTTATATAGCTAATACTATTGACTGCTTCCATGGCTTCGCATAGGCTACAGATCCACGTGGGGTGGTGTTGTTTGGTGGGTTTTTTTTGGGGGGGGGGGGTTATTGGTAGGCCACCATTATCACCTATGGGCAGTGTAACTAGATTCATCACACACACACACAAATCCATTAAGCAGGGGAAATTGCAATCATGGACAAGTGGTCTTCCCCATTCCACTGGTCCTTGCCTTATCCTAGTAACACTAAACCCCAGCCTAGGTATCAATTTTGAAGTCAGTGACTTGACTCGGCCAGGGAGTTTGAATCACACAACCTATCAAAATGGAAGGCAGGTGCTCAACTCATTTGCCCAGCCTGTCTGGCGTTACTTATCAGAGTTGTAATTCTGTTGTACCGCAAACACTTACCTCGAGGTGTAAAAGTCCTCCAATGGACACTGTAAACCTTCGGCTATTACTCTCCAAGCCGGATGTGAATTCTAGCGAGCTGCAATTGAATTAGTAAGCTTAGGCTAAGACAACACGCTTCATAATAGATTCTTGTATTATCGCCCAGAATGTCGATAAATATTTTGTGAAGTGCCATGACTGGCCTTCCCAATGTGAAATACCACCTCCCAAGGTAGGCTTGGGTATGTTGATTACATGAGGAGGTCTAGATAGTCTAATGGTTAGCATACCCTACATCACTATTTGAGATGCAGTGGCACTGGTAGGCCCTATCGATGCATGAGTAATTAATTAATTAATTACTCGGTGTGTTACAATTATTATCTAAGCCTAATTAACCAACGCACCGATCTTTGTGGGCAGCAGAGTGTAGAATAGCCTATCTCACGGGATTATAAACCTAAACACATATATATGATTTAAGTCTGCTGTCAGAATGCGTGGTATGCAGGTATTGCAGGTATTGCAATACCTCAGGGAGTTTGACGCCCCTGCCCTGCAGAGTTGTAAACCACTGCCTTGTGGTACAGGTTCTTGACAGAACCGAAGGCTAAGGGAGCAAACCCTAAACAGAAAACCATGTCACTGTGGTAGCATTAAGGGCGGTTGATGTATGGAACTCCCAACATCTCCCGACCAGCCACTGCAGGGACAAATAGTTTTGCGCCTGTCTGGACATGTTCTTGCCGGTGTGAAACCTCTAATTGCTCCCCGAGAGACTGCCGCTGGTAACTTGCAAAAGCCAGCAGCACTTCAACACTTTTGCACGCAGCTTTCATGAAATGTACGACCGACTCATGGACATCACTCTCACAGTAGAGAGCTAAATGGAGAGCGGCAGTCAAGTAATGAAAGCAGTCTTTGTCGCATCGCGACCGACAGCATGATGATGCCCAAAGACAATAAGATAAAGAAACAACTGAATGCACGACAAGAGCTGTGCCCACTGTGGTCCAACCCTCTAGTACATCCTGCCTGCTGGCCTCCCCCTCCCTATAGTCCCTTCCCACCAACATCGGGATTCCCCATTCCTCACACCAATGAATAAATCGATTTATTTACTACAGAACAAATCATAGTCAAGACATATTGACTTACTAACACAAAAATACCCCAAATAACACCCAATCATATTGTGTACAAAACAACATAATAAATAAAAGAGTGTCTGATCGCATTGAACAAAGACTAAGTAATTAAAGGTATTAGTATCTATTGAATTGAAAATCCTAAACCAACTAAAACCTTGCATGTAAATGTAAAATGATTTGATATATGTCATACTCATTACTTATTGCATTGTGTACACTTTAATTTCCAGAATTTACTTCACACTTCAATTTACTATATAAACCATGTAAAGAAAAAATTAAAGGTGTAAATACCTAGATAACTGTAACACTTACAGTCGGAGGACCAGTTCTACGGCACTGAAAAAAGATGTAGCCTATATGAATAAAATTCATTTACCAAAATTTAAAAAAAACAATCAGCAGCACTGATGGAGAACATTCCCCAAAGGGCCGACTCACGTGTGCTTCTGGCACAGCGACATGATGCAGATCAGCACCCGGATGTTGTCCTTCCTGCGCAGCTTCCGGCTGCCCCTCCGTCCACTTCCGTCATGCGCAATGTGCATGTTGGCCGTTAGCTGGTTCGTAATGAGATGGCAGAGTGTACAGACCACTTCATTATTTATACTCGCATAATAAATTATACAGCCTATATGTATAAATATGTATAATTACGCATAAATATGTATGAACACATATATAAATATGTATACATATTCATAGGTATGTATATATATGTATAAATGTGTATAAATATGAACAAATATGATAATTATGTATAAATATGTATAAATATTATAAGTATGTATAAATATACAATCTAATATATTTATCTCAGAAACATGACAGAAACTCAAAACCATCGGACTAGTTTGTTGTTTGTTGTTGTTTTATGTCCTAGCAACATCTAATGTCATTTCAGGACGGGTACTGACTTGTGACAGTGGACACTCATGGTGACTTTATAGTGCTGCCCCACTGGGATGCCAGGCCACCAGCACCATGACCTGATATCCCACTCAGTCACATTATCCTGGCACTGAGCCAACCAGTCCTTGCCCTATCCTAATAATGCCGAGCGCCTGGCTAGGAAGCAACAAGTATCAATTTTTAAGTAATTGGTTTGACACGCCCGGGGTTCGAACACACGATCCCATGGTCTACCAACATGGGAGACGGACCATCTAACTCATTCGGCCATCCCGTCTGCTTATCCATCGGCCGATGAAACTTTAAACAAACAAACAAACAAAAGGCATGGGGACCAGACTGAACAGGAAGTGGCTGGTACCTGGTAGATGCCGTCACGTGGCGCTGTGAACCTCCCCTGGGGAGCAGAGAAGACATTTCCACGCTGGAAGGCGCCGCCACCAAACGGCTGAAGTAGCAGTGGCGCCAAGAAAATAAGAGTGTGAGGCGGGAGATCTCCCGAATACACAAATTGTAAATATGGAGAAATAGCGTGGGGAAGTGGAGAGAGACTGGTTGGTTGTTGGAGCTTTACGTCTGATCAACATCTAAGGTCATATCAGGATGGGTACCGACTTGTGACAGTGCACACTCATGGCTACTTTTATTGGCGCCACCTTCGATATGGGTAGTATAAGAAAGAAGATATTAAAGAAGATATTAAAGTGTATATATTTTCAAATAAATAAATACAGGGATGTATCTATCTCTGCCGATTTATACTCACATGATAAATATTTTTGTTTGTTTGTTTGTTTAGTTAAAGTTGCATAGTCCGATGGTTTTGAATTTCTGTATTTTTTCTGAGATAAATATATTAGTTCGATCACTAGTATCTACTTTACATTAGTTCAAAGTTACTTTTATTTTAAATGGTAACCGTTTTAGATATTTTGAGTGCAAATATGGAAAATTAGTTTTGGCATGCTTGCCAAAACTCTGACACCATAGACTTCTGCAGTAACAGGTTCTGTTAAATTGACTAAGTATTGCCTTCTTCGCAGAAACAAATGCTTAATAAGTGCATCATTATCTAAGTTAGATATGTAAGATCAAATCTAGATAATTGGTTTGGTTTTGAAAATTTGATAATTCATCGGACTATGCAGCTTTGACAACCCCCCCCCCCCAGCACAAAAGTAGACATCGGCTATTGAGGGCTCCCTATAATAAATATATGCATTACAAAAAGTATATATATATATGTGATGTATAAGCATTATGCGAATATAAAGGCACGTAAGGGATTGTTATGTTTATTTCCTACTTATTATTGATGGGGTGGCTTACTTGATGTATGGCCCCCCTCCAACCACGTGACCGGTATATATATATATATATATATATTTTATATTACATGAACATTGGGTTAGTGGAATCTTGGCTTTACTTTACTGTATAAACATAGCGTTAATGGAATCTTGGCTTTACAATATTAACATTGCTCTAATAGAATTTAGGATTTGCGGGTTTTAATATTGTGTTAATTAAATATCGGCTTTACGGTATCAACATTGTGGAGAGCTCAAATAGAAGAGACGAGGCAGTTGGGGGCGGTGGGGGGGGGGGGGTACTTACTCTGTGGAAGTTGTGCACCTCTATAAAGGTTCGCTCCTGCACTACCACGTTGCCACGCAACCTGTGGTGGAAACCGGCAGCCACGCGAGGAATTACGGTAACCTCGTCCACGTCCACCATCCGCCAGGTGGCGTTCTTAGTCTGCGAGCAGCCGGCACACTGCGGGTAGGTAGGTGTACAGGGTGGATGGGTGGTGGGTGAGGCTATCAGTATCAGTTAAAGATGGGCTACCATCACCATGGCAACAACCTGTTATTCTTGTTGTTGGTTGGTTGGTTGTTGGAGTTTTACTTCCTGGCAACATCTAAGGTCATATCAAGACAGGTACCGACGTTTGATGGTGCGCACCCATGGCGACTTTATAGTGCTGTCCAACTGGGAAATCAGACCGCTCGCACCATGACCCGATTTCACACACTAACACATTATCTTGACACTGAGCTAACCAGTCCTTGCCATATCCTATTAATGCTCAGTGCCAGACTGGGAAGTGACAAGTATCAATTTTATAAGTCATTGATTTGACTCGACCCGGAACCGAACTCCCGATCTCCCTCCCGCATGCGAGGCCCGCGCTGTACCGATTCGGTGCCTATTTACAATTCATGTATTAGGGAGACCTCCCTACTCACACTGTTATCTGCTTGGCACCTCTGTAGCTGCGGATATCTAAATTTTAAACAGTACAACCAATAATCATGTTTGGCAATACGGGAGAAACATCAAATTCACTTTACTCCATACTCAAATATGATAGCTTATGCCCAGTGCACACTGCCCGTATACGACGTAAAACTGGCCGTTTCGCCCATAAAACTGGGTTTTAGTCATTAGGTGTGCGACCCCCGCGCACACTAGACGCATGCGATTCGCGTATAAAACTCAGTTTTATGGCTTAAAACTCGAGTCGCAAGCGATTCGAAAAATGAATCGGGCCGTTCGAGAAATGCTAGATGTGAGCGGGCAGTCGCGTCGTATACGGTATATGTGTGCTAGCCGGCAACCGGTCGTGTCAGGGTTTTAGCGATAAGCGAATCAGAGGGGCGGAATCGGGTCATGTGACTTTGTCCGTACACAGAGGAAAAAAATGGCGGACTGGACGAACGAAGCCGAGAATTGTATGGTAGAAATGTGGAGAGATCGCCCGTGTCTCTTCGACGTGTGTAGTCCCGAGTACTCCAATCGAGTAAAGAGGATTACTGCATTGTCCGAAATCACCGCAGAGGTCGGGCAGTCAGGTAAGCATGTTTTTCCGATAGTTTTCACTGTTTTGTTTCGTCAACATGGGTCGTAGTGGGTCGTAAATAACCTACGCTACCTGTGTACCGGTGTTTTAAGTCTGTTGTATCTGTATTTGTGTTGTGCGTTTCCCGATTCCCGATTCCCGTTTCCCGATTAAGGATTCATGCGGTTTCTTGTAGTACATGGGTGTCATGAGAGCATCTATAGCCTGTTATCTAGCACGTTTACGTAACTTAATCGTGAAACTTTAGCATGAAACTTGGTAGAGAATGCTACATGACAAGATGGCGACCGCAGAATGCCGCCGAATGTGGCAATCTGTACAATCTGTACAACCGTGTTCTATATAGAAATTTTAATATATTCTAGCAATATCACACATGTAGAAATTTTGCACAATGTAAACATTTATTATATACAAATTTTGCACAATGTAAACATTTATTATATACAAAATTTACAACTTTTGCACACTGTCAACATTTATTATATACAATCTGTACAACCGTCTTCTATATGTATTTACAGCCGCTTCTATACAGAAACGGATGACTAACCTACGCACGCAATATACGCGTCTCCGCAAACAACAGCCGTCGGGCTCGGGGGCCAAGCCAATGACAACACGACAGACCTGGATTCACACGTCGTTGTCTTTCCTCGCACCCCACGTCCAGAAACGCCAAAGTTTGAGCAACCACCAGCTCCCCGCCCCAAGCTTCAGCCACGAACCTGATGAGGTAACGATACCTAACAAACACTAATATAATACAGGAATACAGTAATACAATAATATATACAATACTACAGTAATAATAATACAATACGATTGTTCAGCCATCTATATCATGGCCGCCTGCCACGGCACAGATCCGGTCGGCGAGTTGACGTACTCGACCAAGTAGTCCCTTTGCGTTTTTGCGCGCTGCGTCGAGTTGGTTCCTGACGGTAGGGGGGCCTGGGTGAGCACTCTGTCTGATCTCCACGCGCCGGGAATTACAGCATGCGTCCTGGGATCCTCGTAGTCAATATTGCAGGTGGTGCCGATCTTCTCGCGCAGAAAGTTGTGCAGTGCACAACTGGCCATCACTATGCGCTCCACCTTATCTGGGGAGAGGGCAATGTTTGTCAGGAAAACCCGGAAGCGGTTCGTCAGAATACCGAAGGCGTTCTCTACAACCCGACGTGCGCGCGACAGGCGATAGTTGTAGATCCTGTGATCTAAGCGGAGGTCCTTGTGGCTGAACGGTTTCATGAGGTATTCCTTCAGCGGAAACGCGTCGTCGGCCACAATGAAGTGGCCCAGGGGCCGATCGTCTCCGGGGACAGGCCTGGGGGGTGGGAATGCATCTGCATGATTCTCCAGTTGTTGCTGTAGGGTGCAGCCAGCAAAGACTCCTCCGTCACTGACGCGCCCATTGCAACCCACATCGACGTACAGGAAACGGTAGTCGGCGTCCACCAGAGCCATCAGCACGATGCTGAACGTGTTCTTATAGTTGTAGAACGACGATCCCGAGTGTGGAGGTGGCTTGATGTGGATGTGTTTCCCGTCCAAGGCGCCAATGCAGTTCGGGAAATTCCATCGTGTGCTGAACAGATCCGCTACCTTGCTCCACTCGTCGTGGGTTGACGGGGTCTGCAAAAACAAAAAGACTAAATTGTTATGTTTGTTTAAAAAATATTGTGTTTCTATTTTGTATCTCAGCACATGGATGCGGAGATCGACGAACACTAAATTGTTATGTTTGTTTAAAAAATATTGTGTTTCTATTCTGTTTCTCAGCACGTGGCGGAGATCGACGACGACGGTGAAACGGAAAGCCTCACATCGGCGCAAGCTGTGGCAACGATTGAAGACGAACCGGAAGACGAAACGGACACTATCGCGAGCACCCCAAAGTCCATCCAGGATTTTAGGAAAGCCAACAAACGCAAGCGCGCGGACGCAGACAGCCGAGAGAACGAGCTGATGGAGCTCGTTCTGCAGAATCTAAAAGAAAAGCGGGCCGAGCCGGACGATGCCATCGCAGTGTTCACTAAAAGCATCGCCATGAAGTTGCGAAAGATCAGTGATCCGCGCGTTCTGCTTCTTACCCAGAACGACATCGAGCAGGCGTGCTTTCGCGGCAGTATGAAAATGCTGGAGATTAAAAACCAACAACAGGACATCGCCCAAGCAAGAGGCACCGCTGGGACAGATGCCACCGGTTCCTCCTTCTCGTATTTACATATGTTAGGATCAGATGACTGTAGCGACACTACACATTAATTTGGTTTATTGGTCACAGACAACAGCGGCTGGACATAGTCGTGGTCAGTTTTAGTTTTGCTATGGTTCCCCATAGCAGTTTCAGGATTTGTTTTGTTGTTTTAGTATCAATCTCATTGAACAGTTACTGAATAGAAATAAGATATAATAATTACTGTTTTTGGTTTGTTGTTTTAGGCAGAATCAAAATGAAAAGTCACCGACAACATATTTACATATGTTCGGATCTGATGACTGTAGCGACATTCAACATTCAATTGGTTTTTTGGTCTTGATCATTGTGACATTCCCATAACATTTAATAATTACTGTTTTTGGTTTGTGGTTTTCCTCTGTTTACCCATAGCAGTGTTTTAGTAGGAATCTTATTGAACAGAAATGAAAAGTCACCGACAACATATTTACATTTGTTAGGATCTGATGACTGTATCGATATTCAACTTGATCATAGTGACATTCCCATAAGATTTTATAATTACTGTTTTTGGTTTCCAATTTACAAGTTTCACGCGTTGTGCATATCATGTTTATCATGTTTATCATGTTCATGTTCATGTTTTTGTGTGAAACCCAATAAAAAGAAAATTAACACAAGCACTGTTACCTTGAAGTAGTCATCCTTCAGTGCTGCGTAGATGGCGTCGCACGTCTCGGGGACAAGCTGCCCGATGGTCGTCGCACCCACCCGAAACTGGTAGCTTATGCTCTTGAACGACTCACCTAGAAAAAGGGTTGTTAATGTGAGCTCATATCGTCGAACACAAAGTCAGAAAAAAACACCAGTACAAAATAAACAAAATAAACGATATCGTCGAAGAGATAGTCAATCGGAATGTAAATAATGTATAAGACAAAGTAAATTATTACCTGTCGCCAGGAAGCGTAGGGTGATCGCAAGCCTCTCTGCAGCCGAGATCGACGCCCGAAACGTTGTGTTCTGACGCTCGATCCGAGGTTTGACCAGCTCAAGCAACTGATCAAACTGTGGCGCTGGCATCCGGCTATAGTTGGTGAACGCTTGCGGTTCATCGGCACGTAATCCAGCTACCAGGGTGTTGAACACTCCAAGCTGAGCATGCTGAGCAATGTGGGGACGAATCCACACTTGCCGACCTATCCTTCGACGTCGCACATGACGGATCGCAAGCACTGCAAGTGCCTCAGCGATTTTTCTTCTTTGCTCTGGTGTACGTGGCGCCATTTTTGAATTTGAATTTTTAATCCCTCAGCGACTGCTCACGATACGATAGTTCGCCCCACATCCGCCAGTTGCATGCAGTGAAACACACATGGCGCCATCTTGCGTTGGACCACACCAGCTGCTAGGAGGCGCTGATGCTCATGTAGTTCGCGCTAAAAACACCAGGTGCGTAGGTGGCAGTCGCGAATCGGGACGGTATATGTGCGCGCCCAGTCGCGCTCCAGTCGGTAGATGTGTACACCCCCAGTCGTAAGTTTTAGTCGGGAAACGGGTCGTGATGAGTCGCGTCGGCCAGTCAGTTTTAGTGCGCGAATCGTATACGGTATGTGTGTACCTGGCATAATATGAGAGACTAAGTAGTATATAAAAATGTCAATTCTTTACAGGCAGCCTATGAAAGATGGTGTGGACATTTTCAACATGTTTAGTAATGATCATAATAAGAGGTTTGTGGTTGTTGGGGTTTTAAATCCTGCCAACATCTAAGGTCAGGTACCGACTTGTGACAGTGCGCACTCATGACGACTTTATAGTGCTTGCCCCACTGGGAAACCAGGCCACCGGGACCATAACCCGATATCCCACTCACTCACATTATCCTGATATGAAGCAAACCAGTCCGTGCCCTATCCTAGTAATGCCGAGCACCATGCTAGGTAGCGACAAGCATCAATTTTGTAAGTCATTGGTTTGACTCGGCTGAGATTAAAAATTCCCGACCTTCCCCTTGCGAAGCCTGCACTCTTGTTGATTCAGCGACCGCGCCCAGTCATATACAGTATAACCCCGTTAAACCAAACTTGAAGGGACCCTAGAAATGTGTTTGGGTTAACCGATCATCGGTTTAACCGAGCTGTGGCTTTGACTTTGAGTAAGCGTGTATTTCCCATGTAATGTACAATGTATGTGGACACTGATTATCGTTTTTTATGTATATACAGTTTAACCCCGTTAAACCAAGGTCAGTAAAACCAAATGATCGGTTAATCCAAACTATTTTCGGCGGCCCGGCAAAATAATACCATTTATCATATAAAAAAGTCTCAGATGGCCTTATAACCACATGAAAGTTTGGTTTAACTGGGGTCCGACAATTTTGTTTGGATTAACCGATAATTTGGATTAACCGACTTTGGTTTAACCAACTTTTTTATATGATAAATGGTAGTATTTTTTCGGGCCGCCAAAAAAAGTTTGGATTAACCAATCGTTTGGTTTAACCGAGCTTGGTTTAACAGGGTTGTACTGTAATAAGATATAATAGATATTTGACGAACTTAGAACATGAAGATGACTAAGTTCACCTAACACCATACTCACCACGTCGGGCTTTTCAGTCCTTCTTGAGACCTCCTCTGCAATGTAGAGCAATTGACAGATTATGAGATGTGTAACTCGTTATACAAATATTAGCCTGATACTGACCTAACTAGTCCTTGGTCTATCCCAGTAACAGGTAGTGACCGATTTGTTTGTTGGAGTTTTACGTCCTGGCAACATTTAGGGTCATATCAGGACGGGGTAGCGACAAGTATCAATTTTATAAGTAATTGGTTTGACTCGGCTGGGATTCGAACTCCCGACCTTCCGCATGGGAAATCTGCGCTCTGCTGATTCGGCCACCGAGTCCGGTACACCATTTAGAATAGAACTTACATCAAATTGAAGAAAGGTGGATTATAAGGATCAACCTAATATATTTATCTCTAAAAATTACAGAAACTCAAATACTATCGAACTGTGCAACTTTAACATATCATATATATAATACAGGACCCTAGATACACCACAGACTCATGCGGGAGGTCGGCGGGACCAAGTGGTCCTTAGCCGCTGCCGTTTTGGCCACTCGCGGCTTACACATGCTTTTCTGTTCAAGGGGGACCCTCCCCCTGAATGTATTGTGTGTCAGCCCAACTTAGACTCAAACACATTTTGTTGAATTGTGTCGATTTCTTGGCCCTGCGCCAGCAGTTTTACACTGCAAGCAGCATGCGCGACCTTTTCACAAAAGTAAAACAAGAAAACATTTGAGCCTTTTTAAGGGCAGCTGGTCTATATCATCACATATAGTCCCTTAAACAAATTAAATCAATTAACAACCTTTAACTTTTATCTTAATTCTATTTCCTTTAGCCACAAATTATGCAACTATGAGCCTTTTAAATCCACGGTGTACTGACACAAAATTGATTCTGTGCTTTTGCATCCTGTAAAAGCGATGGTTGAATAAAAAACAAACAATTCTCGCCATGAATATGGCCTATGCTGCCGACATGGCGTAAAGAAACCACCAATCAATCAAAAACCCTAGATACAAGTACCCAACTGTATACCACCTGAGATTACAAATAATTTTGTATTATTTAAAAAAATCCCAAGCGAGACCCCTGTAATAGCATGTCCAAGTCAGGGTCAAACATAGATAAAGGATTCACCCTGTACTCGCAGTACCGGGTGAATACCAGCCCTATATAAAAGTGGTCGAAAACACGGGGAAATGAAATGAAAGCCTAATTTCACAATCTAAGAAGAAACACTTATTCTTTATGTATATATTCATATTTCCCTGCTACCTTTGAGTTGAAAAATATAATGAAACATACAGTTTAATAGAATTTAAAGGTGAAATCGACGGCGTTCCAATGCCGCCATCAGGTCTTTTTGCATTCTCTCCCATTTCACCAACTCTGTGCCGATATAAGTACCCATTTGATACTGGAGGCAGGCATTGTACTTCCTATTCCCTACTAAGGCTATTTTCGCCCATATTTACACAACATTGTTGTTCACCCGTGTACCACAAGTACAGGGTGAATCGTTTAACTAGGTCAAACATAGTTTATCCATCATTACTAACAACCTACTTACTCAAATTACTTCATGTAGTCAAAAACACACCCCAAGTATTAACCTGTTAACTATAACCCTGCAACCTAACCACACTCCATCTAACAGAATAAACAAACCATTCTACTAACACTGCATCTCAAAATCTCCAACAACATGACAATTGGGAAATTCACACAACACGTATACAAATCTCCAAAGGGAAACCATACATCTAACCACTCCGTAACGTAATGGTCTAACCAATACACATGTATGTATGATTACAATATATAATTACTATCTCATATGTGAATTGTCAAACTATACCATATGTAAGTCTTTAAATGATTAATATTGTTATTTCGGCTGACTTGAGCTAGCGGCTGATGACAATATCACACTACATAGCTGTATTGTCACATGGCTAGAAGACCAGTGCCATGACACTGACAAAAGACTTTATTCAATGAATAAACTATATTTACACACAAAAATGGGAAACTCATTTCATAGCGCAATGTAGCATGACACGATAAAAGTTCTTGTGATCTACTGGCTTCATTATTAGATGGAAGCAGACAGTTACCTTTGACCATCTCCCTGAACTCCATCATCAGAACCTCTTCTGTCACTATGGCCCCGGGGGGACCCGACGGTCCCACCGGTCCCGGGGGACCGGGCGGTCCAGGTTCACACTGAGCATGCAGGAAGGACATTAAGTGTGTCAAGGCAGGAAGTATCTGTGGTCAACACATTCACATCGATGGTACATGGAATCGCCATAGTCAAACACAAAGGTACTGCTGGCATAGGCAAGGTGTTTGTTTAACAACCACCCAGCACAAAAGGTAAACATCGGCTATTGGGAGTGGGCAAGGGTACCAGTTAAATCAATGGTATTGGTAGGCCTACATGGAATTGTCATAATTAAAAACAATGGTGCAGGTATATTCAAGGGAATCAGTCAAATGGATGGTCGATGGAATCGTCATAGTCAAAAACAAAGGTACTGGCATAAGTGAGGGTACCAGTGAAATCAATGGTACATGAAATCGCCATAGTGAAACAATAAAGGTACTGTCATAATAATATCAGGGTACTAGTCAAATCGACGGGACATGGAATCGCCTTAGTCAAGAACAAGGGTATTGGCATATGACAAATCGATGGCACATGGAGTCGCCATAGGTACTGGGTAAGAGTGTCAGTCAAATCGATGGTACATGGAAACGTCATAGTCAAAAACAAAGGTGCTGGTATAGGCAAGGGTACCGGTCAAATCGATGATTCACGGAATTGCCATAGCCAAAAATAAAGGTACTGGTAGAGGAAATGGTACCAGTCAAATGGATGGTCGATGGAATCGTCATAGTCAAAAACAAAGGTACTGGCATAAGTAAGGGTACCAGTCAAATCAATGGTACATGGAATCGCCATAGTGAAACAATAAAGGTACTGTTATAATAATATCAGGGTACCAGTCAAATCGGTGGGACATGGAATCGTCAGTCAAAACAAAGGTACTGGTATCAGTGAGGGTACCAGTCAAATCATTGGTACAAGGAAGCGTCATTGTCAAAAACAACGGAACTGGTATCAGCAAGGGTACCAGTTAAATCAAAATAGTCAACTCAATGACACATGGAATCGCCATAGTAAAGAAACAAAGGTACTGGGCAAGGGTACCAACCAGTCAAATCAAAACTGTCAAATCAAAATGGGCAAATCAATGTTATATATGGAATCGCCAGTATAGCCAAGGGTGCCCATCAAATCATAGGTACAACCAATCATTATGGTCAACACATAGAATGTCAGCAGACAAATCAAAGCTACAGTAATTTATTTATGGTCAATTCAGAGGTATGAGCATGTGTTTGATTGATTGATTGATTTACCACCAATCAATCAATCAAAAAACTGCTCATACCTCTGAATTGACCATAAATAATTTACTGTAGTTTTGATATGCATGCATCATAGCTAAATTAATGGATATTACAATCAATTTATGGTGAAATCAAATGTATGTGGAACCACCTTGGCGATAGTAATTATCATCGTAAATATCATGATCAAATAGTGGTCCTGGTCAACAACAAATGGGAAACTCAAAAGCATTGAATTATGCCAATTTAATCAATAAATGTAACTTAATCATTGAAGTTGCATAGTCCGGTGGTTTTGAGTTTCTGTCATTTTCTGAGATATTAAAATAGAGTAGGTTGATTGTTATAATCTACCTTACTTTAGTTTGATGGAACTTTTATTTAACACGACTAACTTCAGAGATATTTTAAATGTAAGCATGCCAAATTAATTTGGGCATGTTTGTCGAAACTTTGACCTCATAGCCTCAACAGTCATAGGTTCTATTAAATTGACATAGTATGCCCTTCTATGTAGCAACACATACTTAATAAGTGCTCCATTACATAAGTCAGATGTATTGGTTAAAATCGAGGTGAGTGTTTTGCTTTTACAAATTTGATGCTTTTATCGGACTATGCAACGTCAACAACAAAAAGGGGAAAACATGTTCCTGTTAAACAATATGTCTGGCCATGTATACATACGGTGTTCTCAGACAGTATCTTGGCATCCTTCTTCTGCTTGCCACCTTTGCCCTTTCCACTTTTGGCCAGTCGCTTAGCCGCCCGGTCTGAGTGACGGACAAAACTCAGCCAACTGCCCTGTGGGTCCACTCTGGTACTGACCTGCAATTTACACGCAGACACTTGTTTTATTTAACAATGCCTCTAGAGCGCATTGATTTTTGTATCATCGGCTATTGGACGTCAAACACATGGTCTTTCTGACATATTTCTTTGGAGGAAACCCACTGCCGCCACATAGGCTAGTCTTCCCTATAAGCAGCGAGGGGTCTTTTATATGCACTTTCCCACAACAGGACAGCACATACCACAGCCTTTGATGAACCAATTGTGGACCACTGGTTTGAATGGAAAATAGCCTAAACTGCAAATGGGTCCACTGAGCCGGATTGATAGGATGACCCACACCTTCACAGGCGAACACTCTACCACCTGAGCTACGTCCCGCTTCCCCCCCTCCCCCCACAATTTACAAGCACAAAACTCTCAGCACAACTATTTTCTTGTGATGAATTGATTTACCCTACCCATAACGGTTGGTTAGTTGTTGGAGTTTTACGTTCTGACAACAACTAAAGTAATATCAGGATGGGTACCGACTTGTGACAGTGTGCACTCATGGCGACTTTATAGTGCTGCCCTACTGAGAAATCAGGTGATCAGCACCATGGCCCAATATCCCACTCAGTCACCTTATCTTGACATTGAGACAACCAGTCCTTGCCCTATCCTAATAATGCAGAGTACCTGGCTAGGCAGCGACACGCATAAATTTGTAAGTCCTTGGTTTTACTCGACCAGGGTTCAAACCCGGGGGTTCGAATCCCACGATCTACCAAACGGGAAAGGGACGCTCAACGCATTGGGCCATCCTGTCTGGTCTATATAGTCTTCCCTATAAGCTGCATAAGTATCCTAGGAGCATAAATCCCGCAAGTTCTGCCTTTCACCCCCATCCGATTAATCTGTATTGCCTTGATCACCTCCCGCACTCCCATCCTCGTTCCACTAACAACTCTTTAACCATTCTCTCCTGGAACTGTGCCGGACTGAAATCCAAGATGGCTCTTCTTGGCAACACCTTAAAAAGAGAGAAAATTGACGTCGCACTTCTCCAAGAAACCTTCCTCATCGATCCACCCCATATCAAAGGCTACACCACATACCACATCCCCGCAGTAAGACGCGCAGCAGCAGGCAGACCCTCAAGAGGAACCACCACATTCGTAAGCAACCACATCCACTCCACCAAGATCCCACCCAACAGATTCAACCCTCATGCTGACACCCTTCGCATACGTCTCCACCTAGCACACTCCGTCATGGATGTATACAACATTTACAACCCTGTCAACACTACTTATACTCTAAACCACATCTTCCGGGCCCTCGGCAACAGCACAGATCACCAGGTTGTCGTGGGAGACTTTAACACCCACCACTCCTCCTGGGGACGCAACAACATCAATTCCCCTCGAGGCTGTGTCCTCCTAGCAGAGATCCTCGACTCAACATCCCATTCTATCCTCAACGATGGCTCGCCTACCTACAGGGCAAGCACATCAATCGATCTCTGCATCACCGACTCCTGCCTTGCAGCCGCAGCTTCCTGGGAGCTCACAACACTATACTCAGACCACCACGCAGCTCTCCTCCACACCAATGCACCCAAAGTCACCCACCCCCCACCATCACCCAGATTCAACCTAAACCACGCGGACTGAGCAACCTTCAACCTTCGTCTAAAAAACTTAATAGATCTGAACCCACCGACCACATGTGATGAGTTCACAACACTCACTTACCAAGCAATGACAGACACCATAAAGCAAACCATCTCCTGTAATCACACTGGCCGCACCACCTCCAATGCAATGAGGAGAGCAAAAAGATTCTGCAACAAACTCCTCTACAAGCTACGCACGAACCCCAACCGAGGCACTGAGAATCTTGTTAAAATAGCCACCAGTTGGGCCAAAGATGTCGAGCTTGCCGAATCAGACAGGAAGTGGAAACTCTGGTGTACCAAAATAAACTCTCACACCACCTCCAGACAACTCTGGCGCAAACTTAACAGCATCCAGGGGAGACTCACCACCCCCCCACTCTACCCACACCCTGGCCAAATTGCAGCAGAACACAACAAAATGTTCACGGACAGAACAGACCCTGCAATCAACCTCCCTTATGCCCACCAACAAGCGCTCACCAGGAACTCCACCTGGAGAGCCGACCTCATAGACATTTCAACAGCCACACCATCCACCGATAATCTTGACACCCACCTGACCAGGGCTGAGCTTGACCGAGCCCTAGGCAAAACCACAAAGAAGACAACCCCGGGAGCCGACGGAGTCCCTAACACTGCATGGACAAAGTTATCTGCCACTAACAGGGAAACTCTCCTCCCCCTCCTCGACAATATCTTCTACAATGCGGACATACCCCAATCTTGGAAGGATGCTGATATCATCCCCATCCCCAAGAAAACCCCGGGCGAAGTCAGACCCATCTCCCTTCTCCAATCCCTCGGGAAGGTTAGTGAAAGAATTGTCCTCGCCCGTCTCCAGATGGTCACAGAAGACCCCACCACTGGCCTACCAGAGGAGGTCATCGGCTACCGAGGAGGACGAGGCACTCAGCACGCCGTCGCCACCCTCATTGAGAGCATTTCCTATGGCCTTGGTACTGGACATGAAACTGCAATCATCTTCCTTGACCTCGAGAAAGCCTTTGAGCTCATCGACCACAACGTGGTACTGACATCAATGGCTGATCTTGGCATTGCCGGCCGGCCTCTTGCATATCTCCGAAATTACCTCCAGAACAGGCGAGCCAGAGTATGTGTCCAAGGCACCTCTTCTCCCTACCTCAAACTAAAAAATGGTGTCCCCCAGGGTGCAGTGCTCAGCCCCCTCCTCTTCAATGCAGTGATGGCATCTCTCGTTAGGAGGCTTAAACAAGACCTAGCCACCCGAGAGATCACAGACACAACCATAGTCTGCTACGCAGATGACATCGCCATCACCTGCTCCCATGCGATCAATGCACAGGATCTCGCTGAGCAGGTGCTCCACCTGGTAGGAAACGCCTGCCGGGACCTTGGATTAAAAATCTCCCCCACCAAGACCAAGATCATGCACATGTTCAGAGGTCAACCACTTCACCCCCTCTACCTAGATGGATCCCCTATCGAATGGGTCTCCACCTTCGACTACCTAGGTATCCGTTTAGACCGAGACCTGAACATGAGAGCCCTCTGCCGCCACTTGGCCACCAGAATGACCAACAGACTCCTCCTCATGAAGAGGATCTCCGGCTTCTCCTGGGGCGCCCCGGACAGTGTACTCGCACTCTTCTACCGCCAGGCAGTCCGCTCCCTCTTCGACTACGCTGCGCCCAACTCGCTCTCACAGCCCTCGGGCTTGACAACCCCCAAACTCAACTACCCAAGAACAAGATCTTTTTGAACGAGTTCCGGAAACTTGAGAACATCCAACACAGGGCTGCCAGGCTTGTCCTCCGTGTTCCCAGCACCACCAGGATCGAGATCCTCCTCCTTGAATCAGGCCTCCCTCCCCTCCACCTCCGAGGCAAACAACTTCTCACCACCCATCTCACAAGAACCCTTTCCTCAGGCCTTTCAACAACAATCCGCAGAGCCGCGGCCTACCTCCGAGATGGGACCCGCGTTCACCCTCACATCTCCTACCGTCTCAAGAACGCCATCACCACCCTCAAGGACTCCCACGGACTCCACATTGCAGACTTCGCCCTGAGCCCTCTCAAGCCACCTTGGGTTTCCATCCCAGTGGAAACCCGAACCACCAACCTAGTTGCTGCCAAGGCGGCTTACACCACCCCAGAACTCCACTCCCTGGCTCTCGAGGCCATAACTCAGGCGAAGGTGGAATTTCCTCTCGCAAAGACTGTCTACACCGATGGCTCCCTTAACCCAACATCAGGTAGAGCAGGAGCCGGAATCTTCATCCCCTTCTCCAACACAAAGAACACCACCAGGGTGTCAGACTTTGCTTCCACTCTCGATACCGAGCTCGCCGCCATTCACTTGGCCCTCGAAGACCTCCACAACTCAAGTGCCATCATCATTACCGACTCTTTGAATGCCATCAAAGAGATCGCCCACCCAAATGCCCGACACTCCCTTGCCGACGCAATCCATATTAAAATCTTCACCAGACATCAGGCACACCTCAAAACAGTCCTGCTATGGGTCCCCTCGCATATAGGACTGTATGGTAATGACCAGGCCGACTATGCCGCTCTAGCCGGTGCCAACCGAGCAGACGTAGAGACAGCCATCCTTCCATCCATCACCAAACTGGCCGCCGCCGCTTCTCGAGCCACCACCAAACTCTGGGAACGAGCCACACAGAAGGAACAAGTACGGAACCCTTATTCAATAAGCTGGCTCTGGTACACCCTGGTCAGAACGAACATCCCCCATCCAGTCGGCCTTCCTGCTTCTACACAAGTCGCCATCAACCGCTTCAGGACTGGCTACCGCCGTTGGATTGATGTCCCCAACCTCCAGCGCTGTCCCTGCGGAACTAATATCTTTAATGTGGCCCACATACTCGCCTCATGTGGCGCCATCGACAGATCTGCCATCAGCGACTTCATGGAGGATGCTGACCGCCAACTCAGCGACAATAGGGCCGCTCTGGCTATCCTCTCCAGGATTTCCAAGTCATCCTGGAACGCACTTGCGCGCTTCTACCGCCAGAATGCAGACATCATCAACACTGTCAGTCGCCCAGTTCATGACATCGGGGACTAGCAGGCCCCACCTCATCGCCATAGCTGACTTGGTGCCACTACTAACTAACCACTAATTTTCACTGCAACAAACAGGTAACCCCACCCTCTGCCTAACTAATCCTCCTCACTTCACTTCTTCCTCTGGCCTTGGCCGGACTTACGGTGCATACCGGTGAATCTGGAGGGACTGAAGTTTGGATCCTGGTCGAGTCAAACCAATGACTTATAAAATGGGTACCTGTTGCTGCTAGGCGCTTGGCGTTATGAAATCAGGACAGGGACTGGGCGCACAGTGTCAGGATAATGTGACTGTGTGGGACATCGGGTCATGGCGCCGGCGGCCTGATTTCCCAGTGGGGCAGCACTATAAAGTCGCCATGAGTGCGCGCTGTTACAAGTCGGTGCACATCCTTGTATGGCCTAGGGTCTTACGGGGGTGTAAAACTACACCAACCACCCAGCCTCCCCCGGCCCTCTCAGAGGACTGTGGTTGGACTCTTAGGCTGCCTTGTTCTTCCTCCGCCCCCTCCCCCCTGCCCCTCAATTCCTCTGATCACTACACACCGGAACCCAACTCCCGACCACATGGGACTGCTTTCAGCGGTGCCCATTCAGTGCTGCAGATTTGCATCCTTCAGCGCACCAATGCGACTGAAAACTCCCCAAAACAACAACAACCATCTTTTCCTAACTACGACTGGTGGCGCCCCCACCGGGCACCCACCTCACTAACCGCTCCTTACTGTCTGTGTCAGTCTCGGCGAGTAACAAACAACTGCCGACCGTCTAGAACGCCGGGCCGTACAATAATGAAACGCTGCGTCCTAAGTGGCAAATACTTCGGCCTGCTACAAAGACTGGGATGAGGAGGGCTGGGGAGGAATGGGGATGAATGGGGGGGGGGGGGGGATGGGGAGGGATGGGGGAGACAGAGGGGGGGGAGAGATGGAGAGAAGGAGAGGGGGGAGAGAGGGACAGAGAAGAGAGAGGAGAGAGAGGAAGGGAAAGAGGGAGAGAGGGGGAGGGAGAGGAAGAGGGACCGGGAGAGAGGAAAAGAGGGGGAGAGGGGATAGATCAGAAGAGAGGGAGAGAGGGGGAGAGAGGGAGAGAGAGGGAGAGAAAGAGGGGGAGAGGGAGGGAGAGAGAGAGAGAGGGAGGGAGAGAGGGAGGATTAGGAACGGGGCTCCTTAATCCAAATTCGGGGGTGTCACGTGACCGTCTGAATTGGGTCCCATGAGAGGGGTGGAGACGCAGGGGCGACGCAGGGGGAGCCAGGATTCAATTAAACACAAATTAGCGTTAGAAAGGAAGTGCGCAGACGACAAAACGACGTCCTGTGGGGAATGGTACTCTCCAAGCATAGGCGCCGCCGGAGGGCGCCGCCGGAGGGCGCCACCGTCGTCGGGTATATATATACTCTCAAGGCATTATTAGGATTGCGCAGAGACGGGTTGGCTCAGTGTCAGGATAATGTGACTGAGTGGGATATCTGGTCTCCCAGTGGGGCAACACTATAAAGTCATCATTAGCGCGCACTGTCACAAGTCTGTACCCATCCTGATGACCTTAGATGTTGCCAGGAAGTAAAACTCCAAAAACTAACCAACCAACCTTACCAAAAATCCATTGCCTGTCCTCGCCCGACGGACCATTCGGGTTTTTGAGCGATAATCGGGCCGGTTAGAGGTCGGCGTGATGAGGCATTGCACTCGGTGTCGGAGCTGCGTCCGCCGACTGACTCACACCGAATCAGGGTTGTGTGACACGATTAGAGCCGAGTAAGGAGTGCATATCCGGGTCCCAGTCCTAAACCCTCGCCCCCAGTCGCCACTCTAAGGGTCAGTGACGCGTTTAGGTGCGGCTGTGTTGTAATATGGGCGTTGCGAGTTCCTCGGGTCACTCAGGTTCGTTGGTTGTTGTAGTTTTACGTCCTGGCAACATATAAAGTCATATCAGGACAGGTACAGACTTGTGACAGTGTTTGTTTGTTTGTTTGTTTTACGTCCTAGCAACATCTAAGGTCATATCAGGACGGGTACCGACTTGTGACAGTGTGCACTCATGGCGACTTTATAGTGCTGTCCCACTGGGAAACCAGGCCGCCGGCACCATGACCTGGTATCCCACTCAGTCACATTATCCTGACACTGAGCACACCAGTCCTTGGCCTATCCTAATAATGCCGAGCGCCTGGCTAGGAAGCGACAAGTATCAATTTTAAAGTCATTGGTTTGACTCGACCGGGACTCGAACCCACGACCCCACGATCTACCAGCACGGGAGACGGACGCTCTAACTCATTCGGCCATCCCGTCTGGTGACAGTGTGAACTCATGGCGACGTTATAGTGCTGCCTCACTGGGAGACCAGGCCGCCGGGATCATACTCATTATGTAAAGTGCTTGAGAACGGTTTGCTGGATCGGGCGTTATATAAATGTTTTATATATTTATTTATTTATCATGACCTGATATCCCACTCAGTCATATTATCCTGAGACTGAGCCAACCAGTCCCTGCCCGGTCCTAATAATGCCGGACGCCAGGCTAGGAAGCGACAAGTATCAATTTTATAACTATAACTATTATAAGTCATTGATTTGACTTGACCGGGAACCAAACTATCGACCTTCCGCACACGAGGCCTGCGCTCTGCCGATTCGGCCACCGCACCCAGACAGAACTCGGAGTACCCGTATTGGCTTGGGGGTGATGGTGGAGGTGGTGGAGGTAGTGGGGGTGATGGTGGAGGTGGTGGAGGTAGTGGGGGTGATGGTGTAGGTGATGGTGGTGGAGGTGGGGGGTGAGGTGGGTGTGGGGGTGTGGGGGTAGCTGTGTAGGGGTGGGTAGCATTCTCCCTGGCAGTAATTAATTCCGAACCATTTGGTACAGTCAAAGGCTGGGCAAGTGTGGGTGTGTGTATGGGTAGGGGTAGGGATGGGAGGATGGGTGGGTTTTACTAACAGATGCACGCAAAACCGCCACCAAAGTAATCCAAGTTAAAGTTGAATAAACCGATTGTTTTTAGTTTCTGCTATATTTTTATGAATGGATAAATTGATCGATCGATTGTTTGGTGGTTCTTTTACTCCGTGTCGGCAACAAAGGCCATATTCATAGCAAGAAGGGTTTAACTTGTATGCTGTCTATTTTCGTTTAACCATCACTTTTACACAGAGATTTTTTTCTTAAAGATTTATATTGCCTATCATGGATAAGTCTGATTAGACTTGTTTTCACCATTAGACAGTTTGTCGATAGAAAGCCTGAGCCTACACTTTTACTGACCCAAGGGATTTTTAACCTGCCACACCATATAGGCATGGTATGAGAGCAACTGGCCTTTGATGACGCTGTAAGTTATCCACAGTGGTGGAAATCCAAAGTGGCAGAGGTGGGGGCACAGGGAGTCGAACCACCGACCCTCAGATTAGGAGTCTGACCTAAAAAAAAAGTCAGACACTCTAACCACTCCGCCACAGAGATAAATAAATCAGATTGATGGCTATTTTATTTCAGGTTGGTTTAACTTTGATTATAAATGGCTAAATTTGGATATATTTGAAATGAAAAAATACTAAATTAACTATGCGTGCACACCAAAAGACCAGAGCGTGGTAGGCATTGTTTGCCTCTTTCCAATTGTAGCAGCATAGCACAGGAGCACCAGATTCGGAGCTACACTGGCACTTGTGTGGCTTTAAATTTTTTATTTGTTTATAGGATTGTGGTGTTCTCTGTGGCGGAGTGGTTAGAGTGTCTGACTTTTTTTCTAGGTCGGACTCCTAATCTGAAGGTCAGTGGTTCGATTCCCTGTGCCCCCACCTCTGCCAATTTGGATTTCCACCGCTGTGTATAACTTACAGCGTCATCAAAGGCCAGTTGCTCTCATACCATGTCTATGTGGTGTGGGAGGTTAAAAATCCCTTGGGTCGGTAAAAGTGTAGGCTCGGGCTTTCTATCGACAAACTGTCTAATGGTGAAAACAAGCCTATTCAGGCTTATCCATGATAGGCAGTATAAATCTTCAAGAAAAAAAAAAAAAAAAATACTAATTTTCTTGTACAACTTGCATTAGTGACAGATTCGATCAACTCGACATATTGGTGTAGATTTGAGTAACTGGGAGACAATACAATTTTTTATTTTTTTTAAAGAATGATGGCCATTGGGTGCTCTCATTCGATAAGATATAAGATAGGAATTAATAGCAGTGGAATGAGGAAGACCAATTGTCCGCGATTGAAATTTCCCCTGCTTACTCAACTAATGTACCAAAAATAAAATTTTAAAGCAATAACAAAAATTGGGCTATGATTGATAAATATTTTAACAATATGCTTAGCATGTTAGGTTGTGAAGCCATGTAGCTATGTCCAGAACCCAGCCTCCCGACACTTTTTCAATAGGGTTGTTTAGTTAGTTGTTGGAGTTTTACGTCCTGGCAATATCTAAGGTCTTGTCAGGATGGGCACCGACTTGTAACAGTGCGCATTTAGGGCAACTTAATAGAGTTGCCCATCCAGGAAATTAGGCCACTGGCACCATGATCCAATATCCCACTCAGTCACATTATTCTGACACTGAGCCAACCAGTCGTTGCCCTATCCTATTAATGCCGATCGCCAGGCCAGGAAACAAAAAGTATCAATTTGATAAGTCATTGATTTGACTCGACCGAGAACCTAACTCCTGATCATCCGCACATGAGTCCTGTGCTCTACCGATTCGGCCACCGAGCGAGCGCCCGGTGGGTTGTTTAGCAGGCGCTGTCGTCAAGAGGGCTCCCTCACCCTACCATCACTGCCTTTCTGACATGAAGAATGTACTGACTGATGCTGAGTCCAACAATGCTTGTCTTATCCTAGTAATACATAAATAAGCATTTATTTGTATCGCTACCGGATGTGGTGGCCGAATCTGTAAGAGCGCGGGCTTCCCATACGGAAGGTCGCGAGATTGATTGTCGGCTGAGTCAAATCAATTACTTACCAAATTTATACTTGTCGCTACCTAGCTGGGAAGTCCACATTACCAGAATATTGCAAGGACTGGTCAGCACAGTGTCCAGATAATATGACTGAGTGGGAAATCAGGTCATGGTGCTGGCAACCTGGTCTCCCAGTGGGGCAGCACTATACAGTCACTATGAGTGCGCACTGTCACATGTCGGAATCTGTCCAGATATTACCTTAAATGTTGTCAGGCGCAAAACCGTAAACAAACAAAAAGCAATTTGTATCTCTAAAAATGCATAGTGGCCATCCCCAAACCTCATCCACAGCATCTCGTGATAATGTTGAAAATGTGGGTATTCTCAGTTCCGCTGGTTCCTCAGGAAGGATTGAAGTTGGGACCCAGCATGCCGGTGACGCAGTTTCAGCGCCCGGTCAGTTTCAGCGGCCCGTATAGACTCAAACTCAAGGCATTGTCAATGGTCGTGAGCAATCTTCATACAGAAATTACAGCAAAAGTGAAATATCTCTAAAACTACACCACCTATTAACAAATCGCTTGGTACACATATAGAAAACATCTTTACCAAAAAGACTGTATTAAATTTATAAGGTTAGTGTTCTTGATTTGTATTAATTTTGAATAAAACTAAGGTTTTGCACTGCGCGTACCGTCAAACTCAAGGCATTGTCAATGGTCGTGAGCAATGTTCATACAGAAAATACAGAAGAAGTCAAATATCTCTCAAATTACACCATCTAGACACAAATCGTTTGGTACACATATAGAAAACATCTTTACCAAAAACATTATATTAAATTTATACGGTTAGTGACGATGATGTTAGATTTTGACGCATGTGCATGAAACTGACCGGGCGCTGAAACTGACCGGGCGCTGAAACCGCCACACCGGGGTCACAGCTTCAGTTTACATGGCGGAAGTTGGAGGGAGATGTTCATCAACTATTCACCAGCATGAAACAATGTTGTGAGAGTCACTGGGGAGAGGGGTGAATACACACACAAAGTGGTATTTTATATATTAGCATGGTGACAATCGTATATCCTTTCCCTGAAAGTTCATTTGTTTGGGTTGTATGCCCTAGCAACATCTAAGGTCATATCAGAGGACAGCTACCGACTTTTGACTGGTTACTTTATAGTGCTGCCTCACTGGGAGATCAGGCTGATTACACTACGGCCTGATATCCCACTCAGTGGCATTCTCCTGCTAACCAACCCTTCCCCATACTTATTAATTAGGCGCAGTAGCGACAAGCATCACTTTTGTAAGACATTGATTTGCCTCGGCCATTATTCAAAGTCCTGACCTTCCACAAGGGAAGCCGCCACTCTTACTAATTCAGCCACCGCGTCTGGTCTTCTCCAAAAGTAGGACACATTGGATGTATTCGACTGAAACCTTTCCATCCGCAAAATTTAAGCTGCACCCACATGCACAGTGAACTTGGTTTTCAAATGCAAAGAGGACCAGTCAAATGATTTCAATGGTTTCAGCCAATCAGAGCTGTTCTTTTCGATTGCAAATGGCTACCACCTATGGGTGCCGCCGAATGCAATAGAAAAGAACAGCTCTGATTGGCTGAAGCTACTGAATCTTTCAACCTTTCCATATCAGCCATGTTGAAATACACTACGTGACCTTGTGGATGGAGCCACAAGACACATTCAAATCATACGTATAGAAACCCACTTTCGGTCCCAGGCGAATAGGAATTTGTAAAGAAATATTTTGATATTTGCATGGAAAGGCCTAGATAAAAGATTCACCCGTGTAGTACATGGGTGAAGACCAGCCTTATATAAATACGGGCGAAAATAGCGTTAGTATGGAAGTGAGGCTCCAGTATGTGGCTCCAGTATCAAATGGCTACCTATATTATGCATATAGGCACAGAGTTGGTGAAATGGGAGAGAATGCAAAAAAGACAAGATGGCGGCCGCAGAATGCCGTCGATTTCACTTTTAAATCTTATTAAACTAGATATTATATTATATTTTTCAACTCAAAGGTAGCGGGTAAATAATAAAACAGATGTAAAGAATAAATGTTGCTTCTTAGATTGTGAAATTAGGCTCTCAATTCATTGACCCGTTTTTTCGCCAGCTTTTACATAAGGCTGGTTTGCACCCCTACTGCAGCAGTACGGGGTGAATCTTGTACCTAGGAAAGGCCCAGTCGAATACGTCCATTATTAGTTCAATCATTGTAACACTGAAGTATCTACTCAGATACCCTGTTAAAGCTGCATAGTCAAAATCAAAACACTGACCTAGATTTGATTCTACCCATCTAACTTAGATACTAATGCACTTAATACGAATAAGCAATGCTTAGGACCGACCCACCGATATAACTACAGCAAAGCATTCAAATTATGCTTTTTTTTTTTACTCCACTCGCGGTGTTCGATTTGAAATTCTATCAACTCGGGTGACCCGAATACGGCCGTCATTTCGAGACGTTTCCGCAGAGTAAACTATTAATATTTCAATTGTTTATTCCAAATTGTTATTTATTTCTTTAAATTTTGAACTGCACATATTGGCAAATTCTATGGCATTTGTTTTGATATATTATTAACCAATAGCTGTCGTCCACCCTGCTGGCTGCTGACCGAAGTTCGACAAGCGATTTCTGTTTCCGTTTGCTGGATTCTGTTATTCAGAAATACAATTTTACAAATGGCAGCGCCCATAGAGGCCTATTTCCGTTTCCGTTTGCTGGATTTTGATGAAATCCTGTCCTATGGGTAGGAGTATTGTTTGTATGTATTGTTTATGTATATATGTATATATGCGTTAGTCTTAAGCCTCCCCGTGGGTGGGTCGGTATTAAGCATTTGTTGCCACATAGAAGGGAATACTAAGTTAATTTAATAGAACCTATTTCTGTAGAAGCCTATGGTGTCAGAGTTTTGACATACTTGCCAAAATTATTTTTGCATGTTTGCACTTCAAATATCTCAAAAGCTAACCATTTAAAATCAAAGTTACCTCACTTCCTAGCCTGGCTCTCTGCATTATTAGGATAGGGCAAGGACTGATTGGCTCAGTGTCAGGATAATGTGACTGAGTGGTGCTGGTGGCCTGGTTTCCAGGTGGGACAGCATTATAAAGTCACCATGAGTGTGCACTGTCACAAGTCGGTACCCGTCCTGATATGACCTTAGATGTTGCTAGGAGGTAAAACAACAACAAACAAACTCTTACTTCATTGTATATTATCAGTAGTATTATTAAAGTCACTGACATTAGAATTTATTGCTCAAATAACAAAGCTAATTTTGTATTACAATTCAGATTGTACCATCGGTTGAACCAATAGGACAACATAATATATCATCCACATTGCATTCTTATTGTAGCCGACCGAAGTACCACCATAGCTTGATGGGTTTGAGTTCCTGCCATTTTTCTACAGCTAAATAACAACAATTATATTGTATTGATCGTTATAATCTACCTCCTTTTAGTTATCAGTAACTTTTATTTTAAATGGGAAATATTTAAAGTGAAAACATGCCAAATTAATTTTGTTGTGAACATACACACATTCTGACAACACGGGCTTCATCAATAATAGGGTTTCAATAAATTTCCCCTTTAATGCAGTAACAAATATTTAATGTTACATATTTCGATAAAAGCATACAATTATCGAAACCAAAACAACTATCTAGAGTTGATCCTACATAGCTAACTTGCAATACGTTAACTCATATTAAGCATAAAGGGAATACTGAGTCGTTACTGCTGAAGTTTATGGTGTCACTGTCAGAGTTTTTACATACTTGCCTAAATGAATTTGGCATGTTCACCCAAAATATCTTTTAAAAAATAAGCCATTTAGAATAAAAAAAGTTCCTTCAAACTAAAGTAAGGTAGATTATAGCAATCAACATAACATAATGACTTTTTTCTCTTTTTTTTTAAAAACAGAAACTAAACACCATCAGACTATGCAACTTTAATAAGTGCACCAATATCTAAATTGCCTATGTATATTCAAATCTAGATAAGTGTTTTGGTTTAGGGGGGAAAAAGGTGACCAAAAATATGCTTTTATCGGATTGTGCAGCTTTAATGTACATTTAATAGTGTAATTACGACATGGTGAGATGACCTGTAGCTGTCAGTGTCACTAAGAGTCCTATGACGTTACTCCCGCTTACGTAACTAGCCTGGGGTGCGGTGATCTGCTAGTGCAGTGGGCCCCGTGTCGAATGTTACGTGTTAGTAACCTGAGCCACCGGAGACTGGCCTGCCCATCGCTGAAACACTATCCCGACCCCTAACTCGATCACGTGACCCTAACTTAATCCGCCTCCAGGAAGTGGCGCATTATGGGCTGCATTGTGGTGTCACGGTTGTCATGGTAACGAGGTTAGAATCCCCCCCCCCCCCCTCTGGGCTGTGGTTACTGCTGTTGGCCGGTCTTAAAGACTTGGAGGGTAACCGATAAAGCTCAATGTGGTCGGTAAAAGTGTAGGTGCAGGCTTTCTATTGACAAACTGACTAATGGTGAAAACAAGTCTATTCAGACTTATCCATGACAGGCAGTATAAATCTTCAAGGAGGATATGATGACCTTAGATGTTGCCAGGATGTACAACTCCAAACAACCAACCAACCAACCTTAGATGTCTACGAAAATCCAACAAACAACAATTACATATGCCGCCGACACGTTATGTAAAAGCATGTCTTCTGATTGTAATACAGGAAGCTTTGTTCTGAAAAGACTGTAGCTACAGCACCGGGTGTGTGACTGTGAGGAAGCTCCCATTCTCCCCCTGTCTGTGCATAAGCATATTCAGCGCAGAAAGGAGTGGGATAACCAGTCACGTTTGAACTTGTCTGAGCCTGTTTGAACTTGGCGGAAATGGATTTTCCTCTTCTCGTTTTCACGAGAATTCATTGTCAGCCAATCAGAGCTGTTCTTTTTTTATTGCAAATGGCCGCCTCCATGGGCGCCGCTATTTGCAATCGAAAAGAACAGCTCTGATTGGCTGAGAACAGCTCTCAGTGTCAGCCAATCAGAGCTGTTCTTTATTATTGCAAATGGCAGTCCCCATAAGGGGCGGCTATTTGCAATCGAAAAGAACAGCTCTGATGGCTCAAATTATTATGGAAAGGTCCCATCCAATTATTTTTTTTAGTAGTTTTTTGTTCAGACATAGTTACACATATATGTATCTTTTGCCTAGATTAAAGTGCTTGAAGTATATTTTAAATTTAACTACATTGACTTCTGTTTAAATCACACAATATCATGGGAAACTATTCCTGCAAGGGTATGCTTAATATGGGACAGTGGTCACCCGTTTTTCATCCTATCCTCACTGTGGACCCTTCTCTGTCTGTGCCTCATTGCACCAACTATTCAAACCAAGATTGAATGGCGAAGGGAGGCCGCTAAAAACACTCATTTGTTGACTTATCACAGCGCAATATGGGCCACTAAAGCTGACAAAGGGGCATTGTGGACTTTACCGGCCTTTAACTGCCTTTAAGCGCCATCGGCGCAGGATGTATGCGCAGACGACATTCCGCACATTTCAGTAGACGCTCTTATAAAGTCATTAGCTGGGCGTCTTTCAGACTCCAACTAAAATGAGCAGAAAAAGAAGTGGAAGAAAATGGGCGACCCCTTCCGCCGACTAGTGCGTGTGACACCGGGTAGGTGGCGCTGCACGGCGCTGCACGGCGTCTTGCAGCGCCCCCGACACTACAGCGCCGCGTAGTTATAGCATGGTTTCGTATGAAATTCAATTAAATTGAATGTTAAAGTTTCATCATTCAATGTGGTCTTTTTCCCCCGAGGTGTATAATCCGATAGGTTTGAGTTGAGGGATAATTCTTTGAAATTGTTAGAGCTGATGCAAATATATGAGTATTTAATAACAGCATAGGCGTACTGGCATAAACCTTTCAAATAAAAATAACCACGTATATTATATATATCATATATATATGCTATATAATATATATATAAAGTGACATTTTTACTGTTAGCTTTATATATATATATATCCTCAGATGTTTATATATATCCTCATGACACTAAGTAACTGTCTTGTCAAAATCCGGCCGAGGTGAGGAGGGCTGCAGGTGGCACCACCGGTACAGCACTGGGTCTTATGGAGTATAACAATATGATAATAATTCCCATACGTATTTTTATACTTGCATAATGCATTATACATCACATATGGAACAAAAGCTTTTTTTTAATTAAAGGAAGGAGGAAAATGAGAAAGGATGAAAATGAGGCAGTCACAGCGACACCTACCAGGTGGGGTGTTGTACTCGCATTCTCTCCCTCGAGGTCGTTCGTCAGGCGTGACCTTCGCCCTGATGAGAATGACCTTGAACCCAAAACACCGCTCAGAATGATTGGCAGTGTCAAGGTCAGTGCGAAGGGCACGGCGCTTGCGCACTTCATGATGACCCTGTCAGTACATGGACCTGCTTAGTGACGTGTAACATATTTGATAGAGCCATCAAGTGAGAAGTAGACAGTTTGATTAATGTTGCATAGTTCGATCGTTTTCAGTTTCTGCCATTTTCTGAGATAAATACAGTAAGTTGGTCGTTCTAATCTAATTTACTCTAGCTTGAAGTAACTATTACTTTCAATGGCTACTTTTAAAGATATTTGAAGTGAACATTTGTTGTTGTTGGTACATGAGTTATTTAAGCAGGGGAAATTTCAATCGTAGATGATTGGTCTTCCTCATTCCACTGCTCTTTGCCCTATCCTAATAATGCCGAGCACCTGGATAGGAAGTGACAAGTATAAATTTTTAAGTCATTGGTTTGACTCGACCACGGTTTGAACCCATGACCCCACGATCTACCAAACATGGGAGACGGACACTCTAACTCATTCGGCCATCGCGTCTGGTTTCAAATTCATTTTGTGCAAGCAGGTCAAAATTCGGACACCATAGACTTCAATCAGTAACGGGTTCTACTAAATTGATTTGAACAGCAACAGATGCTTACTTATGGTGGTCACACTATGACGTAATGGCCAACGTGAGTTCGACGTGGGTGACTTTTCATCGTTACGTCGAAGAACATCGGATCACGTTATAGTCACGTCACATCTCGTCCACTCACGTCGAGTTAGGTCGGAGGACATTGAGGTTTTGGACATGTTGAAAACTTTCAATGTAGCTCGACGTGATGATAAGACGTTCGCGTCACGTTACGGTAACGTTAGGCTCTTGTTATGAGCACATCATCTACGTTAGGTAAATGTCGCATCACGTCCACGCTAACGTCGTCGACGTCGTTGATGATCGCCTAGCGTGGCCGTAACGTCGGTAACGTGTCACGTTCCAGTCACGTTGCGACAACGTCGAAGACTCATCGAAGCCCCGTTGCGATCACGTCGACCACATTAGCACCACGTCAGAGCAACGGAGCAACGACGTTAGCCCGTCGTTATTCTCTCGTCGCGCTAAACCATTGAGTTGGATGTGTCCACGCTGGGACGGACGTCATCACGCCCGCTCGAGTTTATGCCGCAGCTAGGGTCCGGTTTCCACGATGTCGAGTGCGCGAGGATCTCGCTGCCTTCACATTTGTCAAATTAATATCTTCTATGTCCTCTCTCGTTCCGACGACGCTAGACCGAGGTTATGACCTCGTCGACCACACTGCGGTGTCATCCAACTTGGGCCCGTATTTGCATATCATGTCAGGATTTTCGATACATTTCACGTTGCACCCACATCGGTGCGTTACGTCGTAGTGTGACAGCACCATAACCTCACCAGTATGACATATCTAAGTTCAATATGTAGGATAAAATGTAGAAAAGAGTTCTGCTTTTGAAAATCTGATGGTTTCAGCGGACTATGCAACTGTTACAACGTTAATATCGCATTAAGATTAATTAGTTTTGTTTCTAAACACTGTATTCATACAAAACTGGCAATTACCAATGCATGATTTTCTTTTACCCAGCATTGTTACTCATTGTATTATATTAAAGCTGCATAGTCTGATGAAATCATCAAATTTTCACAACCAAAACAATGATCTAAATTTGATTCTACATATCTAGCTTAGATACTGATGCACTTATTAAGCATTTGTTGCCACACAGAAGGGAATAGTGAGGCAATTGAATAGATCATGTTACTGCAGAAGCCTAGGGGGTTAGAGTTTTGGCAAGCTTGCCCAAATTAATCTTGCATGGTTGCACTTCAAATATCTCAAAAGTTAGCCACTTAAAATAAAAGTTACTTCAAGCTAAAGTAAGGTACATTATAATGATCAACCTAATGTATTTATCTCAGAAAATTTCTGAAACTCAAAACCATCGGACTATGCTCACTAGGCCTACATATTAAAGCCTTTCTGTTTTGCATAATTAATTAAATAAGAATAATTTGTTAATGTTTGATCCACGTGTAAATAACGCCTAGCCAAAACCGTTTACTATTACTTATTAGTGCATCATGACAAGTTTCAAAACCCTGCGTTCGCGCTCATTGTTCGCTAGTTAGTTTTTTTACGTCCTGATATGACCTTAGATGTTGCTAGGACGTAAAACAACAAACAAAACATTTCTTACCTTGTATCGCATGTGACGCGTTCCTCTACGTTAAAGACATGTTCGCTGCTGCTTCAGCACCAGCCTGTCTTGCTAGCAGCTCGTTGGCTATTCACAGGTCACGTGTCCACTACTCGAAGCACCCCCTTGTGGGGAAGCTTCACAACTTGATTCGGGTAAGTGGGTGGTTGGGGGATGCGTGGGTTGGTTGGGGGGTGTTGGGGTGTCTCAAGCGGTGCCAAGAACTGATATCTCCCTCAGTCACATTATCCTCACACTGAGCCAACCAGCCCTTGCCCTATCCTAATGATTCTGAGCGCCTGGCTAGGAAGCGACAAGAATCAATTTTTACGTCATTGGTTTAACTCGACCGGGATTCGAACCAGTGAGTTCGAATCCCACGATCTACCAAATCTTAGAATGGTTGATGCCTGTATCTTGACAAAACCAAAACACACGCGCGCACGCACGCACGTGCGCACGCACGCGCACACACACACACACAATTCCAATGCCGTGTGCTAACTGAACCGATTCACCGTCTCGACAATTATGCGACAGCAACAATAAAACTGAAATTATTGGTCAATTCTTTCTGCTACTGACAGGTGTTCTGCGCGGTCGACAGTTATAGCCTATGACACTGAGAGTACAAATAAAACTTTAAATTATTGGTAAATTATTTTGCTACTCACTGTTTTTATGCGCGGGAGGGAAAAATCAGGATAAGTCGGCAAGATTAACGCAGTCTTGTCGGGCGTTGTCGATTCAGAATTCAAATATCGAGCAGACTGTCGGACCAGTTAGCGCAGGGCGTAGTCTATGGCTTAACTGATTGATTGATTGATTGATTGGTGTTGGTTTAATGGAGTGTCCGCAGAAAGGGCCCCATATCGGCGACGCATTTAGCCTATTCTATCACTTTTGTTTCACGACCAAAATGTGTTAATCAGTCTAGATATGACCAGTACCGTGCGTGTTACAGTGTGAGTGAGTGCGAGTCGGTACTGTGGGTGCGATCTTTTAAAGCTTCATAGTCCAATGAAATATCAAATTTTCAAAACTAAACCAATTATCTAGATTTGATTTTACATATTTAACTTAGATACTGATGCACTTATTACGCATTTGTTTCTGCGTAGAAGGCAATACTGAGTCAATTTAACACAACCTATTACTGCAGAAGTCTATGTTGTTAGAATTTTGGCAAGCTTACCAAAACTATTTTTACATGTTTGCACTCAAAATATCTCAAAAGTTTACCATTTAAAATAAAGGTAACTTTGAACTAATGTAAAGTAGATACTAGTGATTGATCTAATATATTTATCTCAGAAATAATACAGAAATTCAAAACCATCGGACTATGAAACTTTAATTAAACCCTTGGTTTAGAATGGCGGCATGGGGTCACGTGATATAAATCAGCTGCGACTTTGATTGGTTGTCCGCGGCTGCGTGAATAGCGACTCCGTTCCGTTATGTCCGGAAGGAGTTCTGAGTCCTGTGTGTCCCTGGGCAGCTGTGTGTGTATGTGTGTGCGTGTGTGGAAGGTGTGATTGTTGGTCTCCAATTCTGGATAAAACTGACACTTTCTGATAAACTCCACAACAAATAGAAGCCTACCATTCATTTGGACGCGTGTGATTTCTGCAGTCGATGGAGTAAAAATAAATCTGTTCACTCACTCACTGTGACCAGTTAGATCCTAATTAAAGCTGCATAGTCCAATAAAAGCCTCACATTTCCACAACCAAAATAAATATCCATACAGCATGCGACAGTTTTGTCAAGGATTGTGAACAGGCAGTCTGCGACAGTATTTATGGATGAGAACACACAATCTACGACAGTCTTGTCGGGCTGGATCGGCCGTCGTCTCGTTGAATCCAAAAACGCAAGTAAATTTTGTATTGTAGCATGTATGACTTGTGTAGCTACCACCTATGTAAAATCCACGTTCAAACTATCAGAATCCAGTGATCAGCGACTCTTGGGCCAGTTTTCCGTGAAGTCAACAGCATCACTATCAGCGATTAAAGCGTGAATAAATATAAAAATATCTTCTGCGTGTTTTTTGTTGTTGGTTCTTCTACTTTCATCCTTAGGCATATAAGTTATAACGTGTGGCAAATTACAGGCCTACACTTAGGGCGTGGTTAGCTGTGTGAGGAGACCCTGGGACCCGCCAGTTCACGGCGTCTGTTCACTGTGGCTGCGTCCGAAAACTGCTGTGCGATCTGTGCGCCGTCTCATCGCATTACAATTGTTTTCCTGTAGGTGGCGCCACCACAGCCCGGGAAAGCTTTAATGTGGCGCCACCTAACCGATACAGGATACAGGCATCAACCATTCTGAGTTTTGGTAGATCATGGGATTCAAACTCAGGGGTTCGAATCCTGGTTCAGTGACAACAAGTTTTGCAGTCACGGATGTGGGCATGCGTTTTGAAAGGGTCCATAAGCCGTAGTCGAAGTATGCGGCCATGCGGTCCGGGCTGGCAGTGGACAAAGACCCTATAATACTAATAGCTAGCGCACACCTCCCGTTTACGACTTAAAACTGCCCGTTTCGCGCATAAAACTGGGTTTTAGTCGTTAGGTGTGTGACCCCCGTGCACACCAGAGCCTTGCGATTCGCGACTTAAAACTCAGTTTTAGGGCTTAAAACTGGAATCTTATTAGATTCGAAAAATGAATCGGCCAGTTTTAAGTCGTAAACGGGTCGCGAGTCGCAGTCAGTTTTAGCGCGCGAATCGTAAATGGGAGGTGTGCGCCAGCCATTAGACGGCTCACTCTGCCTGTACTGTGTAATCAAAATGATCAAACCCACCACTTGGTGCGCTGGCTGTTCTCTTGGTCAAACAGGTGCTATATTATATGTATAAATGTATATATGAATGTGAAAGATGTGTGATGATGGCGATGCTGATGATGATGCTGATGATGATGTGTGTTTGTTCATAGCAATTTCATATTGATGTGTATTCATACTTACCTATCTCATGTATAATATAATTGTATGTGTTTACATGTGAAACACCAACCAGAAGCTGGGCTGATCATACCCACCACAAGGTGGCACTGCGAAATTTACATTACCATGGGAGAGATAGGGAGTGAGCCGTCTTAGTATTATAGGGTCTTTGCAGTGGAGCAGACAGTGGCTGTTGGTTTTGGCGGGAAATCGTCCGCATCCTCCCATGAAGTCTCGGTGTGAACAGGAGCAGTTCATGGCCCGCGGTTTGCCAGATGATCCCTCGATCCTGGCATCCAGGGAGGCAACACGATCCTCCAGCTCCATCGCCTCAATATCCAGGGTAGCGGCACACTCCTTGTCCTCCATTGACATGGCTTTGATCGCCGCGGTCAAGGCCTCCGTCTCCTCCTTCACCGATTTGGCGGCCATTCTCTCCGCTGAAGTTCTCCTCGATACTCACTAGTTTCTCCCTCCACCCCTTCACGGTCTGATTGCGTACACACATCTCCAGATCCCCCTCTAGGTACACAAGGAGCAGAAGGGTCGGGGCATAGGGAGGTAGGGACAGGGGTAGGCGGGGGTGGCGGGGGGGGGGGGTGAAGAGTGGGAGTAGTGGGAGTAGTGGGAGCAGCAAAGAGAGTACGTCAGTCCTGCTCGGTGACTTCTCTGGCGCCAGTCGCTTGAGTAGATTTTGAATGTCATTAGTTGTGAAGTGTCATTTTGGTGTCAACTAAAGACACAGTTCATGGGCAATCAGTTTACAGATAATACCACACTATAACTTATAAGTATAACCGTCATAGAACGCCGTCGATTTCACTTTAAAATCTTATTATATTTTTCAAATCAAAGGTAGCGGGGAAATATGAAGACATATACAAAGAATAAATGTTGCTTCTTAGATTGTGAAATTAGGCTCTCATAAAGACTCATTTCATTAACCCGATTTTTCGACCGTTTTTATATAAGGCTGGTCTTTACCCGTGTACTGCGAGTTCCGGGTGAATCCTTTATCTAGTGAATTCCCAGCTAACACGTCAGGCTAATGTTAGTATTTGGTTATGGTACATTATAATGGTACAGTAACGTTATACTGATGTTACGGCATGCATTGTAACGTTATAACGTCTAATTGCCTTATTGCGCCGTTTAGGCTTCTACATAAGCTACAAAAAAAACTTAATTGTCCAAGTACAAAAGTAAGATTCTTGGGGATATTGATTGATACGGTTAAGTTTGAATTAACACTACCAATCGATAAGCTAGACAAATTAAAGCTGCATAGTCCGATGAAGCATTACATTTTCAAAACCAAAACAAGTATCTCAATTTGATTCTACATATCTAACTGAAATACTGGTGCACTTGTTAAACATTTGTCACCACACAGAAGGGAATACTGAGGCAATTTAATAGAACATATTACTGCAGAAACCTATGGTAGAGTTTTGGCAAGCTTGCCAAAACTAATTTTGCTTGTTTGCACTTCAAATATCTCAAAAGTTAGCTATTTAACATAAAAGTCACTTCAAGTGAAAGTAGGGTAAATTATAATGGTCACACTATAGCCGTGTTCACACACACAACTTTAGGCCGAACTAGATAAGGCAAACTAGATGAGGCGAACTAGTGTCGTGTCCACATACGGTGCGGTTTTAGGCAGAAATCGATAGCTGCGCATGAGCAAGTCCATACTAACCAGCGCCAGTTTCGGTTAGTCGACGTCGGCACGAGAGAGTGTGGGTTCGACCTAGATCTATTTCGACTGAATCGTGTTGTTTTGGAACGGTCAAAACTTCTGCTGGGCAGTGAAACCCTAAAAATAAATGATGAAAAAAATATCTGTGCACCTCTAGCCGGTTCATAGACCAAATTACATTATATAGTGTGACATACTTAATCCGCTTCAAGTAAACCGCTACCGTCCACACAAGCAAGGTGGGCCGACTTAAGCTAGTTCGGTTCATCTGGACTACCTCGCGACGTGGTTTACTTGAAGCGAACTAGATGAGGCGAACTAGCCCTAATTTGCTTCAGCATCGCGTCCACACGGCGAATGTGAGCCGAACTAGGCAAGGCAAATTAGTTGAGGCGACTTAACTCCCGTGTGTGAACACGGCTTATGTTTATCTCAGAAAATGACAGAAACTCAAAACCCATCGGACTATGCAACTTTAAGGAAGACTTTGACATCATTTAAAGGCAGCTTTAAATATATTCATTATACCATTATAATGTTTTTGGTAAAGATGTTTTATATATGTGTACCAAGCGATTTGTTTCTAGATGGTGTCATTTTAGAGATATTTAACTTTTCCTGTATTTTCTGTATGAAGATTGCGAACGGCCATTGACAATGCCTTGAGTTGGATGGTACGCTCAGTGAAAAACATTAGTTTTATTCAAAATTAATAGAAATCAAGAACCCTAACCTTATCAATTTAATATAATCTTAATGGTAAAGATGTTTTCTATATGTGTACGAAGCGATTTGTTTCTAGGTGGTGTAATTTCAGAGATATTTGATTTTTTTCTGTATGAAGATTTGCTCACGGCCGTTGACAATGCATTTGAATGGAAGTGTCCCTGGCAAACTGGTGTCCCTCGGAATCCTCAACACCGGTATTCACCCTATTCAAGCGCGACCTAATTCGTCATCAGAACGAGGCTGAGTAAGCGTCGGTATTGGAAATTGCCATAAGACAGTAGGGGCCTACTGTGTGCCGATGTGTATGAACTACTACATAAATTAAAGGAGTAAAATTTGAAGATATTAACTTTTGAACCTATCATCATTATTTTTGCTTACCTTTTTTCTATTTATTGGTCAATTTTCATGAAGATTGAGTGATGATCAGATGCATTTCAGTAGACAATGTCAACAAAGTCACTCACCTTGGCTGCCAATCTTTCCTTAAATTCAAAATTGCATAACTTTCTTAATATAGATATATTTTTTTAATATATTTTAACCCCTTTAAAGCTTTTAGTAATTTGTAATTACTAAGACTAGTTGTTTATCTGTGTTGCACAGATAGCTACGCTGACAGTGCTGCATTACATGATACCACCATAACTATGCAGACTTGAAGTTGACAGTCACATTGTAGTTAAAGAATGGGAGAAAATGGGAATCACCATGCAAGAGTCACCCAATCTTCCTGAAAATTGGCCAATAGGTAGAAAACAGGTATGCAAAGATGAATATGTTACTTTCAAAAATGAAATCCCTCAAATCTGAGTGATTTCGAGAGGTTTTGGTCGACAAAAAAACATTCACATCACTTTACATACAGCGGCACCTCGCCGACGCGTGATTGCCCTAGGTCTGGTTTCAACATGGCCGCGGCGTGTATACACCATAACACGGTTTGGCCTTGTATGGGCATGTCCTACTTTCGCGAGAACGAGGCCACTTCCGGTTATAGGTAAACAAACACTGATAGCCTTGAGTTTGCCAGAACGCACAGTGCAAAGCATTAGTTTTATTCAAAATTAATAGAAATCCAGAACCCTAACCATATAAATTTAATATAATCTATTCGTTGAGTATGTTTTCTATATGTGTGCAAAGCGATTTGTTTCTAGATGGTGTGGTTTTAGAGATATTTCACTTTTTCTGTATGAAGATTGCTCACCGCCATTGACAATGCATTGAGTTTGCCGTACGCGTAGTGAAAAACGTCAGTTTTATTCAAAATTAATAGAAATCCAGAACCCTAACCATATCAATTTAATATAATCTTTTTGGTAAACATGTTTTCTATGTGTATTCCAATCAGTTTGTTTCTAGGTGTTGTAGTTTTTGAGATATTTAACTTTTTCTCTCTGAAGATTGCTCACCGCCATTGACAATGCATTGAGTTTGCCGTACGCATAGTGAAAAACGTCAGTTTTATTCAAAATTAATAGAAATCCAGAACCCTAACCATATCAATTTAATATAATCTATTCGTTGAGTATGTTTTCTATATGTGTACAAAGCGATTTGTTTCTAGATGGTGTGGTTTTAGAGATATTTAACTTTTTCTCTCTGAAGATTGCTCACTGCCACACTGATGATACTGCCACGTGGGTTTGTGTACCTGCAAACAGGAATTAGGTCAAGATGGCCGCCAAACCGTGTTTAGGTGTATAGGGTGGTATATATATGTCATAGGCTTAATAAATTGATGGCTTATGGGCTTAACGCCTTGACGACGAACCGCCGCAGAGTAGCGCACGCCGCACGGAGGAACAACTACACTGGTCCCTCCCTACAGGACTTCCATATATGGTCCGATGCGGTAATGGTTTGTGCCAAGCCTGAGGACTGCTTGTTCGTGGCGGAGGACCAAGCTAGTCTGTACATATTCAGGGTTCATACATAGAAATACTGTACCAGGTATTTCTATGGGTTCATAACCATTGCATGCTGGAACCAACGACTCCACAACTTATTTAAAGGTGATTCACAACATTCAACAAGTCCGTTTTCGCTCGGATTCAGACTAGTCCCAGAGAGCGTGTACTGTTTATATACACGCTCTCTGCTAGTCCCTAGGTTTTCATTCTCGCCTATTCTGGTTAGGTGGTGAATCTTTTATCTAGAGTTGAGTGTGAAAGGAGTCATGTACTGGTCCTTCATGAACCACACATGATGTTTATTGAAGAAATATTAAAGAATCCTGAAGAGAAAATAGTGTGTTTTTTTAAAGCAGAAATAGCCAAACACTTTATCAGGGCTTGTACATTAAAAACTGGTGTGATCACTATATACATGGAAGAGCCCTGGTGATGTATGTCGGAACCAGATCGATTACATTCTTGTCAACCAACGATATCGAAATTGTATCAAACAGGCAAGGACATATCCAGGTGCTGACATATGTTCGGATCATAATCCAGTAGTAATCAGTATGGTAGTGAAATTGAAACAGCAGAACAAAATTAAAAACAACATTCAAATGGATATGAACATGTTAAAAGATGCAAAATACAGAACTAAGTATAATGTCTCTGTTCATAACAAATTCAGTGTACTGATGAATGAAGAAACTCCTCAGAGAGAGTATAACAACATTGAAATGGAATGGGAAGCTCTCAGAGAAAGCATGGTCAAGTCAGCAGAGGAGGTGTTACCAAATAAAAAACGAGAGACAAAGCAATCATGGATGACGCAAACCATACTAGAAAAGATGGCAGAAAGGAAGAAAGTGAAAACCACTGATCCACCTAAATACAAACACCTGAAGAATGAAATAGAAGATGAATGCAAAAAAGCTAAAGATGAATGGTGGAATAAGAAGTGTGAAGTAGTGGAACAACTTGAGTCTCAACATCGTTCAAGAGAGATGCACAAGAAAGTGAAAGAGATAACAGGTCAAGGATACAGACAGAGAAGCAGTAAATGTATCAAGAACAAAGACGGCAAAATGCTCTTTGAAGAAGATGAAATAAAGTCCAGATGGGAAGAATATGTAAACGAACTATACAATGATGACAGAGGGAACCCACCCACAATCGAGAAAGAAGATGGGAATATTATATTAGTATCAGAGGTTGAGAAGGCTATCAATGATCTAAAGGCAGGTAAGGCTCCTGGAAGTGACCAGATAACATCAGAAATGATAAAAGGACTAGATGAAGTGGGGGTTCAAATCATTCATAAGCTAGTAACTGACATCTATGAGACTGGATTTATACCATTGAATATGAATGAATCCATATTTGTACGACTCCCAAAGAAGCTAAAACCAACATTGTGTACTGAGTACAGAACATTAAGCCTGATGAGTCATATGTTGAAGATGATCCTGAAAATAATTTTACTGAGAAACAGACAGAAAATTGAAGAACAAATCAGTAACGTACAAAGTGGGTTTATATCTGGAAGAGGTACACGTGAAGGGATTTTCAATATGAGAATGATTTGTGAACGTTATTGTGAAGTGAACCAGGATGTTTATGCCTGCTTTATTGACTATGAGAAGGCCTTCGACCGAGTCAATCATGAACTGTTAATCAAATGTTTACAAGATATTGGTGTCAATGGCAAAGACATTAAACTAATTGTGAACTTATACTGGACACAACGTGCATTTATAAAAATGGAGCAGGGCCTATCGGATGAAGTTATGATTAAACGAGGAGTTCGACAGGGGTGTGTATTGTCACCATGTCTATTTAACCTGTACACAGAGATGATTTTCAGACACATTGAAGATTGCAAGGGAGTGACAATAGGTGGCATGAACATCAACAATCTTAGATATGCCGATGACAGTGTAATACTAGCAGACAGTGAGAAAAACCTACAAGATATAGTGAATAGAATCAATAAAGCTGGAATACTATTCAACATGAAGATGAATGCCAGGAAGACCAAAACAATGGTTATAAGTAAAAAGACAGATAAACCAAATGTCAATATAATCATAGATGGCACAAACATAGAACAAGTATCCGAATTCATATATCTCGGACAAAAGATTACAAATGATGGGAGATGTGAGGAAGAAATTAAAAGAAGGATAACAATAGCCCGAACAACATTCTCCAAAATGTATAGAGTGTTAACATCAAGTAAGATATTAATACAAACAAGGAAGCGTATTCTTCAGTGTTATGTGTGGTCTACTCTAATGTATGGGGCAGAGACATGGACAATCTCTAAGAAAATGTACAAACGTTTCGCAGCATTTGAGATGTGGACTTATCGAAGGATGATGAAAATATCATGGACAAAGAAGATCACCAACAAAGAAGTTCTCAGAAAAATTAAAAATAAGAAAAGCTTGTTTGCCACTATACAGACAAAGAAACTTATTTATTTTGGCCACATCATTCGTCAGAGTTCAATATACCGTACATTGTTGGAAGGGAAGGTGAATGGCAGCAGAGGGAGAGGGAGACCAAGAACATCATGGTTTACAAATATTTCACAGTGGACAGGCTTGAATTATTCACAGTCTATCAGAACAGCACAACATCGGGACAAGTGGAGAACCATTGCATCCAACCCTCGACTAGAGGATGGAACTATTGATTGATTGATTGTGATCACAACAACACAGCAACCAGCGCAAGGGACCTGATGACGTCACAGATCACGTGACCATCTCGCCTGGAAACAAGGCAAGTTAGTTGCTAACAACACACATGTTTGACACCCTCATCCCGCTATGTCCACTCCGCACTTTAATTTAATGGAAGATTCACCTTTGCTGACATTAAAACAACTACCAATTAATGACCTAGAGTCATTTTCAGAGTTGAAAAAGATGAAAGCAGAAGGTTATGTACTTCCTGAAAACGGCGGCTTGCGTTTTCCAAAATCACATGTTGAAAAGTTGAATTCATCCTGGTAGGAAAAATGGCACCCGGACAACTTCGTCCTCGGAGAAGTTTATATATTTCTCCCTCATCCACGACACTACGTTCAACAAAAACTAGTGTGAGTTGGCAGCAGGGTAACCACTAGATAAAAGATTCACCCGGTACTTGTAGTACAGTACGGGGTGGATCCGGACAGAGGAAGACCGAGACATGAGTGGGAAGAAAAGGGTGTTTATTTCTGAGGGAGGGTGTACATTAAGTTTGAAGATTTGAGTCGAGCAATGTTAGTCCACCTGGTCCATGTTTGAGGATGGTGTGGAAGGGGCCTGGAAGCCTGCGGGGGTAGGCCCGGGAGCCGACCCCCACGCAGTGGGAAGGTAAAAAAGAGGGTGGGTGGGCGTGGAAGAACCAGTTTGTATCGCCACTGGGACCCGAATGCAGGTCAAGGGAGGAGGGGGAAGGTAGGAGGAGGAGGGGGGGGGCGTCCCGGGCTTCCCCCGCCGGATCAACCACAATTCTGGATGGTGGGCCGATCCGGACAGAGGAAGACCGAGACATGAGTGGGAAGAAAAGGGTGTTTATTTCTGAGGGAGGGTGTACATTAAGTTTGAAGATTTGAGTCGAGCAATGTTAGTCCACCTGGTCCATGTTTGAGGATGGTGTGGAAGGGGCCTGGAAGCCTGCGGGGGTAGGCCCGGGAGCCGACCCAAAACACAAGGCTAAGGCTCTCGGGGCGACCGCCGTCACCTGCCTTGGGACGTAGGCGTGGACGGCGTCAGACTCCCAGGTCCCTTGGGCCATTATGGCCGACAAGTCCACGCCCCTCGAAGCACAGGCCTGGGCCGCGCCCCGGCGTAGGCCGTGGAGAGTGTATCTTGAGGCGTCCGGGACTCCCGCCTCGCCGAGGGCGGCCCAGAGCAGGGGCGTGATGTCGTTTGAGGTGAGTGGCGTGTTGTGGCGCGCCATGAAGGCCGGCGCATCTCCGGCAGCCGGGACGAGGGTGACCGCCCGGTCCCAAGCCCGGACCGGACACAGTGGTGATCCGGGGAGGGCGGGCACGAACAGGGAGACCGCCTGGGCGGCGGAGCGGATAGTCTTGGATGACGCCACCAAGACCCTGAGGCCCCCGGGGGCGAGCCGGACGTCGTCGCGGCGAAGGGTGTGGCGACCGCCCCAGGGGGCGTGGGAGGGCGAGAGGAGGTTGGATTGCCTTAGGAATGTGAAATAAGCCAGGACGACTGCGGCCCAAGGTGCGACCCCGAGATGCCCGAGGGACCTCAGGTGGGCGTGTATGATGGGTAGCATGTCGGGGGTGATGGCGAGGGCCCTCCTCACCGGGGCGGCGAAGAGCCTCTCCCCGCCCCGGCGGACGCGGGCCACAAAGGGGGCGTCAAAGGGGGCGGGGTCGCCCCCCGCCTCCCGGAGCCAGGCGCGTGCGCCCGAGATCACATTGGCGACCGAGGCGGGGGAGGGAAGCTCGCGATGGAGGTGGGCAATGAACTGCCCCACGTCGTAGGGGAGGGGGCGGAGGTGGTCGACGCCCCGCTCCAACATGAATTGGAGGTAGCGCCTCGCGTGCCGGGTTCGATTTTTCCAGGTCCCGGGGGCGAGGGCGGCCGTGTGAAGGGTCATCAGGTGTTCGTGCTCCCTGGGATCGTAATCTGGGGAGAGAATTACAGGTCGTTAGAAAGTAACTCCGGGGAGTGAACTACCCTTACTCGACCCAGACCCATGTCTCGACAATGATCCCGTACGATTTGTAAGGCGGCCCGGGAGGAGTGGGCCCGGCTGAGTGCGTCCGCCAGGATCAACTCGACGCCCGGCTTGTGGCGGACGACTATTGTGTAGGAGCCCAAGGCCGCGACCAGCCAGAGCTCCCGGGCGCACGTGCCGAGGGTCGGGTCGGAGGCGCGGCCCGATTCGAGGGCGAGGGCCGAGGCGGCGTTGTCCGTGTTGATTAGCACCTCGTAGCCGCCCGGGGCCGGGGGGCCGAGGGTCTTGACGGCCATGACGAGGTTGACCGCCTCCAGCTCGTGGATGGTCGGGAAGGCGGCCATCATGTCGTCGCTGTAGGCCTCGGAGAAGCAGAGGTCGCGCGAGAAGGCGCCGCCCCCGGTGAGGCAGGAGTCACATTCGATGACCCACCGGGGGGCGGAGGGGGGCGGCAGGAGCCATACGCCGTTCCCCCTCTTCGCGTAGTCGCGAAACCAGCGCACGTCGAGCCGGAGGTCGGGGTCGACGTCCGCCTGTCCGGCGAGGGGGGAGGCACGGAGGCTTGCGAGAATCCGCCCCATGAATTTCCGAGCCGAGGGGATACAGGTACTGATGTGGGCCAGGCGCCCGAGGAGCTGCTGGAGGGCCTTCCGCGTCAGGGTGGGGCGGGCCAGCCAGCGCTCGCAGTCGTGAAGGACCTCCTCGAGCTTGTCGTCCGGGATGCGGAGCACCATGGCCTCGGTGTCGAGGTGAATGCCGAGCCAGACCAGGCGTACGGCCGGGGGACAGCACTTGTCGGGGGCGAGGGCCAGCCCGAGCTCTGCGCAGAGGTCCCGGAGCGCGTCGAATGCGCGCATGGCGTCGAGGTAGGAGGACTCACAGCCCACGAAGTCGTCGACGTAGACGAGGCTGGAGAACCCCCGCTTCCGGAGCATCCAGGAGACGGCCCCGGTGACGCGGACGCAGGCCGCCCCCGAGGTTCGACATCCGAAGGGGAGGGCTATGTCGACGTAAAGGTCGTCGTCGACCGTGATGCCGAACAAGGGGGCCGAGAGGGGATCGGCCCTCAGCTGCCTGTAGGCCCGGGAGACATCCGCGGACCAGCAGAAGGCCCCTCGGCCCCGGAGGGTCATCTCCCTGCCGATATCCGAGACAGAGGGGAGGGAGTAGTGATGGGGGCGGCCCAGGTACTCCTTCCGGCGTATGCCCGAGTTGACGCTCCGACCGGGCGGGAAGGAGAGATCGACTATGATCCGGCGCTTACCGGGGGTCGACTTGGGCCGCGTCATTATCGGGCTGCACTGGGTCCATGGGGAGAAAGGGGGGACCCTAAAGGGTCCCAGGAGGGCGCCCAGCCGGAGCTCCTCCTCAGCGTAGGCCGTGACGTGGCGGGCGTAGGCCGGGTCCTCGCGATGGTTGTGGAAGGTGGGGGTAGGCGGCCCAGGCGCGGTGTAGTTGGCCGGGAAGCCAAACTCCAGGTGATCGGCCAAGGTGGTATCAGGGTGCCGGGCGAGCTTCTCTCGCCAGGCTCCAATGTTCAAGTCTGAGTCGACCAGGACTCGGGCAGCCAACAAATTCGGGAGGCCCGAGGCCCGGGCGGCGGCGTAGGCCGCCGCGTAGCGCGGGTACCTGGTCCAACCCTCCCCCGAGAGGACGGGCCAGAAGCCGTCCAGAGTGTGCCTGTATTCGGCCGGGGTGGGGCCGCAGGCGGCCGCGGGTGCCCATGATTGCTGCAGGGTATGGTCGAGGACCTGTCCTATCGGCTCGCTCCGATCGGCCGTCCCGGTAGGGGGGACGGGGCCCGCCTCGGTCACGTCACAGATGCCGCAGGAGGCCGGGCCGGTGGCGGTCGGCGTCGAGGCGATCTGGGCGGCGTGGGCGTACTCCGTAAAGGAGCGGTAGCCGGGTGTGTTTGGGGTGTCCGTGACGTCACTCGGGGAAGCCGTGGGGGAATCCCCCGGACGGAGGCGGGCCGGTATCGGCGTGCCCACGGGCCGGGCTAGCGGAGGGCCGGGCTGCCCACCAGCGGAGAGAATGACGTCAGAGGGAGTTCCCAGTGGAACTAGGCCGGGGAAACCGGCGCAGCCGCCGCGGTTCGTGACGTCATTCCGGGGGTATCCCAGGGGCCGGGCGGCGCGGGGGAGCCCGGGAGGGAAGCCGAGTGGCTTCAGGAGAATGTCAACAAAGGAGTTAGTCCGGGGGCGTGCGGGGGGGTCGAGTACAGAGCTCCGGCGGGATCGCGGAGGCGTGGGTGCCCGCCGGGGGTCTAAAAATCCGAGGGGGGGCGCCTGCCGGTCTTGTCTCTCGCCTTTTTGGAGTAGCACGACGCCTCGGAGTGATTGGTAACAATTTTCCGGACGTTAGCACAGTAGCCGCAGATGTGTGCCAGCTTCTGTGAACCGGCCCCGTGCGACTCGCCCTTCGCCGCCTTGTCGCAGGCCTGCGGATCCTTATTCCAGGCCTGGCAGGGGGTGCCCATGCTGGCGCGATCGTACGAGGTGCGACCGTCCTGAGGGGCCTTCTGTTGGTGGGCTTTTCCCGAGTGGTGATCGCCCGAGGCGGCGGGGGCGGAGGTGAGGTGGCTCGCCATTGCGATAATCTCCACCCTCGCGGCGTTGATGGCCGCCGAGTCCCGCCAGCCGTCTGGGAGGCGGCCGTCGGCGATTCTCGTGAATATCTCCTCGGAATACCGGCGTACCACCGCCCAAGGGAGCGAGCAGTTGTCCTGGGCCACCATCTCCTGGTGGCGTGAGAGGGCCTCCAGGGCCGACGCCGGGAATGCTCGCTGATACTGGAGGCGCTTCAGGCCCAGGGTATACTCCTCCCGGGTCGCCTCCCCTTTTTTAATTGTTTTTCCCTCATCCCCCCTCTCTACGAGATCATAAGGAAATATGTATTTGGAGGAAATACCTTTTTTCCTGCTGGTAGCCTTCCCGTCCGCCGCCGCGACTATGAGGCGCACCGCCTCCTCGGCCGATGACCAGGGGGCCCTTCCGTAGAGGTCGTGGTCGTGTTGTCGGTAGTCGGGGAGGCGGCGGCGGCGGGCCGTGCCAGCGTCGCGGTGTTGTCGGCTGCGGGGGCGCGGAGACGGGGAGGGCGAGGACCAATCGCTCGCCGGGCTTCTATATCGGCCGTCACGTCCCGGAGCAAGGGCCCGCTCCCGTCTAGTCGCGGGGGCAGGGCTCGGAGAAGCCGGAGAAAGTGTCCGGGGTCTACTGTGGCGGACGCTTGGGGTCGAATCAGTCCTGTGGCGACGCGGGGAGGGGCGGGCACGTGGGGGTGACTGGGCTTCCGCCTCCCGGCTCGCCTTTGCGGTGGCCGCGGTGAGGGCGGCTGTGGCTTCCGCGAGCACCCGGGACTGGGCCGCCATTTCCTCTCTCTGTGTCGCCAACTCCTGCCTCTGAGTCGATGCGATCCGCTCCAAGTCGGTCCACTTCCTCTCGATCGCATCGATCGACGCCTGCATCCGGACGAGGCCGTCCGCCTGCTTCGCCCTCACTGATGGCCTTTGGGGACGGACGGACTGTCTCGCCGGCGGGGTAGGCGGCGTGGGGGGCCGCCTCACGGCGCCGCCATCTTGGGAGCCGTCCGAGATGCTCCCGCCAGCTCGTGGTGAGGTTGGCGGTCTCCGCGTCGACCGTTTCGCGGGCCTACCTCTCTGAGTCGTAACTCGACGTGACGGCTGCATATTCCTTTTTACGTGGGTGCCTTTTTAATTTAACCTTCCTGGGATCCTATGGGTAGATCCGGGAGTACGTGGGTGGAGACGGGTGTATTAATGAAAGAACCAGTTTGTATCGCCACTGGGACCCGAATGCAGGTCAAGGGAGGAGGGGGAAGGTAGGAGGAGGAGGGGGGGGGGGCGTCCCGGGCGTCCCGGGCTTCCCCCGCCGGATCAACCACAATTCTGGATGGTGGGCCAATCTTGTACCTAGGTAACCACATGCGGGAGGTGCGATTCAGACTAGAGAACTAGGTAAGGAGCATACACATCTTCACATTTGTTATGTTCAGATTCTCCCCATAGGTCCTACTTACTAACTTAGGCCTCCTGCAAGCACAGGGTGAATCTGGTAGCTTCTAGACAAGTAGATACAAGATTTACCCCATACTTATACTGCTAGTACGTTACTGAATCTTTTATCTACCAGACAATTATATAAAAGAGATTGGCTAAAACTTAGTAAGAGTAAAAGTAAAAGATTTACCTTTGTGACTGTCATACGCTACCCTACCGCAGCAGTACGACTACGGGGTGAATCTTTTATCTACCACTAGTCGGGGCATTACTCTCAAACTAGTAACCCAGAGCCATTTCAAAGTTAAGGCAACACAGTTTCTCAAACAGGATCATAAATATATGGAACAGTCTCCCACAAAATGTTATTGATGCCGAGTCAATAAATTCATTCAAGAACAGATTAGAAAAAGCATGGGCTGATGATCCAGGGAAATTTGACCCCTTATTCACCACATGCTACTAATTATTCCTTGTGTTGCTGATTTACATGCACTCAAGCAAAAATGAGAGACAAATAAGTGTTCACACTTCCTGTCTACCATTCGCTATTTCGCGGACAAGATACTATTATTACTAAATATATGTTGTGTCTGTGCTCATTTTCTTCTACTTTATGTGGGGTAATTTAGTCTTGTCATTATTGCTTCTTATTTTCTGTCATTAAAGGTTAAAACAGATTGATAAAATCTAGCATTATTAATAGGCCTACTAGTCAATCAATAGTTCATGTGGATTCCCCATAACAGTCATCGTCACTAAATCTAGTGACTCCTGCAGCTCTGTTACTGCAACAGTGTTAGTGTCATTGTCTTTGTGTGACAAGGGTGAATCTCTTAATTTTGATCTACACTAAATCATGCTTGGCTGCTTGATTACTGAGAGGTGTTATTTATCCATTTAGTTAATAATCTATATTTATTCAGACTTGTCAGTTAATACGAGATTTTATGGTACCAACAATGATCTTTTATCACTGACAAAATCTTGTCTCAATACATAATTTCCGCGACTAGTACGACACCTGGTGATAGGCAACAACACTCATGTTTTGGGTTGACAGTGTGTCACTGTGTTGTTTTACACTGACGATTGAGCTTTTCAATCAATCAGTCAATCAATAGGTTACAGCTATAATTATCAAAAATGATTCAACAATGGTAAGTATGTTTTCTCTATGAATCCACATTTCTGCTGAAAAGACTGTGTCAGTTGCTCAATATGAAGCCAATGTTAACAGAGCCTCAATTGCCTCTCGACAGATGCTGTGACCCACAAGTCCAGTCTGGATTACGCTCTGCGCAAGCGTCGCGTAAATCGTGCATTGTGCCGAGAGTATTGAGGCTCTTACAGTTACAGTCTTAACATTACTTCATTAGATACTAGAACGTGGTGCCATGAACTGTCAATGAAGTTTAATTCTAGAATTTACTTCTATTGAGGGTCATACAAATATTTGCAATAAGGCGAATAGAAAGAAACATGTCTTAAAAGGATTCAAGTATTTCTGTGAGAAGTATGTAGAACCCCTAAAAATAAAAGTCTGTCATTTTCAATGTGACTTGCAACTGGAACTTTGAAGTATGCCATTTTACATTTAGTGTTGATCGAGTTAAAACCGAGTATTTTTTAGATGACGATGCACTGAGCCCTCTATGTTATATATTGAACACATTTTTCTTGCATATAGAAAGAAACAAATGCTCATTGGACGAAAATGAGGCTTTCATCAAATCCTTTCTACCTAAACCACATTGGCATATGCCTTTCAATTTCTTTTATATCCAGCTGTTTAACGACTAACAAACAAACCAAGTCTAGTTTACAGTCATCTTCCCCATGTCTGCAGGTTACTGTTTGGTTAAAGAACCAACTCTAGTGTACACTCACCTTTCCGATGTCTGTAGATAGTGCTTTATTAAAGAACCAACTCTAGTGTACACTGACCTTCCCCATGTCTGCAGGTACTGCTTTGTTAAGGAACCAACTCTACTGTACACTCATATTCCCCATGTCTGCAGGTACGGCTTGGTTAAAGAACCAACTCTACTGTACACTCATCTTCCCCATGTCTGAAGGTAGTGCTTGATTAAAGAACCAACTGTACAGTACACTCATCTTCCCCATGTCTGCAGGTACTGATTGGTTAAAGAACCAACTCTACTGTACACTCATCTTCCCGATCTTTGCAGGTAGTGCTTTATTAAGGAACCAACTCTACTGTACTTCCACATTTCCAATGTCTGCAGGAAGTGCTTTATTAAAGAACCAACTCTACTGTACACTCATCTTCCCTATGTCTGCAGGTGCTGCTTTATTAAGGAACAAACTCTAATGTACACTCATCTTCCACATGTCTGCAGGTACTGCTTGGTTAAAGAACCAACTCTACTGTACACTCATCTTCCCCATGTCTGCAGATATTGCTTTATTAAAGAACCAACTGTACTGTACACTCACCTTCCCCATGACTGCAGGTACTGCTTTATTAAGGAACCAACTGTACTGTAAACTCATCTTCCCCATGTCTGTATTTACTGCTTTATTAAAGAACCAATTCTACCATCCACTCATCTTCTCCATGTCTGCAGGTACTGCTTGGTTAAAGAACCAACTCTACTCTACACTCAACTTCCCCATGTCTGCAGATATTGCTTTATTAAAGAACCAACTCTACTGTACTTCCACATTGCTCATGTCTGCAGGTACTGCTTTATTAAAGAACCAACTCTACTGTACACTCATCTTCCCCATGTCTGCAGCTATTGCTTTATTAAAGAACCAAATCTACTGTGCACTCATCTTCCCCATGTCTGCAGGTACTGCTTGGTTAAAGAACCAACTCTACTGTACACTCATCTTCCCTATGTCTGCAGGTACTGCTTTATTAAAGAACCAAATCTACTGTCCACTCAACTTCCCCATGTCTGCAGATATTGCTTTATTAAAGAACCAACTCTACTGTACTTCCACATTGCTCATGTCTGCAGATATTGCTTTATTAAAGAACCAACTCTACTGTACACTCATCTTCCCCATGTCTGCAGGTACTGCTTTATTAAAGAACCAACTCTACTGTCCACTCATCTTCCCCATGTCTGCAGGTACTGCTTGGTTAAAGAACCAACTCTACTGTACACTCATCTTCCCTATGTCTGCAGGTACTGCTTTATTAAAGAACCAACACTACTGTACACTCATCTTCCCCATGTCTGCAGGTAATGCTTTATTAAGGAACCAACTCTACCATACACTCATATTCCCCATGTCTGCAGGTAGTGCTTTATTAAAGAACTAACTCTACTGTACACTCGTCTTCTCCATGTCTGCAGGTAATGTTTTATTAAGGAACCAACTCTACCGTACTTCCACATTCCCCATGTCTGCAGGTAGTGCTTCATTAAAGAACCAACTCTACTGTGCACTCATCTTCCCCATGTCTGCAGGTACTGCTTTATTAAAGAACCAACTGTACAGTACACTCATCTTCTACATGTCTGCAGGTACTGCTTTATTAAAGAACTAACTCTACTGTACACTCATCTTCCCCATGTCTGCAAGTAGTGCTTTATTAAAGAACCAACTCTACCATACTTCCACATTCCCCATGTCTGCAGGTAGTGCTTCATTAAAGAACCAACTCTACTGTACACTCATCTTCCCCATGTCTGCAGATATTGCTTTATTAAAGAACCAACTGTACTGTACACTCATCTTCCCCATGTCTGCAGGTGCTGCTTGGTTAAAGAACCAACTGTACTGTACACTCATCTTCCACATGTCTGCAGGTACTGCTTTATTGAGGAACCAACTGTACTGTATACTCATCTTCCCCATGTCTGCAGGTACTGCTTTATTAAGGAACCAACTCTACTGTACGTCCACAATCCCCATGTCTGTAGCTACTGCTTTATTAAAGAACCAACTCTACCATACACTCATCTTCCCCATGTCTGCAGATATTGCTTTATCAAAGAAACAACTCTACTCTGCACTCATCGTCCGCATGTCTGCAGGTACTGCTTGGTTAAAGAACCAACTCTACTGTACACTCATCTTCCCCATGTCTGCAGGTTCTGCTTTATTAAGGAACCAACTCTACTGTACTTCCACATTCCCCATGTCTGCAGGTACTGCTTTATTAAGCAACCAACTCTACTGTACACTCATATTCCCCATGTCTGCAGGTACTACTTGGTTAAAGAACCAACTCTACAGTACACTCATCTTCCCCATGTCTGCAGGTAGTGCTTTATTAAAGAATCAACTCTACTGTACACTCATCTTCCCCATGTCTGCAGGTACTGCTTTATTAAAGAACCAACTCTACTGTACACTCATCTTCCCCATGTCTGCAGGTTCTGCTTTATTAAGGAACCAACTCTACTGTACTTCCACATTCCCCATGTCTGCAGGTACTGCTTTATTAAGCAACCAACTCTACTGTACACTCATATTCCCCATGTCTGCAGGTACTACTTGGTTAAAGAACCAACTCTACAGTACACTCATCTTCCCCATGTCTGCAGGTAGTGCTTTATTAAAGAATCAACTCTACTGTACACTCATCTTCCCCATGTCTGCAGGTACTGCTTTATTAAAGAACCAACTCTACTGTACACTCGTCTTCCCCATGTCTGCAGGTACTGCTTTATTAAAGAACCAACTCTACTGTACACTCGTCTTCCCCATGTTTGCAGGTGCTGCTTTATTAAGGAACCAACTCTACCGTACTTCCACATTCCCCATGTCTGCAGGTAGTGCTTCATTAAAGAACCAACTCTACTGTACACTCATCTCCCCCATGTCTGCAGGTACTGCTTATTAAAGAACCAACTCTACTGTACCCTCATCCTCCCCATGTCTGCAGGTACTGCTTTATTAAAGAACCAACTCTACTGTACACTCATCTTCCGTTTGCCTGCAGGTACTTCTTTATTAAAGAACCTACTCTACTGTACACTCGTATTCCGTATGTCTGCAGGTACTGCTTTATTAAAGAACCAACACTACTGTACACTGATCTTCCCCATGTCTGCAGGTAATGCTTTATTAAGAAACCAACTCTACCATACACTCATATTCCCCATGTCTGCAGGTAGTGCTTTATTAAAGAACCAACTCTACTGTACACTCATCTTCCCGATGTCTGCAGGTAATGCTTTATTAAGGATCCAACTCTACCGTACTTCCACATTCCCCATGTCTGCAGGTAGTGCTTCATTAAATAACCAACTCTACTGTACACTCATCTTCCCCATCTCTGCAGGTACTGCTTTATCAAAGAACCAACTATACTGTACACTCGTCTTCCCTATGTCTGCAGATATTCCTTTTTTAAAGAACAAACTCTAATGTACACTCATCTTCCACATGTCTGCAGGTACTGCTTGGTTAAAGAACCAACCACTGTACACTCATCTTTCCCATGTCTGCAGGTACTGCTTTGTTAAATAACCAACTCTACTGTACAGTCGTCTTCCGTATATCTGCAGGTAGTGCTTTATTAAAGAACCTACTCTACTGCACACTCATCTTCCCTATGTCTGCAGATATTGCTTTATTAAAGAACCAACTGTACTGTACATCCACACTCCTCATGTCTGCAGGTACTGCTTGGTTAAAGAACCAACTCTACTGTACACTCATCTTTCCCATGTCTGCAGGTACTGCTTTATTAAAGAACCAACTCTACTGTACAGTCGTCTTCCCCATGTCTGCAGGTGAGTAGTTCTCCAGAATTGGAGACCCGTTGGGATGTGCTTCATTATTAATCACTAAACTCTTCAACACAATTTCAGAAAAACAATTTGACTCTACTGTACACTCGTCTTCCGTTTGTCTGCAGGTACTTCTTTATTAAAGAACCTACTCTACCGTACACTCGTCTTCCGTATGTCTGCATGTACTGCTTTATTAAAGAACCAACACTACTGTACACTCATCTTCCCCATGTCTGCAGGTAATGCATTATTAAGGAACCAACTCTACCATACACTCATATTCCTCATGTCTGCAGGTACTGCTTTATTAAAGAACCAATACTACTGTACACTCGTCTTCCCCATGTCTGCAGGTAGTGCTTTATTAAAGAACCAACTGTACAGTACACGCATCTTCTCCATGTCTGCAGGTACTGCTTGGTTAAAGAACCAACTCTACTGTACACTCGTCTTCCGTATGTCTGCAGGTAGTGCTTTATTAAAGAACATACTGTACTGTACACTCGTCTTCCCTATGTCTGCAGGTACTGCTTTATTAAAGAACCTACTCTACTGTACACTCGTCTTCCGTATGTCTGCAGGTACTGCTTTATTAAAGAACCATCTCTACTTTACACTCGTCTTTCCCATGTGTGTAGGCACTGCTTTATTAAAGAACCAACTCTACTGTCCACTCAACTTCCCCATGTCTGCAGGTACTGCTTTATTAAGGAATCAACTCTACTGTACACTCATCTTCCCCATGTCTGCAGGTACTGTTTGGTTAAAGAACCAACTCTACTGTACACTCGTCTTCCCTATGTCTGCAGCTAGTGGTTTATTAAAGAACCAACTCTACTCTACACTCATCTTCCCTATGTCTGCAGCTAGTGGTTTATTAAAGAACCAACTCTACTGTACACTCATCTTCCACGTGTCTGCAGGTATTGCTTTATTAAGCAACCAACTCTACTGCACACTCGTCTTCACCATGTCTGCAGGTAATGCTTTATTAAAGAACCAACTCTACTGTACACTCGTCTTCCCCATGTCTGCAGGTACTGCTTGGTTAAAGAACCAACTCTACTGTACACTCATCTTCCCCATGACTGCAGGTACTGCTTTATTAAGGAACCAACTCTACTGTACACTCATCTTCCCCATGTCTGTAGTTACTGCTTTATTAAAACCCAACTCTACTGTACTTCCACATTCCCCATGTCTGCAGGTACTGCTTGGTTAAAGAACCAACTCTACAGTACACTCATCTTCCCCATGACTGCAGGTACTGCTTTATTAAGGAACCAACTCTACTGTACACTCATCTTTCCCATATCTGTAGTTACTGCTTTATTAAAAACCCAACTCTACTGTACTTCCACATCCGCCAAGTCTGCAGGTACAGCTTTATTAAAGAACCAACTCCATTGTACACTCGTCTTTCCATGTCTGCAGGTACTGCTTTATTAAGGAACCAACTCTACAGTACACTCACTCATCTTCCCCATGTCTGCAGGCACTGCTTTATTAAGGAACCTACTGTACTGTACACTCATCTTCCCTATGTCTGCAGGTACTGTTTTTATTAAAGAACCAACTATATTGTACACTCGTCTTCCTTATGTCTGCAGGTACTGCTTTATTAAAGAACCTGCTCTACTGTACACTCGTCTTCCGTATGTCTGCAGGTACTGCTTTATTAAAGAACCATCTCTACTGTACACTCGTCTTCCCAGTTGAGCTGCTTTATTAAAGAACCAACTCTACTGTACACTCAACTTCCCCATGTCTGCAGGTACTGCTTTATTAAGGAATCAACTCTACTGTACACTCATCTTCCCCATGTCTGCAGGTACTGCTTGGTTAAAGAACCAACTGTACTGTACACTCGTCTTCCCTATGTCTGCAGGTAGTGGTTTATTAAAGAACCAACTCTACTGTACACTCATCTTCCCCATGTCTGCAGGTACTGCTTTATTACGTAACCAACTCTACAGTACACTCATCTTCCCCGTGTCTGCAGGTATTGCTTTATTAAGGAACCAACTTTACTGCACACTCATCTTCCCCATGTCTGCAGGTACTGCTTGGTTAAAGAACCAACTCTACTGTACACTCATCTTCCCCATGTCTGCAGGTACTGCTTGCTTAAAGAACCAAGCCTACTGTACAATCATCTTCCCCCTGTCTGCAGGTACTGCTTGTTTAAAGAACCATCTCTACTGTACACTCGTCTTCCCCATGTGTGTAGGTACTGCTTTATTCAGGAACCAACTCTATTGTACTTCCACATTCCCCATGTCTGCAGGTACTGCTTGGTTAAAGAACCAACTCTACTGTACACTCAACTTCCCCATGTCTGCAGGTAGTGCTTTATTACGGAACCAACTGTACAGTACACTCAACTTCCCCATGTCTGCAGGTAGTGCTTTATTAAAGAACCAACTGTACTGTACACTCATCTTCCCTATGTCTGCAGGTACTGCTTGGTTAAAGAACCAACTCTACTGTACACTCATCTTCCCCATGTCTGCAGGTACTGCTTTATTAAGGAACCAACTCTACTTTATCGGAGCCTCTCTATAATGTTGCAGTTCTGCAACCGGTAACCGTCGTAAGGTTACAAACAACCCAGTATCTACTGTACACTCGTCTTCCATATGTCTGCAGGTAGTGCTTTATTAAAGAACCAAATCTACTGTACACTGAACTTCCCCATGTCTCCAGGTACTGCTTTATTAAAGAACCAACTCTACTGTACACTCGTCTTCCCCATGTCTGCAGGTACTGCTTTATTAAAGAACTAAGTCTACTGTACACTCATCTTCCGTATGTCTGCAGGTACTGCTTTATTAAAGAACCTACTCTCCTGTACACTTGTCTTCCTTATGTCTGCAGGTACTGCTTTTAATATTAAGGAACCAACTCTAAAGTACACGCATCTTCCCCATGTCTGCAGATACTGCTTTATTAAGGAACCAACTCTACAGTACACTCATCTTCCCCAAGTCTGCAGATACTGCTTTATTAAAGAACCAACTCTACTGTACACTCATCTTCCCCATGACTGTAGGTACTGCTTATTAAGGAACCAACTCTACTTTACACTCATCTTCTCCATGTCTGCAGGTACTGCTTTATTAAGGAACCAACTCTACTGTACACTCGTCTTCTCCATGTCTGCAGGTCCTGCTTGTTTAAAGAACCAGCTCTACTGTACTTCCACATTTGCCATGTCTGCAGGTACTGCTTGGTTAAAGAACCAACTCTACTGTACACTCATCTTCCCCATGTCTGCAGGTACTGCTTGGTTAAAGAACCACCTCTACAGTACACTCATCTTTCCCACGTTTGCAGGTACTCACGGGAATGACTGCATCTGGTCTTGGCCAAGCCCAAGGAAGCAACTCTCCCAAGTATCTGCAAGATCTCACTGAGGGTCGGGAACAAACAATTTGTCTGATTCCATCAGCAGTGTTCCCTTCACACATGTGAACCCTCACATAGTGTGCTGCATGACACTCCAATCAGGTCAGTATATTTTCATTAGTTAGAACTGTCCGCTACTTAGCATGACAGTTGTGTGCAAAGACTTACCCTTCTCACATGGCACTAAGTTGATTGGCCTAGTTCATGCAATGCATTCCAATATTGTGATCTTATTTTGGCTTTTAATAATCTAGGGAAATGAAGCTTTAATTTATTTATCAGATTTCTTTTGAAAAAGTGCAATTATAAAAACCTAATAGTATATGAAATATGTATGAAATAATCAAGACAGTGAATGGTATACAAATTATATAACCTTATTAATGGTAAAATAGATTTAGGTTCTATAGACTAGAGGAAAAACTAAATCGAGATTCCTCCCTGAATATGAGGTTTATTCTTCATTTTGGGCCAATAACAAGAGGCCTGTTTCTTTTAGTTTGTTATCTATCTTAGTGGATATTTGTGTTGTGTGTAATAAAATATATTTAAATAAATTGAAATCAGTGGCAAACTTGGTTAGCTTAGCTAGTGACCTTAGTCAAACTACGTCTATCACCGTTGGCTTGGCTAAGGTTATGCATAACTCACAATAAAGTCTAATGCACACGCTTCTCTTCAGTGTCTGCAGGCATTGACTAAAATGAGTGTATCCAGTGAACTAAAGACCAAAGATGCTACTCTGACAACAATCTACAAGAGCTCACTGACGGTCACGACTTCCACTCACACATGTGAACCCTCACATCAGTGTTCTGAATGACAGTCAAACCAGGTGAGCATAACTGCATTATCTAAATTGGAAAGTGAATATAATGGGTCATTCTCAGAAACTGTGTACCACTTTTGTGACAGAGAAACCAAAAGTGAAAACATTCCAAATACAGTAAAACCTCTCTAACCGACCACCTCCACATATCGACCACTGCCCTATATCGATCGCTTCATTTGGGTCCCAACAATACCATTGTAACCATAATCCAATTCCCTAATCCGACAATCCCCCTAAATGGTCCACTTCAAGTCGGTCCCAAGGTCAGTCCATTTAGAGACGTTTTACTGTAATATCTATTTGTCCCTGCAGTGGCTGGTTGGGAGATGTTGGGAGTTCCATTCATCACCGCCCTTAATGCTGCCACGATAACATGGTTTTCTGTTAGGGTTTGCTCCCTTAGCCTTTGATTCTATCAAGAACCAGAACTTGTACCACAAGGCAGTGGTTTAGAACTTTGCAAGGCAGGGGCATCAAACTCCCTGAGGTATTTTAGCACCTAAGGTATCCGAGGTACTGCATTACCCGCATACCACTACCTGTCTTGACATAACGCCGCACCAAGTCGTGATTTTGACGCATCTACCAGGTCTTGCCAGTGTGAGACCTCTATTTGTTCCCTGAGAGAGTGCCGCTAGTAACTTGCAAAAGCCAGCAGCACTTCAACACTTTGCAAGCAGCTTTTATGAAATGTACAACCGTACAAAGTGGTGGTTAAGTAATGAAAGCAGTCTTTGTCACATTGCGACTGACAGCATGATGATGATGATGATGATACTGTAATATCATACAACATTTCAAATAATAGCAGAATCCATATTCATATGAAGGTTTATATGTTGTGCATATATCAGAGTTGAATAATCTTTTTCACTTTTTGAGTTAGATCTTGCAAATTGAGAAAGCTGTTAAAATTAACTGGGTAACAGTTGTTCATGGGTCTACAAATCCACCAAACATGTGAATGATAATTCTTAGTACTACTTCCATAGTTCATGCAAATAAAAGGACCAATAAAATAAGTCATACGTACGCAATTAAATGTTGCATCATTGTGTACATATGATATAAAAAGTCCCCAATAAAAATTAAATTGCATTAACAGTTTCTGGCTTTCATCATATTAGGATACAAATAAAAAACTGACAGTTAATACGGCTTATGTCCCCTCTTTAACAAAGTGAACCTTATTGCTGCTCTCGCCTTGTGGAGATGAGGCTTCAGGGGTCATGGGGTCATTTGTACTTCTGGCTTCACAACAGTGCTTGTGTAACTTGAGTTTGTACAGATGACCCATCTTGAGGTTGAGGAGAAGTTAGTCAAGGTTGAAAGTATTGTCAGTCTAGTTTTCGGAAATCTCTGATGATATACTCGTGATTCTGTCAAATAAGAAATAATTGTGATTATGTACAGTTTGTATTGACGGATATTAGTTAGTTATAAATGTAAGTGCTCAAGAATAGCGGTTGTGTCTGAATTAAGAGATATGTCTACACTGCTCCTGTCACTTGCTTCATAAGCTAGTAGTATAAATGAATGTAATTGTTCACAGTTGGAAGAACAGTCTCATGGCATTGAGAAGATATTATATTCACCTGCCACCACCCTTAACCATCATGAACAAACCATCAATACACCAAACATCCTACACAACTATCAATCTGTTTAAACACATTGAACATTATATAAGACAGACAAAATGTCTTGTCAACTCTGAACTTAACTTGTTTTATAAGAGAAAAAATGTAACCCACAACGATTATTTGAGTTGCCCCGAGTATACACCTTCTACTTGGTGCTGCTCCCCATTTTTGCATGAACTACAGTGACTGGTGCTGTACATTATACAGCAGGAGCCACTCCCTTAATTCTACAGGATCGGTGCTGTAACTAATACAGCACTGATCAAACTTAGATTATTGAGACTGTCAATTCTAATAGTAAGATGGCCGGAAGACCAGTGCTCTGGCGCTAACAAATGTCATGTTCAGATGAATAAATACTTTACCAAAAAAACAAACAAACAAAAAATCAGATCTAAGCAAACTGACTATAATGGTGCTGGAACTAGCTTGGTGAAAAAAAACTAAAGGTTTTGTGAATTATGAACTTCATAATTGCAAATGAAGAACTACCCAAGCTATGCAAATTAGTGCTGATTTACACAGGGGTCACCTGGTGGCAGTACTTCATTTCGATCAAAATGGTTGGCTAAACTGAAACCAGAATTACTACTGTAGTAGTCTGCACTGACCTCTCAGGCACGGAGCCGTATAGACAGGTAGGCGTGGGTAGGGTGGTGACATCAGGGAACCTAGGTGGTGTAATGGTTAGCACACTGCCCCAGAATGCAAGAGATGTCGTTTCGATTCCCGCTCTGGGTGCAATATTTCCCATTTTCATCACCCCCCACTACACTACCATCATACAGATCCCAATTTGTGACAGGTCATGCATAGTACAAGGCTGTCAAAATATTTGTCAGTCATCAGCTGAGGATGCCTCAGTAAGCACACCATGATATGCTTTATAGTCACTCAGTCCTGGGTAATGATGGCTTCTGTACAAGCCTGTCTGGAATATGTGCTAGCTACCTTAAATGGACACGCCTTGAGGAACCCAGGTTCAGCTAGAATCTGACAATTCCAGCTGGGTCTGGTTGCTATAGCGAAACCACAGTAGAATCAGACTACACAACCTCTAAGTGTGACTGATCTACAAATAGAACTAAACTATTAAATGTAGATCAACTAGACATGGTCTAAGTGAAATACATTTCAGTTAACTTTAATGGACTCAGCTTGAGGAACTCAGATTCAGCTAGAATCTGACAATTCTAGCTGGATCTGGTTTATTTAGTGAAACCGCAGTAGAGCTCGACTACACAGCTTCTAAATGTGACTAATCTATAAATACAGCTAGAATAGTATATATATATAAACATTCTGGTTTGCTCAGTTATGTACAGTGATTTTCTTTCTTCTGAATATTACATTTGTGCTCATTTAATGTTGGCTGAGGCATCGGTTTGCTTGGGGGCATTTTCTGGTGATGTATGTTGTCAATGTATTTGCATTTGGGTGCTTTTGTGGTTTTTCTCTAAGCTATTTCCCCTCTTTCTCTGAGCTCTTTCCCTCTCTGTTGTGGAAGAAGTGTGGTACAGGGATCCAATTCTGGGACATTAATTTTCTATTTCCAGCGATCGAAGTAGGATCCAATGAGCATGGCTTAGTTTATGTCCTAAACCAAGGAAAGCTATAACAAAACCTCCCTGTCCCTGCTAATAGTAATAGCAACAGATGACAGTCATCATTAAAATGTTATTAATTTAATGAAATGGCAAAAGAACCCTAAATATGATTAATATACAGTGGAACTTCTCTAACCGACCACTTCCACAGATCGACCATTCCCCTATATCGATCGCTCTATTCGGGTCCCAAACGATCGCTCATACAATACCATTGTAATGAAATTAAAAAACTCCCTAAACCGACCACCTCCCTAAATGGACCATTTAAAGTCAGTCCCATGGTCGGTTGATCGATTTAGAGTTTTACTCTAGTTGTTTTAGATGACAATTTTAAATATTTGTAAGTACATCCAGCACCATCCAGTTTGTGATCAAAGAAATTGCCAACCAAACTGCCACCCAGGCACAGTGCCTAGAATACTGCTCCCTTCATGCAAATTAAAAGATAGACACCAACTTTATGTTCCACACTGACATCTGTCAAAGTGGATGATGCCCTTTGCTACAACACTCAGACAGCTGGGTTAAACTCGCCTGGACCTGGGACAGTCCTGGAATTATCACAGACCAGACTGTGCTCATTCAGACATAACCTAAGGTAGAGAACACCAAATATGGGACAGTCACAGGGTCCAAACGGGGCCTGAAAAGTCTTGAACTTCATTTGCCCCATTTCAAGGCCTTGAAAAGCCTTGAATTTAACCTATTTTGCGTAATTAGTCTTGAAAAGCCTTGAATTTCATTCAAATGGTCCCCACTGATCTAAATTAGTCAAAAATCGCCATTCGCCATTGTTGTTTTTTCCTAAAAATCCAAATGAAAATAGCCTTGAATTCCTATCAAAAATAGCCTTGAAAAGCCTTGAAATAGCCATGAATTCCATATCTTCACATGTGTATGAACCCTGCACAATCATGTTATAAAAGTTCTACCATGGCTAAAGAAACAGACCCAAACTAATGACAATTCATAACTGCAGGTTCACAAACCACCACCCAGGTCACATTGAAAGCAGCTGTGACAGCCCACATATTGTTAGTCAGTCCCCTGGAAAGGAGATTCATTCATGTTTATCAAATACAATCTAAGGCATTTTATTATCTTAGAAACAGTATTAATAAATAATACTGCGAGGAGCCTACCTGGGTTTCCCAATGCTACCACATTTTGCACGCCTAGCTGTCTGTGTGCCATTTTACCTGGTGGGGGTTAGTGCTGGTGCCTACGCTCATCATCCCTTGGGGTCTATCGAATAGTTACAATATTCAGGTAGTGCACTTACACTGTACATACATGAGGCTGGTTGAACAACCAGGCAGCGCTCATTGTGTACAGCGCAGTAGGATCAGTGTCACGTATTGCGAACAGGCGGGACAAACCTGCCTAGAACTGGGTACAAATTAACATTCATGCTTAGGCCAAAGTGAGCATCCTAATTATTGGACTCCCTGTTTGTGTGTATGCTCCCTGATACAACCAATTTACCCACACATACCTGTCTATGTGACATGTGACCCAGGATGGATTGGAGTGTATGTAACCCAATGCACTTTTCCCCCTAGAATAATAAGTGTCATGCTTATGATTACAAATCTAAAGGTAGTGCATTCAGTACATACATATGGCAGGGTTGCCAACCAGAATTAGAATGAATGACATCCTGGTGAAAGTCCCAGACGCATAGCAAACATGTGGTCAGCCATATATTGGTACAGCCCGCTACACAATGACCTCATTTCCTTAGAACCCTTTTAATTCTTTATAGTGAAGGATAGACACAGCCTCTAATCACAAAGGTTCAGAACTTGGTACTGCTTGCTGTATCATTGATCAGAAAAGTTTTATTTGGTGAATTCATGAATAATGTAATGTTCAGTGGTATGGGCCGACATTCCATCGAACATGTATCTGTTAATTATGTTACTATGCATTTAATAGTGTGTGTGTATTTTTGTATTCTGGAATATAAACTATTGTTTCTTCTGTTCTCATCTTCATTTTTCTCATTTGCAAGAAATAGTTGCAGCGTTTGATATGTGACGAAGGAGGAAGAGGAGGCCGAGGTGGAAGAAACAGCAGTTTATTACACAATAAAATGCGAGACATGAGATACAGCAGAGAACAATAATATGAGCAGATGGAGATAAGAGAACAATACTATGAATACAAGGGAGAAAGATTCAATTTGAATCAGGGTAATGAGCCCCGGATGGTAAGAGAGTTCATAGGGGGCTGGGGGGGGGGGTAATGTCAGGAGGGGGGGGGGGGGAGGAGGAGAGGAGCCCTGAAGAGCCCTCCACCCTAGGAAGGGAAGAGAAAGAAAGGGAAAGGAGAGTATGGGTGAGTGGGTGGAAAATGAGCAGCAGGAGGAGAGGCGGAGTGGCTGGAGGCAGCGGTGGGCTCGGTTATAAGGCCCGGGACCCAGGGGGGGTGACGTAACTGCCAAGTGTTGTGCGGGGGAAGAGAAAAGGGGGGGGGGGTCCTCCTCCGCTGCAAATCAAACACAATGCAATCATTACAACCGATACGCGACAAAGGAGGAAGAGGAGGCCCAGGTGGAAGAAACAGCAGTTTATTACACAATAAAATGTGAGACATAAGATACAGCAGAGAATAATATGAGCAGATGGAGATAAGAGAACAATACTATGAACAATGAGGAATGCGAGAAGATTACTATGACTACAGGGGAGCAAGATTGAATTTTAATCAGGGTAATGAGCCCCGGATGGTAAGACAGTTTATGGGGGGGGGGGGTAATGACAGGAGGCGGGGGGGGGGGGAGAGGAGCCCCGAAGAGCCCTCCACCAAAAGGGAGGAGAGGGCGCGAGCGGTGCCAGAGGGTGCAAGGTGGGGCACGTATGCATGCACCACCTGGGAGATCCAGGTCCCTTGGGCCATGATGTCGGGGAGGGGGACACCAGCGTTGGCAGGCCTGGGCGGCACCTCGCCGAAGGCTGTGTAAGGTGAAGGTGTCCGTAGACGGGGCGCAGAGGGCGGTGCAGAGAATGGTTGTATGGGTCCGAGGGTCCAAGGGGCGGCCCGAGGGCATGAAGAAGGCTGGGTCGGAGGGCGTGGCCGGCACCAGGGCGACGGCTGCGGTCCAGGCGGCGATGGGGCAGAGTTGGGAGCCTGAGGCAGCGGGGATGAGAAGCGACACCGCTCCGAAGGGTCCGGGGATGGTCTGGGAGCTCCGGAGGGTCAGGCGGAGGCCGCCGGGAGTGGGGACCAAGACGGCGTGTGTGATGGTGTGAGAGCCACCCCACTCCCCGGTACTTGGCGAGAGCAGGCTGGACTGCCGCAGGATGCCGTAGTAGCCGAGGAGGAGGGCTGCCCGAGGTACGACGCCTGAGGGCCCCGCCGAGGCGAGGTAGCCAGTGACGGTGGAGAGGTGCTCCGGCGTGAGCGGCAGGGCGAAGCGGGGGATATGCGCCGAGGCCCGCTCGCCTCCATGACAGACGTCTCGAGCGAGGCGTGAGTCGAAGGCCGAGGTGGCGCCCCCGGCAGCCTCGACCCAGGAGCGGGCGCCGGAGCGAGTGTCCCGGACAGAAGCGGGCGCCATGGAGCTAGTGTAGAGGGAGGCAGCGTAGGCAGACACCTCAAAGTCTGAAGGGGCCAGGGCGTCGAGGTCGTGGGCCTACATGAAGCCGACGTAGGCCTCGGCCAGGCGCCGCAGATTCCTCCAAGTGGAAGGTGCTAGGGAGGCAAGGCAGAGTCCGTTGACCGCGGCAACCTCCAGGGCGGTGAAGCCTGTAATCAGAGGCCAGGGTTAAAGGGGAAGTCGTCGTGGCAGGGGCTCACGTAGGTGAGCCCAAGGCGGCCGACTTCGGCCCGGGCCACCTCGGCCCAGGGTCCGGCGAGGTGTGGACGGTTGATGACATCGGCGAGGATGAGGGCTTGTGCACCACCGAGATGGTGAGCCAGAGCTCCCGAGCGCAGGTCCCTTGGTGGCATCTCGGGTGCGCCCAGACTCGAGCGAGGCGGTGGTGGCCAAGTTGTCCGTGTTTACGACCACAGTGGTGCCGGCGACATCTTCAGGGAGGAGCGCTCGAAGGGCGACCACGAGGTTGACCACCTCCAACTCGTGGTTGATGGGGAAGCGCGCCCAAAATGCCTCGGAGTACCCTCGGGCGTAACACCTCGTCGGAGAGTAGGCCCCGCCGCCGGTGAGGCAAGAGTCGCACTCTATCACCAGGCTGTAGACCTCGGGGGCACGGAGCAGGTGGAGGCCATTGGAGGCGTGGCCGTAGAGGGCAAACCACCTCAGGTCCCGGCAGCCCTCATCCCCGAGGGTGAGGGAGGGGGCTCTGTAGCAGCTGCGCAAGGCGGCGAGGAGCCGACCCATAAACTTCCTCGCGGGAAGTACGCATTGCCGACGTGGTTGAGGCGCCCCAGGAAACTCTGGAGCTCACGGCGACCGATGAAACTCTGGAGCTCACGGCGACCGATGGTAGGGTGGGCTATGTGGGCCTCGCAGTCGACCACGAGAGCCTCGACTTTGTCGGGGGCGATCCGTATGGTCATGGCTTTGCTGTTGATGGCGAAGCCGAGCCAGGTAAGCCGGATCTCCAGGGGAGTGACACTTCCTGGGGGCGACCTCCAAGCCGAGGTCGGCCACCAGGTCGATGAAGCCGTTGAAGGCCCGGCGGGCCCGGAGGTAGGTCCGCTCGCACCCGACAAAGCCGTCGATGTACACAAGGGCATGGAAGCCCTCGCACCGGGGGATCCAAGCGATGGCCGCGGTGACCCAGACGCAGGCGGCCCCGGAGGATCGGCAGCCGAAGGGGAGGGCGAGGTCGACATATGTCACCCCGTCCACTGTGATCCCATAGAGAGGGCAGGCAAGGGAGTCGGCCCGGTGCTGGCGGTAGGCCCGTGATATGTCGGCCGCCCAGGTGTAGGAGCCGGGCCCTTCCCGGAGGAGGCGGCGCCCAATGTCGGCCACGCAGGGGAGCCTGTAGGTATGAGGCTTCCCCAGGTACTCATGATGGGGGATGCCGGCGTTCACGCTGCCTCTGGGAGGGTAGGAAAGGTTGACGATGACCCACCTCTTCCCGGGGTTGGACTTGGTCCAGGTCATCATCGGTGAGACCTGGGCCCAGGGGGGCGAAGGGGGGAACGTGGAAGGGGCCGGCAAGGGCACCGTGAGCAAGCTCGGTTTCCATGAAGTCGCGGAGATGGACCTCGTGCTCCCGGGCCTCCCGGTGGTTGAGGTATGTGGGGCGAGGTGGGACATGGGCAGAGTAGTTGGCCGGGAAGCCGAACTCGAGGAGGTTGACCACGTTAAGGTTGTGGTACTCCTGGAGCCGATCCCACCAAGTGGGGATGTGGAGGCCTGAATGGAAGGGGATGCGGGCAGCCAAAAAATTAGGAAGGCCCGCATCCCGGAGGGCCACGTAGGCCCAGGTGAAGGTGGGGTAGTGGGCCCAGGCCTCGCCAGAGGTGTGGGGCCAGATGGAGAGGAGGGTGGGCCGGTAGTCATGGGGGGTGGGGCCGCAGGAAGGGGCGGCGGGGAGGGTATCCTGGACGGCCGGATCGACCACGTCGGTGACGGGCTCCCCGAGGTCGCCGAGGGGGGGTGGGAGAGGACATCAGGTGAGGGGCGGAGAGAGGAGCGCCAAAATTGGTGGGGTGGGTAGTGCGAGGTCGGGCAGGGGGTTGGGGGGTTGGGGGGTTGGGGGGTTGGGGGGAGTGGAAGCCGGGGAGGCGGCCTATGTAGGCAGTGTTGCTGGCCAATGGGCGCGCCGGGCGGGAGCGAGAAGGGCAGCGAGTGCAGGCGAGGCCGCCCCCCCCGGGAGGGGGGGGGGGGGTAGTGGCAACTTCAGCATCTGAGACATGGTCTAACTGGTTATGCAACTCCCAACCGTCGGCCGGGCGGGGCGGCGAGATCTGATGAGGTGGAGTGGGGGTGGGATTAGGACATGTGCTAGGGTCGGCAGCCTGTCGTGGGGGGTGTAATGGAGCCGATCATCTGAGGGCTCAGCAGCATCCGGGTGAGGGCTGGCGACTTCCGGCGGTTGGCTGGTGGCGTCTGGGGTGACGGTGTCTGGGGTGACCATAACCAGATGTGTGGCCGGTGTGGAGATGTGAAGGGGTCCCTGGGGAGGGGTGGGGGGGTTTGAGGGCCCCGGCGGGGGGCGCCAGTGGCATGTGACCGGCAATGGCCCACCACTGGAGGGACGGGGCTGCGGTCTCGGGGGGCCATGGGGCTGCCTCCGTCTGGGTGGGCGGTCTAAAAATCCTCCGAGGGGCCAGCCACCAAGGCGTGCTCACGACCAAACATGCAAATTATTATAAATTGGTTGTGCAGGCAAAATATATATTTTTTAAATATCCTAATTTGGCCAAAGGCACACTTGGTCATCATAGCTCACCAGTCATAGAACATGTAGTCCTTATCAAAATTAATATTTAAATGAAAATTACATGAGCTTTGTGGAATTCAAGTTTAACAAAATATAATCCCCCCAGTATTGACATGGATTTTCGTTTTTCATTATTTACATTTGACATTCCATACATATGCGATTTGTTGAATTAAGATTTTTAGTATATTTTCTGCATTTTAAAGCAACATTACAGACGGTGGCTTTTATGTAACTTAAAGATGGGGGGGGGGGTTCTATTACCATTCACCATTCCAAATATACATTGAAATTCCAGAAAAGTAGAAATTTACCAGTTTGCGTTGTTTTTATATAGGCAGAAAATTATTACAAAATCACAAGACACATGGTATAGAGTGTGTAATTTTATCGCCACATGAGATTACGGACATACTGAGATAACAGAGGAATACAAGTGTGGACAAACATGGCGACTGGTCCAATGGGCTTTCCCACATCACGTCAGGGAGGCGAAGACAGAAACAATGCCAAGAATATCATTTCTTTTAAACATTACAATGAGTTTTTTTAAATCATTACAGTCAGTCAATACATATGTTCTGAATTCCACGCATTTCCCAGGAAGGATTGAAGTTTACTATATAAACCACGTAAAAAGAATTGTGTAAATACCTAGATACCTGTAACGCTGGCGGTCGGAAGACTAGTGCTATGGCACTGACCAAAGATATATATGAATAAAATTAATTTACAAGAAGAAAAGGTTTGACCCAAGATGCCGGATCAGCCTACCCACCAGGTGGTGGAGGGTGGGTGTAGGAAAAAGATTTATAGGCATAAAGCGGATTTAAAGGTATAGTTAAAGTTGCATAGTCCGATGGTTTTGAATTTCTGAATTTCTTCTGAGATAAATATATCAGATCGATCACGAGTATCTACTTTACATTAGTTCAAAGTTAGTTTTATTTTAAATGGTAAACCTTTTAGATATTTTGAGTGCAAACATGGAAAATTAGTTTTGACAAGCTTGCCAAAACTCTCACCATAGACTTCTGCAGTAAGAGGTTCTGTTAAATTGACTCAATATTGCCTTCTGCGGAGAAACAAATGCTTAATAAGTGCATCAGTATCTAAGTTAGATATGTAAAATCAAATCTAGATAATTGGTTTGGTTTTGAAAATTTGATATTTCATCGGACTATGCAGCTTTAACGAGGGGGTGGGAAAGGCACCAACCCCACCTTCCGGTGTGTAAGCTGAAGCAGTGACCCGGTGTCGTATTTTCAGCGCCCGGTCATTCTCAGCGCCCTGCCGTGGTCAAAAGACCCGTGGCATCGCCGGCTACAAGCTCAGCTGGTGCCCGGCAGTGTTAGGGACCGATTACGCCGAAATCTATTGAATGCGATCATATTTAACAGAATTACATACTCAAATAATGAAATTTAATTAAATTAACCTTAAATTCCAAGCGATATTAACGTAGCAGCTCGATCAGCGTCGAATCGCCGAGTGTAAACAAAACAAATAGCAGTGCTCGCGGCAACGTTCGAAAATCCGCGCATGCGCAGAAGCCACGACAGGCCGCTGAGAATGACCGGGCGCTGAGAATACGACACCGGCATGCTGGGTCACAGCTTCAGTCCTTCCTGAGGAACCAGTGAAACTAGAAACACACACATTAACACTCCACTGGTACTAACCAGCTACATTCTCGAATACGAGGCCAGTTTGTGGAGATTTGCATTTAAATTTGCTGTTTCAGTTCCAACAAATAAAAACAGTTAAAATTGCATGGTCCGATGAAAGCATCAAATTTATCAAAATCTAAACCCTGACCTAGATTTTATACATATCCAACTTAAAGTTGCATAGTCCGATGGTTTTGAGCTTCTGTCATTTTCTGAGATAAATATGTTAGGTTGGTGGTTATAATCTACCTTACTTTAGTTTGAAGTAACTTTTACTTTAAATGGTTAACTTTTGAGATATTTGAAGTGCAAAATTGATTTAGGCAAGCTTGCCAAAACTAACACCATAGGCTTCTGCACTAACAGGTTCTATCAAAATTAAATCAGTGTTCCCTTCTATGTGGCAACAAATGTTTAATAAGTGCAGCAGTATCTAAGTTAGATATGCAGAATCAAATCTAAATAATTGTTTTTGTTTTGAAAATTTGATGTTTTCATCGGACTATGCAGCTTTAAATACAGGTGGACTTATTAAGTAAGCCTTTTACGGTGCATATAATAGGATACTATGTCAATTTAATTTTGTTTTAACCTGTTATTACTTAAGGCTATATGGCATCAGAGTTTTGGCATGCTTGCTAAAATTATATTTTCGCTTCAAATATCTCCAAAGTTAACCATTTCAAACTAAAGTAAAGTAGATTATAATGATCAATCTAATGTACTATAATTTATCTCAGAAAATTTCAGAAACTCAAAACCATCGGACTGCAACTTTAATTAAAACTTGTTTATTTATATAAGCTTTAAAAAAAAACAAGATCTGCAGAAGCAGTGAGGGTAAGTTACGTCATCCGACTCACTCGTGATCTGCTCTGTATAATACATGGCGATATTGTTCGACATTGCACTTATCAAACTATTGTGATTTTTAGACTTATAAACGTGAAAGAATGTAACATGATATGGCCGGAAGACCAGTGCCTCGGCGCTGAAAAAAAACACCTTTATTCGCTGAATAAAATGATCATTTACCAAACAACAAAAATATCCCCATTACACGTGACGCCGGTAACCAGCAGCAGGGTTCTTTCCGCTTCCGGTAAAGCCTGTAACCATAGCAATGAGCTGACTCCATGTACATTTCTAGATAGGCGTTTTCTGTGTGGCTCACCATCTGCATTTTCACTTATGAGAGTTGCAACTATCACATGTGATGTTTAGTTTATATTCCATAACGCTCAGTTTGTCATTGATATATGACAGCACTGAGACGGTGCATACATGGCGTGGAACTTGCCAATGCCGAGATTTAACAACAACAAAAAGAAGATTGTTTTAAGAATGATTTGTTTGTTTAAAGTTCCATAGTCCGATGCTTTTGAATTTCTGACATTTTCTGAGATAAATACATTATGTTAATCATTATAGTCTATATTAGTTTAGTTTGGAGTAATTTATATTTTAAATGGCTAACTTTGGAGATATTTGACGTCAAAACATGCTAAATTAATTTTGGCAAGCATGCCAAAACTCTGGCACCATAGACTTCAGTAGTAACAGGTTCTATTAAATTGACTTATTACAACCTTTTATGAAGCAAAGCATGCTTAATAAGTGTACCAGTATCAAAGGTGAAGACGTAGAATTATGTCTATAAGTGTTTTGGTTTTGAAAATTTGATGTTTTCATTGGACTATGCAACTTTAAACAAGAAATAATGAAACATTTGTCAAATCTCTATGCAGACTTTTGTATATACGCCCATGCCACAATGCTTGCATACCCACAAAAATATATTAGTATACCTGGATGACAATCTTCTCAGTAATGAATGGTAAAATGTAGAATAATCTTTTAGATCGATAATTAACAGTTAGTTAACAGTACATATAATATATCTATATATATATATAAATCATATATAACAGATTTATATATATATATACAAATATTGATATATATAGATTATAGATATATGAATCTCCATGAAGTATATATACATTTCTACATAAATCTATATATATGAATCTATATATATAATAAATCTATATATATAAATGTTTAGATATATAGGATTTGTATATAGAGATATATTATATGTACAGTTAACTAACTGCTATATACATACATATATATAAATCTATACATATATAAGTCTATATATATAACCCTGGAGTAATTTGGTGGGGGGGGGGGGGGCTTGGCTGTCGGCGAGGGGATAATTAAACCTGTAGTAACATTCAACACCTGACACAAGATCCCTCACTCTGATCTGAAACCACTAATAGCCAGCCACATAAAATCCAAATGGCAACATGAGTGGGATGAAAACATTAAAGGGACCAGCTATAGCTCGCTGGGACACTGCGCGTACTCTGACAAATGCTCTCCAAGCACAACTTTGTTTAGTTTTTATGTTTAAATGAACCAAGTATGTGTGGGGAGAGTAGGGGACCCACTTCACCACCAGAAGTGGGTCAGTTCTGAGGCTGGGAATAGCTGGCAGCTGTTGTTTTAAAAATGGCTGGGTGAGTAGAGATAAGGGAGAGTAAAACTGGGGTATTTTCAATCTTCTTTAGAGTAGTTCAATCAGGAAATATATTTGTGTAATGTAAAATATATGTTAGTACAATTACATTGCATAATTCAATGAGAAACAGATATAGATGAAAAACATTTTTTTGTTGATGAATGTAAAAAAGGTTCTGCTGTGGATGGGGTTTGAACCCACATCACCAAACAACTTCAGATTACAAGTCCAACACTCTAACCACTAGGCCACAGAGACCACACATAATTAGTAGTCTCACTTCAGGCTATTTGTGTATAGGACGTCACATATAAAAGGTATGTATGTATGTATGTATGTATGTATGCATGCATGCATGCATGCATGCATGCAGGTAGGTAGGTACGTACGTATGTATGCATGCACGCACATGTGTTCGAGTTAGAGCGTCCGTCTCCCGTGTTGGTAGATCGTGGGGTTGTGAGTTTGAATCCTGGTCGAGTCAAACCGATGACTTTAATATTGATACTTGTTGCTTCCTAGTCTGGCGCTTGGCATTATTAGGATAGGACAAGGACTGGTTGGCTCAGTGTCAGGATAATGTGACTGAGTGGGATATCAGGTCATGGTGCTGATGGCCTGGTATTCCAGTGGGGCAGCACGATAAAGTTGCCATGAGTGCGCACTGTCACAAGTCGGTACCTGTCCTGATATGACCTTAGATGTTGCTAGCACGCACACACACACACACGTGCGTGCGTGTGTGCATACATACGTACGTACGTACGTACGTACCTGCCTGCCTGCGTGCGTATGCACGCACGCACGCACATACACGCACGCACGCATGCACACATACATACATACATACATACCTTTTATATGTGACGTCCTATACACAAATAGCCTGAAGTGAGACTACTAATTATGTGTGGTCTTTGTGGCCTAGTGGTTAGAGTGTTGGACTTGTATTCTGAAGTTGTTTGGTGGTGTGGGTTCAAACCCCATCCACAGCAGAACCTTTTTTACATTCATCAACAAAAAAACGTTTTTCATCTATATCTGTTTCTCATCGAATTATGCAATGTAATTGTACTAACATATATTTTATATTATGCAAATATATTTCCTCATTGCACTACTCTAAAGAAGATTGAAAATACCTCAGTATTACCCTCCCTTCTCTCCACTCAACCAGCCAATGGCACAACAATCTAGGTCACTCTCCTGCACACCACCAAGTGGAAAAGTTCAGTACTAAGCATGTACCACCCCTGTGGCACACATCTGAACTATTCTGAGTTCGTTTGTTTTCCCGGCGACGAATATCTCCTCCCTTTAATAAACTTAAAGAAATTGAACCATCTGTGGGAAAGCCACCACAGACTCATGCGGGAGGTCGGCGGGACCAAGTGGTCCTTAGGCGCTGCCGTATTGGCCACTCATGGCTTACACATGCTTTTCTGCTCAAGGGGGAACCTCCCCCTGAATGTATTGGGTGTCAGTCCCCGCTGACACTCAAACACATTTGACTAAGTTGCGTTGATTTTTTGGCCTTGCGCCAACAGTTCTACACTGCAGACAGTATGCATGACCTTTTTACTAAGGTAAAACATGTTAGCCTTTTTTAGGGCAGCTTGACTGTACCACCTCATATAGTTTACTAAATACATTCTATCAATTATTAATAAAACTTTTCTTTTTCTATGGGAATTTGTCCCTTGCCAACAAATATATGATTGAGAACTTTCTAATTTAATGAGTGTCTATTGGCACATAATTGATTGTCTGCTTTTACATGTAAAAGCGATGGTTTCAACAAAACACAAACATTTCTCGCCGTGAATATGGCCTATGCTGCCGACACGGCGTAAAGCAACCACCAATCAATCAATCAACCTGACACAAACACCTAGCAGACATAAAAATATGAATACAGAAACGACGTCAAAAAGACTTAAAATGCGCTTTATACCAATGACGTAGTTGCTCGCCAGTATCTGGGGCTTGGGACTTTGAGATAGGACGAAAGTAAGGGTATACGGCTGCTAAGTACACTTAACCCTCCGCACTCATAATCGTACACCTGATAAGATAATAAGAATTATAACTGCACGCCCAGCCACAAAAGCACGCCCGTAAACGGCGTACCAAAATTTAAAAAATAATAAACAGCAACATCAACAAAAGAGAAAAAAAAGCAGGTATACGTTGGGTTCTGATTAAATGATTGTCAGCGTCTGTAAATATGCCTTTTTCTTTTTGTTTGTGTAACGGAATAGTAAATAATAATGATACTCCGCCTATTTATATCTGCATAATTAATTATACATCCAATATACATACACACACGCGCACACACACAAACTAAATAAAAAGTTATACTACTGTACACACACATACCACTCCCAACTGAAACTGTACAAATTATACCGTTCAAGTTAGTTGATTCTGATCTGAGTATAAACTTAAGACAAGACGGCATCCGATATTCGGGATCAGAGGGCAGTCCTAAATCGGCTAGTGTCATGTCAGCGCAGTCTGCAGTCCGACCATCATTGAAGGTTTACTAACATTGCCTTTTTACCTTTCAAAATCTTAGCAAGCTTGATCAGTTGAACTGGCCACGCAAAATTGGTAACAGGTTCGTTGGGTTTTCGTCATGGCAACATCTAAGGCCATATCAGGACGGGTACCGACTTGTGACAGTGCCCACTCATGGTGACTTTTATAGTGCTGCCCCACTGAGAGACCAGGCTGTCAGCACCATGACCTGATATCCCAGCCACATGATCCTGACACCCGCGTCAACCAGCCCGAGTCAACCAGCCCTGTGTGTAATATATATTAATTAATTTGCTGTTATATCTGGATTTTCATAGTTACTGTTAGCTGAGTGTGTGTGCATGTAGACCACCAGACCGTCTTATTGTATATGGAGGTTCGCAAGATTTATAACCATCATTTTGATGTGCTGTTGAGTCCAGCATATGTACTGACCATATATATATTGTATATGGAGCGTCCCGGTTCAGGCTCGTGCCGGTGGCGGCGCCACTGGTCACGTGAGGGAGGGGCCACACATCAAGTAAGGCACCCAATCAGTAATAAAGGAGAAAATATACATGTAATTCCCTTCCGTGCCTTTATACTAGCATAATGCTTATACATCACATATATAGACATTAATATGTATACCTATGCACAGGCATATGTATATCTATGCACAGGCATATGTATAACTATACACATACATATATCTCTCTAAAGGACACATACACACTTGATTCATGTGAGCAAGTCAGTTGTAGTTAAACAGATAAACTGAATGATTTTCGCATCAAAAGCGCTTCACCATGACATTACCGCTTTAATAAATATGTACACTGAAAAAGACCAATCCGAGTCTCACCTCCACGCATGCGCCTGAACAGGGCTGCAATCAGAAGTCAGTTAATGGTATTTGTTGTTAGTTATTAGTTCTCATGAGTCACCTGTTAAGACTTGCAGAGTGTCAACAGAACCTCCTGGCAGGGCCGTAGCTAATAGGGGGGAATGGGGGGTGGGGGAATTCCCCCCCCCCCCTCACCTCCCATCAAACAAAAAAACGCAGTATCTAACCTTCCTGAAATGGTTGTAAATGGCATTTCAGAGAACTCTAGATTTCAAAATCTGCAGCAGACTACACACACAGTGCCTCGGGAAATTTGGCGCTCGTTCATTGCAAAATTGTATCTGCCCTCACCCCCTAAAACAAATTAAAGACCAAATAAAAAATCCTGGCCCCTGACTGATAGTCTCCTGACACGTGGAATGAATAAGTCAAGTCTTTGAATGGCCTTATCACAACGTCATGCTAATTACTAAGACCTGCTTGGCGTCTAGCACTACACAGTGTTAAACATTCAACACGTCGTGCTAATTACTAAGACCTGCATGCCGCTGCTATCCGGCACTACACTGTGTTAAACATTCAACACGTCATGCTAATTTCTAAGGCCTGCGTGCTGCTGCTACCTGGCACTGCACCGTCTTAAACATTCAACATGTTGTGCTAATTACTAAGGCCTGCATGACAACAGTGTTAAACATTCAACACATTGTGCTAATTACTAAGACCGGCATGCCACTGATACCCGGCACTACACTGTGTTAAACATTCAACACGTCATGCTAATTTCTAAGGCCTGCGTGCCGCTGCTACCCGGCACTACACTGTGTTAAACATTCAACATGTCGTGCTAATTACTAAGGCCTGCATGCCGCTGCTACCCGGCACTACATTGTGTTAAACATTCAACATGTCGTGCTAATTACTAAGGCCTGCATGACGCTGCTACCTGGCACTACAGTGCTCTGCCAATTTGGATTTCCACCGCTGTGTATAACTTACAGCGTCATCAAAGGCCGGTTGCTCTCATACCATGTCTATGTGGTGTGGGAGCTTAAAAATCCCTTGGGTCGGTAAAAGTGTAGACCTCAGACTTTCTATCGACCAGCAGTGGAATGAGGAAGACCAGTCGTCTATGACTGAAATTTCCCCTGCTTAAACAACTAATGGAACAAAAAAACAACAACAAAAAACATTCAACACCTTGTGCTAATTACTAAGGCCTGCGTGTCACTGTTACCCGGCACTACAGTGTTAAACATTCAACACGTCATGCTAATTACTAAGACATGTGTTTCGGCACTACACATTCAACACTTCACGGCCTCAACCATCCTACAAAAACATGCGTTTAATCCATAAAGTCAAAATTAACTGTTCTGCAGCAGGATATACTGAACATGTCGCACCAGGCTACTCACATGCCCTCGATTTGACCGGAAACGCGCACATTTACCCCGGTTCCTGTTCCTACAAAGTAGGTCATACCTCAATCGTTAAATTTGGTTACGTGGGATATTGAGTCCACATCTGACCTGGTAAAGTAGGTCTAATCGTATAGAATCGCGAGTACGGACGTATAAATTCTCCATGGTTTACAATGGACACACTGCAACACGATGAACACTGTAATGGTGTATATAGGCAGCCAAGACGAGAATGATGGGGGGGGGGGCGGTTTGAGAAATTCTTTTTAGATGAAATCGATTAAAATCAAGGAGGTAGCCCAAGAGGCTTGTGTGTGTATACGTATATATATATTTGTATATACATATATATATATATGTATGAGTTATTTTCTCAAACTGGGCACCACATATTTGGTTTTCACGTTACGATGGTGATAATTAATTTTCTTTTTTATTATTCATAGCAAGTTAAATAGTTATTGTTGCCTCTGTGTATTATGTATTTTAGCAATACTATATATATGAAGAGTTCAGTCGCAAAATCTCCACGTAAACGCCAATCCAAAAATGTAGTTTAAATAACAGATTTGTATCCGAAAATAATTTTAATTCTCACATGGTTATGGAGCAATGAACAAAAGAGTAGGAATATGACAAAAGAAGATTTTGAAGGTTTGATTCCAATGTTTATCTCAATTTTTGGATTGGCGTTTACATGGTTTTGCGCCTGAACTCTTCAATATATTTAACCTATCGCACAAGAGATATCAAAAGTTTACTTGTATGATTTTGTGGTAAAGTGAAAATTTACACATTCACACCATGCATTTACCTCAACTTTTTTTAAACTGTTTTCTTGTCAAATATATCATTTGCATAATTGAAATCAGTAAAATCTTGTTTGACTTTGTTGTGTACGTTAAATTGTTTTACATGTGTCTTTGATTTCCATGTTACACGAGTGATATTAACATATTGCTCAATTATTATAAGAATATTGCATGTAAATCAAAAAGCGAAATAGTTTTGTTTCAACTCTAACATATGCATAACCTACAAACCTTCATAGGAACATGGATTCTGCTATTATTTGGAATGTTTTTTGCTATTACTTGGAAGGTTTTCACGTCACACTTTAGTACCCAGTTTCAAAGAATGATTGCGCTATACTAGACTGCCATGCTCTCAAGTTGTATACACATAGTACATCACTTCCGAGATACCAAAGTTGAGCTGAGGCTGCATCTTGCAATCAGAATAACAAAATAATAATAAAATCTTTTCACGATTAAAACAAATACAATGAATACCGCAAGAGATTTTTTTTTTCGATGTATATAAAAAACCACAAATGCTGAATAACAAAATAACCAATATACTTCAGTCATTAAATCACTCCCTCCCCCCCAAAAAAGGAATATGTTCCTTTTCTATAATTAAAAACGAAATCACGTGTTTAAAAACACCTAATTAAGAAACAATGATTCAAGCTGCATAGTCCGATGAAAACATCTAATTTTCAAAACCAAAACAAGTATCTAGATTTGATTCTAATCTAACTTAGATACTGCTGCACTTATTAAACATTTGTCGCCACATAGAAGGGAATGCTGAGTCAAGTTAATAGAACCTGTTAAGGCAGAAGCCTATGGTGTTAGAGTTTTGGCAAGCTTGCCAAAATTAATTTTGCACATTTGCACTTCAAATATCTCAAAAGTTAACCATTTAAAGTAAAAATTACTTCAAGCTAAAGTAAGGTAGATTATAGTAGCCAACCTAACATATTTATCTCAGAAAATGACAGAAACTCAAAACTATCGGACTATGCAACTTTAAAACAAAAACAAATAACAAAAGCATGCGGCTTCCATAATTGTGACCATGGGAAATCCAGCGGGGAATGTCTTTTTTTAATGTACTTTATTTTAAAAACAACAAAACAACAAAAACAATAAAATGAACTTTAAAATTAAAATGAAACAATGAATAAAAATATTATTTTAAATTATAATTTCTGTTTTTTTTAAGAATCCAAAACAAATATATAAAACAAAGAAAAATATTATTTTTAATTCAAATTTGGTGGGTTTTTTGTGAATGTAAAAAGAGGGGCGTGATGAGATGATGGATGCTGCCGGAAAGTGATGACTGGCTGCGCATGCGTCATGTGCATGTACGCACACTATGTATGCACACTACACGCGCACACTGCATGTATGCACACTGTACATACATTGCACACACATGTACATTGCGCATGCACACTGCACATGTACACATGCTGCACATGTATGTACACTGCACATGTATACACATGTGCATGTACGCACACTGCACTGACAATGCGCTTGCACACACACTGCACACTTAACACGCACACACACTGCGCACGCACATACACTGCACGCACGCCTCACGTGTTGTCACGCGACATGTTGTGCGCGGTGAAGTTGAGCGACGTGGTCCAGCTGTTCTTGAGCGCCTCGTTGAACTTGTCCTGGAAGTCGAGGCGCGCAGTGTCGTCCGACTCGTGCGGCTTGAGCGTGTTGCGCAGGTAGTGGATGTCCTTGATGCAGCTCAGCTGAGGGATGCCTGTGTTCATCATCATCATGAACAGGCTGATCAGGAAGTGTGAGTGTCGCCGCAGGATCATGTACGCGTCCTCGCACAACTTCCGGAACCTGTTGGAAAGTGGCGGAGGACAGTTACTTCCGGAACTTGTTATGTTACGGTTAGAAAGTGGCAGAGGACAGTTACTTCCGGAACATGTTAGTGTTAGAAAGTGGCGGAGGACAGTTACTTCTGGAACATGTTAGTGTTAGAAAATGGCGGAGGACAGTTACTTCCGGAACTTGTTAGTGTTACTGTTAGAAAGTGGCGGTGGACAGTTACTTCCGGAACCTGTTAGTGTTAGAAAGTGGCAGAGGACAGTTACTTCCGGAACATGTCAGTGTTAGAAAGTGGGTGGAGAACAGTTACTTCCGGAACCTGCTAGTGTTAGAAAGTGGTGGAGGGCAGTTACTTCGGGAACCTGTTAGTGTTAGAAAGTGAGGGAGGACAGTTACTTCCGTGACCTGTTAGAAACTTGGTTGGTTGTTGGAGCTTTACGTCCTGGCAATACCTAAGGTCATATCAGGACTGGTACCTACCGACTTGTGGCAGCGTGCACTCATGGGGCCTTTATAGTACTGCCCCACTGGGAAATCAGGCACATTATCCTGACACTGAGCTAACCAGTCCTTGCCCTATCATAATAGTGCTGAGCGCCAGGCTAGGAAGTGACAAGTATAAATTTTAACATCATTGTTTTGACTCGGCTCGGATCCGAACTCCCGAGCTTCTGAACGGGGTACCTGCACTCTACCGATTCGGCCACCGCGTCCAGTCGGTCCATGCGTTGATTGTAAGTAAGGTGTATGTGGGAAGATGAAGAAGAAATGAAGAGAGAGAAGGAGGAGAATGAAGGAAAAACCGTACTGTCATCAATATCGGTATTTACCTTTCCATCTAGTCGTTGTTTTCCCAAAACTGAAGTTCTGTATTAATACCGTACTGTCATCAATATCTGTATTTACCTTTCCATCTAGACATTGTTTTCCCAATACTGCAGTTCTGGTTTAATACCGTACTATCATCAATAAATGTATTTACCTTTCCATCTAGTCGTTGTTTTCCCAATACTGCAGTTCTGTATTAATACCATACTGTCATCGATATCTGTATTTACCTTTCAATCTTGTTGTTTTCCCAATACTGCAGTTCTGTATTAATAAGGTACTGTCATCAATATCTGTATTTACCTTTCAATCTAGTCATTGTTTTCCCAATACTGCCGTTAATAAGGTACTGTCATCAATATATGTATTTACCTTTCCATCTAGTCGTTATTTTCCCAATACTGCAGTTCTGTATTAATACCGTACCATCATCAATATATGTATTTACCTTTCCATCTAGTCGTTGTTTTCCCAATACTGCAGTTCTGTATTAATACCATACTGTCATCAATATCTGTATTTACCTTTCCATCTAGTCATTGTTTTCCCGATACTGCCGTTAATAAGGTACTGTCATCAATATATGTATTTACCTTTCCATCTAGTCGTTGTTTTCCCAATACTGCAGTTCTGTATTAATAAGGTACTGTCATCAATATCTGTATTTACCTTTCAATCTAGTCATTGTTTTCCGCGATACTGCCGTTAATAAGGTACTGTCATCAATATATGTATTTACCTTTTCATCTAGTCGTTGTTTTCCCAATACTGCAGTTCTGTATTAATACCGTACTGTCATCAATATCTGTATTTACCTTTCCATCTAGTCGTTGTTTTCCCAATACTGCAGTTCTGTATTAATAAGGTACTGTCATCAATATCTGTATTTACCTTTCAATCTATTCATTGTTTTCCCAATACTGCCGTTAATAAGGTACTGTCATCAATATATGTATTTACCTTTCCATCTAGTCGTTATTTTCCCAATACTGCAGTTCTGTATTAATACCGTACCATCATCAATATATGTATTTACCTTTCCATCTAGTCGTTGTTTTCCCAATACTGCAGTTCTGTATAATACCATACTGTCATCAATATCTGTATTTACCTTTCCATCTAGTCATTGTTTTCCCGATACTGCCGTTAATAAGGTACTGTCATCAATATATGTATTTACCTTTCCATCTAGTCGTTGTTTTCCCAATACTGCAGTTCTGTATTAATAAGGTACTGTCATCAATATCTGTATTTACCTTTCAATCTAGTCATTGTTTTCCGCGATACTGCCGTTAATAAGGTACTGTCATCAATATATGTATTTACCTTTTCATCTAGTCGTTGTTTTCCCAATACTGCAGTTCTGTATTAATACCGTACTGTCATCAATATCTGTATTTACCTTTCCATCTAGTCGTTGTTTTCCCAATACTGCAGTTCTGTATTAATAAGGTACTGTCATCAATATCTGTATTTACCTTTCAATCTATTCATTGTTTTCCCAATACTGCCGTTAATAAGGTACTGTCATCAATATATGTATTTACCTTTCCATCTAGTCGTTATTTTCCCAATACTGCAGTTCTGTATTAATACCGTACCATCATCAATATATGTATTTACCTTTCCATCTAGTCGTTGTTTTCCCAATACTGCAGTTCTGTATTAATACCATACTGCCATCAATATCTGTATTTACCTTTCCATCTAGTCATTGTTTTCCCGATACTGCCGTTAATAAGGTACTGTCATCAATATATGTATTTACCTTTCCATCTAGTCGTTGTTTTCCCAATACTGCAGTTCTGTATTAATAAGGTACTGTCATCAATATCTGTATTTACCTTTCAATCTAGTCATTGTTTTCCCCGATACTGCCGTTAATAAGGTACTGTCATCAATATATGTATTTACCTTTCCATCTAGTCGTTGTTTTCCCAATACTGCAGTTCTGTATTAATACCGTACTGTCATCAATATCTGTATTTACCTTTCCATCTAGTCGTTGTTTTCCCAATACTGCAGTTCTATATTAATAAGGTACTGTCATCAATATCTGTATTTACCTTTCAATCTATTCATTGTTTTCCCGATACTGCCGTTAATAAGGTACTGTCATCAATATATGTATTTACCTTTCCATCTAGTCGTTATTTTCCCAATACTGCAGTTCTGTATTAATAAGGTACTCTCATCAATATCTGTATTTACCTTTCAATCTAGTCGTTGTTTTCCCAATACTGCAGTTCTGTATTAATACCGTACCGTCATCAATATCTGTATTTACCTTTCCATCTAGTCGTTGTTTTCCCAATACTGCAGTTCTGTATTAATAAGGTACTGTCATCAATATCTGTATTTACCTTTCCATCTAGTCGTTATTTTCTCAATACTGCAGTTCTGTATTAATACCGTACTGTCATCAATGTCTGTATTTACCTTTCCATTGCTTGATCGTTGCTTGCGGGACCACGCTTGATGACATACACAAAGTCGTTGGTGAGTACAAAGGGGACTCGCTCCCGCCGTACTCCCAGCTTTGACTTGAAGTTACCCAGGAAATGTCCAAAGTCTATGTGGAACATCTGAAACAAATGCATATTAGTTAGCTTAAAGCTGAATAGTCTGATGAAAACATCAAATCTTTTCAAAACCAAAACAATTACCTAGATTTTAGTCTACATATCTAACTTAGATACATGTGCGCTTATTAAACAGTTGTCAGTACACAGAAGGGAATATTATACTGAGGCAATTTAATCAAATCTGTTACTGCAGAAGCCTATGGTGTCAGGAGTTTTGGCATGCTTGCCATTAGATAGACTAATGGTTAGGATGCCAGCCCTGGACTGGCAGAAGTCTGTGTTCTAATCCCGCTCTAGGCACAATGTCTCCTTCATTTGCAACCCCATCACGACACTATTATTATTTATATTCTTTTTAAAGAAGTAATTAGAAAAACGTTGAGCAGGGCTCAAAATGGAATTGTACCAAACCTTTGTTGATATTAAACTATATTATATATGGTAAATGAATGTAAGATGATATGGCCGGGAAAAACAGCGCCGAGGCGCTGAAAACAATACACCTTTATCTGCTGAATAAAATGATCATTTACAAAAAAAGAAAATGTTTACAAAAAAAGATTTAAAATCCTGAGAAATAAGTAGGTCTTTTATTTCTTTCTTATTTTTCTTTTTTTTATGTGTGTGGCCTTACCTGTCCATTGCGCTTCAGCATGATGTTGTCGCTGTGTCGATCCCCGATGCCCAACACGTAGGTGACCACGCAGTACCCAGCACACGACAGCGTGAACTCCTCAATCGCCTTGTTCATGCTGCAGCAGCCAAGACCAGCAAATCAGCGCCACCTTCCTGAGCCACAACCACATTCAAACAGTCCCCACCACTCTCCCGCCCTCCCTCCATCTTCTCCCTTTCCATACAGCCTCAAGAAGACCCCCTAAACCCCACCCCCCATAACTCCCCCCCCCCATTACCTCTCATGCTAACCCCGAAAAGAGGTTTACATCCGGGCAACATCTAAGGTCATATCAGGACTGTTACCGACTTGTGACAGTGCGCGCTCATGGCGACATTATAGTGCTGCTGCCCCACTGGGAAATCAGGCCGCCAGCACCATGACCTGATATCCCACTCAGTCACATTTTCCTGACACTGAGCTAACCAGTCCTTGCCCTATCCTATTAATGCCGAGTGCCAGGCTAGGAAGCGAGAAGAGAGTATCAATTTTATAAGTGATTGGTTTGACTCGACAGGGAACTGAACTCCCGATCTCCCGCATGCCCACCGAAAAAAAAAGGAGTAGGCCTACAATAAACAACAGCAAAAACTACATCCCCCACTAACCCTCCACCTCCACCCTAAATCCGAAAAAAGGAGTACAATAAACAACAAAAACTATAAAAGCAAAGTGAATAATGTTACGTAATATTTGAACGGCCCTAACACCTGACTGAACTAATAAAGCATGTACTAACCACAAAGCTATAGTTGACCCGAGATTTGTCCGGCACATTTGGTCAAATTTCAAGGCCTTTTCATGGTATTTTCAAATTTAAGGCCTTTTCAAGGTTGTGCGAAACCTGAACTAACGCTGTCAGTGAAGCAGTCATTTAAAACTGAATGTGCAGCTGAAGTAGCTGTTAAACTGCGTGATTGTGTTAACATTAAACTGTCTGATTGTATGTCCATAAGTACTTATATTGTAACGGTAAGATTGTGCGAACCCTGATTTGGTGAGGCGCCGCCTGGAGGAAAGGAGGGGAATTAGGGGAGCTGCTTGGAAGTAAGCCTCCCACTCTCCAGACCGCGCCCCAGCCTCCAGTAACCCAAGTAGAAAGGAACATATCATAAGGAAGGTTACGGGAGCAATATTAGCATAGCAGAACAATAATAAGACAGGAGAATTACATAGATGAATAATATTTGCATACGTACTTTATACCTCACATAACCTTTGTTTTATATTAATTACCTTTCGGCGTCCTTGCCATCATGCAGCCACTTCCAGAGACTATCCTTCTTGAAGGCTGCAGTCACGGCTAGGCCTGCATTCCTTTTCTGGATGTTGGCGATTGTGTCAGAGTCCAGCACAATCTCTATAAGGCCCTCCTCATGTCCTGTTGCCAGACAGCCATACGCGTTCATCCTGTGGAACCGCCAAAGAACATGTACAAATTTACAGGGTCCGTAAACATGGTTGGTTGGTTGTTAAGAGTTTTTACGTCCTGACAAAAACATCTAAGGTCATATTAGACATCTACGGTCATATTAGGACGGCTACCAACTTGTGACAGTGCACACTCATGGCGACTTTATAGTGCTTCTGCACTTGGAGATCACGCCACCAGCACCATGATCTGATACCCCACTCAGTCACATTATCCTGATGCTGAGCCGGTCATTGTCCTATCCTAATAATGCCGAGCGCCTGGCTAGGAAGCGATAAGTATAAATTTGTATGTCATTGATTTGACTTGACACATGCAAAGATATGGAATTCATGGCTATCTCGAGGTTTTTCAAGGCTTTTTTTATATATAGAAATTCAAAACTATTTTCCTTTCGATTTCAGGGGGGAAAATAACAATGGCGAATGGCGAATGGCGATTTCGGACTAATTTAGATCAGTGGGGACAGTTTAATGGAATTCAAGGCTTTTCAAGACTAAATTCCTAAAATAGGTAAAGTGCAAGGCTATTCAAGGCTTTTCAAGGCCCTCAAATGGGTCAAATGAAGTTCAAGACTTTTCAAGACTTTTCAGGCCCCGTACGGACCCTGCATTTAGCTGGGTTGTGTTAACTACTAAAATGCACTACAGCAGTTCACATGCTCAGCTTCACCTGGGCCGATTCAGCCACTTCCAGAATTCCTCGCTGTGTAGCGTACAGGCTCAGCTTTACCTGGGCCGATTCATCCCACTTTTGGGATTCTGCCCAGTGTAGTGCGCATGCTCAGCTTTACCTGGGCCGATTCACGCCATATCTGGGATTCCACCCGGTATATTGTGCATGCTCAGCTTTACCTGGGCCGATTCACGCCATATCTGGGATTCCACCCGGTATACCATGCATGCTCAGCTTTACCTGGGCCGATTCACGCCATATCTGGGATTCCACCCGGTATACCATGCATGCTCAGCTTTACCTGGGCCGATTCACGCCATATCTGGGATTCCACCCGGTATACCATGCATGCTCAGCTTTACCTGGGCCGATTCACGCCATATCTGGGATTCCACCCGGTATACCATGCATGCTCAGCTTTACCTGGGCCGATTCACGCCATATCTGGGATTCCACCCGGTATACCGTGCATGCTCAGCTTTACCTGGGCCGATTCACACCATATCTGGGATTCCACCCGGTATGCCATGCATGCTCAGCTTTACCTGGGCCGATTCACGCCATATCTGGGATTCCACCCGGTATACCGTGCATGCTCAGCTTTACCTGGGCCGATTCACGCCATATCTGGGATTCCACCCGGTATACCATGCATGCTCAGCTTTACCTGGCCCGATTAACGCCACTTCTGGGATTCTGCCCAGTGTAGCGTGTATGCTCAGCTTTACGTGGCTCGATTACGCAAGAAGAGTTCTAATCTTGTAGCGATCGAACTCCAATATCATTGTATCCTATACCTAGTACCCCCCCTTCCTCCTACTCCTCCCCACCTTGTACTCTTCACAATAGACACTACTGTAGCAGTCTGCACTGATCTTTCGGGATAGGAGCCACAAAGACAGGTAGGCATGGAGAGGGTGATAACATCAGGGAGCGTACGTGGTGTAAAGGTTAACACACTAGCCCGGAATGCAAGAGGTGTGGGTTCGAATGCTAGTCCAGGCGCAATATGCACCTCCCAGTAACCCCACTGCTTTTGCTTGGTTTTAGACTCGGTTATTCTTCACCTGTACTCTGAGTAGAGGTGAATCTTATATCTACTTCTCAGTACTTACCGCAGGTCCAGGCCTTCCTCGGAGTCTCGCCATAGTGACTCCATGATGCGCAGAATCTGCAGTGTCAGCATATCCTGACGTAAATCTATGCAAAACAGACAGAAAAATACCCGTTCTTAAAGCTGCATGGAATTTTCAAAACTATGACAATTATCTAGATTTGATTCTATATATCTAACTTAGATACTGATGCACTTATTAAACATTTGTTGCCACATGGAAGGGACAACTGAGGCAATTTAATAGAACATGTTACTGCTGAAGCCTATGGTGTCAGAGCTTTGGCACCTATGCACACACGCCAAGTTGATAACTAATCAAACGCAGTTCTTGTAATAACTTGTACATGAATGACAGTGTAGCAATGTGGTGTTTCTACTGACAATTCCAAGTTTTTCCATTTGTGTCAGATTTTACAAGTCGTGATTAAATCTTTGTTTTACCATATATGTGCTCTATAATCTATTATGGGAATATAAACAAGGACACTATCTATCTTCAGTTCCCTATATTATAGTATACTCACTATATCCTATCAAACTGGCCCTGTGTAGTACAGTATTGGCCACACTGGCGCCACCTGTGAGGGGCTCTAAGCACTGTATGCCAGCTGCGGCTGGCCGTTATCGCCTATTGAGGATTTGCATCAAACGATTAGCACCACGTGACCAGTGCCTCGTCGGCCATCATAGTTGGATAGAAAGTACAGCCATAACACTGCCGATGCGGCAGGGGTTGTTAATATCGTTCCGATTTTGGGTTTAATTTGACCGAATTTCACTTTTTGAGTAAGCTACACAGTGTGCTATGTGTGTAACACAGTGTGTTATGTGTGTGTACACAGTCTGTTATGTGTGTAAACCACAGTGTGTTATGTGTGTGTACCACACAGTGTGTTATGTGTATTTCATAAATAACATTATTTCAACCCCCGAGTGAATATTCATGGTTCTAATTAACAGAATTAGAAAGTAGCAGTGAATAGATTCATGCTTTTTGTTTTGCTTACATTCGACAATATCGCCGCCGATGCGGCGTCGGCGTCAATATCGCTTGGATTTGGGGTTTAATTTGACTAGATTTCACTTTTTGAGTAAGCTTCTTTTTTCCCCCTTTTTTTTCCAAATTCTTTATTTCAGAAATTTATTCTCATAAATAACATTATTTCAACCCCCTACGTCACACGCAAATCCTCAATAGACCCGTTTGTACGGACAAACTTTTAACTTGTAAAATGCCTACAAGATCGCCAAGTGTCATGGGGGTGATGAAAATGGGAAATATTGTGCCTAGAGCGGGACTCGAACCCACATCTCTTTGCATTCCGGGTCAGGGAGCCTAGGTGGTGTAATGGTTAGCACACTACCCATGCCTACCTGTCTATGTTGTCACTTGCCGGAGAGGTCAGTGCAGACTACTACACTCATCCTCTTGGAATTGTAAGTCTTTTAATGCTTACAATTACATACATACAGGCAATGCACTAAAACATACATACACAGGGTAGGTTCAACAACCATACAGCGCATAGCTTGTACAGGATCCTGGTCATGGCACCAGTGTCATGGGGGTGATGAAAATGGGAAATATTGTGCCTAGAGCGGGACTCGAACCCACATCTTTTTGCATTCCTGGCCAGTGTGCTAACCATTACACCACCTAGGCTTCCTGACATCACCACACTACCCACGCCTACCTGTCTATGTTGTTACTTGCCGGAGAGGTCAGTGCAGACTACTACACTTGTATAAATACAGGAACATATCTGATTCTGGGTAGATCAATGGCCGATTTGTAATAATAACGTATCTTGCAGAAGTGCAAACTTTAATTTAATGTAACATTGGTTGCTCGGCTGGAAGATCACCCCGCGGGGAAGCCATACAGTGAGTGACCTTCTACTACGTGTTTGCGGTTACATCAAACTCAAAACTCAACCCACCGTCTCCCTTCTTGAACATGATGAAGACATCATGAGCACCCTCATCTTGGTTCTTCCACACCAACCACAGGGGTCGCTTCTTGGAATCCATGAACTTGCACGACTCTACTCTGTAAGAGTACAGTGGGTGGTCTACGCTTAGTCTTTTGCATATTGGTGTTTATTTGTTTGTTTGTTTGAGTTTTACATGCTGGCAAAGCATCTAGGGTCATATCAGGACGGGTACCGACTTGTGACAGTGCGCACTCATGGCGGCTTTATGGTGACGATATGACCTTAGATGTGGCCATGATTGATTGATTGGCGGTTGCTTTACGCCGTGTCGGCAGCATAGGCCATATTCACGGCGAGAAATGTTTGTTTTTGATTGATTGATGGTTTCTTTACGCCGTGTCGGCAGCATAGGCCATATTCACGGCGAGAATTGTTTGTTTTTTATTCAACCATCGCTTTTACAGAATGTAAAAGCACAGAATCAATTTTGTGTCAGTACACTGTGGATCTAAAAAGCTCACAGTTGCATAATTTGTGGCTAAAGGAAATAAGAATTAAGATAAAAGCTAAAGGTTGCTAATGGATCTAATTTGTTTAAGGGACTATATGTGATGATATAGACCAGCTGCCCTTAAAAAGGCTAAAATGTTTTCTTGTTTTACTTTTGTGAAAATGTCATGCATGCTGCTTGCAGTGTAAAACTGTTGGCGCAGGGCCAAGAAATCTTCACAACTCAACAAAATGTGTTTGAGTGTAAGTCGGGACTGACACCCAATACATTCAGGGGGAGGGTCCCCCTTGAACAGAAAAGCATGTGTAAACCGCGAGTGGCCAATACGGCAGCGGCTAAGGACCACTTGGTCCCGCCGACCAGGACGTTAAACTCCCAAGAAACAAAACAGATGTAGTAGTCACATTGCACATGTAGTAGTTAGTAAGACCAGAAGCGTTGATCGAATTAGTTAGTAAGACAGGCATCCCATGTCATATCAAGATGGGTACCGACTTGTGACTTTATAGTGGTGCCCAACTGGGAAATCAGGCTGCCCGCACCATGACCCAAATTCCCACTCAGTCCCGTTATCATGATACTGAGCTAACCAGACCTTGCCCGATCCTATTAATGCCGAGCGCCAGGCTAGGTAGTGACAAGTATCAATTTTGTACATGGTTTGAATCGGCCATGCTAGCTACCGAGTGGAGTGGAGAGATGGGGATAGGAGGACAGGGAGAGAGTTAGGGGGGGTTGGGGGGGGGGGGAGGGATGAGAGGGGTGAGGGCGAAAGAGAGGGTAGAGAGTGGGGAGAGGGGGGGAAGAAAGAGGGGGGGAAGAGAGAGAGAGGTGGAAGAGAGGAGGGAGAGAGGGACAAAGGGGGGAAAGGGGGAGAACGGGGGGGAGAGAGGGAGAAAGGGGGGGGGGGGAGAGGGAGGGGGAAGACGAGAGGGCGAGCAAAAGAAGAATATGAAAATAGCTGTTAGTACCACAAGTTAAGTAACGTGCACTGCTTTCTCGAAATATGTCTCGCCCAGAGAAGAGTCTGAAGCAGTGCCAGATTTAGATGAGGCCCATCCCAAAGGCATATGACAGTGTCAATATTATTCTACACCCTGGCCGGAATCCCCTTGCCCCTAGATTTTTAGGCCCTAGGCTTCAGCCTGCCAAGCCTGTAGGTAAATCTGGCACTGGTCTGAAGGGAAGCTGAGCAAGCACCAGCCAGAGCCGCGTTCAGGGTGAACCTCAGAGTCTCCACGTCTTTTTTTGCAAGGGTGCGCCTCGGAGTCAACTCTGAGACGGCTCCACGTCTTTTTTTTTATAGCAAATTTGCATTCAGGGTGCGCCTCAGAGTCAACTCTGAGACGGCTCCACATCTTTTTTTAATAGCAAATTTGCATTCAGGGTGCGCCTCGGAGTCAAATCTGAGACGCCTCCACGTCTTTTTTTTATAGCAAATTTGCATTCAAGGTGTGCCTCGGAGTCAACTCTGAGACGGCTCCACATCTTTTTTCTATAGCAAATTTGCATTCAAGCTGTGCCTCGGAGTCAACTCTGAGACGGCTCCACGTCTTTTTAGCAAATTTGCATTCAGGGTGCGCCTCGAAGTCAACTTTTAAAGAAGTCAGCTTTTAAAGTAGGAGGCAAAAATCGCCTCAAAAATGGCCGTCGGTTTCAGCCAATCAGAGTTGTTCTTTCAATTGCAAATGGCCACACCCTATGGAGGCTGCCATTTTTGGGGCACCCGACAGCTAAAGTCGTTCAGACTAGTTAGCGTGATGTCCGGGATTTCTCGGAGGCGTCTCCAAGGCATACCCTGATTGATTGATTGGTGGGTTTTTTACGCAGTGTCGGCAGCATAGGCCATATTCACGGCGAGGCGTACCCCAAACGCCGCCCAGGACCTACCTGAGACCCTTGAGTCGGTGGGACGGGTCCAGAGAACTGGGTAGGTCAGAGAGAACCTCGGCGAAGCTCTTTTGACTTAGCATCTTTCTCATCTTCTCGAAGGCGACCTTTTTCTCTGCCGGATTCTGTGGCAAGATTTCAAAGGAACAAGAGACTGTGGTCATTCCCGTGACATTTGTATTATAGAATTTATTTTTTATTTTTTTTAATAGCCAATCAAATAGTTTATCATTACTGGCATAGGGGCAGGGAGGAACGAGGAAGCATAGGTGGGAATGACATAACTTTATTCTCATGACAATCTCATCCAATGACGGTCTCGGTTACAGTACTTCGTGTTTGAGCATGCCCGCAGGCAAAGTCTGACATGAACATGAAGTTATGCGAGTCATTAATGTAATCGTCAAGAACATATGTACAATGTTTTTTTATGAACGTAACATTTCATCAGGTGGGGGAGATACATCACAATATAGCAATACAATATATCAACACAATATATGAGGATCATGAGTGAAGTGAGTAAGAAGACTCATCAATGATCTAAGTAGTGATCAGGTGGATCACTGGGGTTTTTAGGGTAATTGATCAGGTTTGCTTGATCTTATCAACACATGTATATTAAGATAGTGCTGAGTGGCTGATAGGAGAAATTAACCTATTCATAGTTTTAGGAAAATTACGGGGAGGTCGTTTTTGAATCATTAAATGTTTTTTTGTTTTTATTTGTCTCGTTGTGTTTGATCTATATCGAGACAAGTGGTAGTGGGTGGTGGGTTTTTTCAGTGGAGATGTGTAGCTGACGAGTGTCAGTGGAAGAGTGAGGAGGTGTGTGCGACACGGAGTTGGCGGGAGAGTGAGGGAGGGGGCCTGTGATTGGCTGGAGAGGATTAGGCCATCAGGGTAGTGGTGGGCTGGTAATTGACAGGTGGGCGTGACTGCTTCACTGGCCTCCCCCTGCCCCCCAGCAATGACAGCAAATGACCACCTCCGTGGTCATTTAACTCATCTAATCTATTCCACAAAATGTATCAAAAGTATGTTTGTATGATTTTGTGCTTAAGGGGAAAATGTGAAAATATACATGAACAGTTTTTCAACTTTTTCTTGTAAGACACAATCTTGTTGCTTGACTATAATCAATCAAAGCTTGTTTGAATTTGTTGTGTATGCTAAAATGATGTTCTGGATGTGTGCTTAAAGCTGCATAGTCCGATGAAATATCAAATTTTCAAAACCAAACCAATTATCTAGATTTGATTTGACATATCTAACTTAGATACTGATGTACTTATTACGCATTTGTTTCTGCGTAGAAGGGAGTACTGAGTCAATTTAACAGAATATGTTACTGCAGAGAAGTCTATGGTGTCAGAGTTTCGGCAAGCTTGTCAAAACTACTTTTCCATGTTTGTACTCAAAATATCTCCAAAGTATACCATTTAAAATAAAAGTAACTTTGAACTAATGTAAAATAGATACTAGTGATTGATCTAATATATTTATCTCAGAAAAAATACAGAAATTCAAAACCATCGGACTATGCAATTTTAATTTCCATGTTCCACAGAACATATTAATGTATTACTTAATTTGTATAAGATTAACATAAAAAAGTGAAATAGATTCTTTTTTTCAACTCTGACATATGCACAACATGTAAACCTTCACAATCATATGAACATGGATTCTGCTGTTTTCACTATTGGTGTCCATGTCACAAATGTTGTATCCAGTTTCAGAGAGGGCCGGGATATAGAGAAGCACTCACTGATATGTTCTTTTCAATGTTGAGGCAGCAGTAGCTGAGTTTATCGAGCGCTGCGACTTGTTTACTCAGTAGCTTCACATGACCGATGGAGCCGTGGCAGTACGCCTCCAAGATCATCCCGTAACGCACGGACACAGACTGCACATGCATCTCAGACCTGCAAAAGACAACATAACCATGGTTATTAACTCTAATTATACAACACACACCCTCAGGATCACCCCGTAACGCACAAACACGGTTATTTTCAATGGGAGTGACGGTGGTAGTCATGCTCGTGCCAGGTTGGTTTGCCTGCCTGCCAACAAACCTTAGTTGCCCAGGCTGCTGCAGCTCCAGCGAGACTGGGCGAGAGTAGCGCTTAGCAGGACGACATACTCCTGGCACTCCATTAAATAATATTAATATAATGTATTTATATAGCACAATTAGACAACAGGATCATCCCGTAACACATGGACATTGACTGCACATGCATCTCAGATCTGCACGAGACAACATAATCACAGTTATTCATGCTAATTATACAACACACGCCCTCAGGATAATCCCATAACACATGGATACTGACTGCATGTGCATCTCAGACCTGCACGAGACAACATAACCAGTTATTCATGCTAATTATACAACACACACCCTCAGGTCATCCCATAACGCAACGGACACTGTCTGCATGTGCATCTCAGACCTGCACGAGACAACATAACCACAGTTATTCACGCTAATTATACAACACACACCCTCAGGATCATCCCATAACACGTGGATAGTGACTGCACGTGCATCTTAAACTTGCATGGGACAAGACAACTACAAGTGTTTTAGCTGAGATTTACTTTGGTTTATTAGGCCTTTATATCCGAGCAACCATGTATTTTACACGACCTTTTCCATAAAAACAATTTCTTCTCAGACATAAGCTTCTTCGCTTAACTGTAATCAATAAAATCTTGTCATATATACATACATGCCACACGATTAAAGTAAAATTTTGTTCAAGTAAATAACAGAAATCTTAAAATGTGAATATCTTGAAAAGTAAGCAAGATAGAACCTTTCTGTTCTTTTGTGTGTTATTCTACATTTAACTAGCACTGTGTGATTAACCATAATTAACTGTCCCGATTAAAGATTTTTTAAATGACTGCCAGTACCTGCCTACACATATACCCAAATATAGTAAAGCTTGTTTTATTTAACAATGCCTCTGAAGCACATTGATTTTCATATCATCAGCTATTGGACGTCAAACATATGGTCCTTCTGGCATATTTCTTTGCAGGAAACCTGTGCTGCCACATAGTCTACTCTTTCCAACAAGCAGCAAGGTGTCTTTTATATGCACTTTCCCACAGACAGGACAGCACATACCACAACTTTTGATGAACCAGTTGTGGACCACCGGTTGGAACTTAAAATAGCCAAAACAGGAAATAGGTCCACTGAGCAGGATCGATAGGATGACCGACACCTTCACAGGTGGTTGGACACTCTACCGCTTGAGCTACGTCAGGCTCCCATTCTATTATGCCCATATATGGTCAGTGAAACCCGCAGCGACTTACTTGAGGAGCCAGAAGAAGACGTGACCGACGCGCTGACTGCGGAGAGCTCGCTTCAACAGGAACTGCACCAGGTTGCAGTCTATGTACGACTCGTACTTCAGCACCTGCACCAGCTGCAGCAGGTACTGGCACAGGTCAAGGTCACTGCAAGGTCAAGGGCACTGCAAGGGTCACAAACACTGAACAGCGCGCAGATAATCACAACGCACAGGTCAAGGTCACTGTTGCAAGGTCACAAACACGGAACAGCGCGCGGATCAGCGAATCACGATGCACAGGTCAAGGTCACTGTTGCAAGGTCACAAACACAGCACAGCGCGCGGATCAGCGCAACACAACGCAACGGTCAAGGTCACTGCTGCAAAGTCACAAACATACCACAGCGTGCGGATCATCAGTTGGTTGTTGGTTGGTTGTTGGGAGTTTTATGTACTGGCCACATCTAAGGTCATATCAGGACGGGTACCGACTTTTGACAGTGCACACTCATGGCAACTTTATTATTTTATATAATGCTGTCCCACTGGGAGATCAGGCTACCAGCACCATGACCTGATATCTCACTCAGTCACATTATCTTGAAACTTAGCCAACCAGTCCTTGCCCTATCCTATTAATGCCGAGTGCCAGGCTACGAAGCGAGAAGTATCAATTTTATTGGTTTGACTCGACCGAGAATCGAACTCCCGATCTCGCTGGCAGGGGCCGGGAGACTGAAAGGTCACAAACAAGGGCAGAGGAACTAAAAGGTCACAAAACAAAGGCAAGGTTAATGAAAGGTGTACTGAAAGGTCAGAATCTAGGGAAGGGTTAATTAAAGGTCACAAAGAAGGGCAAGCATACTGAAAAATACCAAAAAAAGGGCGGACCATTGATGACCGAGAAAGTTGTGGGGTTGGAGAAGGGGTGCTTTCTATTAGTGGGGTTTATTTTGTATTATAACTCTGATTTTTTAATTACAGAAAAAAAGTTAATTGATAGCTTTACAACTTCCATTTACAGAGTTTGTACCAAGGCAGAAATAAAAATCCTACTTTTGTACAACCAAAATCTTAGTTTTCTTCCATTACTTAAATAAGGGGGAGGGGGCGGAAAGAAACAGTCAGACAATTGACAATATATATTCTGAACAAAGTAACTTTTATATCATTAGCATTCCAAAGAATTTATGACATTCAAGTTAAGTTTAGGACAAGAAATGTAAGCAAAATCCGATGGATTCGTCTGGGAAATAAGGCAAAATTATCAAAAATCTGAATTTATCCAACAAATACGTCATTGACCGATGAAAGTTGGATAATCCAACTCTGTGCAAACACTGCATTTAGTTCTATTAGCATCTTACCTGAGTGCACTGAGGCACTCAACAGCAAAGTTCCTGACGGCTCGGTCTGCGTAGTTGAAGTCTAGCAGCTCGAGGGCAGTTCGCGGAGACATTGTCTTGGGCCACTGTTTGAGGAGGTCCTAAAAGGAACAGACAGACACAGGTTTTGTAGTAGAACAGAACGTGGACAATTAGTAAAACGTGGAATTAGACCCAAAATGTTTGGTTCTTGTAAAACAGAAAGGATAGAAAAAATGTGACTGGTTGTGTTCTGCGTATTTATCTACATGAATTAGTGCCGCATGGACGTGGTTATTACAAAACAGAAAGGGTAGAAAACCCAAGACTGATTGTGCCCTGTGTATTTATGGATAGAAAACCCTGCGACTGATCGTTGCGCCCTGCGTATTCATCTTCGTGCATGAGCGCCACCTGGATGTGGTTGTTACAAAAGAGAAAGGATAGAAAACCCATGACTGATTGAGCCCTGCGTATTTATGGATAGAAAACCCCAGTGAGTGATCATTGCGCCCTGCGTATTCATCTACCTGCGCGAGCATCACTTAGACATGGGTTATTACAAAACAGAAAGAATAGAAAACCCGAGACTGACTGCAGCCTGCATATTTATGGATAGAAGACCTGTGACTGATAGTGCCTCGCATATTTATCTATCTGCATGAGTGCCACTTGAATGTGGTTGTTATGAACCAGAAAGGATAGAAAACCCACAACTGATGGTGCCTTGCGTATTCATGGATAGAAAACCCGTGACCAATCATTGCACCCTACATATTCATCTACCTGCATGAGTGCCACCTAAACATGGTTATTATAAAAAAGAAGGGACAGAAAACCCGTAACTGATTGTGCCCTGGGTATTTATGGATAGAAAACCCCCACCAGTGATCATTGTGCCCTGTGTATTCATCTACCTACATGCGAGCCATCTGGACATGGGTTATTACATAACATGTGACTGATTGCACCCTGCGAATTTATGGATAGCAAACCCCTCGACTGATTGCACCCTGCGTATTTATGGATAAAAAAAAACCTGTAACTGACCATTGGGCCCTGCGTATCCAACTATCTGCGTGAGCATCACTTGGACATGGGTTATTATAATAAAACAGAAAGGATAGAAAACCTGCAACTGATTGAGCCCTGCGTATTTATGGATGGAAAACTTCATGACTGATTAAAGCACCCTGTATATTTATGAATAGAAAACCCTGTGAGTGATCATTGCGCCCTGCGTATTCATCTACCTGCATGAGGGCCACCTGGACGTGGTTGTTCCAGTCAACACAGAGGACGAGACGCGCCAGGCAGTTGGGGAAGTGGAAGCGGCATTCCTCCCGCAGCCTCCAGATGAGCTCCTTGTCCTGGTCGTGCAGCTCGGCGATCGGGTCCGCCTCGATCATGCCCCGCAGCGTCTCCAGGTGCTGTGTGTCGATCCCGCGCTGCGTGAGAGTTAGAAGGGCGAGGGGCGAGATTTAGAAGGGTGAGACGCGAGATTTAGAAGGGCGACGCGTGAGATTTAGATGGGTGAGACGCAAGATTTAGAAGGGTGATGCGCGAGATTTAGAAGGGCGACGCACAAGATTTAGAAGGGCAAGACGCAAGATTTAGAAGGGCAACATGCAAGATTTAGAAGGGCAATGCACAAGATTTAGAATGGCAATGCGCAAGATTTAGAAGGGAGATGTGCAAGATTTAGAAGGGCGAGGCGCGAGATGACAGTACAATACAGTAAAAGAGCCAGGCTGGGTGATTAATTATATATACACGAAACATTTTAAGTTAATTGAAAGTGGGAAGTGAGTGTACGAGTATGTTGGATCTTGTGCTGCGTGAGATTTAGAAGGGCGAGGCGCGACATAACAGTACAATAAAAGAGCCAGGTTTGGTGATTCTATATATAGATATACACAAAAGAGTTTAAGTTAATTGAAAGTTGGTGTGGGAAGGGATGGGGTGGAGGTGGGGAGTGTGTTTACTAGTATGTTGGATCTTGCGCTGCGCAACATTTAGAAGAGCGAGGTGCGAGATAACAGTACAATACAACGAGAGCCAGGCTAGGTGATTAATTATACTTACATTTATATAAAGGACAGATTTTAAGTTAATTGAAACAATGAAAGTAGGTGTGGGAGGGGTGGGGGTAGGGAACGGGTGTACAAGTATGTTGGATCTCATGTGCGAGAATTAGAAAGGCGAGGCGCGAGATAACAGTACAGTACAAGAGCCAGGCTGGGTGGGTAATTATATATACACAAAACATTTAAAGTTAATTGAAAGTGGGTGTGGGTTGGGAGGGGAGGAGGTGGGGGTAGGGATTGAGTGTACTAGTACGTTGAATCTCGCGCTGCATGTGATTTAGAAGCGTGAAGCGCGAGATAACAGTACAGTACAACGAGAGCCAGGCTTGATAATTACTTATATACACACAGAGGAGTTTAAGTTAATTGAAAGTGGGTGTAATAGTATGTTGGATCTCACGTGGCGCGAGAGTTAGAAGGGCAAGGCGCGAGATGACGCTACAGTACGAGAGCCAGACTGGGTGAGTAATATATACACGAAAGGATTTTGAAGTTGCAAAGTCCCACTGGTTTGAGTTTCTATCATTTTTCTGAGATAAATATATTAAATTGATTGTTATAATGTACATTACTTTAGCTTGAAGTAACTTTTATTTTAAATGGCTAACTTTTGAGATATTTGAAGTGCAAACATGCCAACGGATGAGGCGCGAGATAACATTGGATAAAAAGAACAGGATGGGCAATTACATTTACAAGAAAGACTTAAGAAGTATGGTGAAAGTTTATTCGGCGAGGGAATACGAGGGGCGGGTGGGTGAGTGTGGGGGGTTGAGGGAGGAGAGACATCAGTATGTTGATCAGGCTCTGCGTGAGATTTTTTACCATATCGAATTTTATTTTATTTGTTTAATTCTGCAAAATAAATAATGCCAGACATGGTTCGTCGTGTTCATCAGTTAGAGGGACACTTGATGTGGCTTCTCAACACTTACTGCTACGAGGTTGTACTGTTCATTTTTCTGGTCGGTGTGAGCTTTGGCCACTTCAGCTACCTGGAAGACATAAGAAATATGTGCTGTATAAGCAATTATATGAGTATAATTATCTGTAAACCGATTACGGTTGTGGTATGCAGGTATTGCAGGTATAGCAATACCTCAGGGAGTTTGACGCCCCTGCCTTGCAGAGTTGTAAACCACTGCCTTGTGGTACAGGTTCTCGACAGAACCGAAGGCTAAGGGAGCAAACCCTGAACAGAAAACCATGTCACTGTGGCAGCATTAAGGGCGGTTGATGTATGGAACTCCCAACATCTCCCGACCAGCCACTGCAGGGACAAATAGTTTTGCGCCTGTCTTGACATGGTCTTGCCGTGTGAAACCTCTATTTGCTCCCCGAGAGAGTGCCGCTGGTAACTTGCAAAAGCCAGCAGCACTTCAACACTTTTGCAGGCAGCTTTCATGATGATGATGATGATGATGATGATGAAACCGATTACCCATGAACTGTGTCCTCAGTTCACACCAATGACACTACACCAACTAATGACACTCATCTACTCAAGTGACTGGTCAGGCCTTTTGCTTCGCCTGGTGGCGCCACCTGGCTTCTTCTTCCTAGCCTGGCTCTGCCTCAGCCTTGTACCACTCGCTCAAAAAACGATATGTGATGGGGGTGATGAAAATGAGAAATATTGCGCCTAGAGCAGGATTCGAACTCACATTTCTTGCCATTCCATGGATAGCATGCTAACCATTATACTACCTGGGCTCCCTGATGCAATCACCCTATCCACGCCTACCTGTCTATGTGGCGCCTTGCCTGAGACCATTGCAGACTACTACAAATATATATAATAATATAATAATATATAGTATAGTTATACAAAACTTACCTGGTACAGATGATGGATAACTGTTGTATTCCCGAGGTACTAGCCTCGGATAGATGTGGGCTACGGAGAAGGAAGCACATCAGGGTCCAGCAATCTTTTACATACATAATAGGATAAAAAATTATCTCAAAATTCTATGGATACTACTAATATGTTTTCGTTTCAGCACAAGCCAACGTCATAGTCGTGGTAGGGTAGGGTGGGCAGGCCCTAGCCCACGACTATCCGAGGCTAGTACCTTGGGAAAACAAGAGTTATCCATCATCTGTACCAGGTAAGATTCATATAACTATACTATTTTACCTTGGTACTACGCTTCTGGCTACTCGTAGCCCAGGGAGAACTTTACATAATCTCATTTTCTATCCTTTTTTATAGTTATTCTTTAAACATGTTTTTAGTACAAAATAGAATTGTTGTGTTTCTCACCCGTCTTTAGTTGGAGAGTAGGCGAGTTACAAGGCCGCTTGACTTTTCTAGCCGTTTGTTATAATGTTTTGCAAATGATCTAGCTATCTTCCAGCCTGCATGCGCCAGGATTCTCTTCACTGAGATTCCTAATTGTCTTGTTTAGAGACCATGGCACCCCTCCTTAAGCACATTGATGCTCCATCTTGCGAGTGTGTTTATTTGTTGTTGTTTTACGTCCTCGCAACATCTACTTGCGAGTGTGTCTCTCTCTCTCTCTCTCGATAGCCTTATGTGGTTTAATAAAGCTTATTAAAAGCTGTCTGGAATTCCTTATTCCCCATGACGTGGCTATATATGCCCGAATGTCTGACACTACACAAATACGTCAATCGTCTGGGAAACTATTTACATGCACTGTGGACAGTGGGTCCCCTGTACGATTCGACTTTAGCAATGTCTCCAAATCGAATGTTGCCTCCTGGCTGTCTATCTCCAGTTCGTCCAGAGACAATGCACAATAGTTTGGCCTATGTGTCCTGTCACTAGCAGCAATAGCGCTGCTAACTTAAATCCTAATTCCTTCATTGATAAATGTTTATTACTAGGCCATGACTTGAAAAGCTTAAATAGTACAGACACATCCCAGAACCTATTATATTTGGGTTTGGGTGGGTTTCTCTCATACACCGACCTAATAAACCAGTGCACTACCTGATGCTTTCCAATTGTTTATCAATCTTCTTCTTCTTCACCCGTTGAGGCAGCAGCGCCCATCCACACAAACACCTCCTCAGTAGATGAATGTGTCGCCTACCGCCCAACATTGGGCATAGGCCACAAACAAGGGCTCTCCAGTTTTCCCGGTCCTGGGCCTTGAGTTTCTTGTTTGTGATTCTGTAACGTTGTTCTTTTTCCGGGGTGGGGTTGTTGGCCCCACGCCCAACCCCCAGTTGCTGCTCTTAGTCTGTCCTCTGCCATGAGTCCAGCCCAGCTTGGTTAAACCTGCCAGGGGGCTAGCCCCCGCTGGTATAGCTCTCATGGTCACGGAGGCACACAAGCCTCGCCACCATGACAAGGTAGCAACACATTGGTAGAATAATTGAAAGTGCACATCGTGCTGCAGTACTGGCACCAAATCGTAAGCCTTCATCTTCTAACATTCTTAGAAATCTAACAATCTGAGCTATTGTAGGCCTTAATGGTTTGACCCCTTTAAGCAAACAGTGAAGTCCCCATCTTTTTAAGTAACTTGTATATAATTTCACTGTCCCTTTTCTACAGGTGTGTGAAATGAGTCTCTCTTGTGTCATTTTGTCCAGACCATATTGTTCCAAATGCTTCTTTAGAAAAGGAATGCCAAAAGGGGTGTCATTTACACGTCTCCGTGGAGTGTTAGTGGTCCTTGATGTTGCAGGTTGTCTTTCCCTCGTGGAAAACTGAGCTCTTAGTGTGACTGCCGCTAGCCATGGTTGTGTATCCCACTCTGGTACTATCAGTACTGCGTGTGAGTGATCCATCCTGATCTTCCTGGCCACTCTGCTGATAATGCGGAATGGTGGGAATATGTAATAAAATGTATTATTCCAAATCAGAGAGAATGCATCCAATAGCCAGGCTTCTGGCTCTGGATGCCATGACACATATTTGGGTAACTTTTTGTTGGTTTGTGATGTGAACAGGTCAACTTCGGGCTTGCCCCATTTGTTACAAATGTAATTGAAAATTTTGTGACTTAATGACCATTCTAAATGATCATAATGTCGACTTTTTCTGTCAGCCAAAGTATTCTGACTGCCTGGAATATGTGCTCCTGTTAGCCATATATTGTGTTCCTCTGCCCAGTCCAAAATTAGTTTGGCTAGATGGTTACATGGTTTGGAATGAGTCCCCCCCATATTACATATGTACCCCATGGCTGTTGTATTATCTGTTAATACCCGTACATGATTTTTGGGTAGGCGCACCAGACTACCTAAACCTAAATAAATAGCTCTAAGCTCTAGTTCATTTATGTGATCGGAGAGTTCATCTTTCATCCACCGACCCCCAGTTGCCCGTTGGTCTCTATGAGCCCCCCCATCCTTCTAGTGCCGTGTCAGTTGTAACTGTTATGTTGGGTTCTCCCATTCTAATGGGGTTAGGTGAATTATCAATGTGTGAAAACGACCACATAATATCCTGTATGCCGTCTGGCGAAATGGTCATAGGTCTTTCAAAATTCCCTTTAGTGCGAGCCAACGCCAAGTTCTTATCTATTTCTAGCGATTTGATATGAGCTTTGCCGTATAGAATAGCAGGGGCATAGGCTATCATGATTCCTAACAATATACCGACTTGTCTTATCTTTGGTTTACTTGATTGTAATACTTGATTTGCCGTGTTTGTAAATTTATTAACTTTCTGTTTCGTTCTAGTGGTTAGAGTGTTGGACTTGTAATCTGAAGTTGTTTGGTGGTGTCGGTTCAAACCCCATACACTCCAAAACCTTTTTTGCATTCAACAACAAAAAAACGTTTTTCATCTATATATATCTGTTTCTCATTGAATTATGCAATGTAATTGTACTAACATATATTTTACATTACGCAAATATATTTCCTGATTGAACTACTCTAAAGAAGATTGAAAATACCTCAATTTCTACCCTCCCTTCTCTCCACTCACCCAGCCATTGTCACAACAATCTAGGTCACTCTACTGTACACCACCAAGTGGACAAGTTCAGTACTAAGCATGCACCACCCATATGGCACAAATCTGAACTATTCCAAGTTTGTTTGTTTTCCCGACGAGGTATAGATAGTCCCTTTAATTGTGGTGACAGGTCTTCATCTTCGCTGAGCTCGCGAGGTGCATCCACCTTACTCCGCTTCGTAGCCCCAGCTGCGAGTCTGTAAGAAACCGAAAACCAAAAGGTTAGGAATCTTTCACGGTGAATCGTGACACTGGCAAAACATAATATTATTACCAATCGTGTCTAGTGTTGCTAAATCCGTATTTAAACCGTTTTTAACACAGGCGTGTGGTTAATTTTGTCAGTCGTAGGTAACCGGTATGGATAAACAACCAAAACCAAACGAGGGGTAGGGACCAGTGTAGCGGTAGCCTCCCACACTCTCTGTCCAATAAATTTCTCCCATCTATGGCTTTTGTGGCCAACAAATTGGAGGAAATACTATGGGACTTGGGGGTACGCCTAAACAATATTGGGGAATCTTAAAGAAACCCAGGAATAAATCCTCGCCATATAAATGGCTGCTGCCAAACATCTCTCCATTTGGCAACAGGCCCCATTACAAAGAACAATGGAAGTATTGTTCTAATGTTACAACACATCATAATTAACCTGTAAATCAGTTAATATGCAATTTAAAGTTGTTAAAACTTGATGTATGTGAATGCTAACATGAACTAAACCAATGTATCCTTTCAAAAATGGTAATAACCTGTTTGGTTTAGTAGTTATGTAGAAAAACTTCCGGAGCTACTCAACAAACGTCCTACCATTCTGAGTAGATTATGCTAATTGCTTGACCCGGATGGGCTTCCTTCTCCCTGGACCTCAAGTAGCCAGAGGCGTAGTACCGAGGTAAAATATTATATAATATATATATAATATATAACATGTGACCACTTGCCGCCGAATTCTTTTCTGAAAATCAACCTTCAGAGGTCAAAGTACGGAACAAATTAGAATGTGGCTAACAAATAAATTCATTTTTTTTTAAAAGGGGGGGGGGATAACTGGGGGGGGGGATCAGTCGAGGGGCACACACACACACGCACACACAAAACCCACACAGAACAGCACCTTTCCTTATTTTCCGTGATAGCGTAACTATTAAAACAAAGATCTGGTCACTTAACTTTAACTAGTATTCTTTCCACAGATCGACCACTCCCCTATACCGATCGCTTTATTTGGGTCCCAAATGATCACCCATACAATACCATTGTAACGAAATGAAAAACTCCCTGAACCGACCATCTCCCTAAATGGACCATTTAAAGTTGGTCCCATTTAGAGACGTTTTACTGTATATACATATAGATATAAATACCGTATTATCGCGGGTTAACACCAATGCGAGGGTTAACACCCACCCTCCACTTACTTGGCCAATATTTCGTAAACGCCAACCCCTTAAACGCCCATGTGTAGGTAAACGCCCACCCCCCACTTCAGTGATTTGCCAATTTAAACGCGTTAACCTGCGAGAATACGGTATATTAAATATTGACATTTTGACTTCCTTACTTTGAAGGACCTGATACACGTGACCTGATTCACGTGACCACGTAAAATAGACTGGTACTGACCCTCTCGAGGCCCGGGTAGTAGGTAGGGCCGGTAATGTTGTAGTCGTGGCACGTCAGGGTTAGACCAATCGCCTCCTCAGCAATTGGGTTGCACTCCACCGACCCTGGGTGCAAACAAATAGGGCTCAGCACACAATTCTTTTTTTTTTTTTGCTGGGGGGTGGGGGGGGAATAAGTGTTATTTCCCGAACAATTTGATCATTACAAAAGCAAAACGTTGGGCTTTTTTTTTCTTTAAAAAGAAAGAAGAATTTACATGTCTGCATCACAATCAATTCACTGTAGTGAAACCTAACCCTAAAAACATACAAAAAATATCTGTGCAAAATAAGGCTAGGAAACCCCCACTAAGCTGCACTGCAAAGGGGCATGTGATATGTCACGGCCCACCAGCTGAACGCCCAATGGAAGGTAACCATGCCAAAAGTAGCCAGATAGCACACCATACAGCTACGTACAAGCCTATGATATGTAAATAGGAGTAGGCTAGTCTAGTAGTAAGAGTAGAAAAAATAAAACACATATATGCCAAGAAAATCCAAAGAAATTAACATAGATTACTAACCAGACCAACCAACTATTTATCTGCTGCTGAAATGCAGGCAATCAAATACCTTATCAGCAGCTACGGTATGATAAGATAACACTGACACTACAGCTGGCCAGCATTGAAAAGAAGCCTGAATACCCAGGCTTATATGCTATGGACAGCATAAATACAGCCTCAATAACAAACAAAAATTAAATTTTAAAACCTGTATGACAACCAATGTTATTACATTGCACTATACTACACGACTGTACACTGCACTATATTACACTACAGTACAGTATACTACTTTTTTTTTTTTTGGTAAATATGTTTATTCTGCTGAATAATTCTTTTGTCAGTGCCGAAGCACTGGTCTTCCAGCCATTTTTCAATTCAGGGTTATTTACACAAAAGGTATATAGAATAAGGTGTACAATACCTGTTGAATAGACAATTTGCACCATGTAACACAATGAAATTCTGAAACCCAAAAGTTCCATAATAATATGGTACAGTAGTGTCATATAACCAGATCAATATTAGTCAGATCAATGTGAGTATTTACATAGTATTTAGAATGTAAGCAGAAGTTATCTTCTCTATTCAGTTGGTAAACTTGTAGTAAGTTTTAATACTCATACTCATCCGCTTCTGATTTTGTTAGGCTTATAGCCTGTATCAGGTCGATGCATGTCAAAATTTGATTTACTAGGATTTAATGTTCAGTTGCAGTTAGGCAAGCGGTATATAAATGTTGGTTTGTTAGGAAAATTCTAGTGTAACTCTAATGTAGCTAGTTATGTGAGTTTATGAATTATGTTTTTGGGGTGGGGTTGTTAATAATACACTGGACCGTCTGTGACCAGTGAAGCAGTGGGACCAATCCCAGTGCATTTAGGTCTTAAATTTTACATTTTAACTGGACTGTCTCTGTCATCGTATATGGTTGACTGGAGATAACAGAGAAACAGCAACAAATTTTAAAAAGTGGGGGTTGGGGGGGTGGGGGGGGGGGAGGAGGAGAAACCGAGGCTGAGGGTTTGGTGGTCTGCCACTTACAGTATGGTGACGCCATGGAACATACTTTACTGCAACTGCATAAGGGCCTGCCCAATCCGATGTACTCTTAGTGAGTTTTTAAATTCTAGGTAAGAGGATGCTGCCCTGGTTCTGGTTGGTAGGTTGTTCCACATCATGCTGCCTTTGTAAATTGGTGCTTTAATTAGTTTGTTTGTGGAAGGCTTGGTGACTTTGAGTAGAGTGGAATCAGCCCGTCTAGTATTCCTTTTTGTGTTTTCTATATAGTGGGTATCTCTGGCTCTTCTGTACATAAGTGATAGGAGATGTGAATCTCTTCTAACCATTAGGTAATCTAGGTTTGCTTTGTCATGCATTTCCTGTACACTTAGTGTTTTGCCCCAATAAATTGTTCTTAACGCCTGGTTTTGGATCCTTTGTAGCTTAGTCAGTTGCTGCTTTGTGAGCAATCCATAAATTATATCATTATAGTCTATTATTGGTAGAACTGTTGATTTATACAGCAGTAGGGCAGTGTTTTCGCTTATGAAGCTCCGCATCTTCCTGATTGTAGTCATTTTTAGTGCCAATGATTGAGTTAGTCTAGCCAGCTGTTGATTACCATTTAAGGTAGAATCAATCACTGTTCCTAAGTACCTGTATGCACTTGCCTCCTTAATTTGATTTCCGCCAATATGCAGTGTTATGGGTTGTGCCATTGCCTTCCTTGCTTTGGTGCCATAAATGACAAACTCAGTTTTATTGGTGTTAAGGGATAGTTTATTTTCACTACACTGCATTTACTACATTGCAGTATACTACACTTCACTATACTATAATTATTTATATGTGGTATACTGCACTACATCATACTATATTGTATGACACTGCACTACATTACACTATACTGCACTATCCACCACTACATTATACTGCACTATACTATATTGCACTAAATCATACTTTCCTATACTTCACTGCACTATACCACATTTTAATGCACTACATCATAAACCACTACATTACACACTGCACTATGCTAAACTACACTGCATTGCACTACATTATACTGCACTATACTACACTGCACTATACCATACCTCCCTATACGTCACTGTACTATACTACATTTTACCGTACCACATTATAATCCACTGCATTACACACTGCACTATACTATACTGCATTGCACTACAGTATACTATACTACACTGCACTATACCATACGTTCCTATACTTCACTACACAATACCACATTTTACTGCACTACATTATAATCCACTGCACTATAATATACTGCATTGCACTACATTATACTATACTACCCTATAGCATACTTTCCTATACTTCACTACACTATACCACATTTTACTGCACTACATTATAATCCACTGCATGACACTGCACTATGATATACTGCATTGCACTACATTATACTACACTACACTCTACCATACTTTCCTATACTTCACTACACTATACCACATTTTACTGCACTACATTATAATCCACTGCATTACACTGCACTATGCTATACTGCATTGCACTACATTATACTACACTACACTGCACTATACCATACTTTCCTCTACTTCACTACACTATACCACATTTTACTGCACACCATTATAATCCACTGCATTACACACTACACTATACTATACTGCATTGCACTACATTATACTATACCATACTGCACTATACCATACTTTCCTATACTTCACTACACTATACCACATTTTACTGCACTACATTATAATCCACTGCATGACACTGCACTATGATATACTGCATTGCACTACATTATACTACACTACACTCTACCATACTTTCCTATACTTCACTACACTATACCACATTTTACTGCACTACATTATAATCCACTGCATTACACTGCACTATGCTATACTGCATTGCACTACATTATACTACACTACACTGCACTATACCATACTTTCCTCTACTTCACTACACTATACCACATTTTACTGCACACCATTATAATCCACTGCATTACACACTACACTATACTATACTGCATTGCACTACATTATACTATACCATACTGCACTATACCATACTTTCCTATACTTCACTACACTATACCATACTTTTCTATACTTCACTACACTATACCACATTTTACTGCACTACATTATAATCCACTGTATTACACTGCACGATGCTATACTACCCAATACTACACTGCATTGTACTAAATTATACTGCACTATACCATACCTCCCTATACTTCACTGCACTATACCACATTATACTGCACTGCACAACACCACACTGCACTAAACTACAATATACTTCACTGCACTACACTACACTACATTATACTCCACTGCACCACCCCATACCATAATCCACCACCCTGCAGCGTCCGCGCGGCCTTGACCTTACACTGACCTCTGGGGTTGAGGAGTTCCTCGGAGAGCACCTCCTCGTCGTTGATTGGCCACATGTAGAGCTGGAGGCAGCCAGTGCGCAACACGTCAACATAGTCGAACACTGGGATGTTCACCCAGGCCAGCGGCACCACGTCCTGCCAAACACCGCAAGGGGGCGCCACACAAACTAGGTCATGGTCAGGATTAGATCAAAGATTCACCCCTACCTAGAGTAGCCCCGTCCTGATATGACCTTAGATGCTACCAGGACGTGAAGCTCCAACAACCAACCAACTTTGTGGCAAACACCTGGACAGGGATAGAAGTGGTCTCCGAAAAAAAAGGTGGAACTCAGGCCGAGACCTTGGCACCAAAGGTGAATTTCTGCGAAAACGTGGATTTCCGCCGATAGAATTAGCATTGTCAGGGAATCGTGGGAAAATGCCGGAAGTCAGGTTTCAACTGTCCTTGTTGTGACTATGTTATCACCCATATCAAACTCTTTTTTGCTTTGGGTTGGATGTTCTGGCAACATTTAAGGTCATAGAACAGGATTCGGACAAATCAATTGCTGTCATATATTATGTATATGATATATATTTTGTTTAACATTAATTGGCAAATATAACTTCGGAAATCCGCGAAATCGCGGAGATGTTTCATCCCTGAACACCACAAGGAGGCGCCTCACAAAGTAGGTCACGATCAGGATTAGATCAAAGATTCACCCCTACCCAGAGTAGTCCCGTCCTGATATGACCTTATCTGTTGCCAGGACGTAAAACTCCAACAGCCAACCAACCGAGAGTAGGGGTGAATGACAACGTAGTCTAAATATTGGCGAAAATTGTTTTAGTATGGAACAGGAAGTGGAATTCCTGGTTCCAGTATCCAGTGTCAAGAACTATGGAGGCGGACATGGACATCTTTTCTTTTTTTTCCTTTTTATCGTCTACTCTTAGGGACCATATGTTCTGTATGCACCAGCACATATTCCCTGAACCCACGAATCACTAAACTAAAATAAACTCAAATTAAAATCAAAACTCGCGTTAATCAAGCAACCACTATCCTAAAGAAAACAAGTAGGGTAGAAGAAATTGAATGCAAACTGGGAAAGGGCACGCACTTTTCCCACCTAAACTGCCAGAGCGCATCCAACCAAATAGACATAATAAAAATGCATCTGAAAAAAAGACAATCTAGATGTCCTAACACTATCAGAGACTTGGTTCACTGACAAACACCAAAATAACTACCTAAATATAAACGGATATAGGCTTGTACGTAATGATAGACAGCAAAATAACACTCTAAACCAAACAAAAAAGGGTGGACGTGTTGCCCTTTACTGCAAAGACACCAAAATTCTAGATCCTGAAGCACTAATAATAGCTAACTTATCAAATGAACACATAGAACTACTATGGTGCCTAATAAAGAATGAAAAGCAAGCAAATATAGCCATAGCAAGCCTCTACAGACCTCCATCAGGGGAAATTGAACTCTTCATTGAAGCCCTAGAAAAGAGCATAAACACCATAAAAAAACTGACGAAGGCAGAAATCTTCATACTAGGAGACTTTAATGTAAATTACAACAGCAATGATAAAAACAAACTAATGCTGCAAACCACAATCAAAATCTTAGGCCTACAACAGCTCATCACTGAAAAAACAAGGCTAAGTAAAAATAGCACAACAATTGACCTAATACTAACCAACTCAAACCACGCCACTAAATGGGGCACCAGGAGCTGGGGTATAAGTGATCATGAGCTAATATATGTAACAAGGAAAAAACTAAAAAGCACAAATCACTATGAATATAAGATGGGCAGGTCCCTAAAAAACTACTCAGAAGATGCATTAAAAAATCATCTGCACCAAAACATAAACAACATCACACAAAACAGAGATGATGTTAATATCTATTGGGGCAACATCATCACAGAAATAAGAAAATCAGCTGATGAGATGTGCCCCATTAAGAAAATAAAAATACAAAAAAAACAGGACCCCTGGGTAGACAATGACCTGCTAACGCTCATCATAGCCAAAAGTAAACTGGGTAATAAAGCAAAGCTCACAGAAACTATAGAAGACAAACTGGCCTACCATATCGCCAGAAACAACTCTCTCAAAGCTGTGAGAACAGCAAAAAAGAAATACATAATAAAGCAGGACAAAGACTGGGGAAGCAATACAAACAGATTCTGGACAAATGTAAACCTATTATTCCCCAAAAATAACAAAGAAGAGCACACAAACTTCCAAGATAACGAAGGGACAATGCTCTCAGACAAAGATGCAGCAAACAAACTGAACACGCACTTTGCCACAATAGGACAAAAGCTGTCAGAAAAATTTTAAAAAAGGTGGGAAAATAGATCAGGAACTGTGCAGAATGAAATCCCCACCTGCAAAACAGATATAATAGAAGTAAAAAAATTAATAAATGAAATAGACACAAATAAACCAAGTGGAATAGATGAAATACCAACCAAAATACTGAAAGAGGCACTCCAAGCCATCCCGGCCACTATAGTAGACCTATTCAACATCTCCTTTGAACAGGGGCGTTTTATCTCAGCCTGGAAAATGGCAACCATTACCCCTATTCACAAAAGTGGAGACAGACAAGACATGGGAAACTACAGGCCAATATCGATTCTTCAAACCCCAGGCAAGCTCATTGAAAAAGTGTTACATAGACACATAAATGAACACCTGGAAAAAAACCGATATACTAAACGAAAGACAAGGGGGTTTCAGGAAACTGCACTCCACATCTAAAACAATAGCTAACCTAACAAATGACATATTGGCGTCAATGAACCAAAAACACTTAGTTGGAGCAGCCTTCATTGACTTCAGCAAAGCATTCGATATAGTAGACCATAAAATACTACTGGAAAAACTAGAATCCATGGGCATAAAATCCAACACTATGGACTGGATACAATGCTACCTGAACAACAGGCAACAGAAAACAAAAATAAACAATACACTATCAGACAACCAACCTGTCACATGTGGTGTACCACAAGGGTCAGTGTTGGGGGCCACTACTCTTTATAATCTACATAAACGATCTTGAAAAATGGTTGCAAACCGAATGCCTCCAACTATATGCAGATGACACAGTCATATATGCAAATGGCACCACAGAAGAGGAGGTAATAATAGGTATCCCAAGTGATTTTCAAAAACAGTTTGGAGTTTGATTTAATGGATTTCACCTGTTAGTATATTGAATTTGAAATACAATGACACCTCATTTGTGAAAATCGCTCTAATATTAAAGAAGATATGGACTTTTTTAGGTTGTTACTTTATTGTTCTCACCCAAAACTAAAAAGATAGCATTTTTGATGGCTCCAAAAATTAAAAGTAACCACCCTATCAGACTTCCTGTGTTTTTTCCTTCAAATCCATGGCCTATACAATGAGAATAAAAAGATTCAGGGGTCTGATGTGGTTACATTTCAAGATATACATCTTCAAAAATGCGTGAAATAACAATTTCCTTAAGTTCACCAATTTGTTAATTGAATATTTTAAATTAAAATTTAAAATAGATGGACAAAGAATTTATTCAAGGACAAAATAGGACTATATAGCCTGTAGTATTGGCAACAAAATGATATCATTGGCATGATGATGCTAGCTCTGGTGAATGGGCGCCAGAGGTTTGAAGAAGCAGTGTAAAATTTCATGCATAAGTTAGTTGAAACAAAAGGTGATTTTCTACATAAATGGACTTGACAAAGCATTGATTTTCTGTAGCTGATCAAAGGCATATCCTAATGTGGATGGTACTATTAGAAAGAAGAAATGTGAAGCTTTATTCTGCTTTAGATTTTATTTCAATTGGTGAACAACTTTGAACACACCAACAGATTGAAAATGATGAATTTTAAGCCTCCACACACAGATTATTGGTGGATTGGCAAGGCACTTGGGATACCTAGTAATACTAAACTAAACAAGCTCCTACTAAAACTGGATGAGTGGTGTGAGTCCAACAAAATAACCATCAACACAAGCAAGTCAAAAACAGTTCTCTTCTCACATAAACAAATGCCAGAAAGAAAACTACACTGTAAGCTAGGAAACCAAACACTAGAAAATGTAGACCACTACAAATACCTAGGCCTTGAGTTGGACAGCCAACTAAACTACAACCTATGTATAAACAAAATTGTCCAAAAGGTAAACCACTATTTGCAAAGCTAAGAGACTACATGACACAAGAAATGTCAATAAAAATCTTCAAGGGCATGGTGCTCCCCTATTTTGACTATGGAGATGTAAACTACATGGGTGCGAAAAAAGAACTTCTAAAAAAACTGCAAACACTTCAGAACAGAGCCCTCAAAATCTGCCTCAGAGTAGACAAGCTGCATCCCACCTATGACATACACAAAAGAACCAAAGTAAAACTGCTAGAAAATAGGAGAATAATTCATCTGAAAACATTAGCATACAGCTATAGTCAAGACAATAAACTCCTAACAAAACCACAAAGGGCTACTAGAGAAAATAATGCGCCACTACTAAAGCAGACCAGAAGCCAAATAAAAGCTCATGAGAGAAGCACGCTGGAAATGGCTGCAAAGGTGTGGAATGCCCAAACAGTAAAGGAACGACAAATTCCTGACCTAAAAACATACAAAGAATATCTGTGTAAAATAAGGCTAGGAAACCCCCAATAATCTGCACTGCAAAGGGGCATGTGATATGTCACGGTCCACCAGCGGGACGCCCAATGGAAGGTAACCATGCCAAAAGTAGCCAGATAGCACACCACACAGCTACGTACAAGCCTATGATATGTAAATAGGAGTAGGCTAGTCTAGTAGTAAGAGTAGAAAAAATAAAACACATATATGCCAAGAAAATCAAAAAAGATTAACATAGATTACTAACCAGACCAACCAACTATCTATCTGCTGCTGAAATCTAGGCAATCAAATACCTTATCAGCAGCTACTGTATGATAAGATAACACCGACACTACAGCTGGCCAGCATTGAAAACAAGCCTGAATACCCAGGCTTATATGCTATGGACAGTATAAATACAGCCTCAATAAAAAAAAAATTTAAAGTGTCTACCTACATTGGGATAGAGTTGGTGAAATGGCAGAGGATGTAAACAAGCAAGATGGCGACCACAGAACGCTGTCGATTTGACTTTTAAAGTGCGTTAAATTACATGTTTTATTATATTTTTCAAAACACAAGTAGGGGGTAAATATGAAGATGAATATGAAGAATATATTTTGCTTTTTAAATTAAGAATTTATCTCCTCATTTCATTTAACCAGCATGTAAATAATTTTCGCCAGCTTTTATATAGGGTTGTTCTTCACCCCCACTCAGGCTCCTGCACGACAGGGTGAATCTTTTATCTAGGTCAAGATGGGGATGGAAGGAGGAGGGGTGGAGGGATGGGTGGTAGTTACTCTCGCAGCACTGTCTCTAGGTTGGTTGGTTGGTTAGTTAGTTGGTTGTTGGAGTTTTACGACCTGGCAACATCTAGGGTCATCTCAGGACGGGTCCATGTTAATTACTCAATCATGAAATTCAGAGGACTTCCCGAGATTGCAATATTTCCCATTTTCATGGTCATCGCCCCCACGACAGTTACTTACTAAACCCAGACTTTCCTTCTCCCCCCATTACAGTTAGTTGCACGATCCAAAAGTTGTGAGTTTCAGTCATATTCTTCTATATAAATATACTGGCTTGATCGTTATTATCTACTTTAATTAATTACAAGCAACAACAAAATTTAAGGGTTATTTTTTTTATAGAAGTATCAAGTAAAAAAACCCAATAAATTTTTTTTTATGAAAAAGAACATGCATAATTACTTTTGGTGTGCACACCTTAATGCTGGACATCCTACATCCTAGGCCCAGAAAACAAAAATCATGAACAAAGAGAAGCACCACACCAAAAACAAGCGACACACTGACCACTTTGCCCTTGCGGACCTTGCGCGGGGTGGTGTTGTCCTTCTTGTTGAAACGCTTGTCATTGACAGCAAATAGCGCAAGGCAGAGACGCGCCATGCGGGGCAGGTTCAGCAGCTGGATGTCGAAGCTGAGCACCTCGTCCCACACTGCGCACTGGTCCGTCAGCAGAACCTCCTTCGAACGGTTGCTGCCGCAGATCACGTCAGGACCGTGGTAGATGCCGGCACGCAGGTACACCTGGGTAGGGGTGTGTGTGTGTGTGTGGGGGGGGGGGGGGGGGGGAACAAGCAAAGCAGAGGTTTGGTTGGTTGGTTGTTAGAGTTTTACGTCCTGACAACATCTAAGGTCATATAAGGAAGGTTAGTTGGTTAGTCAGTTTGTTTGAGTTTTTCGTCTTGGCAACATCTAATGTCATATCAGGACGGTTGGTTGGTTGGTTGTTGGGAGTTTTACATCCTGGCAACACCTGAGGTAATATAAGGATGGTTGGTTGGTTAGTTGGTTAGTCGGTTGGTTGTTGGAGTTGTACGTCCTGGCAACATCTAAGTTCATATCAGGATGGTTAGATGGTTAGTAGGTTAGTCAGTTTGTTGGAGTTTTATGTCCTGGCAACATCTAAGATCATATCAGCACGGGTACCGACTTGTGACAGTGCGCACTCATGGTGACTTTATAGTACTTCCCCACTGGAAAATCAGGCCGCTGGAACCATGACCGATATCCCACTCAGTCACATTATCCTGACACTGAGCTAAACAGTCCTTGCCATATCCTATTAATCCCGAGATCACCGGACATGGTGACCTAATCGGTAGAGCGCGGGCCTCACGTGCAGAAGGTCGGGAGTTCAGGTCCGGGTCGAGTCAAACCAATGACTTAAAAATTGGCACTTGTCACTTACTAGCCAGGCGCTCGGCATTATTAGGATAGGAAATGAACTGGTTTACTCAGTGTCAGGATAATGTGACTGAGTGGGATATCGGGTCATGATGCTGACTGCCCTGTCTCCCAGTGGGGCAGCACTATAAAATCAAGATGAGTGTGTACTGTCACAAGTTGGTACCCATCCTGATATGACCATAGATGTTTCTGGGACGCAAAACAACAAACAAACAAAACATGAGACACAAGACAGGGGCTCTAGCTACCTTGGCATTGCTGGAGAAGGAGATGTTGGTGGCCATGTTGGCGCAGATGGAGTAGGTGTCCTTCAGGTCCCACAGACAGGTGCCCTTCAGCTTGGCGCGGGGTCGCTTCGGGGGAGGCGGGGCGTTCGGCCGCGGAGGAATCTTAGGGCGCTCGTTCACTGCGAACCAGCACAGACACAGCAACTCCATTAGTTATGTAGTGGTCTGCACTGACCGCTCAGGCAAGGAGCCACATAGACAGGATAGGGTGGTGACATCAGGGAGTTTAGGTGGTGTAATGGTTAGCACACTAGCCCCGGAATTGCAAAGAAAATGGGAGTCCGATTCCTGCTCTAGGTGCAATATTTCCTATTTTCATCAGTTACTTACTAAACCCAGACTTTCCCTCACCCCCCCCCCTCCCTTACCAGTTAGTTGCACGATCCCAAAAATTGTGAGTTTCAGTCATAATCATATTCTTCTAAACTAGCTTGATCATTATTATCTAATTTAGTTTAACGTTTAAAAATTTGTTACGGGTTATTCTTGGTGGTGCCCTTCGATGCAGCAACAAATGCTTAATAAGTGCACCAGTATCTAAGTTGGATATATAGGATCAAATCATGCAAGTGCTTTGGTGTAGAAAATTTGATGCTTTTATCGGACTATGCAGGTTGAGCATTGTCAGCACTTAGATTGGTGACCACCTGGGACACACTAAAGACAATGTATGACAAGACGCGCCACTTAGCGCTTTTCATGAAATACAGATGCAGCGGTGCCATCCCACAGCAAACAAGGTGCGTATTAAATGGCAATTAATATGTTATATTTACACAGTGTATATCTCCCGCTATAATTGTCGATATAATTGAATAATAATTATATATTACATAATTTAATAATAATTGATTATAATTGATACAATTTACTATAACTGTCATACATCGTCTTTGAAGGGACAGTAGTCAGGGTGGGCTAGGGAACCTGTCGCCTTGTTTCAATGGTACAGCAGTCAGGCTGGGCTAGGGAATGTATCCAATTGCCTTGTTTGCCATTGGGTGGCAGCACTGCATGAGTATTTCAGAAATTCCTTTAGGAAAGTGGTGCGTCATGTCCTACAGTGGCTTTGGTTACACTGGTCCTGTTTGTGTAAATAAGCTACTACAATAACACCGGTGGGAGTAGTCAGGGTGATACTTACCGAACAGTGTCTCGTGCTCCACCAATGATAGGTGAGTCTCCTTGCCCTTCGACAGATTACTCTGTATGGTCTGTTGGCAGAGAAAGCAAAATGGACATCACCTAAGGAGTCAGCAGAAATTTAGTTGAATTCTATGTTTGTTCGACTTATGTGGTACTCCTGCTTCTCAAACTGTGAGATAATGTAGATGAAGTAGTGTTTTATGTTAAACTGAGATAATGTAGATGAAGTAGTTATATGTTAAACTATGAGATGATTTTGATGAAGTTTGTTTGTTGCTGGAGTTTTACGTCCTGGCACCACCTAAGGACATATCAGGACGGGTACCGACTTGTGACAGTGCGCACTCATGGCAACTTTATTGTGCTGCCCCACTGGGAAACCAGTCCGCGAGCACCATGACCTGATATCCCACTCAGGCACATTATCCTGACACTGAGCTAAACCAGTCCTTACCATATCCTATTAATGGTGAGTGTCAGACTAGGAAGCGACAAGTATCAATTTGATAAGTCATTGGATTGACTCGACCAGGAACTGAACTACTGATCTCCCCGCATGTGAGGCCCGCATGCTACTGATTCGGCCACCGCGCCCAGTGAAACACCCCGCAGATGAAGTACTTACATTAAACTGCGTGAGCGGGTAGTCACCGATCAGATATTCTTCACGCCCCACTACCTTCAGCACATACTGCTTGTTGTCATTCTTCAGGTAGCCCGCGATCGTCGCTGTCTTGTGGAACAGGTCCATCAACTCCACCAGCATGGCTCTCATTGGAACTTGCAGTGGGAACTTCTCCTGAACACAAGAACAAATGTTTGTTTGTTGTTTGTTGGGGTTTTACATCCTAGCAACATCTTACAGAGATGCCAACTGCTCCGATTTTGTAGGAAGACCTCCGATTTTGGCTACTCTCTTCCCGTATTATGATTCCATGTGCAAATCCCTTGATTTTCACTCTCACCCACGTAAAAAAAAAAAAAACCCAGCTAATACGAAAGGCAAAGTCAGCTACTTACAGCAGCTTAATGACATCAGCAGCTCAAGGTGGCAAGCAGAGCCTAGAAAATGACACGTAGACACATGGTGGGATTTGTATGAAAAAGTGCATAATATAATTATATATACATATTATATATTGTATGATTATACTATGTCATGATATATATGTCCGATTGTCATTCCACGTGTTGCCGCACAAAAACCTATATTCCGAATCAAATGTTAAAGTCTTTCTCTTTTTGGTCACACAATGTTGGTATCTCTGCATCTATGGTCATATCAGGACGGGTACTGACTTGTGACAGTGCACACTCATGGCGACTTTATAGTGCTTCCCCACTCGGAGACCAGGCTGCAGGCACCATGACCCTATATCCCACTCAGTCACATTATCTTGACACTGAGCTAACCAGTCCATGCCATATCCTAATAATGTCAAGCGCCAGGCTAGGAAGTGACAAGAACCAATTTTGTAAGTCATTGGTTTGACTCGACTGGGATTCAAACTCCAGACCTCCGCATGGGAAGCCTGGGCTCTACCAATTCGGCCACCGCGTCCGGTGTGGCGTTTTCAGCCGTGTGCCGTGTTCAGTCGTGTGCATAGACTCAAACTCAAGGCATTGTCAATGGTCGTGAGCAATCTTCATACAGAAAATGTGAAATATCTCTAAAACCACACCACATATTAACAAATCGCTTGGTACACATATAGAAAACATCTTTATCAAAAAGATTATATTACATTTATAAGGTTAGTGTTCTTGATTTCTATTAATTTTGAATAAAAGTAATGTTGTGCACTGCGTGTACCGTCAAATGCAAGCCATTGTCAATAGTGGTGAGCAATCTTCATACAGAAATCCAGGAAAAGTGAAATATCTCTAAAACCACACCACCTAGAAACAAATCGCTTGGTACGCACATAGAAGACATCTTTACCAAAAACATTATATTAAATTTATAAGGTTAGTGACTCACGACCATTGACAATGCCTTGAGTTTGAGTCTATGCACACGGCTGAACATGGCACACGGCTGAAAACGCCACAGCGGTAAACACCCACTCGGTAGTCACCAGGTTATGGTTCTTAAGTATTCCGCTTGGCGGCGTGCGAGGCAGTCCGATCGTTGAGTCTGGTGGGCGACTCCCGGGGGGGGGGGGGAAGGGGGTTTCTATGTAGGTGGCGCTGCGGGCTGCGTCCTTAGTTACCGCCGACGCGTTGGCGCGTCGAAGAGCGGGACGTAGTTCAGGCAGTAGAGTGTCCACCTGTGAAGGTGTGGGTCATCTGATCGGTCCACTGAGCAGGATCTCCAGTTTGGGCTATTTTCCATTCCAACCAGGTTCCAACTGGTTCATCAAAGGCTGTGTTATATGCTGTCCTGTCTATGGGAAAGTGCATATAAAAGACCACTTGCTGCTTATTGGAAAGAGCAGCTTATGTGGCAGCAGTGGATTTCCTTCAAAGAAACATGTCAGAAAGACCATGTTTGACATCCAATAGCCAATGATAAAAAGTCAATGTGCTCTAAAGGCATCGTTAAATAAAACAAACTTTCCTTTCCTTTCCTTGTTTCGTTAGCGCGTCGGTCTGGCGTCCCCGAATTCCCCCATGTTACTGCGCAAAATGTACAATTTTGCATTATTAGATGTGCCCATGTTTAACTTTTAATTTTAATTTTGTTTAATTCATTAAATACTGGCGTATAACTTATTACGCGAATATTATTTTGAATGGGAGTCCACCTGTATTACCTGTCTGCTATTAACCATATATACATTTGTGTTACCATATATCAACAGCGTCAATCAATATATACGAAGGCCGTTGATGACGATATACAACTTGAGTGCTATTATTATGTATAATTGTAATTGCGGGTCATCGGGCCGACACGTTCCCACCTGTAGAAGGAGCAGTTCTTATGTCTGCATACACTGGCTTTGTTATTTGCTAGCTACACTGGCCTGGAGCGCCTTCGCCCCAAATACGCAGTGCTAACGACTCAGGGGAGGTCACATGTGATCGTGCTCACCGACTATCTGCCTCACTCGCGCAGAATTTTTACTTTAATAAAGCGGAGGGGCCTTTTAAGGAGGGTCCAGCCAAAGATAGCTCAACCAAACTAATGGGGGACATGTGGTGTAGTTCATTTTGTGACACTTGGTGGCGAGTCGGTAGTAGTGGGCATACACGACCATTGACAATGCTTTTTATTCAAAATTAATAGAAATGCAGAACGCTAACCTTATGAATTTAATATAATCTATTCGTTGAATATGTTTTCTATATGTGTACCAAGCGGTATTTCACTTCTTCTGTATGAATATAATCCAAGATTGCTCACTGCCATTGACAATGCATTGACTTTACCGGTATGCACAGTGCAAAACGTCTATTTTATTCAAAATTAATAGAAATACAGAACCCTAACCTTATAGATTTAATATAATCTGTTTGGTGAATATATTTTCTATATGAGTTCCAAACGGTTTGTATCTAAGTGGTGTATTTTTAGAGATATTTCATTTTTTCTATAATAAGATTGCTCACTGCCATTGACAATGCATTGACTTGAGCGGTACACACAGTGCAAAACGTCTATTTTATTCAAAATTAATAGAAATACAGAACCCTAACCGTATAAATTTAATATAATCTGTTTGTTGAATATATTTTCTATATGAGTTCCAAACGGTTTGTATCTAAGTGGTTTATTTTTAGAGATATTTCACTTGTTCTCTATGAAGATTGCTCATAGCCAGTGAGTTTGCAGTGTGACGTTTAGGCCCATTAGTTCAGTGGCGACGCGAACGGCAGGAATTTGAACTAAAAAGTCGGAGATCCCCCATTGTATTGTCTTCTCACTTACGCAAAAAGATAAATATATATCAAATATGGCAGAAAGTGGGGCGTGTCATTGAAGCCTACCCCGGTTTTGCCGATTTGGATGACGAGGTTGATGACCCCTGCACTGAGCCGCTTCTCGATGTGCTTCGGCACCCACGGCACATTCGCCACGTCAGGCGGGTACAGGTACTTGGCCCGCTCCAGCCAGTCCTACAGGTGACAACAGCAAGTAGTGAACCAGGCACGCACTCCACAATGAGGCCAACTTGGGAGGGGCGGGGGGGGGGGGGGGGGACTTTTGGCGGTAAGTGAATTAGGTTAATGAGCAGAGGCGAGCGGTGGCCCCACCGTCGGAGCTGAGGTTGAGTAGGTTGGAGCAGTAGATGACTAGCCCGAGGCTCCACCACCTGATTATTGGCGGGTGGAGGTGAGGAGCAAGTATGGAATCCCAGGTTATTATACTTGTATAATTCTGTATAGCTATGGCTATAGAGAGGAAGGGTGAGAGTGAAAGGGGTGTGAAGGAGAGTGAGGGGGGAGAGGGAGCGGGAGGGGAGAGGGGGATGGAGATGGGAAGGGGGAAGGAGAAGAGGGAGAGGAACAGAGAGGAAGAGGGAGGAGAGGGGGAGGGAAGGGGTGGAAATGGACATGCGGAAGAAGAGGATGGGGTGGAGAGGCAGAGGAAGGGGATGAAGAGGAAGAGGAGAAAGGAGAAGAGCGGGAGTGGGAGAGGAAGAAGCGGAAGGAGATGAGGGGGAAGAGGGAGGGAGAGAGGGAGAGTGAATATTCATACGTTTCTCTGGAGAAATATTATTGTGTTTGATTACAAAAATTTAGTTCATTTTAAGCTGTACACATTTATATTTTATCAAATCCTTTTATTGAAAATAAAAATGTACTAGAGTATTTATGGTATATAATAATGAATTTGAGTTTCTGTCATTTTCTGAGATAACGATATTAGGTTAATCGTTATAATATACTTTACTTTAGTTAAAAACTAACTATTTATTTTAATTGGCTAACTTTTGACGCATAATGGAGCATGCGACATAGTGGAAGAGGGAGGAGATTGAATAATCAATGCAGCTTTAAATGTTAATAAGAGCTTAATAGAAAGCTGGCGTACCTTTGCGTCACGCTCCTTGGCAATGTGCAGACACATCTGTTTCATGCGCACCCGGAAGTCACTAACCTCCGGGTTCTTGAGCGCATCAAATTCCTTCAAACCTGAAAGACGCCATCATTACTTACTTATCCTCTTCTGTTTATATATTTAGGCATAATAGTTAACAGATTTGGCCTGTCTATATAGTATATATGACCTGTCATAATTATAGTGGTCATGCGGCGAGGACCGACTATACCGATACCGGGTCCAAAATTTATGAAGTCTGTTTTTCAATGCATTTAGTGATGGAGCTTATTTCGGTTGGAAGCCTATTCCATGTGTTTGCCGCTCTATCAAGGAGAAAGGTTTTCCTCACTCGCTGGTTGTTCCTGGGATTTTGAAGTCTAACTTTGTGTCCTCTATGTCTATGTGTCCTTTATGTCTTAGTTAATATAGCACAGCAACAATGAAAAAAAAATTGTTTTTTAAAGGGGTGTTTGTGGGTAATTATGGGTAATTTGCACACGAGGCGCTGATCTATTTTTAGTCCAGCTGCTGAATCGTGGGACGCCTCCTTCGTCACTTCTCCACCGCCCGCTGCTCTGGACCCTTCAACTCACCCACCCACCCACCCACCCACTACACAGAGGTTTAAGCACCGGCCGGGTCGTCTACTCTACACGATGTGCTACGTCAACGAACTGTCTGCTACATGCCTGAAAAACAATTCAGCGCCGAACTGCCTTAACTGCTCAGTCTCCGGACCTTTATCAAACTCACTTATGCTCAACCAATATCGGCTATGATTTATTTTATTATTAAATAAAAAACATTTTAACTCAGGTTCCCTCTTTCTCCTTTTGTCCGAGTGTATGAATTATGCATGTTGGGTGCAGGCTAACACAGGAGTTGTGATGTCATGTTTACACCAAGTTAATTTCTTTAATTAGACAAGGCAGCCAAAAGAGTTGCGCGTGCGCACCTCCCATTTGACAAGTTGTGCTATTCAAATCCAGGTCGAGTCAAATCAATGGCTCAAAAACCTGATACTTTTCGCTATCTAACGTCGTGCTCTGCATTGCCAGTATAGGGCAACGAGCAGTAAAAGGAGGAAGAACTGGCCATGATTCAAAATTTCCCCTGCTAAATCAATGAATATAATAAAAACAAATACAATTTTCATAAAAAGATGATCCCCCCCAAGACACACAAATAGCTATTATAATTAATATCGATAATTTATCTTTTATTACATAAAAATTGAATATGTATTTATCGTAAATATATGAAAAAATTATCTTTTATTACATAAAAATTTAATATGTATTTATCTGAAATATATGAAAAAATCAACCGATTAGAAATCGAGTAAACAAGGTATTTTTATCAATATCATATTAACTCACAAGAGAAAGCACAGCATGTTAAATAATGCAATCATTTAGAGGTCTGGTTGAACGGTGTGGGTGGGAAAATAAGGAAACAAATCAATGCTTAATCCAAACACAAGGATTCCTTACCATTTTTTGTTGCTGCTTTTAATAATTAATGTGTAGACAAAAACAACAAACATGACTACTGAATGAAAATTAAAGTTGCATAGTCCGATGGTTTTGAGTTTCTGTCATTTTCAGAGGTAAATATATTAAGTTGATCGTTATAATCTACCTGACATTAACTTTAAGTAAATGTATCTTGGTAAATGTGGTGTTCTCTGTGGCGGAGTGGTTAGAGTGACTGACTTTTTTCTAGGTCGGACTCCTAATCTGAAAGTCAGTGGTTCGATTCCCTGTGCCCCCACCTCTGCCAATTTGGATTTCTACCGCTGTGTATAACTTACAGCATCATCAAAGGCCAGTTGCTCTCATACCATGTCTATGTGGTGTGGGAGGTTAAAAATCCCTTGGGTCGGTAAAAGTGTAGGCTCGGGCTTTCTATCGACAAACTGTCTAATGGTGAAAACAAGCCTATTCAGGCTTATCCATGATAGGTAGTATAAATCTTCAACAACAACAAAATGGTTAACTTTTGAGATATTTTGAAGTGCAATCACGCCAAAACTCTGATACCGTAGGCTTCTGCAGTAACAGGTTCTATTCAATTGCCTCAGTATTCCCTTCTGTGTGGCGACAAATGTTTAATAAGTGCACCAGTATCTATGTGAGATATATAGAATCAAATCTAGATAATAGTTTTGGTTGTGAAAATTTGATGTTTTCATCAGACTAGGCAGCTTTAAAATAGAGTTGTAAATTTTCCTCTGGTGTTTATTTTTGTCGGGTAAGGAGCATGCACTATTAACTTGGTTTGACTAGCTCACTACAACAATATCAATTGACTTCCGGTGTATGTGTGGGGAGGGTCAACAGTGACTGGAGGGTAGTTAATAATAAGGAGTGGAAATCACACAAATCTGAAGATCTAATAAGTGAAATATCCATTGACAAGTCGTGCAATATATTTATTTATATGTATATACCTGGGCCCGGTTCCTGCAATTGGTCGTAAATGTATATTTTTTAATTAAAAAGAAAGAAAAGGAGAGAAATGCAAAATTAGTCCAAGTGTGCTTGGTGGAAACCTCAACCCGTTGTCGAACAGTGACGGCGCAGATTGGTTGATTGTTGGAGTTTTACATCCTCGCAACATCTAAGGTCATATCATGATGGATATCGACTTGTGACAGTGCGCATTCATGGTGACTTTATAGTGCTGTCCCACTGGGAAATCATGCTGTCGGCACCATGACCCGATATCCCACTCAGTCACATTATCCTGACACTGAGCTAACCAGTCCTTGCCCTAATGTATTAATGCTGAGCGCCTAGCTAGGAAGCGACAAGTATCAATTTTGTAAGTCATTGGTTTGACTCGACCTGGAACCGAACTCCGGACCTTCCGGGGGAGGGGGGAGAGAAGGGAGAGGGGAGAGTGTGAGGGGGAAGAGGAGAAGGGAGGAGCGGAGAGGGGGAGGGGAGAGGGGGGAGGGTGAGGGGGAGAAGGAAGGAGGGGAAGGTGGGGGCAGCTACGGCTCCAGTAAGGGTAATGCCCCTTATCAAAAACCTTATATCATGAATGTAATATTCAACAAACTGTCTGAACACACACAACAATCAATTTAAATTTAACATTAATTTTAATATTGATAATAATATTAACATTGATCATATTAATATTGATAATATTAACATTGATAATATTAACATTGATAATATTAATATTGATAATAATATTAACATTGATAATAAGAAATTCTTTATTTTTTAAAGGCCAACAAATATGACATGTAATGATAATATACGTGTCAACTCTTTATGGTCTTACTTCACCAGGTTTCTGTATGCTATTTTTATAAAGCAAAAGTAGCAAATGGGGAATTAACATCTTTATTATACTTAACAATTGTCCTAGATTAGTTAATAAGCCACACACCTAGCCATTCAAAACACTGTTGTCAATCAAATTTGCCATCTCTCTTCCCCCAGAAATCAAGGTTTTTTTTCTGTGTTTGGTCAATTTTCAAGGCCTTTTCGGGTACTTTCTAATTTAAGGCCTTTTTAAGACACATCAAATTCAAGGTCTTTTCAAGATGGTGTGAACCGTGAAAAAACTACACCAGCACCACTATGTAGGTCACCTTTTCTATACCATTTTAGTAAACGAAGCATGGAAAAAATAGCATACCAGATTCCCTATATCAAACCTACAATAAAGTTGGTTGGTTATTGGAGTTTTACCTCTCGGCAATATCTAAGGTCATGTCAGGACCGGTAACAACTAGTGAGAGTGTGCATTCATGGCGACTTTATAGTGCACCCCCAACAGCCGATGTTTACTTTTTGTGCTGGGGGGGCGTTAAACAAACAAACAAACAAACAAACATTTATAGTGCTGCCCCACTGGTAAATCAGACTGTTGGCACCATGACCCGATATCCCACTCAGTCACATTATCCTGACACTGAGCTACCCAATCCTTGCCATATCCTATTAATGCCGAGTGCCAGGCTAGGAAGTGATGAGTATCAATTTTATAAGTCATTGAGTTGACTCGACCGGGAACCGAACTCCCGATCTCCCTAACGCAAGGCCTGCGCTTTACCGATTCGGCCACCGCACCCGGTAACATATAACAAAGAACTGAAACAATTAAACTACAAAAGAACCAGCTAATCCAGTGGTGCGTACCTTTGCCGATGATGCTGCTGATCTGAAAGTTCAGGATGATCTCAGCCATGTCACCCTTCTTCTCAACCACCTTGAGCATCGGCTGGAAGGGTTTTACGTCACAAAGCCGCTTCGCCTCATCCAACAGCTCCTCCTGGTGGGACGCCAAGGAACAAGTAGTAGGTTTAACAAAAAATTAAATTACAAAATTGGTTGCGTTCTCTGATTAAGCAAATGGGGGGGGGGGGGGGGGGGGGAATTTAATCACTGATAATTGTTCTTCCTCATTCCATTGCTCATTGTCTTATCCTTGCAGTAATAGCAAGAGGACAAAGTAGCGATAAGTATCAGTTCTTTTTTTTTAAAGCTGCATAGTCCTATGAAAACATCAAATTTTCAAAACCAAAACAATTACCTAGATTTGATTCTATATATCTAACTTAGATACTGGTACGCAATCTAAGCCTTTGTAACCACATAGAAAGGGATAATGAGGTCATTTAAGAGTTTTGGCGTGTTTGGCAAAATTAATATTGCATTTTTGCACTTCAATTATCTCAAAAGTTAGCCATTTAAAACACAAGTTACTTCAGAGACGAAGGTAAAATAGATTATAATGGATCAACCTAATATATTTATCTCAGAAAATGACAGAAACTCAAAATCATTGGACTATGCAACTATAAATTAAAAGATTGGTTACATGCTCTGACTAAACAGGGATGGGGGGGGGGGGGGGGGGCTTTAATCACTGACAATTGTCCTTCGTCATTCTATTGCTCCTTGCCCTATCATAGTAATAGCAAGCATAAGGCAATGTAGCGATAAGTATCAATTTGTTGTTATGCCATTGCTTTTGACATATATAAATACATGTATATTTTATATTCACATTATGAATTATATATCACATATATACATGATCTTACAAACAGACATGATACGTAATTATGCGCATAGTTCTGATATGCATAATATTTTAGTAACACATGATCACCGTAGTAGTTTATATTTACATAATGAATTATATATCACATATGTATGTGATCTTATATGCATAATACATAATTAACACAGGATCACCAATGTAGTTTATATTCACATAATGAATTATATATCACATATATGTGATCATACAAACATACACGATACATAATTACGCAAACAATTCTCCGCATTGCTTTTAATGACGTGCACTACATTTGTTCAGACCTGAACATGTCCTAAAAAAAATGAAAAGGTGAAAAAGAACAAAAAGAGAGAAAAAAGAAAAGAAGCGCATGAGACTTACCTTTTCTGCGCGCTGATTGATACACATGAAATTGTAGGTGTTCTTGTCCTTGAGGAGTGAGTACAGTGGGTAGTTCTGGGAGGCCAGCCATAACTCCTGGAAGCAACAGTGAATAAAGCCCCAATCACACTACGGCTTGCGACCACTTTGGAACAAACCCACCTCCTTTCAACCTCATTGTGACTAAAGCAATGGTCACCGTCGCTCACTGACCTCAGTGCGACCACTTTGGTCGCAAGGTTTCTTAGTGCAGTAGCTGCAATCTACTTGTGATTATAATGGCCGCAAGGAGGTCGGCGACCACTTTGCAACCATTCTGCGACCATCCCTATTTTGTGGTCGCAAAGTAGTCACAAGCAGTAGTGTGACTAGGGTATAAGGAACATCGGGAGTTTGTTTTATTTATTGGTGTTTTACGTCCGAACAACATCTCAGGTCATATCAGGAGAAAGTCAGAAGAGAACATGGGCCTAAACAGGACAACATTAAAATGTACGACCTGTCCGTTGTGTCTTGCTCATGATGAGTCAATCTGTGAATGTCCATGACCAGCCTGTGGAGGTTCGAAGTCTTTACTATATATTGGGTTGTTTTCTGGTGAGTACATTAGTTGATTAATAAGCGGAAATGTCAATCGCGGATAATGGGTCTTCGTCATTTCACTGTTCCTTGCCCTATCCTATCAATGCCAAACGTCAGGCTAGGTAGCGACAAGTATCAATTTTTAAGCCATTGGTTTCACCTGTGGGTTTGAATCCCACAGCCTACCAAAGGATGCGGGCGTTCAACTCATTCAGCCTGGTTCAGTTACTGGTTTGTTTGTTTGTTTGGGGTTTACGTCCCAGCAACATCTAAGGTCATACCAGGTCAGGGAGTGACTTGTGACGGTGTGTACTCATAGCGACTTTATAGTGCTGCCACAATGGCAGACCAGGGCACCAGCACCATGACACGATATCCCGGTCAAGACACATTATCCGGATATTGAGCTAACCAGTCCTTGTCCCATCCTAGTAATGCCGGGCAGAAGGGTACATAGAAACAAGTATCAAGTTACTTCCTCTCAGATCAGTTACTACATCCTGATGGCTATATATAGCTGACTGGGCACGGTGGCCGAATCGGCAGAACGTGGGCCTCGGAAGGTCGCTAGTTCGGCTCCCGGTGGAATCAAACCAATGACTTATAAAATTGATACCTGTTGCTTCCTAGCCAGGCACTCGGCATTATTAGGATAGGGCAAAGACTGGTTAGCTCAGTGTCAGGATAATGTGACTGAGTGGGATATCGGGTCATGGTGCTGGCGGCATCATTTCCCAGTGCGGTTGCCATTGGTTACCATAGTTACTGGGCTTCAATTACCTGTTTGATGTCGGCTAACACTCCGTTCTTTCGGGTGTGCAGTTGAATAAGAACTCCTGTAGGCAGCAGACAATCAAGCAGCACATCCGACTGCAACCCTTCGCCCTCATCCCAGATCACATGTGGCGACGTGGGCGCCATCTGTAGGAGGAATACAGAATATGATATACCAGGGTTGAGATATGCCAATATTGTGCCACTAAAAATGGGAAGATTTTAAGCATTTTATTAGGAAGATAAGTTTTTGTGCAGACACGCAGCATGACAATCGGAAATATTTTCTGACATAGTATAATCACACAACATATATATATAATTACATTATATACTTTTCCATACAAGTCCCACCATGTATCCCACCATGTGTCTATGCGTAATTTTCTAGGCTCTGCTTACCACATTGAGCTGCTGTCTTTAAACAGGCACCTGATTGGGTGCAGGAAATAAATCTGAATTTTTTTTAGGTTATCGTGGGGACACACAGCCTCCAACTGAGTCGCGAGAGGGAAGAAAATAGTGTATTTCAGAGGTGTTTCGGCAGCCAGAAAAAGCCCCCAGAATTTAACCAAAACACAGAATCCCGGTTTCGGTGGCTAGAAAAAAAACACAAAATTCCGGTTAAAACCAAAGAAATCACATGCCTGCTTTCAAGTTTAAGCTGCTGTAAGTAGCTGATTTTGCCTTTTGCACTAGCTGCTTGGAATATTTTTAGATTGGGAAATCATTTTTAGATTGGGAAATCATTTTTAGATTGGGAAATCATGTGGATACATCAATAACCCAGTGTTCTGACACTTTTTCTCAAGGATTTTTAGCAGCTCAGTCACAAGGAGAGTGCTGCGGGAGTGTGATGATATCCTAGCTTCTTAATCACAAATGTAAACATAGATACTCAGAAATACATACCCAAATTAATAATTCTATTCTATATATAATACCAAACGTGGTTAAGTTTTAGCGTTGTTCTGATCACTACTCCTCTGTTAATCAGCGCTGCCAACACACATCATCGTACTCCACTAATGCTTTGCCATGTATGGGTTGTTAATAACATGGTCTTTTTGTGCCTACCATACACATTTCATATTAATTTTGATGGATTTATTTGGTCAATTTTGGGGTTGACTCAGCCGGTGACAGATCCCATGGGCTCACGCATTGGAAGCGTGCCACAAATACAACGGATGCTAAGTAATGATAATGACCAAAAAAATGGGGAATAAACAAATAAACAAACAAATTGTTCAGCTAAGGGAACTGCTCCGAAAACAGCCAACTTTGAGAATATAAAATGGATGAAGCGCCGACTTACAATAGAGACACAGCAGGGAGCCTGCTGCTCAAGTAAGTAAGGACAAATAATTCAATTTAAAGGTCATTTTATGGAAGCACCAAGCAGGAAGAGAAACAAACATGAATAAATGCCAGGTCATCCGAATAGGGAGACACCACCCAGACTATACATATGTTATGCATGAAAATTCTACTGACCAGCCACTAAATCTCGAAGAGAGTGAGGTAGAGAAAAATTTAGGAGTATTTGTAGACAATAGGCTAAGTTTCTCCCAGCACATACAACAAACCGCATCCAAAGCTAATAAGATTGTGGGAATGATTCGCAGAACCTTCAAATACTTGGACGAAAAGATGCTGATCACATTGTACAAGAGCCAAGTACGGCCAATACTAGAGTATGGAGTCACTATATGGCACCCAATGTTGAAGAAGGATATTAAATCCATTGAAGCTGTTCAGAGAAGGTTAACTAAGCTAGTGCCACATCTGAAGGACCTTAGTTATCCAGACAGACTCAGGAGACTCAAGTTACCAAGCCTCACATACAGAAGATTTCGTGGGGACATGATCAACACATGGAAGTTCCTGAATGCTGAGTATAATGTGGATGAGGCCTTGCTATTCAGACGCATACAGGGATATTAACATTGATAATAAGAAATTCTTTATTTTTTAAAGGCCAAAAAATATGACATGTAATGATAATATACATGTCAACTCTTTATGGTCTTACTTCCCCAGGTTTCTGTATGCTATACATGATCTTACAATCAGTCCAAGAAGCTTTTCAAGCCAAGGTACAACAGCTCACTCAGAGTGGCCTTCTTTTCACAGCGAGTGATAAACATGTGGAATGAGCTACCGGAAGAAGCGGTAGAAGCAGCTACCATGAATCAATTCAAGAATGCGCTGGACAGGGCCTGGGCCAGAGAAACATTCCTGTACGATTTTGAGGTTGCATACCATTAGAGCTGAGAGCTACAAGCTTTGTATAGGCTACCACAAGCCTGCATCAAAGAAGAGGATAATAATAATAATAATAATAATAATAATAATAATAATAATAATAATAATAATAATAATAATAATAATAATAATGACAGCCTCCTAATATTATTAGTACTCATCACAAAAGTTCAATATTTCACTTTGGATTACCATAGCTGAAATGACTTGTCTAGTGATCTCGCTATATCAACTATCAGGACGCCCACCCTCACCACTGTTAAGTGTTAATTGCCTAATAATAATGCCAAATCTTGATAACTCCAGCTCACACAACGGCAAAATTAATGATCCAATAAATATATAAACGGATTCGGTACCAAATAACCAGCTGTTATTTTGAATATATGTACATGTAGATAAACAGTTCATCTGCTATTCAAACAAAATTTAAAATTCTAGAAAATTTGTATTGGATCGCTATAGTTAAACTAATATATTAACCTAAATTACTAGAACTCATGTCTAATCACAAGCGTCCAAGATGTAGATATTTCAGTATATATATTTACTATAACAACAGTGAATACAATGATTATGCTTGATATCTTTTGTTATCCTACGGGAGAAAACAGTGACTGGTATATATTATGTTAACTATCTCTTAGCATAGTTAATTATACAGTGAGAGAACTGGGTGAGTAACAAAGGCTTTACTTAGGTCCTAACTGAACGATGGTTTTTGTTTGTTGTTGTTGTTTTACGTCCTAGCAACATCAGGATGGGTACAGACTTGTGACAGTATGCACTCATGGCGATTTTATCATGCTGCCCCACTGGGAAATCAGGCCAGCAGCACCATGACCCGATATCCCACTCAGTCACATTATCCTGACACCGAGCTAATCAGCCCTTGCCCTATCCTAAAAATGGCGAGCACCAGGCTAGGAAGCGACAACTATCAATTTTTAAGTCATTGGTTTGACTCGACCGGGAACCGAACTCGCGAACTCCTGATCTTCCCCAAGCGAGGCCTGTGCTCTACCGATTCGGCCACCGTGCCCAGTTGAACGATGGTCGTTAGACTTGTATATATCGCGATAAACGTCTGACTCTCATGGCTCTGGAGAGGAGTGGTGTTTTATCTTTATATCCCTCTCCCTGTCTATGCCCCCCACCTTTTTTTCAGACTGGTCTTACTGAGATGAGCTCAGAGCTGCTTAATATTTATACACATCATCTTGGTCTTTCCAGAATCTGTCAATCAAGTTCATGCAAATGTTTTAATTACAGTAAAACCTCTCTAATCGACCACTCCCCATTATCGATCACTTAATTTGGGTCCCAACAATACCATTGTAACCATGTTCTAACTACCTAAACCTCCCACCTCCCTAAATGGACCACTTAAAGTCGGTCCCAAGATCTGTCGATCTAGAGGGGTTTAACTGTATTAAGTTAATACCCTTAATAACGGATGCTTAGCCTTAGTACCTCCTGGTATAATTATCCCACGATGTATTTATTCAATGCACTAATGAAATGTTACTTACTACCAATACTTGTGCATCAATTCTCGAAAGGATTGGGATTGATGCATCACTGGTGCAGTGGGGGGCGGGGCATACAACAACAAAAAGTAGAAAACGGACAATTAAACCTGGTAGAAGTTATCTAGTGGTAGTGTGCAAAGGTGGCGTTCTCTGTGGCGGAGTGGTTAGAGTGTCTGACTTTTTTCTAGGTCAGACTCCTAATCTGAGGGTCGCCGGTTCGATTCCCCATGCCCCCAGCTCTGCCAACTTGGATTTCCACCGCTGTGTATAACTTACAGCGTCAAGAGATCACACCAGAAAAGGGTGCAACAAGGGAACACCCCTGGGGAGTGTCGTTCCAAGGCCACAACTCCCCCTTTAGTAACCTGTACAAATGCGAAGTCACAGGAAAGGATGGGAAAAAGTACACCTCGGCCGAGCAATACTACTGCTCAATAATGGCCAAATATCACGATAAACATGACATAATGAGAATGATCGAAAACACGGACAACCCGTACACAATAAAAGCAATGGCCAAAAAAATATGGAGATCACCAGAATGGTGCAAAACAAATGAAAAAGTGCTGGAGGATATCGTCCACGCAAAATTCACACAAAACATAGAGCTAAAAGAAAAGCTAATAAATGCCCCTGGAAATGCATTCAGGGAATGCACAAAGTGCCCATACTGGGGCTCAGGAAGGTACCTGGACAGCGCCAGTGAAGGAGAAACGATAAAACCAGGTTACAAAAATAAAATGGGGGACATCCTCCAAAAAGTCAAGGAAACCCTGACAAATGCCAACAAATAAAAAGGAAAAAATATAAATAAGGAATAAACAAAACTATACAAATGTTCAGATCGGGGAGAACTGGGAAAGGAACCAGGGCTCCAAACCATGAATATCACAAATTTACTATCTCACTAACACGCTTTACTAAAAATATGCCATCCTCCACACAAAACAGGTAATAAGTGCAGTGACTTACACAACTACCCACCAGAGGGAGATGCGTGTGCTGCATGCACCAGCACCACCCCCCCCCCCACACACACACACACACACAAACTCAATCTAACTAAAACTAAAAAGTAAAATTCGCGAAATCAAGCAACCACTCACCGAAAAGCACAAATATATATGGTAGAAGAAATTGAATGCAAGCTGGGGAGGGGCACACACTTTGCCCACCTAAACTGCCAGAGTGCATCCAACAAAATCGACACAATAAAAATACACCTAAAAAGAGAAAATCTCGACATACTGGCACTGTCAGAAACATGGTTCACTGACAACCACAAAAACAACACCCTCAACATAGATGGATATAGGCTTGTACGCAATGATAGGCAGCAAAATAACACACTAAACCAAACAAAAAAGGGTGGAGGTGTTGCCCTTTACTGCAAAGACACCAAAATTCTAGATCCTGAAGCACTAATAACAGCTAACTTATCAAATGAACACATAGAACTACTATGGTGCCTAATATAGAAAAGCAAGCAAATATAGCCATAGCAAGCCTCTACAGACCTCCATCAGGGGAAATTGAACTCTTCATTGAAGCCCTAGAGAAGAGCATAAACACCATAAAAAAACTGACAAAGGCAGAAATCTTCATACTAGGAGACTTTAATGTAAATTACAACAGCAATGATAAAAACAAACTAATGCTGCAAACCACAATCAAAATCTTAGGCCTACAACAGCTCATCACTGAAAAAACAAGGCTCAGTAAAAATAGCACCACAATTGACCTAATACTAACCAACTCAAACCACGCCACTAAATGGGGCACCAGGAGCTGGGGTATAAGTGATCATGAGCTAATATATGTAACAAGGAAAAAACTAAAAAGCACAAATCACTATGAGTATAAGATGGGCAGGTCCCTAAAAAACTACTCAGAAGATGCATTAAAAAATCATCTGCACCAAAACATAAACAACATCACACAAAACAGAGATGATGTTAATATCTATTGGGGCAACATCATCGCAGAAATAAGAAAATCAGCTGACGAGATGTGCCCCATTAAGAAAATAAAAATACAAAAAAACCAGGACCCCTGGGTAGACAATGACCTCCTAACGCTCATCATAGCCAAAAGTAAACTGGGTAATAAAGCAAAGCTCACAGAAACTATAGAAGACAAACTGGCCTACCATATTGCCAGAAACCACTCTCTCAAAGCTGTGAGAACAGCAAAAAAGAAATACATAATAAAGCAGGACAGAGACTGGGGAAGCAATACAAACAGATTCTGGAAGAATGTAGACCTATTATTCCCCAAAAATAACAAAGAAGAGCACACAACCTTCCAAGATAACGAAGGGACAATACTCTCAGACAAAGATGCAGCAAACAAACTGAACACGCACTTTGCCACAATAGGACAAACGCTGTCAGGAAAATTTAAAAAAAGGTGGGAAAATAGATCAGGAACTGTGCAGAATGAAATCCCCACCTGCAAAACAGATATAATAGAAGTAAAAAAACTAATAAATGACATAGACACAAATAAACCAAGTGGAATAGACGAAATACCAACCAAAATGCTGAAAGAGGCACTCCAAGCCATCCCAGCCACTATAGTCGACCTATTCAACATCTCCTTTGAACAGGGGCATTTTATCTCAGCCTGGAAAATGGCAACCATTACCCCTATCCACAAAAGTGGAGACAAACAAAACATGGGAAACTACAGGCCAATATCGATTCTTCAAACCCCAGGCAAGCTCATTGAAAAAGTGCTACATAGACACATAAATGAACACCTGGAAAAAAACAATATACTAAACGAAAGACAAGGAGGTTTCAGGAAACTGCACTCCACATCTAAAACAATAGCTAACCTAACAAATGACATATTGGCGTCAATGAACCAAAAACAATTAGTTGGAGCAGCCTTCATTGACTTCAGCAAAGCATTCGATACAGTAGACCATAACATACTATTGGAAAAACTAGAATCCATGGGCATAAAATCCAACACTATGGACTGGATAAAATGCTACCTGAAAGACAGGCAACAGAGAACAAAAATAAACAATACACTATCAGACAACCAACCTGTCACATGTGGTGTACCCCAAGGGTCAGTGCTAGGGCCACTGCTCTTTATAATCTACATAAACGATCTTGAAAAATGGTTACAAACCGAATGCCTCCAACTATATGCAGATGACACAGTCATATATGCAAACGGCACCACAGAAGAGGAGGTAATAACTAAACTAAACAAGCTCCTACTAAAACTGGATGAGTGGTGTGAGTCCAACAAAATAACCATCAACACAAGCAAGTCAAAAACAGTTCTCTTCTCACATAAACAAATGCCAGAAAGAAAACTACACTGTAAGCTAGGAAGCCAAACACTAGAAAATGTAGACCATTACAAATACCTAGGCCTTGAGTTGGACAGCCAACTAAACTACAACCTATGTATAAACAAAATTGTCCAAAAGGTAAACCACAAACTGTGGCTATTTGCAAAGCTAAGAGACTACATGACACAAGAAATGTCAATAAAAATCTTCAAGGGCATGGTGCTACCCTATTTTGACTATGGAGATGTAAACTACATGGGTGCAAAGAAAGAACTTCTAAAAAAACTGCAAACACTACAGAACAGAGCCCTGAAAATCTGCCTCAGAGTAGACAAGCTGCACCCCACCTATGACATACACAAAAGAACCAAAGTAAAATTGCTAGAAAATAGGAGAATAATTCATCTGAAAACATTAGCATACAGCTATAGTCAAGACAATAAACTCCTAACAAAACCACAAAGGGCAACTAGAGCAAATAATGCGCCACTACTAAAGCAGACCAGAAGCCAAATAAAAGCTCACGAGAGAAGCACGCTAGAAATGGCTGCCAAGGTGTGGAATGCCCAAACAGTAAAGGAACGACAAATTCCTGACCTAAAAACATACAAAAAATATCTGTGCAAAATAAGGCTAGGAACCCCCAACTAAGCTGCACCGCAAAGGGGCAGGTGATACATGTCACGGCCCACCAGCGAGACGCCCAATGGAAGGTAACCATACCAAAAGCACCCAGATAACACACCTCACAGCTGCGTACAAGCCTATGATATGTAAATAGGAGTAGGCTAGTCTAGAAATAAGAGTAGAAAAAATAAAGCACATATATGCCAAGAAAATCCAAAAAAATTAACATAGACTACTATAGTACTAACCAGACCAACCAACTATCTATCTGCTACTGAAATACAGGCAATCAAATACCTTATCAGCAGCTACTGTGTGATAAGACAACACCAACACTACAGCTGGCCAGCATTGAAAACAAGCCTGAATACCCAGGCTTATATGCTATGGACAGTATAAATACAGCCTCAATAAAAAAAAAAAAATTAAAAAAAAAAAAAAAAATCAAAGGCTGGTTGCTCTCATACCATGTCTATGTGGTGTGGGAGGTTAGTACACTGTAACTGTTCATAATAAAACAGCACACAGGTTGACAATTTATAACAGCACTTACAGTGTCAGTGCATGGTGACTCCTTCAGTAAGAAGCTGGCTATAAATTAATCAAGTATACTACTAAATTATTAATTATTATTGCTACCGGTACTGGTAGTAGCACTACTACTAACTACTGACTGCATGGCCTACAGTCTACACTATAGGCCCTAGTATAGACCGTCACCATGCACAAGCTGCTAAAGAAAATACCGATCGGTCAAAAAACTGGATATACAAGGTCCGGGGACCTCCCTGGAACATGAAAGAATTAAAAATAAGAAAGCCAGGTCAGGCAAAATAGATCATAGAATAGTAAACAAAATAAAAACCTTAGAAGTTAAGTACCTCAACATAGATGTCTTAACTAGCACTAAAAAGTCATTACTGGAAGTTGAAATCAGTTCATTGAGACCTGACATTATATGCGTCAACAAAGTATGTCCAAAAAATAGATTATACGAGATCAGTAAAATGACCATTATGCGCGGATTATTTTCGACCACCTAAATGACTGTTTCCTGCAACAATTTATTCAGGAACCAACCAGGTTCCGAGGAAATGAGACCCCAAATCCCTTGGACTGGGTCATTTCCAATAAGGATAATCTCATAGATAACATCAGGATAGGTGCCCCGATCGGAAAGAGTGACCATGCTGTCATATCCTTCAAAATCGATGTTAAAACAGAAAATGAGACCATCCCACTAAGAAACTCATATTATAGAGGGGATTACATTGCCATGAGTAATGATATCATGTCCCATGACTTGCTAAATAAATTTAAGGAGAAAAATGTGCAAGAGTACTGGGACCTGTTTCAAAATGTGCTATCAGGTGCTATCAAAAGGGATGTACCACTAAGAAAATTCACAACCAGGAAACAACCTCCATGGTACTCCAGGGATATTACCACTGCCAGAAAATTGAAAAACAAAGCATGGAATGTCTACTTCAATAATAAGACATTGGAAAATTGGGAAAAATACACTATCACTAGGAATGCCGCAAATGACATTGTCAGTGGACACAAAGAGACTTTTGAGGACAAAATTGTCCAAGACATTAAAAATAACCCGAGAAATTTCTGGAGTTATGCTTCACATAAATCAAAAAATGGCAATGGCATACCAGCTCTAGCCAATAGTGATGACGAACTAATCGTAGACGATGAAGGCAAAGCTGAACTACTCAATGAGTTCTTCGTCAGTGTGTTTACCAATTAAAATATGAACAATATCCCACCCTCTCCAGATTCAGGAGTCACAGAATTCATCAGTGACGTTGACATAACAGACGATAAAGTTGACAAATTAATTGAAAAACTAAATGTCTCCAAGGCACCTGGGCCAGATGGGATCCATGCAAAAATCATCAAAGAGTGTTCTGAGCAAATTGGACCTATTTTGATATCTCTATTCTGTAAAAGCCTATTTGAACGGAAAATACCCAAACAATGGAAAGATGCTGAGGTAAAACCCCTGCATAAAAAGGGACCAAAACGCCTGGCATCAAATTACAGACCTGTGAGTTTAACCTCCCTATGCTGTAAAATGCTAGAAAGAATAATCCGAGACTGTGTCGTAGAACATTTGGAAAAACTAGGATTGATATCTCCGGACCAACACGGATTCACTCGAGGAAAATCTTGTCTGTCACAACTACTAGAAGTGATGGAAATTTGGACTGACTGGCTGGATCATGGCCTGGCATGGGACACCGTCTACCTGGACTTCTCCAAAGCTTTTGATAGTGTGCCCCACAAAAGACTATTAAACAAAGTCAAAGCTCTGGGAATATCTGGATCAATTTCTGAATGGATACAGGACTTCCTGTCTGAGAGAAAGCAAAGGGTAGTTGTAGGTAATAAAAAATCTTCCTTTAAGAATGTCACCTCAGGAATACCTCAGGGAAGTGTGCAGGGACCTATATTATTTATAATATTTATAAATGACCTGCCAGGCAGTGTCTCATCAAACCTAAAAATATTTGCGGATGACACAAAGGTCTTTCGAGCAATAAAAGACATAAGAGATAAAAATCTCTTACAAGAGGATATTCTGAAACTCTCACAATGGTCTGAGAAATGCCAATTGCCCTTCAATGAAAAGAAGTGCAAAATTATTCATTACGGGAAAAGTAATCCTCATTATGCCTATATTATGCAGAACACTGTCCTGCAACAAGATAGCTATGAAAAGGACTTGGGTGTAACCTTCGACTCCCAACTCTCCTTTCAGAAACACATGAGGACTATCATCTCAAATGCTAACCAGAGAGTAGGAATAATTAAAAGAACCTTCCATCGCCTCAACAAGAACAATTTTCTCATTCTATTTAAGTCTCTTGTTAGGCCAATTTTGGAATACTGTCCACAAATTTGGAGCCCAATTTTTCGGAAAGATATTCTGGAGATCGAAAAGGTTCAGAGACGTGCAACGAAACTAGTTGCAGTTATAAAGGACTTACCCTATGAACAAAGGCTCAGGAAATTGAAACTTCCTACCCTTTCCTACAGAAGGAAAAGAAGTGACATAATTGAAGTATTTAAAATTATGAAAGGTTTTGATAAAATAGATATGAACCAATTTTTCACCTTGAATAAAAGAGAAGGCAGCCGGGGCCATACTCTCAAACTAGTAAAACCCAGAGCCGTTTCAAAATTAAGGCAACACAGTTTCTCAAACAGGATCATAAATATATGGAATAGTCTCCCACAAAATGTTATAGATGCCGGTGTGGTGGTTTCAGCGGGTTCCCGTGCTCAGAGGTGTCCCTCGCTTCTGCGCTGCTTCTGTGCATGCGCGGATTTCGCATCAACTCGGGTCACCTGAGCCACTTATTGGCGCATGCGCACATCCTACAAACTCGGGTCGAATAATCGAATACGCTTCTCCGCGCTCGGGTGGACAATCTTTTTTTAATTTTTTTTATGACCGATAAAAATACAGCAAAATAGGATTTAAAGTATTTTATGATGGCCCAGTTTACCTCTATTTCCATTTAATTAATCTAAGTTATTCTTTTTTTGCACATGGCACGTGTATTTGTCGACTCCACTCGCCGTGTTCTATTTGAATTTCTGACGACTGGGATGACCCGAGTCGCCCGGGTAGTGTTAATCGATTACAGCCATCCTTATTAGATTCTGACGCATGCGCAGAAGCGAGGGACACCTCTGAGCACGGGAACCCGCTGAAACCACCACACCGGCTCAATAAATTCATTCAAGAACCGATTAGAAAAAGCATGGGCTGATGATACAGGGAAATTTGACCACTTATTCACCACATGCTAATAATTTATTCCTTGTGTTGCTAATTACTTGCACTCAAGCAAAAATGAGAGACAAATAAGTGTTCACACTTCCTGTCTACCAATCACTATATCACTATATACTATAGTCTACTCTAGATTAGTCAAAACAGTGTAAATATTTATGATTATGTTATAACCAGAAATTACACATATGTTCATCAGCACATGAAGAGATACACGGTTCGGGAATATGAGCATGATCGGCGAACATTTTGCGTAGATCAGGAGCTAATAAATACGGTTGGCTTTCGTTTTCAACAGGACTGCGGGACACGGAAGTGTCAACACTTAAATGCCATAAACATTGACTGAGTGGGGAAAGCTACGCATGACGAGGCTCCTGTTGATAGCTCTAAGCTTAGAAAATAGATCCTTGTTCTGGACAATTCCACCAAAACAAGTAACGGTAACACGGGACCAAAACAACATACCTTTATGTTGTTGATTAACGTATGCAGTGAGAATATCTTGGTGTGTTTCTCGTCATTTTATGAGATTCGGCAAGTTGCACTAATACAGATGAGATGTGCAACAGGTTTGGTTCAATTCAGGACCGCCCCAACCGTGGCTGTAAACAGATGTACAAGCGCACGATCAAATATAGTTCCGTAATAATATACGTGAATCCCCCCTCACAAACGATGTTCACGTAAATAATGTTTCTAATTTGTGTATTGTTATGTTGTAGGTAGAGTATTACTGTTTTCATCGCTGAATGTTAGAATTATATTTCATTTGGGTCAAGTTGTCGTTTTGCGGAAGGATAACTGGGTCAGGTCAAGGTCACACGATCAGCTGTGTTGGCTTGGTCCTGATTTTCTTCATAGATGGCGCCATTTGGTTTAAAGTAATTTCTGCGGGGACGTCAGAGCAGTTTAATCCCTAGATAAAAGATTCACCAGGTACTTGTAGTACTGCGAGTACCGGGTGAATCCGTTATCTATTTAATCCCATGCCATGGAATCACGCTGTTTCCACAATGAATACTATAAGTTCGTACATGGTGATACTACAATTTTGGTCGTGACATTGTTATATTCATCTATAAATATGGGAACAAATTGATGAGCAGCCTTTCATGTAGGTACAAGATTCACCCCGTACTGCGTGTACTACAAGTACCGGGTGAATCTTTTATCTACCTTTCATGTAGATAAATACCTTTCATGATACTTTTAGGGGGCGGTTGGTGACTGTTCTGCCATTACTAAAGTACTAGGCACTACTATTAAGATTATTATATGGCGGGGGTATAATGACGTCACAAGACAACTTTTGATGGCCATATTGGATGACATACAGAAGGCTTGCAACTGCCTACACTGTGCTTATTTACTGACTTGTTGGTTTATTTGTCACTGTTTTGAGCAGTTTGGCCTCAGAAGTTGTTGCTAAAGTGCTGTAAGTAAACACAATGGATGTAAACTGCCCAGAACCTCCCATAACACAAGAAAACTCTGTTTTACTGCATCTGCATGCATTCACAACATGAATAGGGAGGGAGCTCATAATCCAAGATGGCAGCCTGCTGATTGCTAAGTAATGACACCATGTGCACTCCCTCTATTTGAATATTTACATACATCAGGACGTATTCAGTCTTTATTGGTTAAATTCGCTTAAGGTAGTCGAAATTTTGCGCCAATTATGATTTGTCTTCGTCAAAAACTAGGTTTAGGAAATAATTAAGAAATTTATCAACTAAACTTGAATTTAATCTTTCGACACACATGCTTAATATAAATGAGCCATTTTGCTAGCATTTAAGAAGCTGTTTCCTCCGATTGATTTTATTTATTGAATAAATACAATAATTTGGTGCCACAGACACAGACTTAAGCCGTGTTCACACGGACAAAATGTGAGGCGTATCACACAAATCGAATCAGGTGAGGCGAATTAGGCGCCCGTTCACACGGACACTGCGTGAGGCGGAAGTGGATATCTGCGCATGAGCAAGTCCAGGCTAACCAGCGCCATTTTGGGTTCGACGACGCGGCACCAGAGAGTGTGGGTTCGACCTAGATATGTATTTAATGATTCGTATTGGTTTGGAACGGTCAAAACTTCTGTTGGGCAGTGAAACCCTAAAAATAAATCATGAAAAAAATATCTGTGCTTAGATAGCGGTTTCATTAATTAAATTATATAATATCCGCTTTTGATCGACCGGAAAGTCAACAAACTGAGGTGTCGACTGCGCATGCGTGTGAGGTGCTTAATCCGCCTCAGTGCGTCCACACGGGCAAAATAAATCGAATCAGACAAATCGCCTCACGTAAACTACCTCGCTTAGGTGGTTTACAGGATGCGCATCACGTGAGTCGAATCAGCCCTAATCCGCCTCAGACGTGCGTTCACACGTGAAATGTGAGGCGAACTATACAAGTCGCTTTCTACGAATCGATTTACAGTGCCCGTGTGAACACGGCTTGTAGTTGTACAGTGACGGTCAGTGTATAATGCTTACATAGTATTTTCACGTGTACCATTTTATGCGTATGCACAAAGATACATTTGTCCTTTCGAAAGGTAATATAGTATTTTATACAGATGACATATATTCTATTCCACAGCATGCTAACAACACACGTTTTTATGCCACAGCATGCTAACAACACATTGTATTCCACAGCATTCTTTAACCGATATTAATGGCGCCAAATGCAGGTGCCGCCATCCGGCGGAGAAAATCGTGACTTGTAACGGGTAACAACCGAGGCAATATACTTAATTTCCGGTTTGCAAAGCAGGAAAAAATATCTTCAGATAGCAATTTTACATCGACAAATGACGAGTTAATACAACGATGGGAAAGCGCGGAAGACCTCCAAAAGATCCCGAAAATGCTGATGGGCAGAAGGAGCACACTAATCCCACTGTATACCTCGGCAAGAACATAGCCAAATGGGAAGAACACCGAGCAGCCTGTGGCGGGGGTGCAGGGAGTCAGAGGGACTTCGCGAGGCACCTCCTTGCTCTCCACTGCGAACACTGCCCGCGCTCCCCCGTCACTGCCCCGCCCCGGGGGAAGATGGGCAAGAGCGATGGGTAATTATAATTTAGCGTCACATTTAGGCTATATATTTATCCTCTCTCACCCACAATAACTGACGATAATCTTTCATATCCATTGCAAACGTATGCTGTATATCATGTCGATAATAGTTATTAATACCGTGAATACGCCATGACAGCCCATATTCTTGACTTGGAGTTAGTAGCGTGACTGGAATTTGAATATTTGATCAATTTCCCAAGGGCCAAGAGTCATCGGACTCGTGTATTTCCAATATTATAGGTGCAAATGGTGTTCACCGACCTTATATATAATTGTAAGGAGATGCGTAAGGATCTAGCCATAATCTAGGACTAGGTAGGTTGAAATTCGACCTCCAAGACCAAGACAAGAGAACCCAGATAAATAACCCATTCCACACTCAACCAGACACAGCTCATGTCATGGTCATGGATTGTTACCTGTAGTGTTGACACTGTTGGTCACTTGGTGAGAATAATTTCTGACGACCCCAATCTTCTTTAGTGTTTGCATCATCATTCCTGCCTACCAATGTAAATATACTATATTATTTCACGAGGAAAACATTGCTAGTGTTGAAACAACGAGGCTTCTCACAAGTATCGGCCTGAGTAGGTGATTTAATGGCGCACTAGGTAGTAGGTGGTTTATATTTAACTGTATAAATGATTGATTGATTGGTGGTTGCTTTACGCCGTGTGCAGCATAGGCCATATTCACGGCGAGAAATGTTTGTTTTTTGTTCAAACCATCGCTTTTACATGTAAAAGCAGACAATCAATTATGTGCCAATAGACACTAATTAAATTAGAAAGCTCACAATCATATATCTGTGGTCAAGGGAAACAAATTCCCATAGAAAAAGAAAAGTTTCATTAATAATGAATAGAATCCATTTAGTAAACTATATAAGGTGGTACAGTCCAGCTGCCCTCAAAAAGGCTGAAATGTTTTCCTGTTTTACCTTAGTAAAAAGGTTATGCATACTGCCTGCAGTGTAGAACCGTTGGCGCAGGGCCAAAAAATCAACGCAACTTAGTAAAATGTGTTTGAGTGTCAGTGGGGGACTGACACCCAATACATTCAGGGGGAGGTTCCCCCTTGAGCAGAAAAGCATGTGTAAGCCACGAGTGGCCAACACGGCAGCGACTAAGGACCACTTGGTCCCGCCGACCTCCCGCATGAGTCTGTGGTGGCTTTCCCACAGATGGTTCAATTTCTTTAAGTTTATTGATGTTTTCATCCCACTCATGTTGCCATTTGGATTTTATGTGGGTGGCTATTAGTGGTTTCAGATCAGAGTGAGGGATCAGACATGGTTCAAGATCACAGTTCAGGGCCTTCTTCGCAGCCCGATCAGCTCGTTCGTTTCCTTGTATGCCAGCATGGCCAGGCACCCAGCACAGGTTGATATCATACCCATCTGTTGTCAGTTGGTTCATTTTATAAATGACCGTTGCTAGAATAGGGTGATTCGTTTTCAGTCCAGCAACAGCCAGGAGGCAAAAGAAGGAATCACTGTATATAACATAGTTAGTGTGGTTGGATACCTCGATACACTCCAAAGCGAGAAGGAGTGCTCGGGCCTCTGCAGTGAAAATCGAGCTCTGATCGGGCAAACGTACACCAAATTTTTCCCGTCGGCAGACTGCCGCAGCAGCTACGCGGCTTTGGTCTTTCGAACCATCAGTGTATATGGAGAGGTGGTCTGCAAACTGGCCTTGAATCTCTGCATGCAGTCCTTTGTACTCGAGTGGATGTGTCCCAGATTTCCTCAGTTCCGTGAGTCGGAGGATAACCGATGGCTTTCTCAACGACCACGGGGGATGTTCTGGGACTTTGGCATCCTCCAACACGTCCAAATCCACGCCTAAGGTCTCCAAATGAGGTTTCATTCGGAGCCTCAGTGGCCGGATGTAATTTGGCCTGGCTTCATACCTGGATTCGTCATGTTGCTCGAATAGACAATTGCGTGCACGATTCAATGCATTAGTTTTTATCTTGACTACATGTTGCATGGCCAGTTTGATTCTCCTGTTATTAAGTGATGGTTCATTGGCTTCGACATAAAGGCTCTGAACTGGTGAGGTGCGGAAGGCCCCAAGGGCCAGGCGCAGTCCCTGGTGGTGGATCATGTCTAGCAGCCCAATATATGATTTCCTTGCGGAACCATATACTATGCTGCCGTAATCCACTCGTGAACGAACCAAGGTTCTGTACACGGAGAGCAGAACATCTCTGTCCGCTCCCCACTCTGAGCTGGACAGCACCCTCAGAATATCCAGCGCTTTCAGGCATCTTGTTTTCAGGTACTTTATATGTGGCACAAAAGACAGTTTTGCGTCGAGAATGAGGCCCAGAAATTTGGTTTTCTCAACGACTTTAATGGGATCCCCATCCAGGGTCAGCTCCGGTTCCGCATGTATTCTATGCAGCAGGCAGAAGTGCATGCAGACTGTTTTGGTCTTGGAAAATTTGAAACCGTTCAGAACTGACCATCGATGGATCCCATTTATGCTTGGTTGTAGCTGTCTCTCTATGACATTCATGTTAGCACCGCTGTAATATAAAACAAAGTCGTCCACGAAAAGACTACAGGAGACCCCCCTGCTTTACAGCAGCAGCAATGCCATTGACCTTGACCCCGAAAAGGGTCATGGCCAGTATGCTGCCTTGAGGTACTCCTAGTTCCTGTGAGTGTAGGCGGGAATAGGTAGTCTTGACACGGACGCGGAAATGCCTGAAGGCTGTATAAATGAAACCCTACTGGTTGGCGTATATTGAAAATGACCGTAGTATAGAACATTTTTTATTCCGAGTTCGCAGGTCCTTCAGGAAAAACTGAAGCTGTGACCCAGTACACCAGTTTACAGCTTTAGCTTCCACAGCAAATGGTCGGGAAGGTGGTGAATACATATATGCATGAAGTAGTTTTTTTTCTTAATGTGACAATATTTGGTAGCGTGGTTTCATTACAATCTACAGTACATTTAGAAACAAATGTATGGCAAGAACGATACCAAGCTTGGTCAGCAGGAAGCTGGTGGTTATAGGTGTGAAGTGGGTTTAATCTAGATAAAGGATTCACCCTGTATTCGCAGTACACGGGTGAATACTAGCCCTATGTAAAAGCGGTCGAAAAAGCGGGGAAATGAAATGAGAACCTACTTTCACAAGCAACAATTATTCTTTTTATATCTCTTAATATTTCCCCGCTACCTTTGAGTTGAAAAATATAATAAAACATAGTTTAATAGAATTTAAAGTTGAAATCGACGGCGTTCTATGGCCGCCATCGTGTCTTTTTGCATTCTCTCCCATTTCACCAACTCTGTGCCGATATAAGTATCCATTTGATATTGGAGGCAGGCATTCTACTTCCTGTTCCATAATAAAGCCATTTCGCCCATATTTACACTACGTTGTCGTTCACCCATATACCACAAATACAGGGTGAATCTTTTATCTAGGTTTAATCTAGAGTGAAGGATAGGGCTGAGATGGGACATCAACCCCAACTTCTGCTGGATAAGGTGACACTGCGGCCCAATGTGGCTCGGCCACAGCTTCAATGCTACCAGAGGGACCAACAGAACTCGGAATACTTGTATTGCCGTCTACTCATAATTGTATTAACTCTGTATGTTTGTGAATATCTAGTACATGTACCTATAGCTATGTGCAAAAACCGCCCATCGCCGCGAAGCAGTTCGGCAACGACGATAACGCTAGCTCCATTCTGCTGCACGGAGCTGCTTTGCAATAGGTGTTACCTTTCATGTCGCCAAAAGGAGGGTTTTCTAGCTACAATTGGTTTCATGACATAGAGCAAATATTTATCTACATCCTCATTTTTTAATTGTTTCAATTGGACCAGTATTAGTTTCAAAAGTTGATAGTTGAATTTCAAGTTTTACTTTTCTCCACAAAATCTTCATCAAATCACTAAAAGGTGATTCAAATATCCTATCAAACTATTCAGGTATTGTTCCTTTATTAGTTCTCTACATGTTGTGAAATTTTAAACATGTTTGATAGATTGCCAAGAGAGTTATTTAATCCGCATCACTTGCTTACAATGTCCCCTCTGTCTCACAGAAATTGGCAGTTGGCATTCAAGCCTCAGCCTTGCTCATACAATGAGTAATATGTGTCACAACTTCTGGCTGGTTTACTATAGGACAAAGGGCCCATAATTAGGCATATTTTTCAAGTTCAAATCGATGTAACTTTCTTGATATTGTACTGCACTGACCTCTCAGGCAAGTAACCACATAGACAGGTAGGCATGGGTAGTGTGTTGATATCAGGGAGCCTAGGTGGTGTAATGGTTAGCACACTGGTCCGGAATGCAAAGATATGTGTGTTCGAGTCCTTCTCTAGGCGCAATATTTCCCATTTTCATCACCCCCATGACACTGGTGCCGAGACCAGGATCCTATACATGCTAAGCGCTGTATGGTTGTTGAACCTGCCCTGTGTAAGTGCTTTGCCTGTATGTATGTAATTGTAAGCATTAAATGACCATTTAAAAGACTTACAATTCCAGGGGGACGAGTGTAGTAGGCTGCACTGACCTCTCAGGCAAGTAACCACATAGACAGGTAGGCATGGGTAGTGTGTTGATATCAGGGAGCCTAGGTAGTGTAATGGTTAGCACACTGGCCCGGAATGCAAAGAGATGTGGGTTCGAGTCCCGCTCTAGGCACAATATTTCCCATTTTCATCACCCCCATGACAATATTTACATTAGAAAAATTATGTGACTACCAAGTTTATGGTCTCTTCAAGCTCTTTTCATTGGAATATGTTCCATTGAGATAAAATGCTTTTAAAATAAATACTCACATAGCTAGTAAATAGCTTTGTGGTGTGAAGTAATGTTCCCCAATGCGTATAAGTCCTGTAATTTTAATCCAAATAATCAAAGCCGATAGCCCACAGTGATTGACAGGTCAGTCATCATACCAACTTGCTTCCTGAATGATGTGTAAATTTACAGGCAGCAGGACGTAACTCAGGCAGTTGAGTGTCCACCTGTGACGGTCAGAATCATCCTATCGATCCTGCTCAGTGGACACGTTTGCAGTTTTGGCTATTTTCTGTTCCAACCAGTGGTCCACAACTGGTTCCTTAAAGGCTGTGGTATGTGCTGTCCTGTCTGTGGGAAAGTGCATATAAAAGACCCCTTGCTGTTTATTGAAAAGAGTATCCTATGTGGCGGCAGTGGGTTAACCACCAAAGAAATATGTCAGAATGACCATATGTTTGGCGTCCAATAGCCAATGATAAAAATCAATGTGCTCTAGAGGCGTCGTTAAATAAAACAAACGTTCCTTTTTTTTGTAAATTTACATAAGTCTTTGACAGTGTCCCTAATCTGATAGGAATCTAGTATAAGCCATTGAGACTGGAGCTGCACACTAACAAATAATCTCCAATCACACATTTGCCTTGTTTTTCAGTTCATCATTATGCGACTGAATATGTGGAGGGGGGAGGGCTGAGGTTTGTTGTGTATGAATGAAACTGGATTCCCTCATCACATGACCTGGAGGGGTTCCCCACAGGCCGGGAACTCCACTAAGTTGCACTTGCACACTAGCCACTGTGGATCATAACCTCAGCACTCTCCTATCACATATTCAGTTACACAAACCGAAAAGATTTGCTTGGAGAACATTTGTCGGAATACAGTTCCAGATCCGTAACCACGGTTTTTGCCAGAGGGTGAAATGGGTAAAATTGTGTACCCTTAAATTTTCTGATGGTACGACTTTATGCCCTCAAATTGTTAGGATAATTTTTTGTTAACGGTTCTTCAAGGAGCCAGAGGCAACAAAGTCTCAAGACACCCCCCCCCCCCCCCCCCCCCCGTTCTTCGTATCCTCAAATTATTTTATGCTGGAAACCCTGCAGGCTATATCAGATCTGCGGGAGGTGGACGAAAGCTATTAACATCAAAACTGGTGGCAGCACCATGTCGTCATGGAGGCGATAGCCCATCTCCCCTAGATTAAGCCGTGGGAGGGGGGGGGGGGGGGGGCTGGCATTTTAATTTCCAATTCACCAGGTTGTCCTGCCACTGGCAATCTGGACTGATGAAATTTGTTGGAAATTATTGTTGAATGATCTTTCTGAAAGTGTAATCTTTATTTGTATGGCGTATAGTGTGAGGGGGAAAAGGTTAAATAAATATCGGTTAGATGTTGTTAGTGTTGGTCTTGCGTTGTTGGCACCAATGACCATGCTTTGTTTCTTGAGATGGTTTGTTTATAAATAAAAATGTGTGTAGAGGATAGTTGTTATAGAGTTAGTGTGAGTGTTGCGAGTGCGGAGCAGGACGTAGCTCAGGTGGTAGCGTGTCCACCTGTGAAGGTGTCTGTCATCCTATCGATTCTGCTGAGTGGACCCATTTGCAGCTTGGGCTATTTTCCATTCCAACCAGTGATCCACAACTGGTTCATCAAAGGCTGTGGTACGTGCTGTCCTGTCTGCGGGAGAGTGCATACAAAAATAACCTTGCTGCTTGTCAGAAAGAGTGACCTATTTGGTGGCAGTGCGTCTCCTCCAAAGAAATCACATGTTTGATGTCCAATAACCGATGATAAAAATCAATGTGCTCTAGAGGCTTTGTTAAATACAACTTGTAAGCTTTACTTTTGTGTTGCGGGCGTGTTCTCATCTTTTGTCATACAGCCCCACTCAACCCCCTTATGGATGCCGATTTTTAAACGGCATTTGAAGAGCTGGCAACCCTGATTTCTATTTAGTCATTCCTATTTTCTGGATCTGATTCTGTCATTCTATGCTCAATCTTGATCATTTGACGAACATTTCTATTTTTCAACAAAATTCCGAATATTTGCTTCTTTATTTTATTCGTCTTTTTATGTGTGTTACATTTGTTGAGTAAGCTGGGGGAATTTCAATCGCGAACAGTATAAATTGTTGTCATTGGTTTGACATGGCCGGGGTTTCGAACCACACAAGCTGCCAAACAGGAAACGGACGCTCAACTCATTCTACTGTTAACTTGAAACATTCTTGAAATGGGTTATGTAACAAATTTTCCTCACTCACACGGATTTATTACACAGGGATGAAAGATATCTGCGGATTTCCACGATTTTTTATGTTTACCGATTAACGTTAAAGCTGCATAGTCCGATGAAATATCAAATTTTCAAAACCAAACCAAATATCTAAATTTGATTTTACATATCTAACTTAGATACTGATGCACTTATTAAGCATTTATTTCTGCATAGAAGGCAATACTGAGTCAATTTAACAGAACCTGTTACTGCAGAAGTCTATGGTGTCAGAGTTTTGGCAAGCTTGCTAAAACTAATTTTCCATGTTTGCACACAAAATATCTCAAAAGTTTACCATTTAAAATAAAAGTAACCCTGAACTAATGTAATGTAGATACTAGTGATCGATCTAATATATTTATCTCAGAAAAATTACAGAAATTCAATGTATATGTAGCTACGTCAGTATTTATTTTAAAAGCATTTTATCTCAATGGAAAGAGCTTGAAGAGACCTTAAACTTGGTAGTCATATAATTTTTCTAATGTAAATATCAAGAAAGTTACATCAATTTGAACTTGAAAAATATGCCTAATTATGGGCCCTTTGTTCTAGAGTAAACCAGCCAAAAGTTGTGACCCACATTACTCGTTGTATGAGCAAGGCTGAGGCGTGAATGCCAACTGCCAATTTCTGTGAGACAGAGAGGACATTGTAAGCAAGTTCTGCGGATTAAATAACTCTCTTACTAGCAATCTATCAAACATCCTTAAAATTTCACAACATGTAGAGAATTAATAAAGGAATAATACTTGCATAGTTTGATAGGATATTTTAATCACCTTTGAATGATTTGATGAAGATTTTGTGGAGAAAAGTAAAACTTGAAATTCAACCATCAACTTTTGAAACTAATACTGGTCCAATTGAAACAATTAAAAAATGAGGATGTAGATAAATATGTGCCCTGTCATGAAACCAAGAGTTACATTGTAGCAGAGAGCGTGTATACAGATGAGAGGGACAACTCCCGCGAAAATAGGTAACACAGGCTGCAGTGGCGATCCTGGCGGTTATTGTTGAACAAGCCTTGAGTTTGCCGGTACGCGCAGTGCAAACCATTAATTTTCTTAAAAGATTAATAGAAATCCAGAACCCTAACCTTATAAATTCAATATAATCTTGTTGGTAAACATGTTTTGTATATGTGTACTAAGCGGCTTGTTTCTATTTGGTGTAGTTTTAGAGATATTTCACTTTTTCTGTAGGAAGATTGCACACGACCATTGACAATGCATTGAGTTTGCCGTACGTGCAGTGCAAAATGTTTATTTTATTCAAAATTAATAGAAATCCAGAACTGTAACCTTATAAATTTAATATAATCCTTTCGGTAAACATGTTTCTATATGTGTACCATGCGATTTGCTTCTAGGTGGTGTAGTTTTAGAGATATTTCACTTTTTCTGTAGCAAGATTGCACACGACCATTGACAATGCCTTGAGTTTACCCATATGCGTAAACTGTTCAACAACCACCACTTGGAGCGCCACAGTCGGCAGCTGTTACACGGTCTAGTATGGGAGTTGTCCCTCTCATCTATATACAAGCTCTCTGATTGTAGCTAGAAAACCCTGTTTTGGCGACCTGTAAGGTAACACCTACTGCAAAGCAGCTCCGCACAGTGGAATGGAGCTAGCGTTATCGTCGTTGCCAAACCGCTTCGCGGCGATCGGTGGTTTTCGCACCTAGCTAGTATATGACAACAGTTGGGTAGTTCGAATCCCGTTTTTTATATCACCTTAGATGTTGCTAGAACATAAGGCCAAGTAAGAACAAGTTAGGTATCGGCAAAAATACAGACACAACAAGGCTAGTTGGAACCTGACTTCCGGCATTTTTCCGCGATTCCCTAACAGTGCTAAATCTGTGGGAGGAGGTTTGCATTCTAAATTCATTGTCGGTGTAATAATCTTGGTTGGATTTCCGTGTTTTTTGGTGGATACCGCTTTCATCCCTTACATTTACATGTATAATAATATTTTTGTATTTGTTTTCTGTGTGTGTGTGTGCCACCATGAAACAAATGCTGATAAAGGTACGTTATATGAACAGTTATGATTTCCGTGCAATCTATTCTTTTTATTTAAAGTGAAATGTTGTTGGCAGGTCTGCTATTGGTATCACCACAGCAGTCGGTCATAGTTCCCGATACCTGGGGTGGATTCCCGTTAGATAATAGATCACCCCGTACTGCAGTAGGGGTGAAGAACAACCCTATATAAAAGCTGGTGAAAATTATCTACATGCTTGGTAAATGAAATGCAGATAAATGCTTAAATTTAAGAATCAAAATATACTCTTCACATACATCTTCATATTTACCCGCTCGCTACTTCCGATTTGAAAAATATAATAAAACATACTTTAACTCACTTTAAAAGTCAAGTCGACAAAGTTCTGTGGTCGCCATCTTGCTTGCTTACATCTTCTGCCATTTCACCAACTCTATTCCAATGTAGGTGGATACTGGAACTAGGAATTCCATTTCCTGTTCCATACTAAAGCAATTTTCGTCCATAGTTAGAGTACATTGTTATTCACCCCTACTCTGGGTAGGAGTGAATCTTTTATCTAGATTTCCGGGTGAAAATGCACGCAGCCTCTCTTTGGCGTAGTACTGTCAGGGAACTGCAGGAAAGACCGAAAGTCCTGGTTGCATCCTGACTCGCCAAGGATATATTTTGCACCTTGCCTATGACCAATCATTGCATTTTACAGACTCTGGCTGAAGAGTTTTCTGCTAAAACAAAACAAGTTTACCTGTATTATCGCCCACCTCAACACTGGAAAAATATCAGAAGTCAGGTTGCATCCCGACACTCTCCAATCATAGTTTTTGCACTGTGCCTATGGCCAATCATGACAGACTTTGGCTGAAGAGTGTTCTGCTAAAACAAACAAAACCCGTTTACCTGTATTATCGCCCACCCCAACCACTTATTTATATTTCTCTGCCCCGCCCCTCCCGCCCTCAAATCACTTTCATATTTGACTTACTTTTATGCATGTGACCTCTTCAATTGCCAGATAACAGGATTGAACTATATATAATCCATGCATAACCCCATGCATCAGAATACATTTAATCATGAAATAATCAATTTAGAGGATAGAGATGAAAATAAAATTGATTGATGTTGTTTTCCATCAGCAGTGATACTGAGGACTATGATGCCGATGAGGAGAAGCTCACAATCACACTTGATGGAGACTGCGCGAAACAGTGGCGCCGCCTGCAGCGTCTGGCAGGATATGAGGCTGCAGAGACGGAATACCTGTACTGGCTGCTCAGTGTGGCAGAACAAATGCTCGGGTCAGTATTATTTAATACATTTGCAAAATTCATTTTTGTTTACTTTTTCGGGAGGCCCTACAGTCCGATGGTTTTGAGCTCAAGATATTAGGTTGGGCCTTACTGCATTCGAAATAAGGCTTGTCCTCTTGTCTGCACCAAATGAGACTAGGCACAGACAAGCGGAATATGGCTTGATCTTTTCCTTTGGATAATGAAAAATATTGTGCTGAAAAGCATGTATTTAACGGTTTTGTTTGCTTCCGTTCTTATTAAAAGTGAAAAAATTAGGCAGACAAGTAAAAATGACACCATACTTGTCCAATGGATAAGTGAAAATTTTTTTTTTACACCAGACGGGGTGGACGAATGAGTAGAGCGTCCGTCTCCTGTTTTGGGAAATCGAGAGATCCGAACCCATGAGTTCGAATCCTGGTCGAGTCAAACCAATGACTTAAAAATTGATACTTGTCACTTCCTAGCCAGGCGCTCGCCATTATTAGGATAGGGCAAAGACTGGTTGGCTCAGTGTCAGGATAATGTGAGATATCAGGTCATGGTGCTGGTGGCCTGGTCTCCCAGTGGGGCAGCACTATAAAGTTGCCATGAGTGCACACTGTCACAAATCGGTACCCGTCCTGATATGACCTTAGATGTTGCTAGGACATAAAACAAACAAACAACTGTTATTGGGAGCGACTTTAATCAAGGCTCAAGTTTTATTTTTTTTCTCTTCTTTCTTTTTCAAAGCTGTCCTCTATTGGAAGCTTCCACGTTAAGATAAGTTTGTCTTCATCCCATGCACATCTCTCGAATAGCAATGTCATCCTTGAAAACAGTCTGTGTGGTCAAATCTGTAGCGGTTCTGCTAAATGGCCCTGAGGTGCAGTGCAAATTGGTATAGATAGCTATTGGAAGAACTGGCATGGGGCTATTTAAGTTGTCTGTTTCCTGTACAAGAAGCTACCGTCCTATTTTTCAGAATGTCCCTTGGTCCTGTACACTTCTCAGGGTAAGCATTGGGGGTCACTATGACTGGTGAAATAACTTGTGTAGCATAGCTTAAGACCGCATGCATTTGATCAAGGAACTTGGCAAAGCAACTCATTGAATTTCTTTGAGTATATATATATCTCGGGTCATTATATGCAACATGGGTTGTTCTAGTATTCAGTGTTGCACAATTTGTTTGATCCTGTTTGGATTAAGACAGTTTGTGATGTTATTTATTTTTGGTTTGGAGGTTTAGCCACAGTAGTATTAAGTATAACATTTCCTATGGATGGTTGGTGTAAACCAAACTCATAATGCTTCTCTGGTTCAGGAAAACGCAGACTGGATGGCCGAATGAGTTGAGCATCCGTTCTGGGATTCGAAACCCATCGGTTTGAACCCTGATCGAGTCAAACCAATGGCGTAAAAAGTTATACATGTCGCTTCCTAGCCAGTCGCTTTGCGTTATTAGGATAGGGCAAGGACTGGTTGGGTCAGTGTCAGGATAATGTGACTGAGTGGGATATGAGGTCATGGTGCTGGTGGTCTGGGCTTCCAGTGGGGCAGCACTATAAAGTCGCCATGAGTGCGCACTGTCACAAGTCGGTTCCTGTCCTCATGTGACCTTAGATGTTGCCACAACATAAAACTCCCAAGAACCAACAAACCTGGTTCAGTACCCTGTTCTGTTAACAATTAAGAAGTAGTTTGAAATATAAATGCCATCACGATCTACAGTAGTATCTGTCTTAAAGGGACAGCTTAACATTCAGACCGATATTGTTGTGATGTATCAGGTGTCCGGTCATTGGAGGGATAGTTAAATCATAAATGAGACAACTCCCTCAATGTTGTAAAGTGAGATCTATTCTTTGTCAAAATGCCAACAATGCAATTAATGACATTGAAGGGATTCCACTCAATAACAGAACTGTTGTGTACTTTATTCCTTATAAGTGTTATGCGTATTAACCATTGGTATTAAGTATAAACAACCCCTTACTTTCTTACTCTTTTAATGATTTTTTTTTTTTTTCCAACTTATCACCTAAGACTTGTTGACCACAGGCTATGGGTACTGGTTGTTTTGTTATTAACTAGTCTTGAAGGCAGTCTGGATAGGACAGACCACAACATTTGAATGCTGCTCCAGCTACCTTTCTGTACAATATTCTGGTAAGTGCACCCTTAGTATTAATTGTTCAGTGGTGATGAAACATAACATGTTGCATGTTTCAGTTAAGCTGGACCAATTTTGTGATGAGAGAAATAAAGAAATTAAATTAACTACATTTGTATAGTACGAATTATACTGCTGCTTCTGCTAGCAACACAATCTCCTGAAAATAATAGGACGATATGAACTTTAAATCGTTTGCCCATTGGAATAAATAAAATTAGCTTATCGGTTTGTCCCTCGATGGATTGAAGCAGAAGTGCGATTATATATTTGTCGTGCTTTGTTCTCTTTCAGTGATCTGGGGGAAATTGCTGTTAAAATACCAGCATTAGTTGCTGGTACCAGCGATCACTTGCGAAGTGGAAACTCCTTATACTTAACACCGCCAAGCATGATTAGTTATGAATCCACATGTGGATTAGTTGAAGAGCGTGTATTTTCTCAAAGCACGTCAGAAACTGCTGTGTGTTCTCTGCAACACGGAAGTGGGAGAAATATCTTGCAATTTGCCGCACATAATGCACTCGAATCTCTGCAAAGCAGTGCGGAGATTGAACACAATGTGCCGCAGTTGGCACATCAACAACAACAATCTCGGCAATATTTTGATATCGGTTATTTGGATCAAGGCTTGCCAAGACCTCTAAGAAGTATGCAATTGGGCAGTGACTTGGTAGGCGAAGCAAACCCATGGCAAGCCTCTCATTGTATGGCACACACAGTTGGCCAAATGGTAGCTTCTACACCTTATGGACAAAGTGATGTACTTGATATGACAATATCGACTTTGTCAAATATAGAGAATGCGACTGGTGCATGCTCCTTGTGGCCTTACCAAAAGTATGGTTTGGACGAAGCATTAGATATGACTATGCATACGGTCTCTTTGAAATCTGGTCCTCATGAAGCTTGTAATAGCAAACCGCTGAAAAGCGATGACTTCAGTATAGTTTCAAACTCAGTAGGAGGCAGCTTTGATGAGAATGTGCCACTAGATATGACAATGTATGCGCTCTCATGTGTACAGAAGAATACTGCAGATGATAGGTACATAACCGTAGGAAGTTATGGGAGTGCTTATCATGAATGCAATCTTCTTGATAAGGAAGAACCTGCACAAGGAATTAATACAGATATTAGCTCATTGGATAGTCAAGCAGGCATTGAGAAACCTAGAAATGTAATGATGTACATTTCACACATGACTGAAGTGTTGGATATGCACTTGGAATGTACTACATGTTGTAGCAATGTAGAACAAGAGGCTCACGATGGCAGGAATGGGTCGCCACAAACACGGAATGATACTGCAAGTGAGCAGAAGATTGGTTATAATACCCGCTCAACAGAAAGAGACGTGAACAGAAATGCAAAGGCTATCATTGATGTCAATCCAAAAGAGACTGAACGCCGCACTTCACTTACAGGAGCCGCTTCTAAGGTCGTTCATAGTAATCATAAGGATGAAAGGATAACAGTTTCTGGTTCACCGTCATCCCCACCGAAACCATTATGTCTATTGGATAACAATAACAGGCAGCACACAGCTGTCGACAGGCCTACATTCAAGGAACAAGTAACATTTGCATACTGTGCAGAGACCAACAGTGGCCAAAAGGCAGTGGAATGCAGTGCGCTTGGTGAAAATCAAATGATAACACTCAAAGCAGGGTCATCGGTGCCTGTATTGAAAAGCACAAAATGTTGTGGCGAAGTTGTGAATATAATGAATGTAACACAAATACAGACTCGTCATCGATCTTCACGACCTGCATCATTAAATGATCAGGTGGTGCACAGAAATGACCAGCTTGATGGCTATGCAGAATGTCCCGTTGATCCTTGTTTCGATGCAGAAACAGGAAATTCTTTACATCCATCGACTGAAACCAAGGCAACACAGCAAATACTTACAAACGATATGAAATTGAGTAATGTAGAAGACTTAAAACCTGCAGAGAATCTGATCCCAGATACAGGAATTCCAGGCACAACTGTTCTTTCGCTCAATAAATCTATGGAGGAAGGCTCATTGGATTCCTGCAACATAGAACAATTCGTTACTGAAGAAAGGAATGTGCCACTTCGCAAGACAGCAAAGCATAGGAAAAATAAGGTTATCGATGATTCAGATCTCTTGGCCAAAAAGAGAAATTCTAAGCGAAAAAAGAGAAAATCTGATGAGGCTGAGAATAATAGAAATCGGTTGAATGGGGAAAAAGAACAAGATGTCACAAAAAGATGTAAGAGTGAAGTAATTAAAGTGGCAAAAGGCCCTATACAAAGTGGATATTTAGTCAAGGCTGATAGAGTAAACAGTGACAAAGTTTCTAAATTGGTTTTAAACTGTAAAGCAACATTATCAACTGGAACTAAATCTGCCATAGTTGTAAATACACCTAATGTTGGTAAAATAAATATGGTTGGTCGTGTTGAGAACATTTTGAAAGTTACTGAGTCATCTAATGGACGATGTAGGTCAATTGAGGAAATCCAAAAGTGGTCAAGGGCTAAGGATTTGGATAACGTTGATGTAAATATTGTAGGTCAGGCAGAAGTTGTAATTAGTGACAAACCTGTAAGAAGGCGAACTGAGTCCACTAAAGCTAGAGTGAAGAAGACTGAAAACCGCGCCAATCGGCACAAAGTATTAAAAAAGGATGAGGCTCCAGCATTAGAAGAGGAAAATAAATCTGAAGTTCCATTTTCATATGTTTCAAATTCCATTGCGCAGCAAATAAGAATGAAAATGCCGACAACTATGAATAACAGGTGTGGTGAATCTGAAGTATTGAAGGAAAGAAATGTGATCACAGATTATAGGCGAACAATGTCTGAAGAACTTAGAAATACTGCTGATACGTTGAATAAACAAAATGGTAAATCTAAGGTTGCAAGCAGTTCTACTCGCAATAACCGGAGACGAAAGCCAAAGCAATACCAACAAAACTGTGATGAAGTAGATAAAGAGAAGATAGGGGGGCATTTTGTTCAGAATGATCATAGCATTGATGTGTATGAAAAGAGTAAAGTTTACAAGGATTGCTTATTTAATCGTGGAAAATTGGCCAAATCTCCACAAGATATCGAAAAACAAAAATGTAAAATGACTGCTGTTGTAGATGATCGGATAGCAATGCATCGTGTTGGGGACGACAAGAATGTTATTGCTGTGAAAAAAGAGATGGTGAAAGGAATGCTTATAGGAGGGCGGTACAAAGATTTGGTGGTGGACTGCAAGGACTGTGGATTGACACTTATTGACATGCATGCCTACCATCTTCATAGATATAAACTGCATGGGGATGCCGAACCGGAGAAAACAATCACCTGTGGAACATGTGGCAAAGGTTTCTATGCGAAAGCAGGACTGAAGACTCACCTTTTGACTCATACAGGGTCGATGCGCAGAACGTGTTCGAAATGCAATCGTGTTCTCGCAAACAGTGCCTCGCTGAAGGTGCACATGAACACTGTGCACCAGGAAGGCGAGCGGATGCCATGTTACATTTGCGGTGTCGAACTGAAGAATAGCAAATCTCTCTGGGAACATGTGAAGATGATTCATGCGAAAAGCTGCAATGTCACGTGTGCCTGGCCAAACTGCGGGAAGGTGTTCAAGAAGAAGCACAACCTCAAGATTCACTTGCGTATTCACTCAGATGAGAAGCCGATACATTGCAATCTCTGCGACTATCGCTGTCGCCAGCAGAATGCACTGAACATTCACAAGCAAACCAAGCACAATGCGGACGGGAAGAAATATGTGAAAGGACGGGGAAATGTCAAGAAGAACAAGGAGGAACACTGCTTTACTTAGTGGTTTCATTGGGGATAATGATTGTCCTTGTGCGATAATATGTAAATGTTTGAGGTAGTATGTAACCATCTAGGCATGGCGTCACCGCTGCTATTAAAAAAAAAAAAAAAATGATGTGTGTATATCAACTCCTTACCTATAAGTATTGATTGGTTATGATTGTATCTTATTTTGTTTGATTGTTGCTTATTTATTCAAATAAGGTGTGGCCGCTAATATTCATTGTTGTTAGGCTGATCAAAAATACACCCCAATAAATGTATATACAGTTTCAAATGTCCATATAATTATAAAGATGTATTTACCCATCATATGGTTTGTGTATTGAGATTTTGAATGTCTTTTGTTTTGGTGGTACTTTCATTTTGAACACTTGTTGCATCACATTCAACTGTTGGTGCATCACATTAAAATGCTGAAGAAAGGGGGTTTCATGCCTGAGCAACATCTAAGGTCATGTCTGGATGGGTGCGTCTTTCTGCTGTCCTACCCTTATTGGCGATCTTTCAGCTGGGGTAGCTACTGAATCAACAGACTAATACAAGTGATTATGTTAATTAACTAATGACCTAATATGGGATTGTTGGAGTGACAACTAGATAAGCCGAGAGTAGGAGGTGACTGTTCCCGGTGGGGGACTTAAATTATGGTTGGTTAATGTTTAAATTATTTTATTGTATTATGTTGCTTTATTTTATATACATTGGAGGATAATATGAATTAGTTTCCCTGATAATAGAATGTACGCAGGGCTGATACGTTTTGTTCATCGGCTTTGAAAAGTAATGCACAATAAGTCAAGTTATACTAGCAGTTTCTGTGATTAATTCAATTGTCTATGCTTCGATTTCCTTCTTTCGAATATACCAAATGGGATGCCCGAATTAGTTAGAGCGTGTTGGTAGACCGTGGGTTCGAATCCTGGTCAAGTCAAACCAATGACATAAAAATTGATACTTGTCACTTCCTAGCCAGGCGCTCTGCAGTATTAGGATAGGACAAGGACTGGTTGGCTCAGGGTCAGGATAATATGACTGATTGGGATATCAGGTCATAGTGCTGGTGGCCTGGTCTCTCTGTGGTGGGGCAACAGTCACAATTCGGTACCCATCCTGATATGACCTTAGATGTTGCTAGGACGTAAAACAAACAAAAAATCTTTAGAATATTCTTATTCGTATGCATACATGCTGTCTCAACATTTGTAGCCTTTTATTGGCAGATAGTGTTGACTTACATGGAGAATGCTTTAAATCAAGTTCTTTAGATTTCTTTCATTTTGGCTTTAAAACAATAATTCATTTATTAGCAGTATTGGTAGTTTTTCTTCTTTCTTTTTAGGTAGGGAAACTTATCTTTATGAAAACAATATTTACTGCAAATCGAATATATTCGTGATACATATTTACATCATTGTCAATGATTTGGTTGTAAATAAGTTTCAGTACAGAGTGGGCCTATGTACATATTTCATTTTGGACACTCTTGGGTTTCTATGGGTGTATAGTTATATCCGTAATTAAAGTACAGTATTCTATATGTGAGATATTGGCTTAAATTTGCTGCAATATGTAGTTGTAAGGTGGCAAAAAGAGCATCTTCTCCATTTCAACATTTGGCATGGCAGCTGTGTAGGTATCTCAGTTATATAGCAATTGTATCGGGTATGCAATGACAGCTGTATGTGGTTTTACTAGGCAGTGATGTTTGCATGAAGTATTTGATTACACAATGAGTTGTATGACGGGTTTAGCTATGCACTGACAGCTGTACAGAGGGCTTAGTTATGCAATGACAGCTGTACAGAGGGCTTAGATATGCAATGACAGCTATATAGAGGGCTTAGATATGCAATGACAGCTGTACAGAGGGCTTAGCTATGCAATGACAGCTGTACAGAGGGCTTAGCTATGTAATGACAGCTGTTGGAGCATTTGGTACACTATGGCAGTTACGTGAATGGTTTTTGTATGCAATGACAGCCTTATGGCATTTACTACACAACGGCAGATGTATAAAGGGATGTAATGGTGACATGTAGGATTAAGATATGCAATGACAACTGTATGATGGGTTTGTCTGCAATGACGTCTGTTGAAGGATTTGGTACACAGTGATAGTTACATGATTGGGTTTATCTATGCAATGACAGTTATGTGGAGTTTATTACACAATGGAAGCTGTATAAAGTATGTAACATGAAGGGATTATCTGTGCAATAACAGCTATGTGGGGCTTACTACATAATGACAGATGTACAACGTATGTAACAGTTACATGAAGGGTTTACATGTGCAATGACAGCTATGTGGGACGTGGTACACAATGACCGATGTATAAAGGATGTAACGGTTACACAAATGGTTTTGCTTAGCAATGGCAGCTGTTGAAGGATTTAGTACATAATGACAGTTACATGATGGGCTTATCTATGCAATGACAGCTATATGCGGCTTACTACACAATGACATGTATAAAGGATATAATGGTTACTCAAATGGTATAACTACTAAACTACGCAATGACAGCTGCTGAGACATTTGGTACACAATGACAGTTACATGGTGGGCTTATCTATGCAGTGACAGCTACATGCTGGGGTTATCTATGCAATGACAGCTATATGCGGCTTACTACACAATAACATGTATAAAGGATGCAATGGTTACACAAATGGTATAACTACCAAACTAGGCAATGGCAGCTGCTGAGGTATTTGGTACACAATGACAGTTATGTAATGGGTTTATCTATGTAAATATATCAAGGATGTAACTAAACTGTGACTGGGTGAGGCAGTAGGGTTTAACTACAGTTACACTTGTGCAGTCAGTTTAACTATGCAGTCACAACTTGTCGAGGGTTTGACTGCAATGACAGTTCAGTCTGTTAACTAATGCTCGCTGTTTGAAGCATTGAGATGGTTCCATTGTGACAATATTTGAAACGCTAAGCAATGAAAAAACATTAACCAATTTACATTCTTTAATGAACCAAAATAGCTATAAAATTATCTCAGTACTTCTTCATCTTCCAATTATAATAGTGAGTTGCATGGACTTCTGTATAAATGCTAATGCATATTTACTTAAAGATCTGCTCACCCGATTTTAGCATATATGTATTACTTACGTAAATGTTCAGTATCTTTTAATAAAAATGTTCATATTCTAAAAATATCCACTCTATTGCACTTAAAATTATACACAGCCATGTGATAATGAGTCTAATGCTCATGTACAGATCAGTCGCTGCCTACTGAGTTGGAGCCCAATTAGTCCATTTAGTGACGTCATGGAAGGGATTGGTGGAATCACATAGATTATAAGGCGTATATAGTCATGGGGCTTCAAATTCGCTTTTCATCAAAGTAGGCTTTGTGATAGTTTCATTTGTGAATATCTTCTTCTTTTTTTTTTTTTGGTAAATGAATTTGATTTATATATATCTTTTGTCAGTGCCATAGCACTGGTCTTCCGATCATAAGCGTTACAGGTATCAGAACGTGGCGTTCTCTGTGATGGAGTGGTTAGAGTGTCTGAGAGTGTCTGGTTAGAGTGTCCTAATCTGAGGGTCGGCGGTTCGATTCCCCGCGCCCCCAGCTCTGCCAATTTGGATTTCCACTGCTGTGTATAACTTACAGCGTTATCAAAGGCCAGTTGCTCTCATACCATGTCTATGTGGTGTGGGAGGTTAAAAATCCCTTGGGTCGGTAAAAGTGTATGGTCGGGCTTTCTATCGACCAGCAGTGGAATGAGGAAGACCAGTCGTCTGTGACTGGGATTTCCCCTGCTTAAACAACTGATGGACCAAAAAAAAAACTTACACCAATTTTTACCTGGTTTATATATTAAATTGAAGTGTGAAGTAAATTCTGAAATTAAAGTGTACACACAGCAATAAGCAATGAGTATGAGGTACATTAAATCATTTTACATTATGCAAGTGAACTGTTTCTTTATAGTCCTTCACTGTGACAAGTGATCCATCATTAGTTTACGCATGTTTCAGCTCTAATGTATTCCCTATTCTACATCATGGCAGGAGGTTCAGCAGCGCAGAATAACCCTAATAGTTGCAGCGAGACTATCCATTGTCAGCCTTGATTGTGTCCCAAATAACTGCCAGAGAATAGATTGTTTTGATATATATCAGGGATAAAGGTCTGTGTGATTTCGCTAATTTAGGCGATTACAAATATTTTGTTACCGAATAACGTTAAACAAAGTACCATGGAATCGGGATGTGTATGACAACAATTGAGTAGTTTGAATCCCATTCTTAGATGACCTTAGATGTTAATTGTACATAAAACCCAAACAAGAATGAGTTAGATATGGGTGATAATATAGGCAGAACAAGATAGTTGAAGCCGGACTTCCAGCATTTCCCCCGCGATTCCCTGACAGTGCTAATCCTATGGGGTGAAATCCGCGTTTTCATGGAAATTCGCAGTCGGTGTAATAACCTCAGATTGATTTCCACGATTTTTGCTGGCGACCATTTTCATCCCTGATATATATATATACACATATATACACTGTTTCTACCTCTAGTCGTATTTTTTATTCGTGATAATTGTACTGCCCCTTTAAAGTTTGTCCAGATTTAGGACGTAAAACAACAAACAAACAAACAAACAAACAAACACAAAACCAGATTTATCCATGGCATTTAATTTGTTGTATACTGCCTTGTAAATATGATTGATGTAGAGAATAAGATGTTGGGAATATTCCGTTTCTATTGCAATGAGGAAAGGAACCCCATGATGTAAAATTTGCAAATATAAGTTGTATGTATGTGACTTGATTGAATTTGTGGATTGTCTAACGTCGTTTCATTCGATGTCCCGTTATAATGTTATTGGGGGGTGGGACAACCGATTGATATGGGGGGGGGGGGGGTATTCAACATTCAAAGCCTATTAGTATTATTTAATAGGTTTCACTTCACGCTGTTTCAGGAACCAAACCAGGACCATAAAGCTGCATAGTCTGATGAAGCATCAATTTGTCAAAACTAAAACAAATATCTAGAATTGATTCCACATATCTAACTTAGATACTGATGCGCTTCGTAAGCATTTGTTGCCAAATAGAAGGGAATACTGGGGCAATTTAAATTTTAATCAAACCTGTTACTGCTGAGTTTTGGCATGCATGCCAAAACTAATTTGACATGTTTGCACTTCAAATACCTAGCTATTTAAAATAAAAGTTAGTTTAAACTAAAGTAATATAGGTTATAACAACCAATTTCATATATTTAGCTCAGAAAAATGCCAGAAATTTTGCAACTTTAATGGGGAAGTTGGTGTATATCGATGAATAGGAGATAGTGATAGTTGTCTATGTAAAGTACTATTTGAATTTATGCGAACGCCGTTAAAACTGCATAGACCGATGAAATATCAAATTTTCAAAACCAAAACAATTATCTAGATTTGATTTTACATATCTAACTTAGATACCGGTGCACTTATTAAGCATTTGTTTCTGCATAGAAGGCAATACTGAGTCAATTTAACAGAACCTGTTACTGCAGAAACCTATGGTGTTTGCCAAAACTAATTTTCCATATTTGCACTCAAAATATCTAAAAAGTTTACCATTTAAAATAAAAGTAACCTTGAACTCATGTAAAGTAGATACTAGTGATCGATCTAATATATTTATCTCAGAAAAAATACAGAAATTCTAAACCATCAGACTATGCAACTTTAACCAAACACCAAAATGATGAAATAGAGCGGCTGTCACTCGGGTTGACTCCATGTTTCACCACTCACTCTCTGAGACAGTAACCTGGGTTCAATTCCCGGTGTAGATAATACTCCTTTTCCATGTCTAATGGTGGTGCACTGACCTCCCTGGGTGTCCTGTCTGTGGGAAAGTGCATATAAATCACCCCTTGCTGCTTATTGGAAAGAGTAGCCCATTTGGCGGCAGCGGGTTTCCTCCAAAGAAATGTCGGAATGACCTTATGTTTGCCGTCCAATAGCCGATGATAAAAATCGATGTGCTCTACAGGCCTCATTAAGTAAAACAAGCTTTACTTTTGACCTTCCTAGGTGAGAAGCCACCCGGTAGGGGTGGGTAGGTTGTATCGGGGGGGGGGGGGGCGATATGGTTAATACTCTAGCCCCGGAATGGCAGATGTGTTGGTTCGAGTCCGTTTCTAGGCACAAGGTTGCTGGTCATTTACAACGCCCCCCCCCCCCCCTCTACGACTGGTATGACCAGATTTGCTGTAGATATGAGGAACCAATATTAAACTAGTCATATTCCTCATGGAAGGTTATCGGAATTACATTTAAATGACTGCTTTATTTTCAATATGTACTGCTGCTGATCACGATTCTGGAAATTTGGTGTGTTAAATAAACATTACAAACAGCGCCTGTGGGGTAGGGGTGGATGATGTTTTGATCCCGTTCTTGGTGTCTGTGTCTATAGATGTATGTATGGAGGTTTATATTATTTAACTCTCTCTATCTATATATCTATCTATCTATCTATATATATATATATATATATATATGTATGAAGCGCTCTTTTCCAAAACACTTAACTTAAGCGCCAACTCATTGTAAACTCTCTTTTAAATGTTATTTGTTGCTTATTCTGTTTTGGAAAAGAGCTCTTATTATGGTACTTCAATACTGGAGTGCTTTCTTTTCTGTGTTATGGCTCTAGTGCTATTTGAGGTCATTCGGATACAAATGGTCAATAGGCCAACATGCAATAAAAACTACTTCTTTTTTGTTGTTGTAAGAAATACATTTTGCACTGCTGTCGCCCTTGAAAGGCCTAAAATCTTGACTAAAAGTCATTGAATTTTGCCTAAATTTAAACTCTAGAGAAATTGGAAGCCAAAGTGCCACACTTGAAAGTGTGGCACTTTGGCTTCCAAAATCATAATAGCACAGGGACTGGTGTTTTAAAACAATTCTCGCAGTGAATATGGCTTATTCTTCTGACATGGCGTTAAGAAACCAGCAATAATAATAATAATAATAATAATAATAATAATCATCATCACCAGCTGATCATTTTTATGAGGGGAGGGGAGTTCCAACCATTTTTGTTTAAATGATCAGGTGTGTATGGTTTATTAACTAGTCTAGGACAAGTGTTCATTACACCCAAAAAAAGATATTTGACATGTGGGGCTAACAATTAAAATTTTTGAGTTAAAATGACATTAAAAGGGTCTTAAATGTATGGAGAGCCTTAAGTTAGAGGTGTGCTTTTCAAATTTAAAAACCATCTGGTACTAGTTATGTGGGTTTTTTTTAAACTGAATTTACTTTAGAAGCATTTTCTTTTTGTGTCAATATTTGTATTCTCCAGAATAATACATTTGTCAGCAACGAAGAGCTGGTTTTCATGTTATAAACACTTTGTCATTTACATAAATGAACTTGTTTTTGTTTATGATTAAAATTGATATTGCTATGGATCTGTTGAGTGGTTGAAATGGTACAACTTAGCCTGCACACAAAATCTTGGAAGGAAAATTACAGAATTCTTGAAAGTTTCACCTATGTATACATTATGTATTGTATATTTAAACAAAATTACACGCAAAAAAAACCTCAAACTATGATATACTCTCCTTATTAGCTGATGCAACCAGCTCAACAATGATATAAATAGAATATATATTAAGTTGTGAATCTTTGATGTCTGAAACCTCAGGAACTATGTAAAGGAAAATGCCATTTGTCACATGAATAAATCCAATTTTCTTTAGTTATGCTTGTTTGATCGCTTTATTGATATATTATACCCACGCCCCTTTAAAAATAACCTTCAGATGGTTTTAGCCACGATATCTGAAAACCATTTAAGTCACTTAAGATTGATTGACCAGACGGGATGGCCAAATGAGTTGAGCGTCCATCTCCCGTTTTGGTGGATCGTGGGGTTCGAACACACGGGTTCAAACCCTGGTCGAGTCAAATCAATCATGTAAAAATGTATACTTGTCGCTTCCAAGCCAGGCGCTCGGCATTACTGGGATAGGGCAAGGACTAGTTGGCTCAGTGTCAGGATAATGTGACAGTGGGATATCAGGTCATGGTGCTGGTGGCCTGGTCTCCCAGTGGGGAAGCACTATAAAGTCATCTTGAGTGTGCACTGTCACAAGTCGGTGCCCATCCTGATATGGCCTTAAATGTTGCCAGGATGTAAAACTCCAACAACCAACCTAAGATTGATTTGGTTGAAAAGCTATGGAGTAATGACATTGCTAAGCTGTCCAGAATGTTTCCTACTTCTGACCTAGTTTCAACTTCATACTCAATTTGGCGTGACCTGTGCCTTTTCACCACAGAGCATGCGCAGTGAACTGCCACCCAGTAATTACCGTATTCTCATGGGTTAGCACCCATGTGTGGGTTAGCGCCCACCCGCCCACTTGGCCAATGTTTCGTAAATACCCGCCCCTTTAATACCCATCCCTTAAATACCCATGTGTGGGTTAACACCAACCCCCGACATCGCCAATATTTCCTGAAAACCCACCCCCTTAAACACCCATGTGTGGGTAAATGCCCACCTCCGCACTTCAGTGATTTGCCAATTTAAGCGCCTTGGGCGTTAACCCGTGAGAATACGGTAGGTCATACATGTGTTGTCAGATGGCTGTTTGGTGGTGAAAATCCTCTGTAAGACCATTTCGTGGAAATATGCTGCATATTGATGATGCAATAATAGATTTGCCATTGATGTTAAATGGCAAATTGGTGGTGGAATTTGTATATTCTTATCCTTCCTCTCCCCCCCCCCCCCGCCAATTTTCCCCATAATTTTTATTTGCCATGTTTGTAAGAGAAGGTACAAATTAGAGGAAAGCATAATTTGTATTTTCTTTATTTCTAAGAGAAAGACGTGTTAAAATTGAGAGGAAATCATAATAATTTCCCATTTTTAAAGTTTGCTTTATTTGTAAGAGAGAGAGATGGTACAAATTAGAGGAAAGGATAATACATGTGTTCCGAGTTGTGTTGGTCTCTCAGAAAAGACCTTAGATGTTGTTAGTGCGTAAAACAACAACAAACAGAAAAGACTGAAGCTGCTACTCAGCACGCCAGGTCACAGCGTAAGCCTAAATGTTGGGATGTGGTGAATAGACATACATAACATGATATTTTATTTCATGTATAAAATTCTGACATATTTTGACCCGCCCCCGCCCCCTCGTTTTGGAAGGTCATGGGATTTGAACCCTGGCCGAGTTCAAAAGAATGACATAACAATTTATGCTTGTCGTAAAGTTTTCGATATTTTCACTCATAGAAAGCATACTACTTTTTCAGACCTTCCCCCTAAATGAAGAAAAGAATATTAACATCTTAAATATCAATATTTTAAATGTCAACTTTATTTGACTTAAAAATTTATACTTGTCACTTCCTAGCCAGACGCTCGGCATTACTAGGATACGGCAAGGAGCAGTGGAAGGAGAAAAACCGGTCGTCTGCGACTGAAATTCCCCATGCTTAAACGTACCAAAGAAATGTCGTCGTCCCCCCCCCTCCCCCCCTGGTTGTATGCTTTGTGCGACAAGTAAAATGTTGAAAACTTTGGACGGCCGCCTTGCATTGACCGACATTTTGTGTTGGTGGCTCTCGGCCGACCTACTTTGCGAGCTTCCAACTGATGTTTTCTCTATGTGAACTGACGAGTCACTAAACTTGTGTCTTACAGGTGGAAGCTGTCTGTGGCCACTGATGGAGACGGAGCGGGCCAGACGCCTGCAGATAAGAGCAGCGACCGACATGAATTCCCCAGTCAAAGCTCCAGTTCACCGCCCTACCCAGTGTCGGCTCCACGACGCATCCTCCTCCCAGAGTATCGGGTGGTAAGCAGCAAGGGTGCATCTTCGGATGACAACACGCTTCCACCGGCGGACGACAACAGCGATGATGGCATTGATGTGAAACCAACTCTTGTGCCAGACAAGCAGTCGCTTTCCAATTACACGCTGAAGTGGGCTGATCAGTCCACCACCCCGTACATGGGCTCAGCCACCGACGAGATGCCGTCACCAAGGTAGGAAGCAGTTCACACCCGTTCGTCATTGTGAGGGAAAAGTTGCGAAAGTTGGGTTCTCATCGGTGTAAAAGTAAAACCCGTCCTGATAAAGTGAAACCCATCCTGATATGACCTTAGATGTTGCTAGGACATAAAACAAAGAATAAACATTAGTGTAAAAAGAAAAGAAAATTAATTGCATATTTAGCTTTTAAACCTTTCTTTTGTATAAAGATGCAGTTTTAAGATATTTGACATTTAAATTCAAATTCAAATTGCTCTTTTCGAAGAGACTGGTACATGATTATCCCTTTGATTATTTTAATGAAATTTTTTTAAAGAAGATTTAATTGCATCTTTAGCTTTTGAGCTTTTCTTCTTTTGTATTTGATAAAGATTCAAGTTTTAAGACATTTGACATTTTAATTGAAATTAAATTTAGTGTTTTCAAAGGGACCGGTTCATAATGATCCCTTTGATTATAATATCACACCACAACTTGTATTGCAGTTCAATGAGCAATTAGTAGCTCATATCCAATTGTGTCGTCGAGAGTTGAAAGGCAATAATTCAAAGTCAATGCTAATATCAGACAGGATTCTATTAAAGACACAGTGAGACTGTTTAGCTAACCACTCATGGGTCCCAATTTCGCCACTTGCTCGTCATATTTTCTGCTGGATTCATAGTGTTGGTGTTTATGGTGGTTTCTCAGTGGTTACTTCATTAGGCCTCAAATTGGAAGTAAATGTTTTACTGGTAGATGGAGGTGGGGGGGGGATGTGCGCGCGCATGCACATACATACATACATACATACATACATACATACATACATACATACATACATACATACATACATACATACATACATACATACATACATACGTGGGTCACTCTCCTGAAAACTGGCCAGAAGTGTCACATGGAGAGTTAAAATCTAATATTTGAATTTTTAACATTTTTTGGGTGCAAATGAAAGCTGGAAATCTCCCCTTTACATCTTTGTAAAATATAAATCTCCCCTTTACATCTATGTAAAATATAAATTGATGAGATAAAAAATAAAGGCATAGTCCCTGATTAAGGTCTGTCTTATGGCAGTATAACATGTGTTGCTCAGATGTAACACACGTTTAGGACACCACACAGTCTGCTTAATAACAATCTAAGCAGAATTAAACAATTTCATACTTAGAAGCATATTAATCATGGCATAATATACAGAAATATGTAGTGCTTATATTGATAAAAAAAAAATAAAAATTTTTTTTCCAGCCATGCTTTATTCACTGAATAATTAGTATACAATATTTGTGTGGCACCTAGGCACCACTGGTTACATATGTGATGGAAATTTGTAATGTTACTTCTGAAGGCATCAAATAATATTTTTTAAATTTAAGCATGCATTCATGTTAATAAATACTTCCTTTTTGATTTGGGAACTGTTTTGTTTAATATATCAATGCAATACAAGATGTTAGTAAGAATTCAACCATGTCCCATATGTCATGTTACAAATGGCTGACTGTAAAATGATTTTTTTTTGGTACAAAAACACTTCATGACTAAAAGGACCAAAGTTGCACACAGTTTATTTTATTTCCCTTATTTCTTACATCAAATCTGAACATGAATATGAAAAGTATAAGGAAAAAAATAAGTAGGAAGTTTTTTATTGATGTTTTAAAATACCATCCCATTTCAGGAGAGTGACCCACATACATACATACAAACATACATATATATGTATACATACATACATACATACATACACACACATACTTACATACATACATATATATACAAACATACATATATACATACATACAAACACACACATACTTACATACATACATACACACATACTTACATACACACATACATACATACAAACAAACATACACACATACATACATACAAACACACACATACATACATACATACACACATACATACATATATACACATACACACATACATACATGCATACATACATATATACATACATACATACAAACATACACACATACATACATACAAACATACACACATGCATATATACATAGATACAAACATACATACAAACATACATACATACAAACACACACATACTTACATACATACATACATACATATATACACACATACACACACATACATACATGCATACATACATATATACATACATACATACATACAAACAAACATACATACATACGTACATACATACATACAAACACACACATACTTACATACATACATACTTACATACACACACATACATACATACATACATACATACATACATACATACATACATACATACATACATATATACACACTCACTCACACACAATTCAGATTTTTGCCAGGACGTAAAACTCCAACACCCAACTAACAATTCAGATTTGTATGCGACTCTCATCCCTGTGCTATACATCAAATATGGCACTGGATGCGGTGGCCGAATCAGTCGGGTGCAGGCTTCCCATGCGGAAGGTTGGGTTTGAGTCCTAGTCGAGTCAAACCAATGACTTTCAAAATTGATACTTGTCACTTCCTAGCCTGGGGCTCAGCATTAATAGGATAGGGCAATAACTGGTTTAGCTCAGTGTCAGGATAATGTGACTAAGTGGGATATCAGGTCATGGTGCTGGTAGCCTGGTCTCCCAGTGGGACAGCACTAAAAAGTCGTCATGAGTGCGCATTGTCACAAGTCTCTACCTGTTCTGATGTGACCTTAGATGTTGCCAGTATGTTAAACTCCAACAAACAAACAAAACCAAATGTGGTAGGGTAACGGTAATTGACTTAGCACGTAGTGAGAATGCATCCCTCCATGGCGTATGTGTGGTATTTGTCGTGCTCTATCCTTAGTGGCGATACAGGTGAGGTCTAACCGAAAGAAAATGTATTTCCAGTTGCACGACCGACCCTGCAATTCTGGTTAAATTATTTAAAGCTGCATAGTCGATGAAAATATAAAATTTTCAAAACCAAAGAAATTATCCAGATTTGATTCTGCATAACAAACTTAGATACTGGTGCACTTATTGAACATTTGTCACCACATAGAAGCAAATACTGAGGCAATTTAATAGAGCCTGTTACTGCAGAAGCCTATGGTGTCAGAGTTTTGACGTGCTTGGCAAAAGTAATTGTGCATGGTTGCACTTCAAATATCTGAAAAGTTAGCCATTAGAAATAAAGGTTACTTCAACCTAAAGTAAGGTACATTTTACTGATCAACCTAATATATTTTCCTCGAAAAATAGTAGAAACTCAAAATCATCGGACTATGCAACTTTAATCTTTAGAAATACACCATTTCAGACACCTGGTGATAGAGGGTTCTTTGCTTCAATGAAAATCTTCGACAAATTACATGGGTTGTACCTTTTGTGTACATCAAATTGCATCACAGTCATGGGATTCATGAGGGGGAGGGGGGAAGGGTGAACAATTACAAAGGAAGTCCCTGCCTACCCTATTCTTTTAGTTGGCTGCAACCGGAAACACATTATTTTATTAGGCCTGAGCTGATTTTACGGTGTTCATGGAACCACATGCGCAAATGCCAGGTTTGCTTATTAAGTCTTTGCACCCCAGGGCTATGGATATATATACATATGATCTGGGCCATCCTGATATAACCATAGATGTTGCTAGGGCGTAAAACAACAAGCAAGCAAACGTATGATCTGGGACAATTAACCCGTGCGCCCATGGGTTTTGTGCGCTTACAATTTACAGTCCTGGAACCCTAGTTGAGTCAAAACAATTGGCAGCCATGCCAAAATGGAAGCCATACAATAATGGCAGTCGTGCCAAAATGGAAGCCCTGCAATAATGGCAGTCGTGCCAAAGCGAAAGCGGTTCCAAAACAGAAGCCGTTCCAAAACAGAAGCCGTGCCCAAATGGAAGCCATGCCAAAATGTTGAGTTTTATTTCACCACAAACATGTCTTCCCCAAGGCGTGATCTTCCAGCTGATCACTGGACGCGGTGCCGAATCAGTAGAGCGCGGGCCTCGCGTGCGGGAGATCGGGAGTTCGGTTCCTGGTCGAGTCAAACCCAATGACTTATAAAATTGATACTTGTCGCTTCCTAGCCTGGCGCTCGGCTTTAATAGGATAGTTTTACATCCCCGTGCCCCCATCTCTGCCAATTTGGATTTCCACCGCTGTGTATAACTTACAGCGCCATCAAAGGCCAGTTGCTCTCATACCATGTCTATGTGGTGTGGGTGGTTAAAAATCCCTTGGGTCGGTAAAAGTGTAGGCTCGGGCTTTCTATCGACAAACTGTCTAATGGTGAAAACAAGCCTATTCAGGCTTATCCATGATAGGCAGTATAAATCTTCAACAACAACAACAACAAAAATCCTGGCAACATCTAAGGTCATATCAGGACGGGTGCTGACTTGTGACAGTGTGCACACATGGCGAATATTATAGCACTGCCCCACTGGGAAATCAGGCCGCCGGCATCATGACCCGATACCCCACTCAGTCACATTTCCCTGACACTGAGCTAGTGCGGGGTGGGGGGGGGGGGGGTGAATCAAGTGTTTGTCTATTTTTTTATTTTAAATAACCTGAATTGTTGCTGTAGAAACCCATAAACCAAACACTGCTGTGCCTTGCATGCAATACTAACATTTCAATGTGCTATATCCAGGAATGTACAAAGTAATGGTATTCTTGCATTCTTCAAATAAGTTTTGAATGTACCCTAAATAGTGTCATTATTCATGCTCGTATGACCTTAGATGGTGCTAGGGTGTAAAACAACAAACAAAAAATGCAGTAAAACCTCTCTAACCGACCACCTCCACAGATCGACCACTCCCCTATAATATATTGATCGCTTTATTTGGGTCCTAAACGATCGCCCATACAGTACCATTGTAACGAAATGAAAAACTCCCTAAACTAATTACCTCCCTAAATGGACCATTTAAAGTCAGTCCCATGGCCGGTTGATTTAGAGAGGTTATACTGTAGCGTAACAGATACACAACTCAGATCTAAAAACAAACTAAGAATTGCCTGTCAATTGTACATTTCTGGATAGAAATGACCCAATTTCAGGTGAAGTTTTTGTAAACATTGCTCTTCCTTTCCTTTTAAGATTTGTTGGTGTTTGTATCCCCTTTACTCTCAGCTTATATTTATTGGTGTGGAAATGTTTGTTTTTATTTACAAAGATTGAAGTTGAAAAAACCCTGAATATATGTAGCGTGCACATGCATGTATGTATATATATATATATAATATATATATATATATATATATATATATATATATATATATGTATATGTATATATATATATATATATATATATATATATATTATGTAAGTGTATGTATATCCATTTCAGATTTTCCTGGAAATAAAAATTTGTACTAATATATATACCAGTTGTTCTCTGAAACTGGGTACCACATTCGTGACAAGGATACCGAAAGTGAAAAGCTTCCAAACGATAGCAGAATCTCTGTTTATATGAAGGTTTACATATTCAATTGATATTGTGTATGTCAGAGTTGAAAAAAGAAAGCTATTTCACTTTTTGATTTTGATCTCGTGCAAATTATGCAATACGTTAAAATATCTCATGTAACATTGAAATTAAAACACACACCCAGAACATCAATTTAACATACACCACACATTCAAACAAGATTGTTCTGTCTTGTGACAAAATCTTTGCAGTTAAGCAAACACAATTGTCTTACAAGAAAAGGGTTGAAAAAAGTTATAGTGTACATTTTTATGTAAATGTGTAAATTTTCACTTAGCATAAAATCATACAAACATACTTTTGATACATTTTGTGGGATAGATTAAATACATGTAGTACTGCTAACATACTTAGGCAAAACAGAGACTAAACAACAATTTGATGTGCTATTTAAAAAAAAAATATTTAAAAAAATTATGGCATCGTATCATTGAAACAAAATATGTGGTGGCCAGTTTCAAATAATAACATATGTGATGTAAAGTGAATTATGCAAGTATAAAGACGCGGAAGGGAATTATTTGATTATATATAATATATTATTATCCTAATTCTATATACTGCCTCCTGTGCCATGCCCCTGACTGGTGGCGCCGTCACCGGTGCTTGCCATCCCTACTGAACCCGCCAAACCTCACACATGCAGGATATCTGTATATATACCTTAAAACCTCTCTAAATTGACCGACCATCTGACCGACTTTAAATGGTCCATTGAGGGAGGTGGTCGGTTATGGGAGGTTTTTTCTATAGTTACAATGGTAATGTATGGGCGATCGTTTGGGACCCAAATAAAGCGAACGATATAGGGGAGAGGTGGTTGGTTGGGGAGGTTTTTAAAAATGATGTATATACACACGCGTATATATGGGATATGCCGGTGTAGGGAAGGCGCAGAGGGCCCCCTGGTGTTAAGAGTTGGCTACGTTAACCATTGTCCATTTGGGTTCGAGTCCGTCAGGTGGCGCCCCCGGCTCCACCTTTCCTCGCCCCTCCCCTCCTTGACCAGGCCCCTTTACCTCACTCGGCCTACCCCGGTCGACACCTACTGGTTTGTGTTAGTTTTTTTTATAGATATATATTATTGTTAGCCGAATGGCTGTTGGCCGACTGTTTGCTGTTGGAGCATCTTCCACGCACCCGCTTAAAGATTTCTCTGACCACTTACCCTCGGGATTCACTTGTTCTGAAATACTAGCTATCCGCAAGATTATTTGGACTAGCTATCCGCAGTTATTAAGATTACTTTGACAAATTACTCTGAGCGAATAACTGTCGCTATGAACACTGAATGTTGTGTGCCATGACTACACTCATTAGTCAGATGGCCTGAAATGGGCCAGTTCAATCTGGGGGAGGGGGTGGGCGGGGGGGTGCCCATGTGTATGTATATGCCTGGGAATGGAGTTCTGTGTCTGTTTCATCCTTGTTCAGGTAACATATATATTTTAATTTTTTTATTTTTGTAATAACCAAAGCTACTAAATGACATGAGAGTATCATATGCTAACTAACTAGCATTTAATTTGTTGATGGTTGCCTTCTTAGAGGAACTCCAAGAATCTGGCCAATGGGTCTCCTTTATCTCCCCAACCGGGCGCGGTGGCCGAGTCGGTAGAGCATGAGCCTCGCGTTCGGATGGTTGGGAGTTCGGTTCCCGGTGGAGTCATTAGGATAGGGCAAGGACTAGTTGGCTCAGTGTCATGATAATGTGACTGAGTGGGATATCGGGTAATGGTCCTGGCGGCCTGATTTCCCAGTGGGGCAGCACTATAAAGTCGCCATGAGTGCACATTGTCACAAGTCAGTACGCGTCCTGATATGACCTTAGATGTTGCCAGGACGTAAAACTCCAACAACCAACCAACCACACATACAAAACACACACCCATATATCAAGTAGTTCTTGGCCACCAATTTTGGTCGCTAGGAGCATTTTGCTGCAAATGAAGAAACATGATCAGCGATCAGTAAAGACCAAATAGAGACCTTTTTTTTTAACAACCACTTGCACAACCCAGGTTTTTTTTTTGTCGCAAGTGGTTGCAAGCCTAGCGTGACTGGGATGTTAGTTATCCACTACTGGTTTGGCAGGCTATAAGTATAAGCCGGCTCTATCAGCATGTCTGTGTCATCTCGTCGTATTCCCTTCCCTGGTGGTCATTCATCCAAGTATTAAATGACAAGGCTCAATGTCACTTAACTTTGGCACTCAACCTTTACCCAGCGATTCCTATTTGATAGTGGCCATTGGTGGAGTTTTAATAAAGAGTTTGGCATGGGAAGCTTGTCACTGTTAATTGTAATGAACAACCCATTGCAGAAGCTATGTAGCTGGCGTTGTTACTAGGATCGGGGAGTGAGGCTATTTTTGGTACATTAGTTGATTAAGCGTGGGAAATTTCAATCGCAGACTATTGGTCTTCCTTATTCGACTGCGCCTTAACCTATCATAGTAATGCTGAATGCCTGGCTAGGTAGCGACAAGTATCAATTTTTGCATCATTGGTTTGACGCGACTAGGGTTGTGAAATAACACCATCTCATTAACAAAAGCACTCATCATGGCGAGGAACGAGGCGAACCATTTCCCTTTTTACGGTATTAATATAATATAATCACACATTTCCCAAAACACACATACAAGGGAGACTGGACGGGATGGCCGAATGAGTTGAGCGTCTGTCTCCTGGTTTGGTAGATAATGGGAATGGAACCCACAGGTTCGAACCCATGTCAAGTCAAACCAATGACTTACAAATTGATACCTGTTGCTTCCTAGCCTGGCGTTCTGCATAATTAGGATAGGGCAAGGACTGGTTGGCCCAGTGTCAGGATAATGTGACTGAGTGGGATATCAGGTTGTGGTGCTGGCGGCCTAGTCTTCCAGTGGGGCAGCCATGAGTGTATACTGTCAGAAGTCTGTACCCGTCCTGTTATGACCTTAGATGTTGCGAGGACGTACAGCTTCAACCACCTACCAAGCACACATGCAGAGCACACATACATATATTAAGAAGTTCATTTCTAAGATAAATTTGCATAAATAGTGCTAATATGTGGTATCGGATAAGAGAAGAACAGAACAAAACAAAACCGACCATTGAACGCCAACCAGAATTTAAGTGTCGAAGGACCTCAATGCAAATGCTGTAACCTTTTCTCGAAAGAAGCTTAGACTGCTCATACTGTTCAATTAGTCTACACAGACCAGCAACTTTAAGCTCTGTCTTAGTTTAGCGCTTACCTTGATAAGTTGTTGTGTGCTTGTTACCGCATCACAGTTTTATGTGATTTAAACATGTGATGTATAAGCATTACGTGAGTATAAAGGCCCGGAAGGGAATTTATTATTATTATTATCATCCATCTATTACCAATTACTATTTGTAAAGTATTTGCTCCGTTCCTTACATTCTGGGACCGGTGGCACCACCACCTGGCCAAACCCTAACTGCTGCTGCGCACATTGTCATTCGCGCCTGAAAATTTGTATGCACGTATTTATGTATATATATTTCGGGCACGAATTCTATGTGTGTGTGTATGTATGTGTGTGTATGTATATGTATGTATATTAATATTATTATGTATGTATCATGTGTGTATATGTGTGCTGTAATGTAATTATAAAGACTTATACTAATATAAATACCGAAAGTTGTCTATCATTATCACCCTTGTTATTCCTTAATATGACAGGTGGCGCCATCACTGCGCGCCCACCTCACTAACCGCTCCTGACTGCCTGTGCCAGTCCCAGTGGAAGTGTATATATACGTGGATATAGATATATGTAGACATATATATGGATATATATCTACATATCTATATGGGTCATTCTCTGAAACTAGGTACCACATTTGTGACATGGATATCAAAAGTGAAAACGTTCCAAATAATACCAGAAAACATCGTCATATGAAGGTTTACATCATGTTGTGCATGTGACAAGAGTTGAAAAAAAGCTTTTTCACTTTTTGATTTTTATCTTATACAAATTAGGCAATATGTTAAAATGCGCCGTGCAACATGAAAATTATCCAGAACATAAGTTTAACATACACAATACATTCAAGCAAGATTATTTATTACAGGTAAGATAGCAAAATTATGTCTTAAACAAGAAAAAAGTTGGGATAAAAAGTTTCTGTAAATTTTGATGTAAATGTCTAAGTTTCACTTTAGCACAAAATCATACAAACATACTTTTGGTACATCTTGTGGTATAGATTAAATACACACAGTATTGCTAACATGCTTAATAATACAGAGGCAACAATAACTATTTGACTTGCTATTAAAAAAAGAAAAAGAATTAATTATGCCCATCGTAATATGGACATCAGATATGTGGTACCCAGTTTCAGAGAGTGACCCATATACATATGTATGTATATATGAGCCTGTCTCAAAAGGTGATAACTCTTTTCTTGTGTGTCCATTGTAGCGATTGACACAAAACAGCACAAACGATTACACTGAAAACACAAGGACATTTGCTTCAAATCAATATGTATTCTATTGGGATTATGAAACCCCATGTAAAAAACAAATCAGTTTATCCTGAGCAAATGCATAAGCAGATAGTATGTTGATCGTTACAATGGACAAAGTTTTGTCCCATATTGCTTAGCACCTTTTGAGACAGTCTCATATACGTACATTTGTATGTATAAATAGATAGATAGATAGATCGATAGATAGATAGATAGATAGATATATAGATAGATAGGGGAGTGACGATATCAGTGATTGAATCAGCTTCTTCCTCTCGAATCAATGCCAAGTTTAGCTAGTCTCCCTGATTGTAGATAATACCTGTGAAGCAACACGAAATGGGCCGAGATTTGCCGCGGTAAGCAGGAAGTGGCATTCTATTCACGCCTCCGCTTTCAGTACAGGAGAGTTCCAACAGATTCGGTTATCAATATCAGGCTGGTAGCGACAACACCTGACGTTCGATATAAAATAACCACAGGAAAAAAACCTCAACAATACAAAGACTTGTTTTTTGTGTGTCGAATCACGCCGAAGTTTTGAGAGGAAAAACTAAAGAAAAAACATACTTTGAATGTGTGAGTGACTGAAACCCAAAATGTCTCCAACAAGTACCTACCTCTGTATGCCTGATATATAACGTGCCATGGATTTGAAGAACGTAAATATTTCTCTTCCAACAGGAAGTCCACTCAAGTGGAACGGGATGTGAAACGGCCACTCCTGGAAAACACTTCCAAAATAGTCAAGAAGGAATGGTGGGACGACGCGAGTGGACTCTATATCATGTATGAAAACCCGCACCCAAACGCACACCTCCTAGATGTCGGAGCGCAATCTGTTGGTGCCATTGCGCATTTCCATGGCGACCAGCCCAGCTTATTGCCCAATCTGCCGCCAGGCGTCGTCCTCGGAGACGATGCCCTGAATGGGCATTTGAATGGAGCCGAAAGCCGGGCGCTACTTGCGCAGCGCGCATGTGCCGAAGCAATGCGCTGTGCAAAGCGGAAGAGCATGGGGAGTTCACATACAGTTGTTGCTTCGCAGTCGTCCTCGTCATGGAGTGAGGTTGGGTCTAAGGAACCAGCAGCGAACGCGGAGTTACCGGTGAAGCGGCGAGGTCCCAAAGGACTGGCGATGTTCTGCGACAAATGCAACAGTCGCTTCTCGAGCAATTACTCGCTGAAGATCCACAACCACAAGAAGCACGGTGCTGAGAGGCCTGCGAAGGAAGCGCTGTGCACCGACTGCGGGAAGGCGTTTGGGACGCAGCGACTACTGATGGTGCATTGCCGGAGCCTGCACACGGAGGTCCCAATGGTCTCGTGTCCGGTGTGTGAAAAGCTGGTGCGCAAGTGGGATCTGAGCACGCACCAGCGGAACAACCACCAGGCGGAGAAGACCTGCTGCGACGTCTGTGGGCTGTTCGTCAAGAATCCGCGCCGGCTTTACTACCATAAGAGAACGGTGCACATGCGCCTCGACACCAAGCGCTGCGTGTGGCCGGATTGCGGGAAGCTGTTCAACCGCTCCGATAACCTCAAAGTACACATGCGAATCCACAGCGGCGAGATGCCGGTGAAGTGCAGGTTTTGCGAATACCAGTGTAGGCAGCAGAACTCGCTGAACTGGCACATGAAGACTAGTCACAGCGAGATGCCGATGCACTAAGAGAGATGGAGAGAGAAAGAGAGAGATGGGGAGACACAGAGAGCAGGACGTGCTCTCCACATAACCATGTCAGTCGTTTCCTCACATTGGAGGCATCGTTACTTCAATACACTCGTCCTGATATGACCTTAGATGTTGCTAGGACGTAAAACAACAAACAAACAAACTTCAATACATGGATGCCTTTTGTTTGGCCGAATAACCGATATGAGGTTACTAGGATATATAGCTCAATAGCGAATACCTAAATATAGCCCTGTGCATGTCCCGTCCTGATACGACCTTAGATGTTGCTAGGACGTTAAACAATAAACAAACAAACTGTGCATATGGAATTAATAACACGACAAAAGACATGATTGTATATATACGTGGTAGGCATCATAATAGTTGTGAGTGTAGAGATTTCAAACGGGGTCTGAAACTTGATTTCGATCCACATGAACTCACTCTGCCCCCCCCCCCCCCCACCCCGTCCTGATATGACCTTATATGTTGCTAGGACGTAAAACAACAAACAATCCCCCCCCCCCAACCACCATCATCACCCCACCCTACGCGTGAGTGTAGCTATTTCAAATGGGGTCTGAAACTTTTGGTTTCGATCGACTTGAACTATCAACACCCTTACCCCCACCCCTGCCTCCCAACCCTACACAGACTATGACATAGGCCTATGTGTATGTAAATGGATGCCTTTCGGTTATATTAAAGCTGCATAGTCCGATGAAAACATCAAATTTTCAAAAACAAAAACAATTATCCAGATTTGATTCTACATATCAAACTTCGATACTGGTGCTCATATTAAGCACTTGTCGCCACACAAAAGGGCATACAGAGCCAATGTAAAAGAACCTGTAACTGCAGAAGCCTATGGTGTCAGAGTTTTGGCGTGCTTGCCAAAAATTATTTTGTGGATGGTTGCACTTCAAATATCTCAAAAGTTAGACATTTAAAATAAAAGTTACTTCAAACTAAAGTAAGGGAGCCTATAACAATCAATTTAATATATTTAACTCAGAAAATGACAGAAACTCAAAACCATCGGACTATGCAACTTTAAGTAACTGTAATGCATAGTCACATTACAGAACCCCCCCCCCCCCCCACCAAACCACCCTCACCCCTGCCCAACAACCCTACGCAGACTGACATATATGCCTATGTGTATGTAAATGAATGCCTAAATTAAGGCGGTGAATCTCGTTGAAGTACTAAACCCCGTTGGAGCAATGGTTACGTTAAACAAGTAAATCACACAGCCTCGAACCCTGTGACTGACTGCATGGATTATGGAATTATTTAAAGGTGCATAGTCCGATGAAAACATCTAATTTTCAATACCAAATTACCTAGATTTGATTCTATATATCTAATTTAGATACTTGTGCACTTATTATTAAAGATGTGTCGCCACATAGAAGGGACTACTGAGACAATTTAATGGAATTAAACATTTGTCACCACCACATAAAAGGAACTACTGAGGCAATTTAATAGAACCTGTTACTGCAGAAGCCTATGGGGCGAGAGTTTTGGTGGTGCTTGCCAAAATTAATTTGGCATGTTTGCACTTCAAATATCTCAAAACTTAGCCAATTTACTTCAAACTGAAGTACGGTAGCTTATAACGATCAACCTAATGTATTTATCTCAGAAAATGACAGAAACTCAAAACAATCGGACTATGCAACTTTAAAAAATTAAATTTAGTGAAAAGCTTTAGTGAAAAACCCCACAAAGGGGACAGTGTATCAGAAGCACACGAGTTGATATGAGTCGATTCAGTGCATATCACGAGTCAACAGGACAAGTGAACATTAACTATCTAATAGTGACTGGTGTTATATATATATGTGTGTGTATGTGTGTTTTTTTGTTGTTTTTTTGTTTTTTTAAATTTCTTTCATATTTTTGACCGAATCCAGAAACAAGTCCTTAAAATCAGAATGACCTTAGCAGATGTTAAGATGTTGTCGGTTGTGTCTCGTCTTACCCATTATTGCGTTTGCAATATATTCATCGTCTTAATCGTGTGTATCTTGAATTGATTTACAAACAAAAATGTCATTCTTATTATTAAAAAAAAAGTTTGCCAATAAAAAAAAAAAAGGCACAGAAGGATGTGGATAACTATTGATTCTCACAAGGCGTCACGTTTTGTTTGGTTTGGTTTGGTTTATTTGGGATTTCACGTCCTACTAGTATCTGAGCCTGTCTCAAAAGGTGCTAACTCTTCGTTTTTTGTCCATGGTAACGATTGACACAAAACTGCACAGAAACAGTTACACTGAAAATACAAGGACATTTGCTTCAAATCAATATGTATTCTATTGGGATTATGAAACACCATGTAAAAAACAAATCAGTTTATCCTGAGCAAATGCATAAGTAGATAGTGTGTTGATCGTTACTATGGACAAAGTTTTGTCCCATATTGCTTAGCACCTTTTGAGACAGTCTCATCTAGGGTCCCGGGATTCGAACCCTGGTCGAGCCAAACCAATGACTTAAAACTTTACACTTGTTGCATCCTAGCCAGGCGATCGGCATTATTATGATAGGGCAAGGACTGGTTGGCTTGGTGTCAGGATAATGTGGCTGAGTGGGATATCAGGTTATGGTGCTGGTGGCCTGGTCTCCCAGTGGGGTAGCACTATAAAGTCAGCATGAGTGTACACTGTCACAAAGTCAGCATGAGTGTACACTGTCAGAAGTCGGTACACATCCTGATATGACCTTAGATATTGCCAGGACATAAAACTCCCAACAACCAACCAACATCTAGGATTATGTCAGGACGGGTACCGATGTGTGACTGTGTACCGATTGCGGCTTTATAGTGCTGCCCCACTGGGAGATCATGCCGCCGGCACCATGACTTGATATCCCACTCAGTTGCCTTGTTCTGATACCGCGCTAACCAGCGGAGGGTTAGACAAAGTAGCGATAAATGTAGGTTTGCATTTTTTTAATATATATATTTTTTTTAAAGTGGTTTGACTTGCCCGTGGATTGATGACATGACCTACATTTCAGCGAAATCAAATTTGGAGAAACGAATGCAAGGATGAAAGATCTCCGCGATTTCGCGGATTTCTGCGATCGTTGATATTCACTGATTAACATTCACAAAATGTCAATATATTATATATATATTTTATAGATGATGGCAATTGATTAGTCCGAATCCTGTTCTTATATGACCATACATGTTGCTAGAACATAAACCCAAACAAAAAAAGGGTTAGGTATGGGCAGTAATATACTGTATAGTCACAAGCCTAGTTGAAACCTGACTTCCGGCATTTTTCAACGATTCCCTGACTGCTAATCCCATGGGGAAAAAAATCGTATTTTCACAGAAATTCACCATTGACGCCAAGGTCTCGGCCTGATTTCCGCTTCTTTTTTTTGTCAGAGACCATTTTCATCCCTGCTTGAAATGAAAAGTTTGCATGGAATGATGAAGCATTGCGATGTCCTTAAAGGCCATAGTCACTCTAAAAATAGAATCTAGGGCAGCAGTCTGACACTCCCATCTCTCTCCTCAAACATAACTGATCTCTGCCTAGATAAAGGATTCACCCTCTACTCGCAGTACACGGGTGAATACCAACCCTATATAAAAACGGTCGAAAGTGCAGGTTAATGAAATGAGAGCCTAATTTCACAATCTAAGAAGCAACAATTATTCTTTACATGTCTTATTATTTCCCCGCTACCTTTGAGTTGAAAAATATAATAAAATAGCTAGTTTAATACGATTTAAAAGTGAAATCGACGGCGTTCTTTGGCCGCCATCTTGTCTTTTTGCATTCTCTCCCATTTCACCAAATCTGTGCCAATATATATATAGCCATTTGAACATGGAACCACAGTTTCTACTTCCTGTTCCATACTAAAGCTATTTTCGCCCATATTTACACTACATTGTCATTCACCCGTGTACTACAAGTACCGGGTGAATCTAATCTCTGCCATATCTCCCAATGTATACAGGGTTCTCGCATATCCTTAAAAAGTCTTAAATTGATTAATCAATTTTCAAGGCCTTAAGAAGTCTTGAATTTGGTAACTTTTCTGTGAAAAGTCTTAAATTGGATTTAGCCACTATGATATTGCCAGATGTATGTGGCTTCTCACCTATGGATTTTGAAATAATAGATGGATTGTGCAAGCCTGTAGCAGACCCATTATATCACAGATTAGACTGGCCAGCAAAGTGATCGTCTGCAGAGAGATCTATAGATTGCATCACCTCACTCATTTCTGTTAATATTTAATTAAATATGTACGTTACATTTGCCTTGAAAATAGGTCTTAAATTGTATGAAAATTGGTATTAAAAAGTCTTAAATCTTTCTTTAGAAGGTCTTGAATGTGATTGGCTGATAGGTGCAGGAACCCTGGTATATGGAAAACTTACCCTAGAACGAGCTGGTCATTCATCCTTTATATTAGCTCCATTGTCGTCATGTATATTCAGTATATACAAATAGCTATGTATTTTTTAAATAGTATGCAGCCTAATGACTATAAACACAGGGAGCAGGACATAGCTCAAGCGGTAGCATGTCCACCTGTTAAGCTGTCGATCATCCGATCAATCCTTCTCAGTGGACCCATTTGCAGTTTGGGCTATTTTCCGTTCCAACCAGTGGTCCACAACTGGTTCATCAAAGGTGGTATGTACTGTCCCATCTGTGGGAAAGTGCATATAAAAGACCCCTTGCTTCTTATCGCAAAGAGTAGCCTATCTGGTGGCAGTGGGTTTCCGCCAAAGAAATACATCAGAATAACCATATACTTGACGTCCAATAGCCGATGATACGATAAAAACAAAAAATCAATGTGCTCTAGAGGCTTTGTTAATTATAAGAACCTTTACTTTTTTTAATTGCTACAAACGATTCCACACAATTTCAATTTAAATAACCAAAACCGGTAAAGCTAGTGATTGACAGTACAGGTCGGTCACCATAACAACTGTCCACTTAGTGTTTAGAAACAGCCACCATGTGGCCAGAAACCACTCACCGAGTGTCGTGTGGACCAAACGGGATGGCTGAATGAGTTAGAGCATCCGTCTCCTGTGTTGGTAGATCGTGGGTTCGAACCCTGGTCGAGTCAAACCAATGATGTAAAAATTGATATTTGTCGCTTCCAAGCCACGCGCTCGGCATTATTAGGATATGGGAAGGACTGGGTGGCTCAGTGTCAGGATAATGTGACTGAGTGGGATATCAGGTCATGGTGCTGGCAGCCTGGTCTCCCAGTGGGGCAGCACTATAAAGTCGCCATGAGTGCGCACTGTCACAAGATGGTACCCATCATGATATGATCTTAGATGTTGCTAGGACATAAAATAACAAACAAACGAGTGTCCTGATTGGTGGACACAGGAGAGGACCATAAACATCAACACTGGAGTCGGCACCACGTGACCTGAATATGGGTGCGCAGGGCCATGGTTAATTGCCAACCGGCTATCTGTTCCTCTGTAACCTGAATTTGTGGCATCATATCACCAACACAGGTTACTTAACTTCTAATATTTGGAATTGTTCAACTTACAACACGTCCTAGATTGCAAAGGGTGCTGTAGTACCTGCTATTTGGCATAACTTTAAAGCTGATTGTGTTTTTAGGGTAGTTTTTTTCTTGACAATTTATTCTGCCTATCATGGATAAGTCTCAATAGACTTGTTTTCACCATTAGACAGTTGGTCGATTGAATGCGTCAGTCTACACATGGAATGAAAGCAACTGGCCTTTTATGACGCTGTACGTTATACACAGCAGTGGAAATCCAAAATGGCAGAAATGATGGCATGGGGAATCGAACCACCAACCTTCAGATTAGGAATCCGACCTAGAAATAAGTCAGATGCTCTAACCACTCTGTCACAGAGAACACTACGACACATGTAGGTTTATTTAACTATTATTATTTAGTTATATGGCAGCTGGAGGAATTCGCAATATAAGTCGCAGACAAGACTCTTGACTGAAAGATTAAAAGTGGAACACTGGAGGTAGATAGTGGGGTTTTACATCCTAGAAAACAGCCGAGGCAATATGAGCATGGCACCGACTCTGACAAATGGACACGCATAGTGGCTTTATAGTGCTGCCACACTGGGATTCATAGCCACAGTATTATGATATAGTATCACACTCAGTCACACCCCAACCTTCCTGATATGAGCTTAGATGTTGCCAGGATGTAAAACTCCAACAAGCAAACAAACATTGTCCCAATATGGAGCCAACCTGTCCTTGCCCTATCCTCGTAATGCCAATTGACATGTTTTACTCGGCCGGCGATTCATCCCACTACCTTTACACCTTCAATCCCTGATACCCCAGTCACACGAGAGGCAGCGTTCGCCGCCAACCTCCCTCTGCGTAAAAGGACGCCAACCACCCAGCGTTCCATTCGATACGCTGATTCAAATAAGTTGTAGGCGCCAGATCGGCACCAGATCGGCGCCATGTCGGCGCCGACCACATGGTGACTGCAGCATCGCCATGTCGGCGCCATGTCGCCAACCATTTTGAATGGCGCCGCCGGAACAGGACGTAAGGAGGTTGCACGTGCAGCAGAAGCAACCTCCTTGCGTCCAAAATTCCCAAAATAGACGCCGGGAGGTTGGCGTCCTCGCGGCGACAGCACTCAATCAGGGCGTAAGGAGGGCGCAAGGAGGAGGTTTTGACGTTAGCGAACGCAGGCCTCGTGTGACTGGGGTATCAACCAATGTTGTGTTTAATTTTGGCGTGCTTGTCAAACCTCTGACACCATAAGGCTTCATCAGTAATAGGTTCTATTAAATTGATATAGTAGGCCTATCCTTTATGTGCAGAAACTAATACTTAATAAGTACACCAGTAAGTAAATTGGATATGTAGGTTCTAATCTAGGTCAGTGTTTTGCTTTCGAAAATTGAGTTATTTTTTTGTATCAGACTATGCAACTTTAGCAAAATGAAAATAAAATTAATATCTAACGTAATCACTCTCGTCACAAAAGAACATAGTACACAAGTTATACACACCCACAACAAATAAGGTGGCCACCAGCAAGGGGACCAGGCGGGATAGCCGAATGAGTTAGAGCGCCCGTCTCCCGTGCTGGTAGGTCGTGGGTTTGAACCCTGGTCGAGTCAAACCAATGACTTAAATATTGATACTTGCGTTTCCTAGCTAGGCGCTCGGCATTAATAGGATAGGGCAGGGACTGGTTAGCTCAGTGTCAGGATAATGTGACTGAGTGGGATATCAGGTCATGGTGCTGGTGGCCTGGTTTCCCAGTTGGACAGCACTATAAAGTCGCCGTGAGTGCACACTGTCACAAGTCAGTACCCGTCCTGATATGACCTTAGATTTTGCTAGGACGTAAAACAACAAACAAACAAACTAACAAACAAAACCAGCAAGGGAACCTTTTAAAAAGAAAACCCACTGGCAACAGAAAGGAAGGAAAGAAAAAGAAAAGAAAGAAAAGAAAGCTCCCATTTCAAGTTGCTTTTACCATTACTATCTTCATACTTCCTGTCCACACATTATTTTGTATATCAGCGCTACTTAAGTTAAAATTTTAATAATACTTTATTTGGGGCACTGTTTTTCTTTTGTTGGGACGGGAGCTTCTGATTGAATGTTTGTATTGAAAGTCCAATATCATTGTAAAAGTCACAGGCAACTCAATGGACATTGACATGGGTGCCATCATAGACAATATGTTATCAGCACCATTAGGATAATTAATAATTTGTTTGGGTCGCTTTTTTTCTTAGGGGGGGGGGGGGTGCTTCTGATTGACATTTGAATATTTGTGTTGGAAGTCCAATCTCATTTTAAAAGGCACAGACATCTCACTTAACATTGAAATGGATGCCATTATAGAAAGTATGTTATCAGCACAATTTTGGTTAATTAATAATTTGTTTAGTCCGCTGTTCTTTTTTCCCTAGTTGAATGTTTTTATTGAAAGTCCGATATTAGTTTAAAAGACACAGACAGCTCAATGGACTTTTTGAAGTGGATGCCGTTATAGAAAATATATTATCAGCACAATTTAGATTAATTAATAATAATTTGGGGCAATATATATATTTTTTTATTTTTCTTCCTGATTGAATGTTTGTACTAAAAGTTATGTTTCGTTCAGATGTACGGCGGGGGTGTATACCAATTACCATGCATGCAAGGCGACTCATAAGGAACTGGTAGCGACCAACCACCATATGGAAACATGCACTACTTCGATATATAGCACAGGATGCTACGGCTAATCAAATAATAAGGTGCGCTAAACAAATATTGGGCTGAGAAGTTCAGGCTCTGCCATTCCACACCTAGTTCTACATATCAACGTCTGCCGCCATTCCTCGTGTTTCGCATTATATGGCACTTGTAAGACGATGAATTTTTCTGTTCCAGTTCAACAACAGCTGAGTCAGCAATACCACGTGACACTGAATCGACCTGTGTCAAAGGTCAACAGGGAGGAGCAGCAGCAGCAGCAACCCTGCAGGGCTTGAGGACATGTCATGTCATGGAGCAACCTGCGCAAGCTGGTGACCAGTCTGAGGTTATCGTTAAGGTAGAAAAGATGTCTGATTCTGAGGAGGAAGACCCTGACTCCATTGGGGCAGACATGTCTCCTTGTACTCCTCAGGACATTCTCTATGCACAGAATAACCGGCACGTATTACAAAGCCACCTTCCGAATAATGGTGGTGGCAGTCTGAATCAGTGCGAAGCACCTTGCAGTGCTGATGATCCCCTTCGCGACAGCGTGAATGATCTCCTGTGGCGGCATGGTATGCACCTAGATGGGCTACCTCAAGAAGATGACGACGAAAGCTCCGCTGTGTCTTATGATGATCAAGTCGATAGCGAGAACTCTGAGGATGACTTGGAGGAGTCTGAGGATGAACTGAGGGATATGGATTGTGTACATGGAGATCTATCGGAAAGTGCCAAGTCCAGGACTATAAGTAAGCACATCTCTGGACTTTCCTGTGCGAAAGGCCAGATGAAGATCTCCGAGATGCGAAGCACCAAATCATGTGGTGATGGCGTCTGTGTAAATTCTAGTGTCAATGCAGAAGCCAGTGAAAAGCAGCTTTTGCGCAAGTCTTCAATTGCTTCATTACAAACCGGCCAAACTTTCTCTGATCGAGATAATGAGCAGGTGGAATCTTACGCAGGCTCTGATGAGGACACATTTGGTTTGCTCACAAAGCAGGTGGCTGGAGCCAGAGACAGTGGAAAGCCAAGAGGCAAGTTTCAATGTAAACCTTGTGGAAGGGCATTCACAAAGTTGTACCATCTAGAAATGCACAACCACAAGAACCACAGTGGGGAGAGGCCTTGCAAGGACAAGCTGTGCATGGTGTGCGGAAAGTTCTACGGAACAAGTTCTGAACTGAAGGAGCATCAGTTGCGCATTCACACCGAACCGCTGTGGATTGACTGCGCAATTTGCCAGAAGTCCATTCGCGAGTTCCGCCTCAAGAACCACATGGAGGAGGTGCACAGCAACCGCGAGTTCCCCTGCGAACTATGCGGGCAGATTCTGAAGAACAAGAAAGGTCTACGAGCACATCGAAATCAGATCCATATCAATACACCTTCGAACCACTGCGACTGGCCCGATTGTACAAAAGTGTTCAAGAGACCTGCGCAACTACGGGCTCATCTGCTGGTTCACAGTGGAGACACCCCGCTGCAGTGTAAACAGTGTAACTATGCGTGTCGCCAGCCGACAACGCTACAGTATCATGTGAAGAGCAAACATCCTTTGTTAACGATTCACTGACTTTGGGGGACCTCAGTGTCTTATGAGACACAGAAAGTTAACCATAGCCAGGTTCGCTAGGGTATACCAATGATATGGTATATCCATAGCAGTGTCTGGTGTGGTTTAATGATGGTACAGTATAACTGTATCAGTGTCTGGTGTGGTAACAATGGCATGCTATAACCATAGCAGTGCCTGGTGTGGTATAACAATGCATGGTATAACCATAGCAGTGTGTGGTGTGGTATAGTGATGGCATGGTATAACTATATCAGTGGCTGGTGTGGTATAACACTGGCATGGTATAACCATAGTAGTGTATGGTCTGGTATAACTATGGCATGGTATAACCATAGTAGTGTATGGTCTGGTATAACTATGGCATGGTATAACCATAACAGTGAATGGTGTGGTGTAACAATGGCATGGTATAGCCATAGCAGGGTCTGGTGTGATATAACAATGGCATGGTATGACCATAGCAGTGTCTGGGGTGATATAACAACTGCATGGTATAACCCTCTCAGTGTCTGGCGTGGTTCAACAATGGTATTGTATAATCATAGCAGTGTCTGGTGTGGTATAATGATGGCATGGTATGACCATAGCAGTGTCTGGTGTGGTATAACGATGGCATGCTATAACCATAGCACTGTCTGGTATGTTATAACAATGGCATGGTATAACCATATCAGTGTCTGGTGTGGTTCAACAATGGCATGGTATAACCATATCAGTGTCTGGTGTGGTTCAACAATGGCATGGTATAACCATAGCACTGTTTGGTGTGGTATTCCAATGGCATGGTATAACCATAGCACTAGCAGTGTCTGGTGTGGTATAACGATGGGATGGTATAACCATAGCAGTGTCTGTCTGGTGTGGTATAACAATGTCATGGTATAACCATAGCACTGTTTGGTATGGTATAACAATGGCATGGTATAACCATAGCACTGTTTGGTGTGGTATAACAATGGCATGATATAACCATAGCAGAGTCTGGTGTGGTATAATAATAGCATGGTATAACCATATCAGTATCTGGTGTGGTATAACAATGGCATGGTAAAGCGTCTTACCAGGTGCGGAAAGTATTTCTTGGACATTTTCTTGGTTTCATTTGAATCCTATGGTGGCTAGTTCGCTTTTCGCATTTAGTAGAAAGCATTGTTGAGAATCTTAGCGTTTGCTGCCTAAAGGAAGGAACACTTGTAGACTAATTCGGCCTATGATGAAGAAGGGTACTTATTACAGAATAATATGCAGACATTGTCATCAGATATGGGGTTTGAGGCCCGGTGGCCTTTGTGATAGTATTGACCCGAGTCATCCATTGAGGACTGACCAATTAAAACACCATATTTGTGTTATTATGCCTCTATTTACTACCTTTAAGCGCCTGTCACACCTTACCGGATCGAGTACCGGACACCACCGGACAAAGAATTTTCTAGTCCGGTAGTGTCCGGTGACAAAATCTATTGAAATGTATCGAAATGGAGCATAATTGGGTCAATTGCTGCCGGGCAACCGGACGAGAACCGGACGAAACGAACACCAATGGACAAATACCGTACATGTACCGGACGGTAACGGACGCACCGAAAACACACCTATACCCCCTACGACACACACCTATACTCCCAGTACCCCTTACACCCCCCACCACACACCTACACCCCACCACATCCCTAAACCCCCACCACACACCTACACCCCCACCACATCCACCACACACCTACACCCCACCACATCCCTAAACCCCTCCACCAGACACCTAAACCCCCACCAGACACCTACACCCCCACCACATCCCTAAACCCCCACCACACACCTACACCCCCACAATAAACCCCCACCAGACACCTGTACCCCCACCACATCCCTAAACCCCCACCACACACCTACACCCCCACCACATCCCTAAACCCCCACCACACACCTACACCCCCACCACATCCCAAAACCCCCACCACACACCTACACCCCCACCACATCCCTAAACCCCCACCACACACCTAAACCCCCACCACACACCTACACCCCCACCACATCCCTAACCCCCCACCACACACCTACACCCCCACCACATCCCTAAACCCCCACCACACACCTACACCCCCACCACATCCCAAAACCCCTACCAAACACCTACACCCCCACCACATCCCTAAACCCCCACCAGACACCTAAACCCCCACCACACACCTACACCCCCACCACACACCTACACCCCCACCACATCCCTAAACCCCCACCACACACCTACACCCCCACCACATCCCTAAACCCCACCACACACCTACACCCCCACCACATCCCTAAACCCCCACCACACACCTACACCCCCACCACATCCCTAAACCCCCACCAGACACCTACACCCCCACCACATTCCAAAACCCCCACCACATCCCTAAACCCCCACCAGACACCTACAACCCCACCATATCCCTAAACCCCCACCACACACCTACACCCCCACCACATCCCTAAACCCCCACCAGACACCTACACCCCCACCAGACACCTACAACCCCACCATATCCCTAAACCCCCACCACACACCTACACCCCCACCACATCCAAAAAAAACCCACCACACACCTACACCCCCACCACATCCCTAAACCCCGACCAATCACCTAAACCCCACCACACACCTACACCCCCACCACACACCTACACCCCACCACATCCCTAAACCCCCACCAGACACCTACACCCCCACCACATCCCAAAATCCCCACCACACACCTACACCCCCACCACATCCCTTCGTGGTTTTTTTAATGCTGTGTTTATACGGTCCAAACATGTAAGCTTGAGTGCTTGGGCTTGTTTTCAATGCTGGCCAGTTGTAGTCGTGGTTTAATCTTATCACACAGTAGGAGGTGATAAGATGTTTTTGTTTCTCACACAGTAGCAGGTACATGGTGATTATTTAGTATCTGTAGATGTTTGAGCTGTTTTGTGTTGGGGTTGGCTATCCAAGGTCGATCCGAAAGAGGGAAGGACTGCTAGGTGGCTGTTGGCAGTTAAGTGTGTTCTTGGCTGGTAGATAGGTAGCAATAGGTATACATTTTATAAGTCATCGGTTTTACCTGCCTGGGATTCAAACTCCCTCACCTTCCGCACAGGAATCCTGCGTGCTACCGATTCGGCTACCGTGTCCAGTCTTTTAATATAGTTCTCACAATAGCGAAACATTGCGTGAACTGTGATGTGCGACAGGGGTCAGTCCGATATCACTTTTACCAGATCGTGCAAAGTAATGGGCAGTAAGTATCATTGAGAGTGTGCCATCAATACTAATTACCATTTATAGCTATGTGCGAATACCGCTGATTGCCACAAAGGGATCTGGCAACGATGATAATGCTAGCTCCATTCCGCTGCATGGAGCTGCTTTGCAGTAGGTGTAACCTTTCAGGTAGCCAAAAGGAGGGTTTTCTAGCTACAATTTAACTCTTGGTTTCATGACATAGAGCCCATATTTATCTACATCCTCATATTTTAATTGTTTCAATTGGACCAGTATTAGTTTCAAAAGTTGATGGTTGAATTTCAAGTTTTACTTTTCTCCACAAAATCTTCATCAAATCACTCAAAGGTGATTAAAATGTCCTATCAAACTAGGCACATATTGTTTCTTTATTAGTTCTCTACATGTTGTGAAATTTTAAGGATGTTTGATAGATGGCCAAGAGAGTTATTTAATCTGCAGCACTTGCTTACAATGTCCCCTCTGTCTCACACAAATTGGCAGTTGGCATTCATGCCACAGCCTTGCTCATAAAATGAGTAATATGGGTCACAACTTTTGGCTGGTTTACTATAGACCAAAGGGCCCATAATTAGGCATATTTTTCAAGTGCAATTCGATGTAACTTTCTTGATATTTACCTTAGAAAGATTATATGACTACCAAGTTTAAGGTCTCTTCAAGCTCTTTCCATTGGAATATGTTCCATTGAGATAAAATGCTTTAAAAATAAATACTCACATAGCTACCATCTAACAGTTTAAGCCTTCAGTAGGAACATATCTGAGCCATCACCCTATGTCCACCGGATGCGGTGGCCGAATCGGGAGCGCGGGGTATCAGGAGTATCGGGGTATTGGGAGTTTGATTCCCGGTCGAGTCAAACCAATGACATACAAAATTGATACTTGTCGCTTCCTAGCCTGGCGCTCGGCATTAATAGGATAGGGCAAGGACTGGTTGGGCTTCCTAGCCAGGCTTTTGGCATTATTATTAGGATATGGCAAGGACTGGTTGGCTCAGTGTCAGGATTATGTGACTGACCGGAATGTCAGGTGCTGGCAGCCTAGTCTCCATGAGTGTGCACTGTCACAGGTCAATACTTGTCCTGATATGACCTTAGATGTTGCTAGGATGTAGAACTCCAACAACCAACCAACTTTCGTTATGAAGCCTATTTGCAGGTGTTAAAGATTAAAGCAGTTATTGCCTCTGTTGGATTTGCAGCTGGTAAGTCATTTCAACCAAAGCACGGTCAATGTGCATCCAGAGGCATGAGGAACTAAAACCCCATATTCGGCTGCAATTAGTTACATCCATCGACACAAGCTGGAGCTTTTATGTAGGCCTATTTCAACAATAGCAATGCACAACAGGATATCATACCAGCGCCAGTCTGATACCAGTTTTTATCTGATTCAATTGCTGTACAAAACCAACCCCATTTTGGGCATTTATTAATAGTTTGTATACATACATAATATATGTATATATATTGAGGGTACAGAGTCGTACCCTAAGAAATTTAAGGTGCAATTTTACCGATTTTACCCTCTGGCAAAAACACATATATATATATATATATATATATATATATATTTTACCTCGGTATGCCGCCTCTGGCTAGCCGTAGGCTAGGGAGAAGGAAGCACATCCGGGTCCAGCAATTAGCATAAGTAACTCACAACGGGAGGACGTTTGTGAGTTGCTCCACAGGATTTATCTACTACTACTGCTTTTATCCAAAAGTAAGTACTGTTTTCTTCGATAACTTTGTTTATCATGCTCTATAGCATCTTTTTATGAAAGTTCAGAACTTTCTTCAGTCCTGTTTGGACTTTGTACGTTTTTTAACTTACGGATAGAACATTGCGTGCCGCTGGCACAAACGAAACCGATACTGAGTTCTATCGACACCTGTTTTTCAGACAGGGAGAAATGGCAACCCGAGTTGCTCATTTCCTAAGAAAAGTCTCCCGGATCCTAATAGAGGATGATGTTGGGGATGCTTCTGGGTGTTTTTTATAAACACCCCTGACCGGTTTAAGGCGAACCTCCGAGTTTCGTAATATTTTCTCCAACTTGTTGGCGCTGTAGCCACAGGTGGGAGAAGTGTACGGAACAGAGAGAGGGGCCGATCTCACGATCGATGCCCTCCGTTTGGTTGGTTTCGTTACCACACACCTACGGCAAATTTAGCTTCACGCCTGTACTGACACGTTGCAACACACGTTCTCTGTACCATGTTCCTCAACCCAGTTTACTGGCTTACACTTGTGTAGTTGAGATGATTCCGGGTTAGTAACGCTTTGGTTTCGTTACAGTTCCCGATGGCCACTCGCCGGAATAAGCCGCCCGCTGCAGCGGTGGGGGTCCCCCCGACGGATTACGATTCGTCTCCACCGGCTACGGCTCCGCCGTCCCCACATCCTGGGGCTCATGCCTCGGATCAAGACAGTGATCACGCCCCTCAACCAGTGGGGTGGGAGGCGAAAATGGCGGAGATGATGGAGGAGAAGATGCGCCTTTTCCAGGCGCAGACCTTTCCAGATCCTTCCCAAATCCCTGATGAGGATTGGGAAGACTTTTCTGAGGACGAAGAGGACACGCTTTCGGCACCTGAGGTTCCGAAACCGAAAGCGCGGGGCAAGAAACGCCGCCCAGTGAGCAGTTCTGGTGACGAGTTCACAAAGAAAGCGAACTCTAAGCGCTCCAAAAAGTCCAAAAAGAAGAAGAAGAAGAAGAAGAAGGACTCTTCTTCAGACTCGTCGTCCGACTCTTCTTCCACCGAGTCGGATTCCGACACGGAACGAGCGGGTGTCTACGCCAAAATAGGCGTTAAAGCTGGCAAGAAAATTGTCAAAAAGAAAGCTCAGAAAGTGCGCACCACTACCATGATGCGCAAAACGGTGAATAGCCATTTCACTACGTTTAAACCGATCGAAGTCATCAACAAGTTGACTGAGCAGATTTCAGGAGTTAAGGGCATTCCTGCTTCGGTTTTCAAAGAGATGGATTCCGGCATTCATCTTTCCGACGAACGCCGTCGTTATGAAACTTCCCTCTGCCTTATCCATAAGGCAGTTTTGGGTGCCTTGACGTCTGTTATCCCTGTGGCTAACAGGATGCAGACAGAGAACAAGTTCTCGTCTTTGGCGCGGGTTATGGACCGGGGCATAGCTTTGTTAGCAGCCGCTAGTAACTACATGACCCATCGGAGATTTGAAAACGTTTTCAAATCGGTCACCACAGATGCCGGAAAAGAGGTTGCCCGCTCGAACAAGGTAACGGACCATGATGGTAAGGAATACACCGTGTATTCCGGACCTACCCCTATCAAGAGCAAACCGCTAGATAAATCCAAGATGTTTGGGGGTCAGCTAGCTTACCTGTACAAACAGGTAGAGGTCGACTACAAGAGTGCTAAAAACACTGAAGCAAAGAGTCGTCGCTTCCAAAACCCAGCAGGGTTCAGAAAGTCTAGGACGGATTTTCGATTCCGCAGAGGAGGAAGGCCGTTCAGGGGCGGACCGTCCTTCCAGTTCAACCAGCGAGGAAGGGGCCGAGGCGACAGGCCGGCCTCAAACTGGAACGACAACCGCGGCTACAAGAGGGATTTCGTTCCCAAGCCCCAGTTCCCGAAACAAGGGAACAAGTAGAGATTTCCACACAAACAGTGCAGCCTCCTGACCCTACAATGGTCACGGAGGAAACTCAAACTGAAGTAAGCCTTTTTCAAGCAGGGAATGTTTCTAATTGTTTACATCAATGGCAACAGTTAACCACTAATCCAGAGGTCCTGAATATTGTTAAAGGCATTCACATCCCTTTCACACAATTGCCTATACAAAAGAGAGCGCCTTTTCCGTATCAGTTTAATTCACTAGAAAAATCTCAGCTAGATCACCAGGTTCTACTGTTTGAGTCTAAGGGCATTGTCAACAGAGTTGAACATACTGAAGGGGAATATATTTCCAATATCTTCTCTACTCCTAAACCTGATGGTTCAATCCGAATGATTTTAGATTTAACTCAGTTGAATGAAATCATTGAATACAAACATTTCAAAATGTTTTCTTTAGAAACAGCTCGTGATTTAATTACCCCAGGGTGTTGGCTAGCGAGTGTTGATTTAAGGGATGCGTACTACACCGTTCCTATTCACCAGACAGATCGGAAATACCTACGTTTTCTCTGGAATGGCCAACTTTTTGAATTTACATGTTTACCTAATGGTTTGGCCTGCGCACCGCGTCTGTTTACTAAGTTGTTGAAACCAATTTTTGCACACATGGCAAAATTGGGGCATTGTATGTTTCCATACATAGATGATTCTTTTATTATGGGCCAATCTTTCACGCAATGTGAACTCGCTGTTAAAGATTTATGCAACATTTTCACCAAATTGGGTTTCTTCATACATAACAAGAAATCGGTTTTTTCTCCTACTCAGGAGCTTAAGTGTCTCGGGTTCATTCTGAACACCACGGCTATGACCGTTTCGCTTACACGCCAAAAGAAAGATAAGCTTTACCGCACAGCGATACAGCTGTTAGACACTTCTAGGCCAAAGATTAGACAGGTCGCGGTCCTTATCGGGGTCATGGTTTCGTATAGTCCAGCTATTCTATACGGAGCGGCACACATAAAATCCCTCGAAATTGATAAAAATTTGGCGCTGGCCCGCGCAAAGGGAAACTTTGAAAAGACCATGTTTATTTCGGAGAACGGCCTAGCCGACATTGATTGGTGGCTAAACCACTTTGACCATTCCCCCAATCCCATTAGAATGGGAGAGCCTGACACTACCGTTACCACTGACGCGTCTCTCCAAGGGTGGGGAGCACATCAAAATGATGTAGCAACGGGAGGAAGATGGCTAGAATCGGAACTCCCCGATCATATTAACGTTCTAGAACTAAGGGCCATTTACTTGGGATTAACCAGTCTAGTAAAAATACCCAAAAATAATGTACGTATCCTCACGGATAACACCACAGCTATGGCTTATGTCAGAAATATGGGAGGTACAAAATCGATTAAATGTAATGCAATGGCACTTCTCATTTGGAACTGGGCTCAAACCTTTGATGTCTGGTTAACTGTTAATCACATTCCAGGCACACAAAATTGTCTAGCTGACAAGATGAGTCGCCAGTTCCATGATCACTTAGAGTGGTCACTTAATCCATCCATTTTCAAACACATTTGTCACACATGGGGTTCACCTCAGATCGATTTGTTCGCTTCGCGTAATAACTTTAAAATTCCAAAATATGTTTCGTGGCACCCGGAACCCAATGCTTGGCACATTGATGCCTTCTCCCTAAAGTGGCGACATCATTTCTTTTACATTTTCCCCCCCTTTACTATCATTAGCAAAGTCGCCAGAAAGATTCAAATGGAGGGGACACACGCCATACTCATCGTCCCCGAGTGGCACACGCAACCGTGGCTACCGACGTTACTAGCCACAGCCAAAAGCAGCCTTCGCTTCCCAAGATTCCGAGGAAACCTCAAACATCAGGGACCACTAGAACGCCACGGAAACGTGTCGACAACTCCGTTAGTGGCATTCCTTTTTTAAATAAATATTTAGAACAGTTTGGCTTAGACAAAATTACACAACAGCGTTTGGTTGATGATGCGTGGAGAAAAGGAACGGTGAAAATGTATACTACGTATTTAAAGAAATGGGGTATTTATTGCCTGCTTAAGAAAGTCAAGCCAATGACTCCCACAGTATCCCAGGTAGGACTCTTCCTACGTTACCTAGAGGACGAAGGCCTAGGTTATGGCGCTATTAACGCTGCTAGATGTGCTCTGTCGATAATCCTACCGCGGGTTAATGGACAAACAATGGGTAAACACCATGTTATTTGTTGGATCATACGATCAATTTATCAGAGGAATCCGCCTAAACCCAAATATAATAGGTTTTGGGATGTTTCTCTAGTGTTCAACCTCTTCAAGAAATGGCCAGAAAATAAGTTTCTGGACGTTAAACTTTTAGGTTTCAAAGTCGCAGTTTTGCTTCTCCTGGTCACTGGACACAGAGGCCAAACTATAGTTGCCCTGTCGCTGAATGGTCTAGAAATTGACAGTAAAGAGGCCACGTTTGATTTATCAACTTTATTAAAATCAAACCGATTAGGTGACCCCCTTTCTACGATAGGGGTGTCCAGTTTCACTCAGGATCGCAAGTTATGTGTCGTATCTGCGATACGAAATTATATATCCAAGACACGATTAATAAGAAACTCAAGACAGCTATTGGTCAGCTTTATTAAGCCACACAAGGCCATTTCCAGGGATACCCTCGCCCGATGGACAATGAATGTGTTAAAACTGGCGGGAGTAAATACAGACAGGTACTCATCGCACTCTACACGTGGTGCCATGGTGTCCAAGGCAAGATTGCTAGGCATCTCCGTTAAACGGATCCTAGCTCACGCGGGATGGAAAACCGCTACTTCGTTTGCTAGACATTACCACAAACGACTAGAGAAGCCTCAGCCTATAGCGCACAGGCTACTCACCAACTGAAAGAGAGAGGTAAGAAAAACATTGGTTTTTCCTCTTTTTTGCCATACAAATCGCTTTTCCATTGTTGCATACATAAGACATAATCACTAAAGAATAATAACAAAACAAGAATATCAGGATAAAAATTATTTTACGTAAAGGTCTCCCTAGCCTACGGCTAGCCAGAGGCGGCATACCGAGGTAAAATAGATTAGTTAGACGAATCTTACCTGGGTATAGATGATGGATAACTATTGTTTTACCGAGGTAGAAGCCTCGGTTAGACGTGGGCGAGGGCCCACCCACCACGCCCTGCCACGTCTAGTCAATCACTCAATTTAGCATGAGGTCACTTGACCTTAGGTTGTTTTTTAGAATCATTTTTATCCTGAATTAGTAGGTAAAGATTGCTGGACCCGGATGTGCTTCCTTCTCCCTCGCCCACGTCTAACCGAGGCTTCTACCTCGGTAAAACAATAGTTATCCATCATCTATACCCAGGTAAGATTCGTCTAACTAATCTATATATATATATATATATATATATATATATATTTTACCTCGGTACTATGCCTCTGGCTACTCGTAAGCTCAGGGAGAAGGAAGCACATCCGGGTCCAGCAATTCGCATAATCAGCTGACAGCAGGAGGACGTGTTGTGTTGTGAGCTTCTACATTTACTACAAAACCAAACGGGTTAGTATCTTTCAAACTAGATATGTTGGATTAGTTCATGTTAGCATTCACATACAAAGTTTCTTGAAAATTTTCGATGCGATATTACTGTTTTACAGCTTAGTTTCGATCGTAATTGGCATGATCAAAAGAACAATGCTCCCATTGTTTGGTTATTAATTAAGCCACCCCTTGCCGAACGGAGAGATGTTTGGCAGGAGCCCGTTATATCATTGGGGATTCATTCCCTGGGTCTCAATAAGATTCCCCATTTGTGATTCTCATTAAGGCATACCTCTGAGTCCTATAGTATTTTCTTCAAATTGTTGGCGAAAAAAGCCACAGGTGGGAGAAATTTATATGTACTTAATAGTGTGGGAGGGCACCGTTTACACTGGTCCCTACCCCTCATTCGGATCGGTTGGTTACCCATACCGTTATCCTGCGACTGTCTGTTAGCGATACGCCTGCGTTAAAAATTGGAGCAGGTACGTCAAAAAAAGGCGAACCAAGGTTCCGCAACACTCCGATGAGTCGGAATGGGAAGACTATTCGGAAGATCAGGCCTCACCAGTCGATGACTCAGAGGAGGAGGTGCTTGTATCGACACGGAAACGCAAACACAAACACAAGAAGAGACACAATTCCTCAGAAGGAGAGAAGTACACGAGAGCACGTAAAAAGAAGCCCCTCGTGAAGGAGACTAAGAAAAAGTCTAAGAAGGGGAGGAAACACAAATCCTCCTCCGGACTCGTCATCAGACTCATCGACGATGAGTTCATACTGCGACACCAAGCACTCGGGGAAATACGCTAAATTGTGTGGGAAAGAAACGAAAAAGTGTAAAGTGCTTAGATGCAAGAAAATACACATAACAATGCTCATGAGGAAGACCATTCAAGGGCACTTTAACACCTTCAAACCAGCGGAGGTCATAATCAAGATGGCGGAGAAATTCACAGGAATTAAAGGAATTCCGGAATCCGCCATCAAAGAGATGGATCCTGAGGTTAAACTCGGTGAAGTGAGGAAAAAGTTCTCTCGGCTCTTACAGCCATTGCACCCATCACCAATAGGATGATGCACAGAACAAGTTCTCATCACTCTGTGACAATATGAATGCAGGAATTGCGTTACTAACAGCAACCAGCAACTTCCTCTCGTACAGACGGTTTGAAAACGTCTTTAAAGCGGTCTACACAGGCGCTGGAAAAGAGGTGGCACGGTCCAAAAAGATTATGGACAATGATGGAAAGGAATACACACTATTCCTAGCACTAAATCCTATTAAGGGCAAGCCATTGGATAAGGGCTAGATGTTTGGCGGACAACTACAATACTTGTTCAAACAAGTGGAGATCAGCTCCAAGTGAGGAAAACACATGGAAACTGACGAAAAGAAATCGGCTGACGGCAAGTCCAACTGAGGCAGGATTTTCGCAACCGAAGAACCAGACAACGAGGAGGCTAGTTCGGAACCAACTTCAGCTTCCAAGCCAGAGGAAGGGGCCAGAGGCAGTCGTTCAGCTGGAACGACAGGAACAGGCCCTTCAAGAAGAGGGAGTTCAACACTCAGAAGCCATTCCCCCACCCAGGGAACAAATAGAAGTGATGACTCAAACAATAGCAACCGTAACAGTAAGCAATACCTTTCAAGCCGGTAACTTCAATAACTGTCTTTCGGAATGGAATAAAGTTATAGATAACTTAACTATCCTTAGCCTAGCAGAAGGGGTAAAGATTCCCTTAATAGAAGGACCTATTCAAAATAGAATACCATTTCCATATCGGTTTCACGGTTCAGAACGTGAAGCATTAAACAATCAAGTCCTTAAGTTTTGCAAAAGGGGCATTATAGAACCAGCACTACACATTGCTGGGGAATTCATCTCGAATATTTTCTTTAAGACCGAAACCAAACGGGAATGTTAGACCTAACTTTATTTAACAAATTCATAGAATACAAACATTTAAAAATGTTTTTGTTAGAAACAGCGAGATCTTAAAGATGCAACCGTCCTGATATGACCTTAGATGTTGCTAGGACTAAAACAACAAACAAACAATAAAGCTGCATACTACACAGTGCCCATCTATAAACATGATCGCAAGTATTTAAGATTCTGTTGGAACGGCAAACTTTATGAGTTCACATGTATGCCGAATGGACTGGCCTGCTGTCCACGTATTTTCACAAGGTTACTCAAGCCAATTTTTTCACTAATGGCTAGGAAAGGACATATGTTCCCACACATTGATGATTCATTTATTGTCGCGCAAACACAACAATGCCAAGCAGCAGTAGATAAATTATGTAGAATGTTTACAAATTTTGGTTTCAATATACATGAAACTAAATCAGTACTAATGCCAACAAACAAACTAAAAATTTCTGGGGTCTTTATTGACACCATAAAAATGACTATTTCGTTAACAGAAGAAAAAGTAGATAAATTCACAACAGCAAACCAATTACTACAATTGAACAAACCAAAAATACGATAAGTCGCAGTCTTGATAGGAATGATAATAGCCTATGCACCAGCTATCTTATATGGCCAAGCCCATATCAAATCTTTAGAGATAGATACAAACTTGGCACTGGCTCACACAAAAGGACATTTCGAGCGGCCTATGACAATTTCAACAGAAGGCCAAAACGATATAATTTAGTGGCTTTCACACATAACCAACTCACCCAACCCGATTAGGATGGGAGAGCCTAACACTACGGTCAAAATAGATGCTTTTTTACAAGGCTGGGGAGGGGGGGGGGCCATAGAGACCAACAGACAACAGGTGGCCGTTGGATGGAAGATGAAATCTTCGACCACAGTAATGTACTAGAGCTTAGAGCCATTTTCCTAGGACTCCGGACTCTGATTCACATCCCTAAAAGTCATGTCATCATCATCATCATGCTGTCGGTCGCGATGCGACAAAGACTGCCTTCATTACTTGACTGCTGCTCTCCATTTAGCTCTCTGCTGTGAGAGTGATGTTTTGTGCAGTTGTACATTTCATGAAAGCTGCCTGCAAAAGTGTTGAAGTGCTACTGGCTTTTGCAAGTTACCAGCGGCACTCTCTCGGGGAGCAAATAGAGGTTTCACACTGGCAAGAACATGTCAAGACAGGCGCAAACTATTTGTCCCTGCAGTGGCTGGTCGGGAGATGTTGGGAGTTCCATACATCAACCGCCCTTGTTGCTGCCACAGTGACATGGTTTTCTGTTCAGGGTTTGCTCCCTTAGCCTTCGGTTCTGTCAAGAACCTGTACCACAAGGCAGTGGTTTACAACTCTGCAGGGCAGGGGCGACAAACTTCCTGAGGTATTGCAATACCTGCATACCCATACCAAAAGTCATGTAAGAGTTCTAACAAATAACATGACAACTATGGCTTACATTCGTAATATGGGAGGGACTCGCTCCAAACCATGTAACAACCTGGCTAAACTCATTTGGGATTGGGCAGAGAAACATTAAATATGGCTAACAGTAGCACATATTCCAGACAGCCAAAACATGTTGGCTGACAGGAAAAGCCGACACTTCCATGACCATTTAGAATGGTCATTGAACTACAACATTTTCGACAGTATTTGTCACAAATTGGGCAAGCCAGACATTGATCTCTTTGCATCACGCAACAACAAAAAGTTACCAAAATAGGGGTCTTGGCATCCAGAGCCAGAAGCCTGGAGAGTAGATGCATTTTCATTAATTTGGAATAATAAATTCTATTACATATTCCCCCCATTCAGCATTATCAGCAGAGTGGCCAGGAAGATCAAGATGGATCACCTCCACGCAGTGTTACTGATAGTACCATCATGGGAAACACAACCATGGCTATCAGCAATAACATCAGCAAAAAAAGAATTGATAAGCTTCCCAAGGGAAAGGAACAACCTTCAACATCAAGGACCATTAACAGAGACGTGTCGACAACACCCCTTTTGGCATTCCTTTTCTAAGGAAACATTTAGAACAATTTGCATTCGACAAAATAACTAAGGAAAGACTACTATCACAGCCTGGAGAAAAGGAACAGTGAAATTAAAGAAATGGGGCCTTCATTGCCTTCTCAAAGGAGTCAAACCGTTAAAACCTACAATAGCTTGAGTGTTACGATTTCTAACAATATTAAAAGATGAAGGACTAGGATTTGGTGCTATTAACGCAGCGAGATGTGACAAGAATAGATGGACAAACCGTTGGGAAACTTCAGTTGGTACACTGGTTCATTAGATCGGTGTACGAAAGAAACCCACCCAAACCTAATTACAATAGGTTTTGGGATGTATCAATAGTATTCAAGTTATTCAAGTCATGGCCTAGCAACAGACATTTGTCAATGAAAGACCTAGGATTTAAATTAGTAGTTTTATTACTGCTAATTACAGGACACAGAGGCCAAACCATTGTGGCACTTTCACTAGATGGACTAGAAATAGATATGGATTAAGCTACATTTGATTTACAGACATTACTTAAATCAAATCATACAGGGGAGCCACTGTCCACAGTACACATTAATAATTTTCAGGAGGATAAATGGATATGTGTAGTTTCGGCCATTAGGGCTTATATATCCAAGTCACGCAGAATCAGAAATTCCAGACAACTACTAATCAGCTTTATACGACCACATAAAGCTATCTCGAGAGACACTCTCGCAAGTTGGACAATCAAGGCGCTTAAACAAACAAGAGTCAACACTGGACGATACGCGTCTCACACGCGTCTCACACTCTCCAAGGCAAGAGAATTAGGAATCTCAGTTAAGAGAATTCTTGCACACGCTGGATGGAAGACGGCTAGATCGTTTGCAAAAGATTACAACTAACGACTGGAAAAGTCAAGCGTTGTGGCGACACGCCTACTCACCAACTAGAAGCAGGTGAGAAACAACATTAAAATTATGTACTCTTATATACATAGTATGGTTACAACATAAAAGGATAAAAAATGAGATTACATGAAATTCTCCCTGGGCTACGACTAGCCAGAGGCGTAGTACCGAGGTAACATAGTATAGTTATACAAATCTTACCTGGGTGCAGATGGTGGATAACTGATGTTTACCCGAGGTACTACCCTCGGATAGTCATGGGTCAGGGCCCACCCTACCCTACCATGACTCATGTTTCGCTGGAACCAAATCGAAAACACAATAACTCTACATATAGAGTTAAATAATTTTTATCCTAAAAAGTATGTAAAAGATTGCCACATGCTGTCGGTCGCGATGCGACAAAGACTGCCTTCATTACTTGACTGCTGCTCTCCATTTAGCTCTCTGCTGTGAGAGTGATGTTTTGTGCAGTTGTACATTTCATGAAAGCTGCCTGCAAAAGTGTTGAAGTGCTACTGGCTTTTGCAAGTTACCAGATGTGCTTCCTTCTCCCTGACCCACAACTATCCGAGGCTAGTACCTTGGGAAAACACCAATTATCCATCATCTGTACCCAGGTAAGATTTGTATAACGCCATTATACGAGTATAATAAGGCTGGAAGCTTCCATCTGCTCCTCAGCCCTATCTCCACCCTCAGTCCTCTACTGGAGGAGCCTTCTTAACCTAGCAACGTCCATCTTACTCACACTCAGAGCCGTTGGGGGGGGGGGGGGGGGGGTGCCACCTGTCTGTGCACGCACCTCTGCCCCCCCCCCCCTACATACACTCACTGTACCGCCAGATATATATATATATATAGATTATATATATATATATATATGTAGAGATTATATATATGTATATATATAATTCTCTATTTACATACATCGAATTATATACTTATATATGTATATATAGAGAGAGATATTCTTATATATCTTAATATAGATAGATGTATTTAAATATATAATTTCCTATATATATATATGTATATATATATACTCGCATGTACATCAGATTACACAGATGTATGATACAGAAACACATTGATGGAGTAGGTCTTTGTTCCATATAATCTTACCAGCGTTGTGAATGAAACTTATGGCCCTGTCACATTACGACGCTTCTCACCGGCGCGCCACCAGCGTGCAAAATAACTTCTACGCGTCGAGACATGTCCAACTTTTCTACGTTCAGTAGCGTGTTATTAGCGCGCGGCCAACGTGTCTGTCTGTCTCACACACACACAGACAGACAGACACAGAGAGACACACACGCAGACACACAGCACACCCACACACAGAGACACACACACACAGACACACTCACAGAGACACACACAGCAACGTGCGAGCAACGTTCCTCCAACGCGCTTGTAATGTGTGTTGACGTCCTGCTAACCTGCCCATAACATGCGCACCAACACATTGATGCGCGTTGTCAGTCGTCGAAAGTTTTGTGCAAGCACAAAACCTTCGAAGCAACCCGGCCCGACGCGACCCAGCATTCCTCCCAGAACGTCGCTGTCACTCAAAGTGTACTGATGTGTACAGACGCGCGGGTAACGCTTCCCGACGTTTCCAGACGTTTCGCCTAAAAGTGTGACGTGTCGACGCACGTTGGAGAGAAACGTCGTAGTGTGACAGGCCTATTAGGCTATGCCAGCTAAGATTTTTAGGATGCAGTTATCGACGGTCTACTGGACTTACAACTGTTTTGCCAATTAATGTGCTCCTCGTTAAGACTGGTAAATAAAAGCATGTCAGTGATCAACACTTCTTCTGTTACTATTCACTTTGCTAAACCAACTGGACATGGTGGCCAAATTGGTAGAGTGCAGGTTCCTGTGTGGCAGGTCTGGAGTTCAATTCCCAGTCGAGTCAAATTAATTACTTTGATTTGACTCGGTTGGGTTTCGAACCCATGACTTTATGCATAAAGAGCCAGCGCTCTTATTGATTGTTGGGAATGGGCAAGTGCTCATTCGTGGTCATTGCAGGGCGCGCAGGGCCACAAGGTTCTTCCTCCCCCCCCCCCCCCCCCCCCTAACGGCCGCGGGTCGGGGGGGGGGGGCGGCTCACATACAACCTGCCACTCACTGTAGCAGGCCCCTCACTCACTGCCCCCTCCCCTCCCAATCACTCAGGGCTCACCAGCCAATCACAGCCCCTCACATTCACAAGCACCAACTGCTACACCACTCTGGTCACTCCACATCACACATCCGGACTGACCACTCCTCGCTGCCTTGCTCATATGCCGCACCTCACTCATCCCATTCCCATCTCCCCAGTATGATCACCACATGACACTCTTCCTTGCAGCACTTGGAGTAAACGCTGACCATAAAACCACTCATGTAAGGCCACCGGGGGCTGCCCGGAATAAATGCCATGTTATCCCACGCATGCCTCCTCGTCCTGTGTGCCATAGCTGCAATGAGGCAATCCTGCCAGCATTACTGCAGGTGCTGATTTGCTGTCGCGACATTTTGATGCCTGCACCGTCCTGTTGCAGGTGCGCATTGATTACAGGCACTGTCCTGTTTCAGATAAGCCACATACAGAGAGCGGGTGTTCCTCTGTGAAAGAGCAGAGCAAAAGTATTTTGGCTCAAAAGTAATTCATTATTGATTGTGAACCGAGAGGGAGTATCACAAATCCTCAGTTGAATAATTGTGAATTTGAAAATCTTCTTTGTTTTCATTATGACCTACTTCCCCACTTCCCGCACATGACATCATAAAACAGGGATATGACCTACTGACCCCACTGCCCCGCCTGATGTAATAAAACAAGGATATCACTTACTTCGATTCCCAGTCCACTCAAACCAATGCCGTACAAAATTGATACTTGTCACTTCCTAGCTTGGCGCTCAGCATTAATAGGATAGGGCAAGGACTTGTTAGCTCAGTGTTAGGATATTGTAACAGTGGGATAGCAGGTCATGGTGCTGGCAGCCTGATTTCCCAGTGGCACAGCACTATAAAGTCACCATGAGTGCACACTGTCACAAGTAGGTACCCATTCTGATACATTTGGGGGGGGGGGGGTAAAATAATTTATTCATCAGAATATACATTTTTTCAGCGTCGGGGCATTGGTCTTCCTACCTTAGATGTTGCCAGGACGTAAAATTCCAACAACCAACGTTTTATGGAACCTGTGAGATTTGATACACTCTGTTAACAGTTTAGATTTGCTTTCCTTCCCTTTTAAATTCTCACGTTTATTCCTTCCTTACCCCACCCACAAATATCATCTTGAGTAGGATGAGGCCAACTGTCTTTCTGCTTGAAATGTGACCCATAAGGAACTGATACAGAGGAACTATTGGAAAGTCATCCTCCCGACCCCCACAGATATTTTAATTAATGTAATTAAAAACAATTTTTTTTTCTCCCTTTTCTTTTGAAAATCCAATCAGTTGCTGCATGTGTAAATTGGGAGACACATTCCAATAAAATATTACAATTTCTAATTTTGCTCTTAAAAATGAAGAAAATATATTCCTTGTGATTCCTCTGAAATTGGTTCCGATAGCTGGGTGGATTGAAAAACAAACCAAGTAGAGTATTGTCCTCCTTTTTTTTAACCCACAATAAACAAAAAAACTAAAATTCTGGATTTTCAATGCACACTTCATACTGGTGATAGCAGTATAATCTTCCTGGCTACCAAGTCGAAAGAAAAAAAACAAAACAAAAACAGAACCAAATTGTCACAACTAGAATTAAAAGCTATAATATTTCTTTTTCAGGCTTCCACCAAATGATGAAATAAAACCAGAGGACCATCTGCAAGGAACAGCAGGTTCTGGGAGAATAATTCAAAAGCGACAACATCTTGATACTCTTATTTCAAACTCAGCCGCCCCAGCAGAGTCCTCCAGCGATAATGTTTTGAATGACTTCGGTAATGACGCGCCTCTAGGTCTGTGTCCATTGTTGGCTGACACTTGTCCTGTGAAGGGCGTCACTGGGGATGGTGGTGGTGAGGTTGAGGATAAATCCATAGTGTCGAAGGAGTTTGATTGCAAGCGACATGCTGAGGATAAGGCAGATTCTGATGAAGTCGATGGTGGTGATGTCACTGAGGATGAGGCTGAGGAGGAGGAGGATGAATCTGGTGACATGAAGGATGCCCAAGATGCAGATTACAGCCCAAGTAGGAGTGAACCTTTGAAAAGGTTGGTCAGACAGAAGTCTAGGCGGGTCGCAAACAAAAGGGTGACTGGCTCAGCTAGGAGGAAACTGAAGCCTGCTGGTCAGGCAAAGGAGCCAAGAAATGTGGCTTCAAAGAGAATGCATAATGATGTCACTAAATCTAAGCGTAGATCTAAATATATCCGGCAACACTTTTGCAGGGAGTGTAATAAGAATTTAAAGGATCCTTACTATTTCAAAATCCACAATCATAAAATACATGGGGCAGAGAAGCCCCAGAAGGAGAAGTTATGCACAGAATGCGGCAAGGTGTTTGGTTGTAATACCACGCTGAGAACACATCAACACATGCTCCACGCTGAGGTTGTGCCACGTGTGCCTTGTCCCGTCTGCAAACATCAGGTGCGAAAGTTTGATTTTAACCGCCATATGCGAATGAGCCACAGTGGGGTGAAGTTCCTTTGTGATATGTGTGGTGCGGAACTTAAAAGCAAGAAGGGACTTATCAACCATAAGAGGGACGTTCATTTGGTTCCAGAGCTACAGATACACAAGGACGGAGATGATAGTCAGTTAGGAAGAATCCACATGTATGTTTGTGACATCTGTGGGAAGGTTTTGAAAAATAGAAACAACTTAATTGATCATAAAAAGATAATTCACAATCCACCATCACATTACTGCCAATGGTCAGGCTGCGAGAAAGTGTTTAAAAACAAAAAGAACTTGAAAATGCACATGCTTTTGCATACGGGGGAGATGCCCATGAAATGTAGCTTGTGCGATTACCGTTGCCGCCAGCACTCTTCTCTCAACTGGCACATGAAACACAAACATTGTGAATCTGCACCGGCATCAACACTATCCAAATCGCGGCGGGTAAATGAAGGCGTTAACACAGTTGAAACATCATCGAAGATAGCCAGGGAATCTGGGCAACCTCCACAGGCTATCGACATCTCTCGGACATTTTATTATCCACCGCAGGTAACACCACAATGGCCGGTTGCTGAGAAGCCATTTACAATGTAAAAAAAAGAGAGAAGCTTGTTTTATTTAACAACACCTCTGGAGCACATTAATTTTTATCATTGGCTATTGGACGTCAAACATATGGTCATTCTGACATTTCCTTGGAGGAAACCCGCTGCCACCACATAGGCTGCTCTTTCCGATAAGCAGCAAGGGGTCTTATATATATATGCACTTTCCCACAAACAGGACCATACATACCACAGCCTTTTTTGAAGCAGTTGCAGACCACCGGTTCCATTTACAATGTGAACAATGGCATCTGCTTACCTCAGTGCCTATCAACAATTCTGCAACTTCAAGGTGCGTGGCTAATCTTGGAACTCAGTGGCTTTTTCATTCTAACTACAATAAATGGATTTTTTTAATGTTTACAGTAGGGCCTATACCAAGCGAATGTGAATATACTACAACACAATACTCCATTAAAAGTTACAGACTTTGGAAAGCATTTATTTACTTAAGCGCTTTTAGGACACACCTTCTGATTACAGTAAAACCTATCTAAATCGACCGACCATCGGATCGACTTTAAATAGTCCATTTGGGGAGATGGTTGGTTTGGGGAGTTTTTCTCATTGTTACAATAGTATTGTATGGGCAATTGTTCGGGCCCAAATAAAGCGATTGGTATGGGGGAGTGGTCGATCTGTGGAGGTGGCGGTTAGAGAGGTTTTACTGTAGTTCTTTGCTTAGTGTTTACCATAATTTGCAAATTCTTGGCAGCTGGGTGGGAACCCAGCAATTGGGAGATTTCATCAATTTTTCCATAAACCCTATGAATATAATATAAACCGTGGTGGATTAACCATTAGGCTGAGTAGGCTTAAGCTAATGGGCCTGGAAGGGAGCCCGAAAGCATACCAAAATAAAATGGTTCAATTGAGCGTACTAAAGTTCAGCCTAGGGTCCCGGGTGGTAGTTAATCTGCCACTGCATAGAAACCACGCGTTCTGTTCAGAACACCTGTCACATGTTCCGCTGTTCCACAGCATGTTACTAGGGCATGTTAATGGGGTGGGAAAAAGGGTCCCCTGATTGGTCATGTGACAATACTTTAACATTGCATGCGCCATGGAATTGCGCACAACTAGAATGGATGCATTAAAATACATGTATATATATTTGTTTAAATACTGTGTAGCTGTTTTGCATTGCACTAAAAGTGACATCACTCAAGACACAAGAGAGGTTGAGGAACTTGTCACAAGCGTCAAGCTGTGACTTCTATGTGTGTTTGTTGGGGTTTTACGTTCGATCAACATCTAAGGTGATTTCAGGACGAGTACCGACTTGTGACAGTGCATACTCATGGTGATGTTATAGTGCTGTCCCACTGGGAGAACAGACTGCTGGCACCATGAACCGATATCCCACTCAATCACATTATCCTAATACTAAGCTAACCAGTCCTTGCCCTATCCTATCAATGCTAAACGCCAGGCTAGGTAGTGACAAGTATAAATTTGATATGTCATTAGGTTGAACTCACAACCTCTCACACTGCATGGAAGCCAGCTTGCGCACTTACCAATTCGGCCAACCCTGAATGTGATGGCTTAATTTACTCATGAATTTCTGACATAATAGACATAATGAACTTAATAGGGCCAACATCATGTTGGAAGCATCTGTTCTCATCTGATCACCAAAAGCTAAGCAACATTGAGCCTCATCGGTACTTGGATGGTTGACCGCCTGGACGTCAGGTGCCATAGACATCCCTGATACTGGCTTATATAGCCTACCAAATCAGGATTGCATAAATAAGGCTGTGTATCCATAGACTCTTCCCTTGTGGCGTGTTCGCTTGTGACCTTGTGACACGCCACACAGACAATGGACATGTTCATTCTCTATGTTCCCAGTCAGTGCTGTGCACAAGGCCATACGGCCTCTGGGTCCAATCTACGGGAGCGGCCACTAAGCAAAGCACATATTCATTGTCTGTGTGGCATGTCACAAGGTCACAAGCAAACATAGAACAAGGATACACGGCCTAATATGCACATCACAGGTTGGGTGGGTCAAGGTCAAGGTCATGGCGCAGTGCCACGGCCGCGTTCATGGTACGCCTCCAAGATGTATCCGAGATGCCTTTTGTCTTATTTCCGTTCAGGATACGCCTCCGAGTTGTCTCGGAGAAGTCTCCCATTTCAGAGTAGAGACAAAAGGCGCCTCGAAAATGGCTGCTGTATTACGGGGTTCCAGCCAATCAGAGCTCCTCTTTTCCATTGCAAAGGGGGTGGCTATTTTCGAGGCGACCGACTGCTTTTGCCATTCAGACTAGCATGATGTCAGGAATTTTGGAGGCGTACCCTGAATGCGGCCCAGGTCATGTGATGGATTGGTCACGGTTCATTGCCTTGGTCGATTTGTTGGAATCGCTCACCACAGCTTATACTGTGCTCTTTTTGGGCGTTCATTTTCTTCTGATCTCTCTATCTATTTTTTGTTGTTAATGAATTGAATGTCAAATGATGTTTATAGTGAGTCGAGGTGCAGCTTTTATTAGAAGTGCGACTTCTCTAATGTGGGGTTCATAGTAAGGCTAAATATAATTGGTGATCGTCCCCGCCCATGCCTGAAAAATCGCCCGCCCCTGATTTAAAAAAAAGAAATAGTTTTTAAGTGTTTAAAATGTGTCAGGATAGCATTAAATTTACATATTACTCAGCAGGATATAAATCAATCTGTATTTTATGTGGGATAAATGAAAACGGGAAAAAAGGGTTGATACTGTTAATTAAAATATTTGACTTCCAAATTGAAACTTCTAGAACTATATGTTGAAAAAAATATTTAAAAGAAATAAAAACCGTCCGCCCGACCCGGATTTGTGTGATCAAAAGGACCGTCACCAACTTTTTTTGTTTTATATGGCCTAACTATAGTTGTTTCTTACTGGATTTCTGTAGAAAATTAATAACTGAGATCACCAATGCCCTATGGTTATGGATATGGCTATCGCTTTCTAAGCGCTGTAAAATCACCCCCAATCAATCAATTAATCAAGGCCATGGAAATGAGTTGCATACTAGATCCTAAATTGTAGCAGAGGGTATCAACAATGCTGCAAGTTGTGTATAATTTTGTTTTTTTCTCAAGTGTACAGTTTGTAAATAGGATAATGAATAAAATGATGTTATGCTAACATTTTTTTATCCCACGTTGTTTTTTGTTTGTAAAGAACACTGCTGTTATTACATAATGAAAAGTCCTCATGTTATTACATCACAGGTATATTGTACTGCATATTGAATGAGTTCTTAATGAGATAAATGCATTAACAAATATTATCACTCACTAAAAGGTAGTATTTGAAACTGATACCTAGAGACTATTAAATACTGTTAGCTATTGTACATTGTAGTTTATAACAATCAATTTAATATATTTATCTCAGAAACATTACAGAAACTCAAAACCATCGAAGTCTTAAATTTGCTTTTATTGGCTGTGTGCCAAATTTTCCAACCAAGCTGTCATGTTGTCAGTAATTTATGTTGAAGTTCTATAGTCCAGTGGCTTTTGAATTTCTCCCTTATTTTTTTAGATAAATATACCAGGTTGACCATTATACCTTACTATTCATTAGTCCTGAGTAACTTTAATGGAAAATTGCTAATTTTGGAGCAATTTGAGCTGAAAGAACCCAAAATAATTGTTGGCAAGCTTGCCAGAACTTTTGTGGCTATGGCCCAGATTGTCATCTCGCGATGAACATGTGATGTGGGCTGATCTACCGATCTAGGTAGCATGAACCCCTTTGAATGAGGGCAAGGCTAATGAGGTCAGAAGATTGACGTAATAGACGAGATCACCATTCCAACTGCACATGTGCTGAAGACGGCGTCGAGAGCAAAGCAAAGGCATACGGGCATTGAGTTTGCCGATACACATAGGGCAAAACTTCGATTTTATTCAAAATTAATACCACACAAAATAATCAGTCACTTTAAGGCTGATATCCACATCACCATTATTAATTCTTGTTCTAAATAGTAAAATGCCAAATGTGTCAACAGACACTTGTTTCACAGAAATATATAACCAATATCTGATTAACCCTACTCATTTTCTAGTTCTACATGTCATTAACCATAGGATATAAATAAAACATGAATAAAATAAGTAAAACTGACTCTAACACTAGTCTGAGTGCCCAGATTTGTCTTAATCTAAATGCACATGGCATAAGATGTGCTGATTATATTGATGTAAATGCAATGCTAGATAAAAGATTAATATCTTAATTTATTATATATATATATTTTTTAGTTGGTATTCTATGTTTCAAACAAGAGCTCAGGTGAGCTGAAACTAGCACATTTCATAGCTGCACCCAGTGTATTAGCATGCGCCATGTGCTTCTCGCGGGTTTGTTTTTCTTCCTCGCATCCCACAATGCACCGTGCAGCTGGAATGGTGATCTAGTCTATTGGTTAATAGTCTCTCTGCCTAATGTATGTCTCGAAGTCGATGTCCAACGGGATGGGGTAATAAATTCACTGATTATTCTGTATATGTTATCTTTAGTTAATGCATCAATATCTAAGATGGATATATGTATTCAAATGTAGGTACTTGTGTTTGAATTTAGAAAAAGATGTATTTAATCGGAAGATGACACTTTAATAGGGAAAAGGGGCAGGATAACTTGTTCTTTTTAATTAAAATTAAATTGTTAGCTACTCGAAAGGTTTCTGCCATTGTACGGAATGCACTGAGTTTGCCAGGAGGTGGTGTGGTTATTGGAATTCATTATCTGTACATAAACGTAAGGGGTCCTTCGCAATTATCAACATTTTCACGAGTGAACAAAACATAGGGCCTACACTTTTTCACGACCCCCCCCCCTCCTCCTCGCCTCACAAAGTGTACAATAAAAATCTTGGTATTTTACAATTGACCTATATATCTTAGGGGGGCCCTTCACAATTTTCAACATTTCCACAAGTGTACAACACATACAATTTTTCATTACCTGCCCCTCACAAAGTGTACAATAGAAATGCTGATATTTTACAAATGACCCTTCACAATTATAAACATTTTCACAAATGTACAATGCACTTTTTCATTACCACCCCCACCCCCACCCACACACAAAGTGTACAATAACAATTTTGATATTTTACAATTGGCCTTGTATATATCCCTTTGGGGGTGGGGGGTCCTTCACAATTATCAATATTTTCACAAGTGTACAAAGCATACACCTTTTCAGGACCTTTTTTATAAGAGAAAGAAACAACAGATGAACATGGTTATATACACAGGAATTTCATGTTCAAGCAATAGATTATTGGCTTCATAGTTCTATCCCAGTATAATGCACTGTCTATTTGAAAGTTGAAAGTTAAAAGTAGGGAATATGATCACACATAAATTTCAAACATGTCTCAAGCCTTTCTCAAACATTTCTAAAACATTTCTCTTCCAGAATTCTGCCAAAAGACGACATAAATGAAGAGGGTTTCAGGGCCGGAGCTGAAGGATCTCGAAGGAATGTCCAGCGACAAGTTTGCAATTCCGCAAGTGATGATCATAGGAGTAAGGCGACCGATCCTGTGGTACCTGATCCTGATGTTAATCACACTTCACAGGTCAAGGAGGATGGTGGTAAAACCCCACTAGAGCTGGTGATCAAGAATGAAGTGACGGAGTCAAGATCATTAGTTCGCAAAAAGGATCAGGATAAAGCGAGGTCTGACAGTGATGAGGAGGATGAGATGAGTGATGATTCGAATGAGGACGAAGACCCCACAGATGTAGACTACACCCCAGAAGATTATCTCAACAAAGGTACCTGTACGGATAAAACTCCACAGAGAAAGGCTAAGCCAAAACCCACTCGATCTACTGAGAAGAAACCAAGGTCATCTCCTGAGAGTAAAACAGTGCCTGTTTCAAAAAGAAAACGTGGTCGGACTAAAAGGAAATCCGAGCCTAAAAGCCATTTCTATTGCGAACCATGCAATAGAAATTTCAGAAATCCTTATCCTTTCAAGATGCACAATTATAAAGTACACGGGGCAGAAGAACCCGAGAAAGAGAAGCTCTGCACAGTGTGCGGGAAGGTCTTTGGTTGGAATTCTACCCTTAAGACACATCAGCGCGAGGTCCATTCTGATGTCATAATACGCATTCCGTGTCCCGTCTGCAATCATCAGGTGCGGGAGTTTGATTTCAACCGCCATATGCACATGAGCCACAGTGGGCTGAAGTTCCTTTGCGATATATGTGGCTCGGAACTGAAAAGTCAGAAAGGACTTAGATCGCATAAGAGGGATGTGCATTTAATTCCAGAGCTGCAATGCTGGAGGCCAGGTGAAATTCCGCAAACAGGTCCATTTGCCTGTGAGATATGTGGAAAGGTCTTGAAAAACATGAGAAAACTTCTTGGCCACAAGAAGGTGATTCACAATCCTGCAACGCACTACTGTCAATGGTTGGGGTGCGAAAAGGTATTCAAAGACAAACAGAACTTGAAGACACACATGCTGCTGCATACGGGTGAGATGCCCATCAAATGCAGCCTGTGTGATTACCGTTGCCGCCAGCACTCTTCTTTGCACTATCACTTGAGAAGTAAACACAACCACAAGCGCGAACCAGCACGATCTACATCCAAATCGGCACAAGCAGTCCCTGCTGCGGAGGATGTCATCAAGGAAGCAAACAAGGATGTCAGCAAAGATGCATGCAATGCTGCAGCCTCCTCAGATGGCGCTAAAAAGGATGCATCACCACTGCTACAGGCGGTGGCCTATTCTTCTGATGTTTATTATCCCTCACAAACTGCACCACAGTGGCCAACGGCTACTAGATATTATTCCGCGTGAATCCTACCTGATACTTCACTGATTTGATTAGACGAGATGGCTGAAACAGGCTTTGGGAGTGTGAATCCCAGCTGAGCCAGACTAATGACTTATAAAATTTAACCTTGTGGCTACCTAGTCTGGTGGCAACATGAGTGGGATGAAAACATTAATAAACTTAAAGAAATTGAACCATCTGTGGGAAAACCACCACATTCTCATGTGGAGGGTCGGCGGGACCAAGTGGTCCTTAGCTGCTGCCGTATTGGCCACTTGTGGCTAACACATGTTTTCCTGCTCAAGGGGGACCCTCCCACTGAATGTATTGGATGTCAGTCCCCACTGACAGTCAAGCACATTTGACTAAACTGTGTTGATTTTACACTGCAATCAGCATGCATGACCTTTTTACCAAAGTTAAGCAAGAAGACATTTTAGCTTTTTTGAGGGCAGCTGGTCTGTACCACCTCATATAGTTCATTAAAACAATTTTTATTAATTAATTCTTTCATCTATTTTATTTAATTATATGATTTTGGGCTTTTAAAAATTAATAAGTGTCTATTGACACCTAACTGATTGTATGCTTTTACATTATATGTAAAGGCGATGGTTGAATAAAAAACAAACAATTATCACCGTGAATATGGCCTATGCTGCCGACACGGCATAACGAAACCACCAATCAATCATAAACATGTAAAAGCGATGGTTTGAACAAAAAACTAACATTTCTCGCCGGGAATATGGCCTATGCTGCCGACACGGCGTAAAGCAACCACCAATCAATCAATCAAACCTAGTCTGGTGCTCGGCATTACTAGGATAGGGCAAAGACTGGTTAGCACAGTATCAGGATAATGTGACTGTGTGGGGTATTGGGTCATGGTGCTGGCGGCCTGGTCTCCCAGTGGAGCAGCACTATAAAGTTACCATGAGTGCACAGTGTCATATGTCGGTACCCGTCCTGATATGATCTTAGATGTTGCTAAAACTTAAAAACAACAACAAATAAATCAAACAAACTTCACTAATAAGCATCATATGTCAGTTGATGACGTCATAAAGAGAAGTCTGCAGCTTGCAAATAATGCATTCAGCAAGGTTAGTTCCGCATATACGTGTACTACCATTTCTTTTTTACAACAGTGCTACGGTTCCAAAAATAATTTAATTTCCGTCCCCAAAGCACTTATCAATATGCATAAAAGCTGATTAGGAATGAATTATGGATTGTTTTTCTTCCTCTTTTTTTCCTCTCTCTTAAAAAAAAAGAATCTTGTGGGAGATAATTGAACCACATCGCCTTGATCGCCACGAACCTGGTTCAGAAGATAAAAATTGTAAAAATGTTCACTGTTAGGGGCTGGCTTTAAGCCAATTGGACCAATTGTCCCCCATTGGGCCCCACGCTCAAGGGGGTGCGATTCTAGGGTAATTTACCCTAGGCTTGTAAATCATTTCACTAAAACAGACCGTGGCTGTGAACCTGGGGTGCCCGCCAAAATATTTTCCCAATTGAGCCCCTGCTTATAGTAGTGAAATTGAAACATCAGTGTACAGTTTTCTCCACACATAGTCATTCAACCCTGTCAGAAGTGGCGGTGTACAACTAATGAATCCTGAATAATAATAATAATAATAATAATAATGCAGTGACGTCCAGAGGAGCAGGGGCTCAGAGAAAAAAGGGCACTCCCCAAGCATTAAAACCGCTAAGTTGAACCGCATGTTTATAATTCAATTAAATAGGCTACGTGTATAACTGAGTATGGCCCTCTGCATTAAGTGTTGTGAAATGGTGTATACAGACAAATCATTCCAGCATAAACCATGTATATATATGGACTAGGTCCTAGTAGGATTCTCTTCATGGTAAAAGATGTGTAAATAATATAAATGAAAATTTCGTTCATTAAGGGGGATTGAGATACGCCCTCTGGCGAGCTCTTTGCTCACAACGATATGATTTGTATTCTAACCCTTGTACATAGGTCTCAATTAATTAAATCTCAATTGTAATCCCAACAGATCGTATACGTAGGTGTGTGTGAGAGGCACAAAGATATGGACAGTTTTGATTGATTGGTGGTTGTTTTACGCCGTGTCGGCAGCATAGGCCATATTCACGGTGAGAAATGTTAGTTTTTTGTTCAAACCATCGCTTTTACATGTAAAAGCAGACAATCAATTATGTGCCAATAGGCACTCATTAAATTAGAAAGCTCACAATCATATATTTGTGGTCAAGGGAAACGAATTCCCATAGAGAAAGAAAAGTTTTATTAATAATTGGTAGAATCTATTTAGTAAACTATATGAGGTGGTACAGTCCAGCTGCCCTCAAAAAGGCTAAAATGTTTTCCTGTTTTACCTTAGTAAAAAGGTCATGCATACTGTCTGCAGTGTAGAACTGTTGGCGCAGGGCCAAAAAAATCAACGCAACTTAGTAAAATGTGTTTGAGTGTCAGCGGGGACTGACACCCAATACATTCAGGGGGAGGTTCCCCCTTGAGCAGAAAAGCATGTGTAAGCCACGAGTGGCCAATACGGCAGCGGCTAAGGACCACTTGGTCCCGCCGACCTCCCGCATGAGTCTGTGGTGGCTTTCCCACAGATGGTTCAATTTCTTTAAGTTTATTAATGTTTTCATTCCACTCATGTTGCCATTTGGATTTTATGTGGGTGGCTATTAGTGGTTTCAGATCAGAGTGAGGGATCAGACACGGTTCAAGATCACAGTTCATGGCCTTCTTCGCAGCCCAATCAGCTTGTTCGTTTCCTTGTATGCCGGCATGGCCAGGCACCCAGCACAGGTGGATGTCATACCCATCCGTTGTCAGTTAGTTCATTTTATAAATGACCATTGCTAGAATAGGGTGATTCATTTTCAGTCCAGCAACAGCCAGGAGGCAAGAGAACGAATCACTGTACATAACATAGTTAGTGTGGTTGGATACCTCGATACACTCCAACGCGAGAAGGAGTGCTCGGGCTTCTGCAGTGAAAATCAAGCTCTGATCGGGCAAACGTACGCCAATTTTTCCCGTCGGCAGACTGCCGCAGCAGCTACCCGGCTTTGGTCTTTCGAACCATCAGTGTATATGGAGAGGTGGTCTGCAAACTGGCCTTGAATCTCTGCATGCAGTCCTTGGTACTCGAGTGGATGTGTCCCAGACTTCCTCAGTTCCGTGAGTCGGAGGATAACCAATGGCTTTCTCAACGACCATGGGGGATGTTCTGGGACTTTGGCATCCTCCAACACGTCCAAATCCATGACCAAGGCCTCCAAATGAGGTTTCATTCAGAGCCTCAGTGGCCGGATGTAATTCGGCCTGGCTTCATACCTGGATTCGTCATGTTGCTCGAATAGACAATTGTGTGCAGGATTCAATGCATTAGTTTTTATCTTGACTACATATTGCATGGCCAGTTTGATTCTCCTGTTGTTAAGTGATGGTTCATTGGCTTCGACGTAGAGGCTCTGAACCGGTGAGGTGTGTAAGGCCCCAGGGGCCAGGCGCAGTCCCTGGTGGTGGATCGTGTCTAGCAGCCCAATATATGATTTCCTTTCGGAACCGTATATTATGCTGCCGTAATCCACTCATGACTGAACCAAATTCTGTACACGGAGAGCAGAACATCTCTGTCCGCTCTCCACGCTGGACAGCGCCCTCAGAATATCTAGCGCTTTCAGGCATCTTGTTTTCAGGTACTTTATATGTGGCACAAAAGACAGTTTTGCGTCGAGAATGAGGCCCAACGACTTTAATGGGATCCCCATCCAGGGTCAGCTCCGGTTCCACATGCATTCTACACAGCAGGCAGAAGTGCATGCAGACTGTTTTGGTCTTGGAAAATTTGAAACCATTCAGAACTGACCATCGATGGATCCCATTTATGCTTGGTTGTAGCTGTCTCTCTATGACATTCATGTTAGCACCGCTGTAATATAAAACAAAGTCATCCACAAAAAGACTGCAGGAGACCCCCCTGCTTTACAGCAGCAGCAATACCGTTGACCTTGACCCCGAAAAGGGCTACGGCCAGTATGCTGTCTTGAGGAACTCCTAGTTCCTGTGAGTGTAGGCTGGAATAGGTGGTCTTGACATGGACGCAGAAATGCCTGAAGGCTAGAAATGGACAGAGAAAAAGAGAGTATATGAATATCATTTTTAAAAGTGATTTCATAGAGTACAATTAACTATGATGGGTCCATATATGGCGTGTGTGAATTATATAATAATAATATTATATAATATCGGCTACAGTAGGCCTATGTGTGGGCATGGATTTCATAGCCCATTTGGTGGCCATTTAAACTATGGGTGATAATGGTGATTATAATATATATATACACACACATGCAGGCCTGTTGGAGGTGGTGTGGTTATTGGAATTTATATGGTTACACTATATCTGAGATTGTAAAAAAAAGAAAAAAAAGAATTAAGTTGTGAGATTGTCCCTAATCAGACTAAGCCGACAATATGTTACCTTATGATACACGTTTGTAAAAAAAAAAAAGAAGAAAAAAAAGTCACTCTCAGCCCAGATTTCAATCTTTGTTTCAAGCTACCACACTCACTTAAATACAAAGTGGTTGGACATTGCATGCCTATAAATGTATAAGATCATTTAATTCGCTGTAAGTATACATATGTTGAGTTACTTCACAATTTGTTATCAAACTAACTCTGTTCTATTGACTTAATGTAATATTGGTCGATTTTGATGCAACAGAAAGCATCTCAGCATCAAAATCAGACATTACCACAATAAAATATGGTACCATGAATCCTCTTTTGTGTGTGTGTGTGTGTCTCTCTGTCTGTATGTCTGTGTATGCGTATGCATCCTTATCAGTCATTAATTATATGCAGAAAGAACATTATTAATAACAATTTAAAACCAGCTGCGCCTAGAAATGTATTATGAAAATTGCGTATAGAAAAGCATTATGAATCCTCTAACTTCTAAGAATTTTCTTTTCCAAATTTTCTTTCCATTATTGTCTATTCTGAACCCCCACCCTCTCTATACCTAAATCATCCCCCCTGTCTTGGAGAACATTGCATGTATTATCACTACAATACAAATTCAGTTAGAGAGTCAAAATATGCTACCGAAATAATCATGAATGGAATGTTCCAGTAATTATTATCAGCATTGCAAGCATGTCCATAACTATTATACTATGATGGCAGTGGTTCTTCAAAACCATTATGAACCATATGAAGCAATTTGCGGCGGAAGATGAACTCCTGAAAGTAATTAAACAACCAAGTAGAGTAACGAGGACCACACAAAAAACAATAGACCTTGCTTTCCCTAATATCAAGTACTGTACAAAATCGGGTGTATTGAATTACAATATAAGCAACCATAAACCAATATACATAATAAAGAAAAAGCCCAGAAATGACAAAAGAACCACCATCTACTGGGGCCGCACCTACAGGAATTGTAACTTCAATGCTTGAGCAGCCACTTTGAAGGAAAACAATACAGCAGAACTACTAACAGGGGAAGATCCAAACAAATGTTGGGACATGATTGTCAATGCTGCAAACAAACACTGTCCCCTGGTTAGACTTGACATAAGAAACAAAACTGCTGGTTATTTGAACAATGAACTGCTAGAATTACAACAGGACAGAGATTATTTCATTCGGAAATCAGATGTAACAAGAGACTCTGGGGATCAATTTATAGCTGAATGTAAGGCCAGAAAAGAGGTGCGAAAAGCCAAGTCTGGGCACTGTTTAGACCAGATAAATAAGTAAAAGCAAAATCCAAAGAGACTATGGCATGAACTGCAACAAATTAACCCAGAAGCAAAATCCATTATCAGCAACCTCAGTAATGAAGACAATGGGGAGAGAATACTAGATAGCCTCCTGGCAGAAGAGATTAACAACTACTTCATTTATATAGAGGAGAATCTTGCCAGAAAGTTTGACCAGGCTGTAGATAGTCAGAACACCTACACGGTCACCACTAATGATCAGACGTATGATCTGACTGAGATAACACAGGAGCAAATCCTCAGAAAGGTCAATGCTGCATCAGCATATAAGTCATCTGGCATTAAAGACATCAGCTAAGTCCTCATGAAGGTTTCAATTACTGCACTTATAAATGAATTCACCCACCTGTATAACCTAGTGGTCAACACTGGTATTTTTCCGGAAAGCTGGAAACTAGCTACAGTTTCACCTATCTCAAAGGCCAATAACCCAAGATACTGTAGTGAGCTGTGTCCAATATCTATTCTCCCTCTTCCTGGCAAAATCATAGAACAAATAATACATGATGAGATAACAATTTTAGAGTCTTCCAATTACCTAACCACCAGACAAAATGGATTTAGAAAAGACAGATCAACAACCATCTCTTATGGATGAATTATTGACCAACATGGACAAAGGTGAACTTACATATTGCAGTATACCTCGACTTCAAAAAAGCTTTTGATACAATTGACCATAGAATACAATTGCAGAAAATCCAGAGAGCAGGACTGGGGAAGAAAACCTGTACATTCATGACCAACTACTTAACTAATAGGAAACAATGCACACAACTTAATGACACTGAGTCAACCATCAGGACTATTAAAACTGGAGTTCCGCAGGGTTCAACCCTGGGCCCCCTTCTATTTTTAATCTTTATAAATGATCTACCCCAAGTATCAGAGGATGCAACATACACATTATTTGCAGACGATGCAGCACTCACAGTACACAATAAAGATTTCCAAGTAGCAACGGATCAGGTTCGGACAGTGCTGACCAGGGTTAACCTGTGGTGTATTGAAAACAAACTATCCCTTAACACCAATAAAACTGAGTTTGTCATTTATGGCACCAAAGCAAGGAAGGCAAGAGCACAACCCATTACACTGCATATTGGTGGAAACCAAATTAAGGAGGCAAGCACATACAAGTACTTAGGAACAGTGATTGATTCTACCTTAAATGGGAATCAAGAGCTGGCTAGACTAACTCAATCATTGGCACTAAAATGACTACAGAAGATGCAGAGCTTCATAAGTGAAAACACTGCCCTACTGCTATATAAATCAACAGTTCTACCAATAATAGACTATAATGATATAATTTATGGATTGTTCACGAAGCAGCAACTGACTAAGCTACAAAGGATCCAAAACCGGGCGTTAAGAACAATTTATTGGGGCAAAACACTAATTGTAAAGGAAATGCATGACAAGGCAAACCTAGATTACCTAATGGTTAGAAGAGATTCACATCTCTTATCACTTATGTACAGAAGAGCCAGAGAGACCCAATATATAGACAACACAAAAAGGAATACTAAATGGGCTGATTCCACTCTACTCAAAGTCCCCAAGCCTTCCACAAACAAACTAATTAAAGGCAGCATGATGTGGAACAACCTACCAGCCAGAACCAGGGCAGCATCCTCTTACCTAGAATTTAAAAACTCACTAAAAGTACATCGGATTGGGCAGGCCCTTATGCACTTAGAGTAAAGTATGTTCCATGGCTTCAGCATACCGTAAGTGGCAGACCACCAAACCCTCAGCCTTGGTTCTCCCCCCCCCCTTTTTTTATTTGTTGCTGTTCCTCTGTTATTTCCAGTCAACCATATACAGTGACAGAGACAGTCCAAATAAACAAATTTAATTTAAGACCTAAATGCACTGGGATTGTTGGTCCCACTGCTTTACTGGTCACAGCTGGTCCAGGGTATTATTAAGAACCCCACCCCAACATCATAATTCATAAACTTACATAACTAACTACACTAGAGTTACACTAGAATATTTCTAACAAACTGACATTTATAAACCGCTTGCCTAACTGCAACATTAAAACTTACTACAAATTACCAACTGAATACAGAAGATAACTTCTGCTTACATTCTAAATACTCTTCTGCTTACATTCTAAATACTCTTCTGCTTACATTCTAAATACTATGTAAATACTCACATTGATCTGACTAATATTGATCTAATTATATGACACTACAGTTACCATATTGCTATGGAACTTTTGGGTTACAGAATTTCATTGTGTTCCATGCTGCAAATTGCGTATTCAACAGTTATTGTACACCTTATTCTATATACCTTTTCTGTAGATAACCCTGACTTGAAAAATGGCTGGAAGACCAGTGCCTCGGCAGTGACAGACTTATTCAGCAGAATAAACATATTTACCACACACAAAAAAAAACAAAAAAATCGTGGCACTATGTGGCGGAGTGGTTAGAGTGTCTGACTTTTTTCTAGGTCAGACTCCTAATCTGAGGGTCGGCGGTTCGATTCCCCATGCCCCCAGCTCTGCCAATTTGGATTTCCACTGCTGTGTATAACTTACAGCGTCATCAAAGGCCGGTTGCTCTCATACCATGTCTATGTGGTGTGGGAGGTTAAAAATCCCTTGGGTCGGTAAAAGTGTAGGCTCGGGCTTTCTATCGACCAGCAGTGGAGTGGGGAAGACCAGTCGTCTGTGACTGGGATTTCCCCTGACAAGTAATGTACAAAAAAAAAAAAGAGAGACAAATAAGTGTTCACACTTCCTGTCTACCATTCGCTATATCGCTATATCGAGTGGGAGCTGACAGAAACTCGCTATGATGCTGTGGTTACTTGGGTTCCCAAATTCCCCCTTCAATGCTCTTGTGGCGCTATCTTTGGAGAATGACAGGAACCAAGCTGGTAACCGGCGCGCTGTCAACTGTCACCGGGAACCAGCCGCGGTTAGCGGGGGGTGGGGGGGCCAAGATGGCGTCGATGGGCAAGTTGTGTGCTTTTTCTTGTCAACAACTAAGATGTGTAAGACAAAATTATGCAACATTTTGCCACAGGAGAATGACATGTCTCACAAGGAAATTCTTGAAAACTAGCCGACTGCGTGGTTTGTCCACATGTGTCGCGCTGTCTAAGAAACAAACTAGTGACAGCGCGCTTGACAGATCTGTCCTTGAGCGGCCACACGTGAACGTCGGCACGATCGGCCACATCGACCACGGCAAGACAACCCTGACAGCCGCCATAACCAGGACACTCGCGAAGCAGGGACTTGCTAAGTGAGTATGGAACAATGTTTGAGGTTGAGTGAGCTGTGGACCACATATTTCATTGTCTTAGGGTACCTGTTTTGGTGTTTTTTTTGGTCACTTCTGCAGCCAACCTAGATACAATATTCACCCCGTACTGCTGCAGTAGCCACAGGAGGGGTGCATACCAGCCTTATGTAAAAGGTGGCGAAAAAACGGGTCGAAGAATTGAGAGCCTAATTTAACAATCTAACAAGCAACAGTTCTTCTTTATGTATGTTTTATTATTTACCCGCTACTTTTGAGTTGAAAAATATAATATAATATCTAGTTTAATAAGATTTAAAAGTGAAATCGACGGCGTTCTGCGGCCGCCATCTTGTCTTTTTTGCATTCTCTCCCAGTTCCCCAACTCTGTGCCTATAGAAGTACCCATTTGATACTGGAGCCACATATTAGAGCCTCACTTCCATATTAGAGCCTCACTTCCATACTGACAGTATTTTCGCCCGTATTTATATAAGGCTGATCTTCACCCGTGTACTACAAGTACCGGGTGAATCTTTTATCTACAGCCAACCCCGCCCCTTGCCCAGCAGCCTTGTCACTAGGTCTAGGACTAGGTATGTGACAAACGTTTACTGTAGAGAAATGAAACTCATACCATGTAAAGAGCACAACAAATGCTTTTAAATGACACCAAGATCATGCTATTGGCCTAATATTAAGAAAGTTATGAATTGTTATTTCTTTAAAATCGCTTGTTTTTTTTGTCATGTAATTAAACTGAAACAAAGGGAATGAGTGTGATCCTAAACAATGCAAACTGAATGAAAAAAGTGCATAACTTCATTCGTTTTCATGATTTTTGTAATACCGACCCACCCACGGGGAGGCTTAAGACTAACGCATGTAGATATATACACATAAACAATACTCTTACTGTGCATGACATCGACAAAATCCAGCAAACGGAAACGGAAATAGCTCTGTATGGGTGCTGCCATTTGTAAACTCGTACCGAGAAACCGAGAAATCCAGCAAACGGAAACGGAAAATCGCTCGTAGAATTTCGGTCCGCAGCAAGCAGGGTGGACGACAGCTATTGGTTAATAATATATCAAAACAAATGCCCGCTGCCATAGAATTTGCCGATACGCCAATACACGCAGTGCAAAGCTTCGAATTTATTCAAAATTAAAAGAAATAAATAACAATTTGGCATAAACATGGGTGCACAAAGGCAATATTAATATTTTATTCCACGGAAATGACGGCCATATTCGATTATCACGACCGCGACTCGGGTCATCCGAGTTTCTAGAATTTCAAATCGAACACCGCGAGTGGAGTAAAAAAATACACGCGCAATCATAAAATACTTTACTGTAGTTATATCGGGGGGTCGGTCCTAAGCATTGCTTATTCATATTAGTTTAAATAGAAGAAAAGGACCACTTTAAAGGGACCAGCTATAGCTCGCTGGGACACTGCTCCTACTCTGACAAATACTCTCCAAGCACAACTTTGTTTAGTTTTTATGTTTAAATGAACCAAGTATGTGTGGGGAGAGTAGGGGACCAGGGTGATGCTAGTCTGAACTGCAAAGGCAGTTTGTTGTGTCCAAAATGGCCGCCCCCATAGGTGGCGGCCATTTGCAATGGAAAAGCTGCGCTGTGATTGGCTGAAATTGCGGTGCTCGCCGGCAACAGGATCAGAAGCATTTGCTGGCAGCTGTTGTTTTAAAAATGGCTGGGTGAGTGGAGATAAGGGAGAGTAAAACTGGGGTATTTTCAATCTTTAGAGTAGTTCAATCAGGAAATATATTTGTGTAATGTAAAATATATGTTAGTACAATTACAATGCATAATTCAATGAGAAACAGAAAAAATGAAAAACGTTTTTTTTGTTGATGAATGTAAAAAGTGTTCTGCTGTGGATGGGGTTTGAACCCACACCACCAAACAACTTCAGATTACAAGTTCAACACTCTAACCACTAGACCACAGAGACCCCACATAATTAGTAGTCTCACTTCAGGGTATTTGTGTATAGGACATCACATATAAAAGGTTTGTACGTACGTACGTACGTACGTACGTACGTACGTACGTATGTCTGTATACATACATACATGCGTAAATACATGTAAATATATGTGTGCGTACATACGTACGTATGTATGTACATACATACGTATGTACGTACGTATGTACATATGCACATATGTATGTATGTATGTACATGTGCATGCATGTATGTATGTACATATGTACGTACATACGTATGTATGTACATACGTATGTACGTACATATGTATGTGCGTACATACGTACGTACGTACGTTTTTTTTGTGTTGTTTTACATCCTAGCAACATCTAAGGTCATATCAGGACAGGTACCGACTTGTGACAGTGCGCGCGCATGGCAACTCTATAGTGCTGCCCCACTGGAATACCATGCCACCAGTACCATGACCTGATATCCCACTCAGTCACATTATCATGACACTGAGCCAACCAGTCCTTGTCCTATCCTAATAATGCCGAGCGCCAGACTAGGAAGCAACAAGTATCAATTTTAAAGTCATTGGTTTGACTCGACCAGGATTCGAGTTAGAGCATCCGTCTCCCGTGTTGTTAGATCGTGGGGTTGTGAGTTTGAATCCTGGTCGAGTCAAACCAATGACTTTAAAATTGATACTTGTTGCTTCCTAGTCTGGCGCTTGGCATTATTAGGATAGGACAAGGACTGGTTGGCTCAGTGTCAGGACAATGTGACTGAGTGGGATATCAGGTCATGGTGCTGGTGGCCTGGTATTCCAGTGGGGCATGATAAAGTTGCCATTAGTGCACACTGTCACAAGTCGGTACCTGTCCTGATATGACCTTAGATGGTGCTAGCATGTAAAACAACAACAAACAAAACAAACACATACACACACACGTTTTATATGTGATGTCCTCTACACAAATAGCCTGAACTGAGGGTAGTAATTATGTGTGGTCTCTGTGGCCTAGTGGTTAGAGTGTAGGACTTGTGATTAGAAGTTGTTTGGTTGTGTGGGTTCAAACCCCCTCCACTGCAGGACTTTTTTTATATTCAACAACAAAAAAACTTTTTCATCTATATCTGTTTCTCATTGAATTATGCAATGTAATTGTACTAACATATATTTCACATTACACAAATATATTTCCTCAAGGTTAGGGTTCTGGATTTCTATTAATTTTGAATAAAACTAACGTTTCGCACTGCGCGTTCCAGCAAACTCAATGCCAATTACCCTCATCTAGGTCACTCTCCTGTACACCACCAAGTGGAAAGGTTCAGTACTAAGCATGCACCACCCCTGTGGCACACATCTGAACTATTTCCGAGTTTGTTTGTTTTCCACGCGGCGGATAGCTGGCCGCTTTAAGACTGCATCAGTCTGATTTTGTATTATTAATTATTTAATTAACTAATTAATTGATAATTAATCTCAAATAAACATAAAATATGCCAGAACTTGCTTAATTTTCATGGTATTTACAAGATTTTTGTAAATCTTTTTGACCCTGACAGAGACTGGATATGAAATAAAAGTTAATCAAAATTTACAATGTACCTGACTTGCTCTAAATTGGCTTGCTGACTTTAATATTAATTACAGGTATGTGGAAATCCCCTACACTCAATGTGCACATTCCCATATTCCGATTCAAAATTAACCACTTTCGACGCATCAGATTGTGATAATCTTTGGTAAAACTAAGAAAAGCCATATATAATTAAGTCTATCTACTTTTTATTTTCGTCCAAAATTAATTTGAACCGATTTGAACAATTACAGTGCAGCAAATTTTAACCGATCACAGCATTCTGGAACAAAATCGCAATGACTAATCGTGGGGATTTCCACATACCTATAATGTCACTTGTCACAACTTGTGTGCAGTGGCAGTGCCACAACTCCCGGAATACCCCACACGATGTTACGTAATCTTTAATAAATGCTTGTTATTGTTTTTGTTGTTGGTCAAGCAGCAAAAGAACTCAACAAGGCAACATGTACTATACAGTATACTCTATAGTAGGCTTGTGTAATAACAGATGTGATACTATGGGATATACGTGGATAAGTGCACATGCATAGCCATAGATCATATACATCTATCATAGATTCTATGTCTATGATCTAGCATATATATATACACAATACCCATATTCACATCACTAACAATTTTTAGTAAAATGAAATAAAATAGTTATGTGAACGTCTTCCTTATCTTAGTTTTGACTGATTCAAGCACTATAGGCCCCTAAGTACTTTAATTAAGTCATATGCTGCATTTGTACATTGTTTTCCCAGACACTATATTTTATTTAATCTGTAATAACGTATATTTACATGCTTATATATAATTAGTAGCATACACACAATGGCTGTTTACAACAACAAGGGGGCGTACAAAATTACGTTACTTAATTTTGATTGTTTTCAACATCTAGCACGGCCTGTCATTAACCACTTTCGACGCATCAGATTGTGATAATCTTTGGTAAAACTAAGAAAAGCCATATATAATTAAGTCTATCTACTTTTTATTTTCGTCCAAAATTAATTTGAACCGATTTGAACAATTACAGTGCAGCAAATTTTAACCGATCACAGCATTCTGGAACAAAATCGCAATGACTAATCGTGGGGATTTCCACATACCTATAATGTCACTTGTCACAACTTGTGTGCAGTGGCAGTGCCACAACTCCCGGAATACCCCACACGATGTTACGTAATCTTTAATAAATGCTTGTTGTTGTTTTTGTTGTTGGTCAAGCAGCAAAAGAACTCAACAAGGCAACATGTACTATACAGTATACTCTATAGTAGGCTTGTGTAATAACAGATGTGATACTATGGGATATACGTGGATAAGTGCACATGCATAGCCATAGATCATATACATCTATCATAGATTCTATGTCTATGATCTAGCATATATATACACAATACCCATATTCACATCACTGACAATTTTTAGTAAAATGAAATAAAATAGTTATGTGAACGTCTTCCTTATCTTAGTTTTGACTGATTCAAGCACTATAGGCCCCTAAGTACTTTAATTAAGTCATATGCTGCATTTGTACATTGTTTTCCCAGACACTATATTTTATTTAATCTGTAATAACGTATATTTACACGCTTATATATAATTAGTAGCATACACACAATGGCTGTTTACAACAACAAGGGGGCGTACAAAATTACGTTACTTAATTTTGATTGTTTTCAACATCTAGCACGGCCTGTCATTCCGTCCAACCCACTTTTCTGTAAATACGACTGATTCAAGCACTATAGGCCCCTAAGTACTTTAATTAAGTCATATGCTGCATTTGTACATTGTTTTCCCAGACACTATATTTTATTTAATCTGTAATAACGTATATTTACACGCTTATATATAATTAGTAGCATACACACAATGGCTGTTTACAACAACAAGGGGGCGTACAAAATTACGTTACTTAATTTTGATTGTTTTCAACATCTAGCACGGCCTGTCATTCCGTCCAACCCACTTTTCTGTAAATACGACTGATTCAAGCACTATAGGCCCCTAAGTACTTTAATTAAGTCATATGCTGCATTTGTACATTGTTTTCCCAGACACTATATTTTATTTAATCTGTAATAACGTATATTTACACGCTTATATATAATTAGTAGCATACACACAATGGCTGTTTACAACAACAAGGGGGCGTACAAAATTACGTTACTTAATTTTGATTGTTTTCAACATCTAGCACGGCCTGTCATTCCGTCCAACCCACTTTTCTGTAAATACGACTGATTCAAGCACTATAGGCCCCTAAGTACTTTAATTAAGTCATATGCTGCATTTGTACATTGTTTTCCCAGACACTATATTTTATTTAATCTGTAATAACGTATATTTACACGCTTATATATAATTAGTAGCATACACACAATGGCTGTTTACAACAACAAGGGGGCGTACAAAATTACGTTACTTAATTTTGATTGTTTTCAACATCTAGCACGGCCTGTCATTCCGTCCAACCCACTTTTCTGTAAATACGACTGATTCAAGCACTATAGGCCCCTAAGTACTTTAATTAAGTCATATGCTGCATTTGTACATTGTTTTCCCAGACACTATATTTTATTTAATCTGTAATAACGTATATTTACACGCTTATATATAATTAGTAGCATACACACAATGGCTGTTTACAACAACAAGGGGGCGTACAAAATTACGTTACTTAATTTTGATTGTTTTCAACATCTAGCACGGCCTGTCATTCCGTCCAACCCACTTTTCTGTAAATACGACTGATTCAAGCACTATAGGCCCCTAAGTACTTTAATTAAGTCATATGCTGCATTTGTACATTGTTTTCCCAGACACTATATTATATTTAATCTGTAATAACGTATATTTACACGCTTATATATAATTAGTAGCATACACACAATGGCTGTTTACAACAACAAGGGGGCGTACAAAATTACGTTACTTAATTTTGATTGTTTTCAACATCTAGCACGGCCTGTCATTCCGTCCAACCCACTTTTCTGTAAATACGACTGATTCAAGCACTATAGGCCCCTAAGTACTTTAATTAAGTCATATGCTGCATTTGTACATTGTTTTCCCAGACACTATATTTTATTTAATCTGTAATAACGTATATTTACACGCTTATATATAATTAGTAGCATACACACAATGGCTGTTTACAACAACAAGGGGGCGTACAAAATTACGTTACTTAATTTTGATTGTTTTCAACATCTAGCACGGCCTGTCATTCCGTCCAACCCACTTTTCTGTAAATACGCCCCCCCCCCATCTACAAACACACAGATACTCACATTCATTGACTACCCTGGGTTTTACAGCTGGGTTCTAAATTAAGTATTGTTATGGGGGTGATGAAAATGGGAAATATTGCGCCTAGAGCGGGACTCGAACGCACATCTCTTTGCATTCCAGGCCAGTGTGCTAACCATTACACCACCAAGGCTCTCTGATATCAACACACTACCCATGCCTACCTGTCTATGTGGTTACTTGCCTGAGAGGTCAGTGCAGCCTAGTACACTCGTACCCCTGGAATTGTAAGTCTTTTAAATGGTCATTTAATGCTTACAATTACATGCATACAGTCAATGCACTTACACATGTACATACACATCGTAGGTTCAACAATCATACAGCGCGTAGCTTGTACAGGATCCTGGTCACGGCAACCAGTGTCATGGGGGTGATGAAAATGGGAAATATTGTGCCTAGAGCGGGACTCGAACCCACGTCTCTGCATTCTGGGCCAGTGTGCTAACCATTACACCACCTAGGCTCAGTGCAGCCTACTACAGTATTCTGCCCGTGACTGTGCAGAGTCAATGTGGCTAACGCAGTAATAGGATAAAGCATTAATTTGTGAAATGGAGGGTCTTTAATTTGTATCCTGTCGCAATAATCGTTTAGACTATCGTATCGTCAGGCTGTATTAGCCACATTTAGTGAACACTTCTCTTCCCGTGGAAGGTCGGGAGTTCAATTCCCTGTCAAACCAAGTCAATCCGATTCAAACCAAGTCAATCCGATTCAAACCAATGACTTACCAAATTGATTCTTGTCGCTACTTAGCAAAGCGCTCAGCATTAATAGGATCGGACAAGGACTGGTTAGCACAGTATCAGGGTAATGTCACTCTGTGGCATATCGGGTCATGGTGCTGGTGGTCTGATCTCCCAGTCTGGCAGCATTATAAAGTCGCAATGAGTGTGTACTGTCATAAGTCGGTATTCATCCTGATATGACCTTAGGTAGGGTTTCGGGGGGGGGGGGGGCGGCTCTAGGAGTCCTTGAATGTGACTTTATTTGTTGTGATTTGACAGGTTTGTCAAGTATGACCAGATCGACAGGGCGCCGGAGGAGCAGGCCCGGGGCATCACCATCAACGCCTGCCACATCGAGTACTCGAGTGCGAAGCGACACTACGCGCACACCGACTGTCCGGGGCACATCGACTACATAAAGAACATGATCACAGGTCCGGGTTGAAGCTGCTTAGTCTATACTGTAACAAAAGAAGCCAAGTTTTTTAAGCAAAAGACTGGCCGTGGTAGCCAAATTGGTAGACCACATGCTTCCCAGTGATAGAAATAAGCAACTACAAAATCACTTGTCCATTGGACAAGTCTGGTGTGATTTTTACTTGTCCGTCTGAATTTTCATATGTACCGGTGTTGCAGTTTCCGCTGTGCGCCAGTTTCCACGATAGGCAACACTTCTGCGTATGTGTCAAAATCGAACAGCATCGTCACTAACCTTATAAATTTAATATAATGTTTTTGGTAAAGATGTTTTCTATATGTGTACCAAGCGATTTGTTTCTAGGTGGTGTGGTTTTAGAGATATTTCACTTTTTCTGTATTTTCTGTATGAAGATTGCTCACGACCATTGACAATGCCTTGAGTTTGACGGTACGCGCAGTGCAAAACATTAGTTTTATTCAAAATTAATAGAAATCAAGAACCCTAACCTTATAAATTTAATATAATCTTTTTGGTAAAGATGTTTTCTATATGTGTACCAAGTGATTTATTTCTAGGTGGTGTGGTTTTAGAGATATTTCACTTTTTATGTATGAAGATTGCTCACAGCCATTGACAATGCATTTGAGTGTAGGCATACCATGGAAACTGGCGGACGGTGGAAACTGCGACACCGGACAAACAGACAAGCTCTTATTTCGAAAGATGTGTTATATAGGTATTTCTATCACTATGTATATAACATGGTAGATATACACTTTGTATATAACATATAAATAGTGATAGAAATAACATAACATATACATAAGCCAAATAACATATACATAAGCCAAATTTGTCACTTGTCCTGAACAAGCTCTTATTTTGAACGCTGCGTCCCGTGTGGAAGGTCGGGAGTTAGAATCCCCACCGAGTCAAACCAATGACATATAAAATTGATTCTTGTCAGTGTCACTGTCTAGCCTGGCGCTCGCCATTAATAGGATAGGACAAGGACTGGTTAGCACAGTATCAGGGTAATGTGACTGTGTGGGATGTCGGGTCATGGTGCCAGCAGCCTGGTTTTGCAGTGGGGCAGCACTATAACATTGCCATGACTATGCACTGTCACAAGTCGGTACCTGTCCTAATAGGACCTTTGATGTTGCCAGGATGTAAGGCAACAACAATCGAAACTAGATTTGAAGCTACCTATCCCATCTCCATATCTATATCTATTAAGTTGTTATATTTGACTTTAGTTAAAATTATTATTTAAAGGGGGAAAAAGGCTAGTTTTGGAGATGTTTGTAGTGGACACGTGTCTAAAATAATTCAGATGGTGATAAAAAATAATACCCAAACAAACATCTAAAATCACAGTTCAAAATTAGCATTTGGAGAATTTATTTTCCTAAATTATTTCAAGTTACTATATATTATATAATATATTACAAATTTTATTCTTGTGATAATGATATATAATTCAAGATGAGAATCTGGTAAATTATTTGAAGTCAATTAAAAACTTTTTTTTAATCATATGATGAATTTTTCCAAGCGCATTTTAAAATTATTTATCAATTCATTAAACACAAAATTTAATGTAAGTAATCCTGTCATTTCCCAATGACTAACACCTGGCGATGTGGCCGAATCGGAAGAGCGCGGGGCCTCGCATGCGGAAGGTCGGGAGTTCGGTTCCTGGTCTAGTCAACAAGGACTTATAAATAAAATTGATACTTGTTGCTTCCTAGTCAGGCATTCGGCATTAATAGGATAGGGCAAGGACTGGTTGGCTCAGTGTCAGGATAATGTGGCTGAGTGGGATATCAGGTCATGGTGCTGGCGGCCTGGTCTGCCAGTGGGGTCACCATACGTGCGCAGTGATAAGTCGTTATCCCTCCTAATATGACCTTAGATGTTGCCAGGACATAAAACAACCAATGTGTGCCTGTTGACTGCAGGGACCTCCCAAATGGACGGCAGCATCCTGGTGGTGGCGGCCACTGATGGAACGATGCCGCAGACGCGCGAGCACCTGCTGCTCGCCAAGCAGGTCGGCGTCGAGAAGATCGTCGTCTACATCAACAAGATCGACCAGGTGGACGCCGAGGTGGCCGAGCTAGTGGAGCTTGAGGTCCGCGAACTGCTCACCGACTTCGGCTACGACGGCGACGCAACGCCTGTCATAGCCGGGTCGGCGCTGTACGCTCTAGACGACCGCGACTCGACGATCGGCGCTGATTCAATTGTGCGGCTCGTCGAGGCTCTTGATGCTCATGTGCAGCCGGCGAAGCGCGATCTTTCAGGGCCCTTCTTCGTGCCGCTCGAGACGGGGTTCACTGTGTCGGGGCGGGGTACAGTGGTGGTGGGCACGGTGCAGCAAGGCGAGCTGCGCAGGGGTGGGGAGGCGATTGCACTCGGGCATGGCAACTTCATCAAGACGGTGTTGACCGACATCCAGGTGTTCAACAAGTCAGTGTCCTCGGCCAAGGCGGGTGACCATGTGGGGATTCTGCTTCGGGGTATAAAGCGCGAGTTGATTCAACGCGGAATGGTGCTGTGCCAGCCGGGTAGTGTCGAGCAGCATGACCACTTCGAAGCACATGTGTATATCCGCACGAGAGCCGAAGGCGGGCGGTTCAAGCCCATCACCACGGACTACATCAATCAGGTGTTCATCGACACGTGGGACATGGCCGGGTGCCTTCGGTTGCCCGAAGGCCTCAACATGGCCATGCCAGGTGACACCTGTGTCTGCACGGTAGCGCTGAGGAAGCGGATGGTGATCAAGGTGGGCACCATCTTCATGATCAGGGAGAACCAGTTCACCGCCGTAACCGGGGTCATCACCAAGATCCTGCCTGATTTCGAGGAGCGCATCGTCGGGTTCAACTACCAGCGTATACGGCCCATGAAGATCGAGGGCAATGACAGCACCACGATACGGCGAAGGAACAGGAACAAAAGCAAGAGCAAGAAGTAGTTTGGGGTTTTTTGAACGCGGTGGAATTGTTATCGAATGGTTCATGTTTGAAGTAAGTTTCGTATGAATCATAGCTCAAAGCAGGTTTCCTGAGTGGTGCATAATGTGTTACTATGGTTACTGCATAGGCACTGTTGGGAGAACAGTGAACACTTGTGTCAGCAGGTGGTTTATAAACCAGTAACTTGTGGTGTGGGAGTCATTCAATGCCATGTTTTATTCCTATTAAATAGTGAATTAGTTGGTTGCTTCTCAACATGAACTGATTAATTGAATGACATAATGATTCCAGTAACTGTCTGCGGATGATTTGAAAATCCATTATTTGTGGTGTGCAAGTTATTCAACGCCATGTTTTATTCCCATTAAATAGTGAACAATTTTGTTGCTTAATTAATTAATTGATATAAAGGTATCTGTAACTAATTGGCGGAGGATGGTGGCATGCAAGTTATTCAACGCCATATTTTATTCCTTTTAAATAGTGAAATGTTTTCTTCCTCAACATGAATGAACTGAATAACGTTAAATAAATACATAAATAAATTCAGGCCGAGAAGCATTAGCATTGTTATTAAATGGTGGAATAATTTCTAAGTCGCCTAATAAGACATCTGTTCTGCTATGACCTTGGATGTTCTTAGGGCGTAAAACAAACAAACAAACACCGAACTGATCTATTTACATACCGGGCAGGATTCGTTTTATTTGCCAACATATATATACACATACATATCTGTGTGTATTAAAGGAGTGCCATAACCACCGCCTGTTCTTTGGTTCGAACCCCGCCCTGTAGCATTATTTAAAACGCGGACCTGCTTAGACGCTATTTAGAGTTTAATAGACGCATGATGGTGGGGGAGGGGAGGTATATATATATACATATGAATGTTAATTACCATACAGCCCGATAATTTTCTCCCACTTCGGTCTCATGAATATCAGATCATATGACAAGCCACTCCCACCTAATGCCATTCTTTAAAACAAATTATTATTTTGTATACACGTTGTGCTCTGAAGTAACACAAAATGAGATGCCAGTAACGATATGTAAAGAAATCAATATACATACAGGATTGTATACACACCTGCCTACCCTAAAATGCGTATTTGTGTATTGCAGTAAAAACAAAATCCTTTTTTTCTTTTGCATATAACATTTTAATTTAGTGTATCGATGTACTCCGGTTTAAAGCTACAAAATACGCAACAATCATATGGGGGCGGGGGGCGTCTTGCCTATCCTAAATTTCCTATATGGGTTGTCTAGTGAAAAGAAATCGGAGGGGGGGGGGGTGTTTGGCGTACAAAACGTTAATTTTGCGTCTTGGTATTTCAGGTTAAAGCTGCATAGTCCGATGAAAGCATAACATTTTCAAAACCAACTAACCTAGATCCGATCCTCCATATCCAAAATTAGATACTGGCGCACTTATTAAGCATTTGCTGCTGCATATGAGGGGGGGGGGGGGGAGGGGACACCCAAGTCAATTTAATAGAATCTGTTTGACTGCATAAGCCTACAGTGTCAAGAGTTTTGGCATCACGGTTCCGACTGCGCATGCGCTGAAAACGGCCGTGGGAGCAAAGCACAGGCATACGGCCATTGAGTTTGCCTATAAGCGCATTGAAATATGTCAGTTTTATTCAAAATTAATAGAAATCCAAAACCCTAACCGTATTAATTTAATATAATCTTGTTGTTAAACATGTTTTCTATATGTGTTCCAAGCGGTTTGTGCCTAGGTGGTGTCGTTTGATCAATATTTTACTTTTTCTGTATGGAGATTGCTCATTGCCATTGACAATGCATTGAGTACTCTGGCTGTGGCTCTATTCCTCTAACACTAGTCTGAGTGCCTAGATCTTTCTAAATCTAAATGCACATGGCATAAGATGTGCTGATTATATTGATGTAAATGCAATGCTGGATAAAAGATTAATATCTTAATTTATTATATATATATTTTTAGTTGGTATTCTATGTTTCAAACAAAAGCTGAGATGAGCTGAAACTAGCACATTTCATAGCTGCACCCAGTGTATTAGCATATGCCATGTGCTTTTGGGGGGGGTTGTTTTGCTCTGATGCATCCCACAATGCAGTGCACCGCTGGAACCGTGATGTAGTCTATAAAAAGTTACTTTAAACTAATAGATTATAATGATCAATCTAATATATTTATCTCAGAAAATGGCCAAAATTTCAAAATCATCGGACTCTACAATTTTAAAACTGTACAAAAGATCACATGGGTAGGCAGGTCTGTACATATATACATACATATTACACCCACATTATAATGTATATATATAATACAGCTGATGGGTGACCCTTAACACATAAATTCGTGTATGACGTAGATGACGCTATCCACAGTTGACGTAACTGATGTGACGGACTCTACAACATACATATGACCTTAGATGTTGCCAGGATGTAAAACTCCAACCACCAACTAATATACATGTGCGCTGTTTTGTACTTCGACTGCCACCTGGTGGTCTGTGCTGGTTGGGTTCGCGTAGCTGGAATGGAATGGAATGGAATGAAAAAGTATGAAGCGTTGTCACTGTATTATTCATTGTCGGAATTCTAACATGGTTCGCAATAAAAGGCCCTAAACACACATGCAGTTTATGTGGTTTGTTAACGTCTTAAGCTTGGCATGCGTGTGAACAGTGCGTGTGTGCAAATTGTATGGAGACAGCCATGCGGCAAGCATTCCCGTGTGTTAGTTGTCTTCGTGTGGTCACAGTGCTATATTTTATGTGTACATATGTATGTGCATGGGTCATTCTCTGAAACGGTATGCCACTATTATTTATAAATTACATTTTTTAGCAAGCCTGGGTTGCTTCTATGTTAAGTATGTTAGCAATACTACATGTATCTAAAGTATTCTTGCATGATTTTGTGCTAATGCGAAAATTTACACACCGACACAATGCATTTAGCACATTTTTTTCTTGTAAGACAAGCTTTTTCCGCTTAACTGTAATCAAGAAAATCTTGTTTGAATTTATTGTGTGTATTTAAATGATGTTCTGGACATGTCTTTACACAAGTAATTTTAACACTTTGCTCAATTTGTATATGGTCAAAATCAAAAAGTAAAACACCTTCCCACCCTCTTCAACTCTGACATATGCACAACATGCAAAGTTTCTTGTGAACATGGATTCTGCTATTATTTTGAATGTTTTCTGCTGTTGTTTGGTATGTTTTCACTATTTTGGTGCCCAGTTTCAGAGAATGACTCGTGTACATGTTTTTATACATTGTTCAAATCCATAAAATACAGCACCGTGACCACTGACACGTGGGAATGTTTGCCGCACGGCTGTTCCCGTACAATTTGCACAAAGCACTGTACACATGTGCCAAGCTCAAGACATTTTACATACCCATATTAGATTCTCCCGCTACCAATAAAGCACCAGCCTCCTCAACAATTAAAGCACGTAGATTAAAGGATGACATAACTAAACCATCTCACAGAATCTCAGGTCTCACGATCGCGACAACCCTTCATATGTTGGACACAGAACTGAGTGTTTTTTTTTTACATAACGTTTACACTAAACATGCTTAGTGTGTTTACACAGCTATTACACCATTTCCCCAAATGCTGCTAACACCAAAACTTCAGCCTCACATACACTGTACCATGCTTTGCGCTCGCTTCAAGAGCAGAAAACAAACCTTTAAATATAAACAATAATCTTCAGAAATATAGATCGTGGATTCGAACCCCGGTCGAGTCAAACCAATGACATTTCCTAGCCAGGCGCTCGGCATTATTAGGATAGGGCAAGTACTGGTTGGCTCAGTGTCAGGATAATGTGACTGAGTGGGATATCAGGTCATGGTGCTGGCACCCTGGTCTTCCAATGGGGCAGCACTATAAAGTCGCCATGAGTGCGCACCAACACAAATCCGTACCGGTCCTGATATGACCTTAGATGTTGATAGGAAGTAAAACAAAAAAAATCATCAGAAATATTGTATTGGGTATTATTCTCCACAAACTAGTTTTAGGACAATTATTTTTTTTAAAATTATATCAGATGTGGACTAGTTTTTATATTAGATATGGACAAGTACGACTCATTCCCTACCCCGACTATCACTCTCCCAGCAGATGTGTGTGCAAACCTTTGTTTTACTAACCTGACTATATATATAGAGCAGGAGTGTGACGCCATGCAATGGTACCATTGTGTAATTTTGTTTTTACTTGTGATTAGAGGAATTGATATATCTCACTGTTGCCATGGTTTTCAAATATAATCCAAAATATGGTAACTCACAAAAATGTAATATCCCCCAGAACAGTATATACAGTAAAGCTTCTATAAATCGAGCGAACGTGGAACCGACTTTAAATGGTCCATTTATGGGGGTGGTCGGTTTAGGGAGGTTTTATAAAATCGTTACAATGGTATTGTATAGGCAATTGTTTGGAATCCAAATAAAACGATCGATATAGGGGAGTGGTCGAACTGTGGAGGGGGGTCGGTTAGAGATGTTTTAGTGTAGTTTACACGGTGTCCAGTGGTGGGTTAACTACCACCCAGGCCCCTAGGCTGAGCTTTTAGTACGCGCAATCAAACCATTGTTTTGGTATGCTCTCATCACCGCCCCTCCCTTCTGGGACCCTAGGCTTAAAGTTGCATAGTCCGATGGTTCTGAGTTTCTGGTTTTGATTTTTCCGAGATAAATATATTAATTAGATCGATCACTAGTATCTACTTTACATTAGTTTAAATGGTAACCTTTTGATATATTTGAAGTGCAAACATGGAAAATTAGTTTTGGCAAGCTTGCCAAAACTCTGACACCACAGACCTCTACAGTAACATGTTCTAGTAAATTGACTCAGTATTTATTCCCTTCTATGCAGAAACAAATGTTCAATAAGTGCATCAGTATCTAAGTTAGATATGTAAAAATCAAATCGAGATAATTGTTTTGGTTCTGAAAATTTCATATTTCATCGGACTCTGCAACTTTAAGCCTACTCAGCCTAATGGTTAATCTGCCACTGACTGTGCCTCTTGTATGATTCTGGGTAGGAGGCCATTTTTCGGGGTGCAGAACTGAGCATGACAATCCACATTCACCGCATAAACCGAGTAAATCATTACATTTGATCCTAAACCAAAACCAACGTTTGATCCTGCACACCCAACCTCAGTATTTTGTTTACGCCCGGATCAAAAATTTACTTAGCCATGCTTTCATTTCAAACATCTCCAACGGTGACCATTTAAAATAAAAATTACTTCAAACTAAATAATATAGAATCTAATGATGAACCTAATATATTTACTTAACATTTCTTTGGCAGAAAGTTTAAACCATCGGATTTGGCAACCTCAATTTTGTATTTGAAAAATAATGGGGTGGGGGACGGAAAGGGATGGAAATTGTTATTCTACTTCACTTTTGTACAGTACACTTTAGTACACCAAGGTCAAATGGCCACCATTTTTGAAGCCTCGCTTTGAAATTAGGACACATCTGAACAACCAATTAACTCACAATGTGCGAAGAATACATCAGCGCTTCGCGAGTGTCTACACAGTGCGCTTGTCATGAGTCCTGATGCCAACACTACCTACACAGACTAGTCGCACTCACTGGCATTCACATATCACATGTAGTGGTGCCAATGTGCCCACTACTGGACCGGAGACCCAGAATGTCGCAAGCGAACACCTCGTAGATGGGATGTCAAGCGAAGCGGCTGCACCGACTTAAGTTGTCCCTGCAGCGCAGTCTGCTCGATGTTCGGTTCCACATTCGCGTTAGCGTTCCATTACACATATGCGCAGTGCCATACTACTGATATATATATATATATATTTATACGTATATACATACTCTGCACCGCATAGATAATCAACGACTGTCAAGTCGGTGAGTCGTTTCTTTAGTTTTTACTACAAACTGTACAGAAGGATTTATTATTAGTAATAATTGGTCATTTATAGTCTCCCAAATACCGGCCCGCCCCTCTCCAATCTCACAGCATAACACCCTGCCTGTGGAGAGTGGGAGCCTTACAAGTGCTACCTGCTCCCCTGGGGGATTGTGAAGTTTTAAGTAAGACCACTCACTGCACTGGCAGAACCTCTCGACCAATAAGAGCAGACACCAAGAGACTACATCACGGTTCCAGCGGCGCGGTGCATTGTGGGATGTGTCAGAGCAAAACAACACCCTCAAAAGCAAGCACATGGCACATGCTAATACACTGGGTGCAGCTATGAAATGTGCTAGTTTCAGCTCATCTCAGCTCTTGTTTGAAACATAGAATACTAACTAAAAAATATATATATAATAAATTAAGATATTAATCTGTTATCCAGCATTGCATTTACATCAATATAACCAGCACATCTCATGCCATGTTCATTTAGATTTAGAAAGATCTAGGCACTCAGACTAGTGTTAGAGCCACAGCCAGAGTACTCAATGCATTGTCAATGGCAGTGAGTAATCTCCATACAGAAAAAGTAAAATATTGATAAAACCACACCACCTAGGCACAAACCGCTTGGAACACATATAGAAAACAGGTTTAACAAAAAGATTATATTAAATTGATATGGTTAGGGTTTTCTATTAATTTTGAATAAAACTGACATTTTTCAATGCGCGTATAGGCAAACTCAATGGCTGTACGCCATTGCTTTGCTCCCAAGGCCGTTTTCAGCGCATGCGCAGTCGGAACCGTGATGTAGTCTATATGTAGGTCACAGACAATTGGGCTGGTAGCGCCACCTGTCGAGCACCAGCAGAAACACCGGCACTATTTTTTAGAACACTGTAGGACACACTTGAGTGACTGGTAATACATATATATTTGTGGGTTTTTTTACATGTTAATTATGTCCGTCCTGAGATGGCCCTAGATGTTGCTAGGGCGCTTAAAGTTGCATAGTTCGAAGGAAACATCAAATTTGTCAAAATCAATACATTTATCCAGATTTGATCATACATATATGGGTCACTCTCCTGAAAACTGGTCAGCATGAGATGGGATTTTAAAACATCAATAAAAACCTTCCTACTTATTCTTTTCCTTATACTTTTCATATTCATGTTCAGATTTGATGAAAGAAATAAGGGAAATAAAATAAAACTGTGTGCAACTTTGGTCTTTTTAGTTATGAACTGTTTTTGTACCAAAAAACCCCATTTTACAGTCAGCCATTTGTAACATGACATATGGGACGTGGTTGAATCCTTATTAACATATTGTATTGCATTGATATATCAAACAAAACAGTTCCCAAATCAAAGAGGAAGTATTTATTAACATGTATGCATGCTTAAATTTAAAAAAAAAAAATTTAATGTCTTCAGAAATAACATTACAAATTTCCGTCACACGTGTAACCGTGGTGTCTGGATGCCACACAAATATTGTACACTAATTATTCAGTGAATAAAGCATGGCTGGGAATTACTTTTTGTTATCAATATAAGCACGAGATATTTCTGTATATTATGCCATGATTAATATGCTTCTAAGTATGATATTATTTAATTCTGATTAGATATTTATTAAGCAGACTGTGTGGTGTCCTAAACATGTGTTACACGTGTGACACACATGTTATACTGCCATAAGAGATATCTTATTCATGGACTACACCTTTATTTTTTATCTCATCAATTTATATTTTACATAGCTGTAAAGGGGAGAATTCCAGCTTTCATATGCAACCAAAAAATGTAAAAAATTCAAATATTAAATTTTAACTCTCCATGTGACACTTCTGGCCAGTTTTCAGGAGAGTGACCCATATGCAAACAGAATGGCCAAATGAGTTGAGCGGCTGCTTTCCTTATGGAAGATTGTGTAATTCGAACCCATTGCGTTCAGACTCTAGCCGCGGCAAACAAATGACTTAAAAGATTGATACATGTTGCTACCCAGCCTGGCGCTCGGCATCACTAGGATATGGCAAGGAGCAGTGGAATGACAAAGTCCAAATATCGATGATTGAAATTTCCCCTGTCAAATCAATGAATGTATTAAACAATTTTTTGTTATATATATAAACAAAACACATAGAACTATGCAACTTCAACTCCCAAACTTAAACCAATCTAACACACCATGTGTCTGTTCTTCGGCCGGTAGTTGCAAACCTGATTAACTACTGATGAGATCTGCGTGTGGAAAAGTGCACATGGTCACGCCAGCGCATCTATACTACACTTATATATAAGTATGCCCAGCAGCCATTTTGAAAGCCTGTCTGGACCATGCCATTTCAGACCAATGAATGCTAACATACGCTTTTCGACCTTTCCGAGAAGCCAATGCCGGTTTGCAGATAAGGACTACACTTGTGCAACACCAGCGAAGAGACTTCACCTACAGTAAGTATTGAACACACCAGATCTCCCATGTACAATCTACTTGGTTATGAGCGGACATTGGAACCAATGCGTAGCGAATCACCGTGAGAAACTTACATAACCTTTTGCCAGTAACCATGGCAACACACAACACCATGCCTCATTTTTGTTGGCCGTGGACGCCTGTGCGCCACTGTTTGTAATATATAGATTGAACACACCAAATCTCCCATGTACGATGTACTGGGTTATGAGCGGACAGTAGAACCAATGGCGTAAACCTTTTCCTAGTAACCATGGCAACACAACACCATGTCTTAGTTTTGGGCCGTCAACGCCTGTGCCACTGTTTGTAATATATAGATTGAACACACCAGATCTCTCATACACAACGTAATTGGTTATGAGCAGACAGTGGAACCAATGACGTAACCCTTTTCCCAGTAACCATGGCAACACGGAACACCATGCCTCATTCATTGGCCGCCAATGCCTCTGTGCCACTGTTTGTAATGTACTTGGTTATGAGCAGACAATGGAACCAATGGGTAGCAAGTCGACATGAGGAACTTGCGTAAACAGACAGTGGAACCAATGATGTAAACCTTTTCCCAGTAACCATGGCAACACAACACCATGCCTAATCTTTTTGGCCGTCAACGTCTGTGTGCCACCATTTGTAATATATAGATTGAATTTGTCAAACACAATGTCATTGTTATATCTTACTCTTGGAATTTATATAATTTGCAAGGTTTGAATGCATCAAGTACACGATTATTAGATAGATGGCTGTAAATTCATTGGTTCATGCCTCTATGGCAGTAATCATTTGCAAATCTGACATTTCTTCCGCCATAACAGCATCGAACATTTTTGCGCTGTAAAATCCAGACGCTTTGGACATCATTTAATACACGGGAAGGCCTAAGCACATTCGTCAGTTCAGCAATTCCTGTCTTTAACGGACAACTCTGCACTCAGACCAATGTTGTCCTGAGACAGCAGGTGTCCTGTCAGCAGCGGGACAGTCAAATGGGACAAAAACAGTTCGCACACTGAGAGGTTGTTCGTACATGGCAGGGGTTCGGCGACAACAGAGGTCACTGAAGACAAGTGCTGCTGTACCAATAGAAGGATGTTGGAATTATGTAATCCCACAAGCAAATACAACTTGACTAATTATTACCAGTTACACCAGATTGGACAAAAGACCAAAACAATAAGCACATGTTTCTGCATATCCGCCCGATTCATATTTCCAGCTAAATTAAATTTCAATAGCCACGCCCAAAACATAAAAATATATTCATTAATACAACTGAACACGATCAACTCTTTATTAAATTCCATAATAAAGTTAATATTTCTTTGAAAGAAATATAGTTTTGTAACTAACAAAAAATCAATCACCATTAAATTTATTTAATAATATGTTTGAGAAGAGAAAGTTTAAGCGATTTCAAGCCAACAAATCGAGATCCTCCCACTTACGTAATGAAAGTTTAGCATTGGACCTAACCATGTATATTTGGCATCCTTTCCTTATTTGGAGCATGACTTGGACGTACCCATGTATATTTTGCGTCCTTTCCTTATTTGGAGCATGGCTTGGACCTACCCATGTACATTTCATGTCCTTTCCTTATTTGGAGCATGACTTGGACCTACCCATGTATATTTTGCATCCTTTCCTTATTTGGAGCATGGCTTGGACCTACCCATGTACATTTCAGGTCCTTTCCTTATTTGGAGCATGACTTGGACCTACCCATGTATATTTTGCATCCTTTCCTTATTTGGAGCATGACTTGGACCCACCCATGTACATTTCACGTCCTTTCCTTATTTGGAGCATGACTTGGACACAACCACGTATATTTCACGTCATTTCCTTAATTGGAGCCACTTTAGACCCTATCTATGTACATTTCAGGTCTTTTACTTAATTGGAGCCCCACCTGGACCTTCCCATGTATATTTCACGTCCGTTGTTTAATTCGTGAATAGCACAAAACCAGATGTTCACTAATGATGCCCGTTGGCAGGGGAGCCGTTCCGGGTGGCGCCCTCTGTGGTCAGTTTTGTCACCATGCTGGCGGACTAGAACTGTACCCAACCTCCCGAGCTCTGAGCATTCTGTGTTGAGCTTGTTGTGTTGGTCGAGCTGTAGCAAGAAATAGTAAAGCTTGTTTTATTTAATGACGCCTCTAGAGCACTGATTTTCATATCATCCCCCCATTCCATACAAAATTCTCATTCTCTCAAATCTCCCTTTTTCTCCACAAATATTCAAGCATAATCAAACATATGGTCATTCTGACATATTTCTTTGGAGGAAACCAGCTTCCGCCACATAGGCTACTTTTCCCGATAGGCAGCAAGGGGCCTTTTATATGCACTTTCCCACAGACAGGAGAGCACATACTACAGTCTTTGATGAACCAGTTGTGGACCACTGGTTGGAATGGAAAATAGCCCAAACTGCAAATGGATCCACTGAGAAGGATCGATTGGATGACCCACACCTTCACAGGTGGACACTCTACAGCCTCAGCTACATCCCGCTCCCAGCAAGAAATAGACAAATCAGTCAATTTATTTGGATGACTGGTGCAAACTCAACAGAAGAATATTTTTAATTTGGAGGGGGAAATGTTAGGATACCGTCAGGGCATCAAGTGAGGCAGTGGGTCAAAAAATAGGGATAAAATAGGGATTGTTTTGTCAGAAAAATAGGGATAAAATAGGGATTTCCCGCACAAAATAGGAAATTTGTATAAGAGCAAATATACCAAAATAGTGTATAAAGACCGTCAAATAAGCAGTCACATTAAACAGTAGGAAAACAGGAAACAAATGATTGAAGTTAAAATTTTAATGTATGGTATGATCATACTGTGCTACTTGTTCAAGTCTCATTCTATTTGATTTGTAGTCTAATAAATTACGCAGCTTAGTAGGCAACCCATGTTTAGTAGGTGCCCCCCTCCCCCCCACCGCATCGTTCTAAAATAGACATTTCCTGAGAAAAATGTTGCAAAAGTTACATTCTCAAAACCTGGTTCCTAATAATCCTGAAAAAAAAAGTGTGCAGAGCAGAGACAAATTATGGTACTTTGAAAAAAAGAGACAATGGGTCAAAAGATTGTTAAGATAGGGAAAAAATAGGATTAACAAAAATGAAAATAGGGCTAAATAGGGCCTCATGGAAAAATAGGACAAGGCCTGTACTGTGACTGAGTGTGGGGGGGGGGGGAAGGGGAGGGGAAATCAATGCTGCCAACCTACCCCGCAGACGTGAAATCACCCCAAGGATCAGCCGTCATCACCGGCTGCGCAGCAACCGAACCGGCACCGGAAGCAGCGCCGGCGGCGGTTTGCGACGGCGCGCCGGAAGTGTCAAGGTCAAACAGGAAGTGGGCGCCGGCGGAAGTGGGCATCGAGACGGGCGCGATCGGGCTGTTGGTGGGCGGAGGCCCGTCGAGCACTACGCCGGCGGCACGGGGTGGGGCGGCCGGCTTGGCGCCCCCTGGTGGCGGTGGCAGCAGGCCCAGCGTCCCGGTGCTGCTGTTCCGGGCCCGCGGCTTCCGCTTCTTGCTGTCTTCACCCTGCCAGCATTGTGAAACAAAGAACACATCTTTGGGGTTTGCGTCCGCTATGGGATTGAAACTGGATCTTGGGTTTACTTATAAGTTATATATTATATATATACATATATATTATACATGCAGTGCTGGGCACGGGTTAAAGCTAGGCTTCGCATCAATCCCATGACCAATATTGTGTTGAACTGTCATTAAATATATTCAGAGATAGTGTACATATCTATGTTCTTTGCTATATTCCAGACTTGTGCACTGACCCGTTTCAATATTGTGCCATCAGCTGATGCGGTAAACGATATCGGTGGCGCTATCTAATGGCGGAGTTAACAAAACTAACAGTTATCTGACTCAAAATGGATGTCACTCGGGTCGAAGTGACCAAAGTTAGTAAAAAACCATCAAAATTAATATGAAATGTGTACGGTAGTCACAAAGAAATGTGTTATTAACAACCCATACATGGCGAAGCATCAGTGGAGTACGATGATGCGTGTTGGCAGTGCCAATTAACAGAGGAGTAGTGATCAGACTTAACCACCACCTGCAAGGAGGGGATGAGTAACCCCCCCCCCCATTCCATGCCCCAATCCTTCACTGTATGTCCTATATTTTGAACCGTAGATAAAAGGTTCACTACTAGAGTAAGGGTGAATGACGACTGTCTATATCTGAGCAAAAGTGGCTATAAAGTCGCCATGACTCCGCACTGTCAGAAGTCAGTACCCGTTCTACTTATTCGGCCACCGCATCAGGTCAATGAGACTATGCAACTTTAAACAAGTTTAAACGCTTAACTCCACGCACTCACCCCCAGATTGATCTTAATCGTCTGACCCTCCTTGAAGCTCAAGTCCAACTTGGGCCCGGTGTTCTCGAAGGAGACACCTTGTTCCTTCTCTCGCTCCTCTCGTTTCAACCATCTGCGGAAGAGCAAAATATGAATATTGATATTGAGTGTGTGTGGGGGGGTTGGGGGGAGTGAATTTCTACGAAAACACTAAAGTTTTCTCAGACTTAGCCCTGTCAGAGAATCGTAGAAAAATACCAGCAGTCAGGTTTCATCCAGTACTCTCCTATCACTAGCTCCATTCCTCTGATCAGTCAGTACAGACTATCTGATCCAATTATTCATCAATAAATAATAATAATTGTTTTATCATGGATGAAAGTGGTCTCTGGCAAGAAAAGCAGAAATCAATGCCTACGGTATGGTTATCTGTAAGCCGACAGTGAATTTCCACGAAGTCAGGTTTCCTGGGAACACATACTGATACGTTGTTCAAATGCCGCAGCACTGATAGTGCTGCGGCATTTGAACAACGTACCAGTATATGCCGATAGTACCGCAGTATTCGAACAATGTATTAGTACACGCTGACAGTGCTGCAGCGTTTGAACAATGCATTAGCATACACTGATAGTGCGGCGGCATTTGAACCACGTATCAGTATATGCCGATAGTACCGCAGTATTTGAACAACGCATTAGCATACACTTATAGTGCGGTGGCGTTTAAACAACGTAATAACATACGCTGATAGTGCTACGGGATTGCAGTACAGTAAAAATCGCGGAAATCCGCGGGGATCTTTCATTCCTGCTTTATACCAGGCGGCCATCCGAGCCTTACTTAAAATGGTCCTGCATTGTGACGAGAAGGTCAAACGAGTCCGCCCTGTCCGCAAAGCCGATACCAATGAAGGCGTGGCGACCTAAAAAGGAGAAGAGATTAATCATTACTGCTAACAGGGTCCGTACACATGTGAAGATATGGAATTCACAGCTATTTCAAGGCAGTGAATTTTTGTTTTTAGGAATTCAGGCGAGTATTGGCGTTTTATTGTGTGCAGGTATGTCAGATTATCTTATGCCAAATGGCGATTTTGGACTAATTTAGATCAGTGTGGACAGTTTAATGGAATTCAAGACTTTTCAAAACTAATTAACCAAAATAGGTTAAATCCAAGGCTTTTCAATGCCTTGAAATGGGGAAAATGAAGTTCCAAGACTTTCCAGAACCCGTACGGTTCCTGCCCTAAAAGAAAAATCACCAAAGAATTAATTCTTACAAAAAAAAAAGAAGAGAAGATAACATTTGACAATCACCAATATTTAATTCCGATGCCGTCTCCGCAATCACTCCTTGCTTTTCTGATTGTTACGGTTTTCTGTCCAAGCATCATCTAAGATCATATCGTACAACCCAAATGTGATCGTTTCGACGGCTGGAAGACCAGTGCTTCGGTGCTGACCAAATCCATGTTCAGATGAATAAAATGTTAACAAAAACAATAATTAAAAAATATAACAGGAATCAGACTGACCAATGGCTCTCGTAGATATGCTTGGAATTTTGCGATAGTTAATCGGTGAATATAAAAAATAATCGTGGAAATCCGCGAAATTTCGCAGATCTTATTACATCCATCCCTGAAGAATATATATTTCCTCATTAAAAAACCCTAAAAGTCCATGCGATGTTCTGCGTAAATACTAACGGGATGCCAGGTAAATGCTGCATAAGGTAAATGATGCGACAAACCTGATGGATCCTGGATCTGGACGACGAAGTAGCGACTTGAGTCGAGGACTTGCTCCACTGCGATGCCCGGGTAAGTGTCGACTGGACACATGGCGAAAAGCTCTCCTGTAACAGAGGCAACATAGTTCACTTCTCCAGTTAACATCTCATTCTGTCCTGTTAGCAGCTCATTCAGTACTATTACCCCCCCCCCCCCACCCCCCCCCCCCCCCCCCCCCCCCCCCCCCCCATTACACCACAAAGAAGTCATACCTGTTTCTCAGGTATATTCTGTCAGATTTGTTTTCCGGGGGAGGCGGAGGTTTTAATTATTACACATTTTTCTTTTCATACTTGGTTCAAGAAATTTGAGGAAGGGGTATTTCCTTAATTTAAAAAAAAAAGAGTCTTCATACTTGGTTAAGGAAATTTGACTGTCATCCTAGTTATAACTGACAGTGTACACTGCACTGGCCTACATACAACTGACATAGTACTGACACTGTACACTGCCCTGTCCTAGTTACAACTGACATAGTACAGTGTATAGTCCTAGTTAGAACTGACAGAGTACACTGTACTGTCCTAATTACAACTGACATAGTACATTGTACAGTCCTAGTTACAACTGACACAGTACACTGTAATGTCCTAGTTACAAGCTACAACTGATAAGTGTACTGTACTGTCCTAGACACAACTGACAGAGTACACCATACTGTCTTAGTTACAACTGACAGTACACTGTACTGTCCTAGTTACAACTGACATAGTACATTGTATAGTCCTAGTTAGAACTGACACAGTACACTGCCCTGTCCTAGTTACAACTGGTATAGTACATTGTACAGTCCTAGTTACAACTGACACAGTACACTGTAATGTCCTAGTTACAAGCTACAACTGATAAGTGCACTGTACTGTCCTAGACACAACTGACAGAGTACACCATACTGTCTTAGTTACAACTGACAGAGTACACTGTACAGTCCTAATTACACCTGACAGTGCTGTCCTAGTTAGAAGTGACAGTACACTGTACTGTCCTTCATACAACTGCTGCAGTACCCTGTCCAGTCCTAGTCACAACAGACACAGTAGTACTGTCCTATAACTTTGGATGACCCAAGGTAGGTTGGTTGAAATTTCACAGTGTGTCGTCATCAAAGGTCATATTTAACTTACGGCACCCCACAAGGACTACAAGTTCTTTGAAATGTGCCCCTCTCCCAGCCCATCCAACTCGCAGCTTCAGACAACAGAAACGCACCTACCTGTGTTTCTGTCCTCAAGCTTAAGCTGCAGCACTTTATCCTTAGCTACACAACGCATGCGTCCGGTCCATGATGGCGAGTCGAGGTTCCACTCGGCAGCCCTGCAAAGATAGTGAGAAGTTTGTTACTTGTTTGAGTATTAAATCCTGGCAACATCTAAGGTCATATCAGGACGGGTACCCACTTGTGACAGTGCACACTCATGGTGACTTTATAGTGCTGCCCCACTGGTAGACCGGGCCACCAGCACAATCACCTGATATCCCACTCGGTCCATCCTCACTCTAATGCTTCTTGTCCTATCCGTGTAATACTTAAAATTAGGGGAGAGGAGTGGAGTGGAGTGGAGTGGCGAGGAGAGGAGAGGAGAGGAGAGGAGAGGAGAGGAGAGGAGAGGAGAGGAGAGGAGAGGAGAGGAGAGGAGAGGAGAGGAGAGGAGAGGAGAGGAGAGGAGAGGAGAGAGAACTATTTACACTTAAAAAAAAAAAAACCAAGACACTATAGAGTTCTATGGAAGTGCATATGACGATTTTAGGTGTTTTACAATTTTAGCATAAAGGGGCTGTCACATTAGGGTTTTTTGGGGGAGCGTACGGCGGCGTAGGCGCGTTACATCATATATGTCGGCATACGCCGTCATACGCTCCGCATACGCCATCATGTGCCGCTGTACGCCACCAAACACTTTCTCCTGTCCGTCCAAATTTGTTTGTGCACGCTAAAAAAATCTCGACCTATGGGGGCGTATGGTTCATACGCTCCTCGTACGCTGGGGGTATGCCGGCGTACGCTACTCATACGCTCAACTTGCGTCGCGGGCGTATCTTGGGCGTATGCAGCGTACGCAGAACCTACGAGTTGCGTATGGGAGCGTATTCGTAGCATATGCAAAGCGTGTGAGTAGCGTATGGCGGCGTATGCCCGACCTATGGTCTCGGTATATAAAGGCGACGCACGCCTTCTTCGGTCATTCCTGCTCTGCTGCTCATACAGGATGAATGCCCAGGCACTGCAAGTACAGTTCCAGCTATTCTACAGAGTTGCCCTTTATCACTATGAGCTTGGCCTATACCTCATGGTTCTTCTGGCGTCCCGTATCCAGAGGAGAAGGAGGAGGGAGCGGCGGTGACAATCAGTGTGGGTCAGACCCTGGATTGGGAGGCGGCCACAGTTTGGCTTGTTCGACAAGCTGATGGTCGGGCTCCGCAGCAAGGACACCGCATCGTTTGTGAACTTCATGCGGCTGCCTCCCCAGTTGTTTGACGAGATTGTGGCGCGAGTGGCACCGAGGATCGCCAAAAAACGGACCACATTCAGGGTGCCGCTCGAGCCGGCGCTGAAAATAGCACTTACTCTGCAGCACCTGGCATCTGGCACAAAATACTCCTCCATGAAGTTCGGGTGGAGGGTGCCCCACAACACACAGTCGCTGATAGTGTGCGAAGTCTGTAAGGCCATCGTCGACGAGTACATGGCCAAGGTCATGACGTGTCCGACGACTCCAGAAGGGTGGCGTGCCATCGCGGACCTCTTTTCAGAGAGGTGGAACTTCCCCCATACCTTTTTATTTATGTTTTAATTTTAATTTTAATTGTACTTTAATGTATAACAATTAAATGATGGCATGCCTTTACTGAACGCAGACACAAAAATTAAAATTGACAGTATATTTATTTATTTACACATCTTGACATATTTACATAAAAATGTACAAAGAATATATAAACATACAATATATACACATACAAATGTACAAAGATAAATAAAAACTAAGACTACATATCTACACATATTCACAATCACTTCTCTCCCTTGCCATTAGAAGTGGCATCAGCTGGCGACTGTGTGGCTGACAAGGGGAATAGGTCCAAATTTGCGCCCAACATGCCAGATATCCCGGACAGCCCCGACAAGTTCAATAGTACTTCTGGGCTGGCCGACTCAGACAAGTTCACTTGGGTGGGGTCGCCGTGTGTCGGAGTCGCGATGTCTGCGGCAGCGCAAGTCCCTGGCCATGCCGCACCCACAGTGGGCGGAGCACCCGCGCGCACCACAACACTGGGAGAGCCCCTCATGTGCCCCGCCATCCCTAATGTCCGTAGTTGTCCAGCAGTGTACGGCCGTACCACCAGCGGAGCTGCGGCCGGCTCGTGACCCACGGATACACATACTCGTGTGTCTGTGAAGCCCATGGTGATGCCGGTGGTGGCTGGTGAGTCCACTGGTGGGGTTGAGGCTAGTATGCCTCACTTGCAGACACACGAGCAGGTCCAGGAGCAGGTCCAGGAGCAGCCACACAAACCACCGGGCCCACAAATGTTCCTTCCTCCTCCTCCAGATGGTGCGACACCATGCGGTTGAGTGGACCGCAAACGGACACAAACCGCTCCTCTGGCATGGTGAGGATCATGTCCCCCACATAGTTGGTGAATGCCATTCGCTTTGTCACCGTCACCGTTGGTGTCGGCTGCATCACGTTGAGGATGTCCCCAGACTCGTCGAACCTCTTGTGGATGGCAGTGAGGAGGTTGTAGTCGACTGGGGCAGATCGCTTCCCTCTCCCCTTTCCCCGCTCTCGGGATGTAGCGGGGGAGTGGGTGGAAGCTCCTTGTCCATCGCCACCTCCACATCGGTCGGTACATTCTCCTCCACGCTGAGATCGAGCTGCGGAGCGGCCAATTGCAAGACAAAATCATAAAATAATATAAGTAACATGAACGCAAATCGATATTTCGACAAAAGACATGACAAGTCAACAGTAAATCAAAAACAAATAAAGCAAAAATAATTAACGTTAAATGCAAACATGGATTTATAACGATTATATCTCGATACATCTATTGTCAATATCTTGATTTAAGAACAACAACTCAACATTAAAGAAATAAATAACATTTAACAAATAACTAGAATATTTACATAAATACAACAAAAGCATAACATAACAAACTTATAATACGAGCGGTTTTACGAGAATACTAACGGCCGCACTTGTCAGAACGATAAAAGATTATGTACTTACACTCCAGGCCTACGGTCGGTGACGGACGACAGACCGCAGGAACCCGAACTTGCGCAGGATCCACTACTCCCACTCAGTCAGGTCAGCGGCTCCGTCCCCGCTTTTTTTTCTTGTGGAGCCGCGTGTTCGTGTCCCTGAGCGACTTGAACCACTTCTGGAGATGGATTGTTGTAGTCCCCAGAAGTGTCGCCTGGTCCTCCCACATCTTGGCCTTTCTGTCTGAGCGGCGGTAATCTGTCAGCTTCATGTTCCACATGATGGGGTTCTCCTGGAGGAAGTCCAGCATTTGATCCTCCTTGAAGACCGACAGAGAACAGTCGCTCTTCTTGGCCCTCCGTCTCTTTGACGCGGAGAGGCCACCGGTGCTGGTGGAGGCGGCGGAGGCAGCGGACGCAGCCCGTGAGCTGCCCCGAGAGGCAGGAGATGGCGAGCTGCAGCGGGGACGCCAGCATTGCGTCGTCGACCTGTCCACTTCCATCTCCAGCTCCTCCAGTGGATAGTGGTGTTCTGGAGAGTGGTGTGGAGAGTGGCGAGACAGGTGAGGAGGCTGGTGATGGAGAGCATTGTAAAGTCTGCCTCTTTCTGCCTCTCCCACGGCCTAGTCCTCCTCCTGTAGTTACAGCAACTCTGGAGGCTGGTGTAGTAGCAGTCGTAGTAGTAGTAGTAGTAGCAGTAGCAGAAGCAGAAGCAGTGGTGTTCCTCTTAGCAGGCATGGTGGCAGAGTGAGGGGAGACTGTTGCTGCAGGCTATATATACCCAGGAGCCACCAGGCGGCGGACCATGCAGAGATAACATAGGTTGCACATAGGTTTCGCATACGCTCCTCATACCAATCAAAACTGTCAAAAAATGTCACAGCACGCTCCCATACGCTCCTCATAGGTTCCACATATGCTCAAAACCACCAGAGAGGTCACCAAAGGTCATCATAGGCTGGCACGCACAGGACTTACGTAGGTTTTCAATACGCTCCCGCCATACGCCGTAATGTGACAGGGCCTTTACACACTCCACCCTAACCGCCACAAACAATTGCCTCACTTGTAATGAGGCGAACCGTGAAGATGGAATGAAAGAAGGTTCCTGTCTCTGTTCCACCTGAGCATTGAACCGTGACAACCACGGAGCAGTGGGCCCCAAATTACAAATTACCCTTCAGCTATGACGTAGAGCATTTACTGTACACAGGGGCGAACAAAAAGTATGCAATGCAAACCACTCCCCCCCCCCCCAAATACACCCATTTCTGCAATCTTCTATATTTAGCATCTACTATTTTCAGCAATCATTTAGTTGTAGATTCTACATGCTATCCTCAAACACAAAAGCTAAACACAAAGTGATCAGCTTATCTTTGTACTATTGTAGTGATTTAACTCTAGGTGTGTGAACGTTGCCGATGCCCGCCCCCTTACAACCAGGACAGCAGCATTCTTGACTATAGTCTAAATAAATAAATAGTAACCAAGACTTTTTTTTAAAATCTGTATTTAAAACTTTTGGTTAAATACCTATATTAATCTAGTTATTTGACCCTCACCCCATCCCATTCTTTGTTTAAAATAAGAAACTTGTAAATAGAGTTAGTGATGACTATGACCTATAATTAACTCTCAGCTCGTTAGGGTAATTGCCTAGCACTGTTAGCAGACAATCAAATGTGTGTGTGTGTGTGTGTGTGTGTGTGTGTGTGTGTGTGTGTGTGTGTGTGTGTGTGTGTGTGTGTGTGTGTGTGTGTGTGTGGTGTGTGTGTGTGTGTGTGTGTGTGTGTGTGTGTGTGTGTGGTGTGTGTGTGTGTGTGTGTGTGTGTGTGTGTGTGTGTGTGTGTGTGTGTGTGTGTGGTGTGTGTGTGTGTGTGTGTGTGTGTGTGTGTGTGTGTGTGTGTGTGTGTGTGTGTGTGTGTGTGTGTGTGTGTGTGTGTGTGTGTGTGTGTGTGTGTGTGTGTGTGTGTGTGAGTCGTGTGATTTAGGGTAATTGTATAGTAGATAATCAAGTGTGAGTATGTGTGTGTGTGTGTGAGGGGGGAGGGGGCATGTGACTCAGTCTACCTTTCCCATCCAAAATAAACACAGCCAGTGGAACTAGGGTCACTATATAGCAACACTAGTTATTTAAAATAGCAAAACCTCCCCTCTCACCCACACTCCACAGCATAAATTTACCCTTCAATACAATGTCTAACGGAAAAAAATATCATCAAACAAGTCAATTTACTTTTAGGTTTGTATAGTGACCTGGAGAACTGAATTAAGAAGTTTTCATAGACATTGTGTTTATTTGTACCGGTGTGGCGGTTTCAGCACCCGCTCAGTTTCAGTGGCCTGTCATGGCTTCTGCGCATGCGCAGATTTTAAGACATATGCAAAACACCCGTGGCCTCACTGGCTACAAGCTCAGCTGTAACTATCGCTGGTGCCGGCAGTGTTAGGGACCGATTAGGCCGAAATCTATTGAATGCGATCATATTTAACAGAATTACATACTCAAATAATGAAATTTAATTAAATTAACCTTAAATTCCAAGCGATATTAACGTAGCAGCTCGATCAGCGTCGAATGTAAACAAAACAAATAGCAGTGCCCGCCGCAATGTGCGAAAATCCGCGCATGCGCAGAAGCCACGACAGGCCGCTGAAATTGACCGGGCGCTGAAACCGCCACACCGGGCACCGAAATGTTCACTTGTGCATCTTGGGTTTGTGTCTGCGGATACGCCCCTTTGTTTTATTCAGACTTGTTCTCTTTCTCTTTTTTAAAACCCCATGTTTTGATTATGATGCATTGATTTGCGAATTTGCAGTTTCTTGAATAAGCTAGAATGCATAACTATAATGATGTCTCCATGGCACAACTGGTTTTCTCATAACTCTGTTCGAGTTTTTAAACAGATTATCTGATTTTAGTGCACACTTTTGTGACTTTGCCGTTTACACTTTTGCACACATCACTTCCTAGATAAAAGATTTACCCACACTTGCAGAACAGGGTGAACACAAACCCTATATAAAAGCTGGCGAAAACTGCTTTAGAATGGAACAGGAAGTAGAAATTCTGGCTCCAGTATCAAATGGCTACCAATATGGGCACAGAGTTGGTGAAATAGGAGAGAATGCAAAAAAGACAAGATGGCGGCGATTTCACTTTTAAGGTATATTAAACTATATGTTAGGTATGTGAGTCAAAAATTCAAAATCCTCCAATTCCAGTGTAACTGGGTTCATTTGAAAGAGGACGAAGAGACAAAGAAAATGACACTTAGATCATTGCAATCCATTGAGAAATAAAGAAGTTATGATTTTTTTCATTATTTTTAATTAGCCAAATTATGTCCTCACAATTAACCTTAAACCAAATGAAGAAGGTGTGATCAAAACATACTGTGTTGTTAGGGAAAATGCTGTAACTTTCTTATCTCTCAACAAATTCACTAAATCTTTTAAGTATCTGAATGCCAGAAGAATTCGCTATCGAGATCAATCACAAAAATCATCATTGAACAGCTGGAAATAATTATTAATAATGATCAAACATAATAATTATTAGGTTAATGCCATATTTTTTGTATTTCTTGAGTCGCCATTTTGTTTTCCCATTTGCTAAAAAAACTTTCCTCGAGTTCGTTGCTACATTTCTCTTGCAAATTTCCTCATGGTATTTCACAGATACATCAATAAATACATATAGAATGGGAACTATATGTTATAATTAGGGACCAAACCTGCTTTGGTGTGAAATTTTGGTGATGATTACATTTGTGTGCAATTTGCAGAATTTCTTGAGTCGCCATTTTGTTTTTCCCATTTGGCATAATTTTTTTTTTTTTTTCTTTTTTTTTAAAATTCCACAGTTCTCGTGCTTATTTCCTCCTGGTATTTCACAGATGCAACAATAAATACATATAGAATGGGAACTATATATTTTAATTAGGGACCATACCTGCTTTGATGTAGAATTTTGGTCATGAATACTGTACAAAATCTGCTAAGTTGGGGGAAATTCTTCCCCTACCAGAAATAAACTGTCATTCAGAAAAAAATTAACACGGGGCAATAGATCGGGAAATCCTCTATGACGTCATGCTCATTACATATGCAAAAACATATTTCTAGCCAAGCAGGAGGCAGTTATTTGGAACGATCTAATTGGGTCGACCAATAGAAAACGTAGATCGGCGTCACAAGAAAATGGTGCCCGCTATGACGGCGATCGGCGAGTTTGGCTCACGTACCTATATATGTTACATTATATTTTTCAACTCAAAAGTAGCGGATAAATATGAAGACATATATAAAGAATATATTTTGCTTCTTAAATTAAGAATTATCCGTTCAGTTAATTTCCCCAGCATGTCAAAATTCTAAATTTAAGTTTTTCTAATGGGTTGGTTTTCACACCTAGATTAGAATTAATTCATTCTTAATTAAAAGAGGGAGGAAATATAATCGTAAATATTTTTATTATTCAATTAAAAAAAACCACAAGCACAATTGACAATTGAAAGGGAAGACTGGCTCAAAGACAAAGTGTATGTCTCAGTGTTGTTATTGTCATATAACTGTCAATAAGACCATCTTAGAAATTGTTCCAAGCGAACGCTTACACGGCTGATACTTTGGGATCCCATAAGTCAGCTAGTAACTCACCGCCCTTAAAATTCACATGGTATTCCTAGACTAGTTTAGGCTATAGACTTGAAAAGTATAGGTGTGACAGCTTTCACGAAGGAAGAGCCGAACAAAGCTCATAAACGATATGCACTAGCTGCCAAAACGACATTTAGGAACAACTACCTATATACATTACTTACCGGTACCCTCGATTTGACGTCCGAGCCGGTATATTATACACAAACACTTCATTTTTCACACAAACAATTCGCTCATAGTCCGAGTCCGCCATTGCAGTCAGAAGTGTATGACTTTGGCATCTCGGTTGGATTTTGGTTTCGTCAACAATTTCGTTGCACGTCATTCTAACGTCAAGTGCCATATTAAATATGTAATTAATAAAAGCCATTCATGTTGGTTTGTAGAAAAACCGATAACTAAATAATTACTTAAATGCGCTTTCACAAATACCACCGAAATAAATCACTAGATGGCACCACAATTACTTACCCCGCCATCTAGGGAATGTTGCCAGAACGAGCACCTGTCACTCAGCCTCATTTTAGGATCTGCTGTGTTTACGTATCACTAAGCAACGGTCGTTGCGACGGGCACTTGCTGAGAAGCCCTCTCGGTCCCACTGAGTCATTTTAAAGATTGTGAACAAGGATATTGACGTTACTCTTAGAGGTAATGTGTTGCTTTGTCTTAATATTTATATCAAATTTACATCAGGTGCATACACTTGCAATCGCAGAACTTACAATCGCGGTGCTCGCATGTAAACTGCAAGATGACTGGAAAAGCCAATACTTTTTTTTGGCTTTATTTTGAACTGTCAGTGTCACATTATTAATGTAATATTATGATTAGCAGCGAGGCCCACTAACACTGTACCAACTATATCATATAGACCTCTTTATTACCCCGATGCATATGTTTGTTTCAGTAGCCGCAGTGTCCTTTCGATTGACAGTGATATTTCGATTGATCCGACATTTCACATAAACTGTAAACAGATCTGCCCCAGGGCTAGGCCTAGTCCTAGACGATATTAATTTTATATACGCCTTTTATATAACGTAGACTCGTAGTCTTCAGATAGTTAACTTTGTTGTTGTTGAACTTGTTCAGATGGTAATTAGAAATCATGAATGGTCGGCTAAATAATAGTTGCAAGCCCTAAAAACTACGATTGCATATATTATGGCATCCCGTTAACAGGTTACAAATTATAGCGAATATAGACTTGATATATATCAAGACACAACACGGTCACGGAATCACTCCAGTTGATATCGTAGACGTACCATATTAATGCGTAACCTAACTCACTGCACACAATTCTCTCCGACAGGCACATCCAATTTCCTTTCAAAATCCACCAATTAAAAACAACCCACATCAATACTACTCTAGGCATTATGTTTAAATATGGTCAGCGAATTGTTTTATGGGGGTCAGAACTAAAATTGCTAGAGTGCACTTATAGGATACATATCAGTGTATTCAAATGCACTCATGTGGGTTTATAACAGTCATAATTAAATATATGTATATCACAGTCTAGTGCACTTTGGTATAGGCTATAGCATTTAAATCAATTTAGTTTGCTTAGCTAAACGGCATGTTGACTTAGGCAATGCTCCGGAGAATGGAAGCTAGGCTCGGCGCTATGATGAACATGAGGGCTGATAGTGTCGATAGATGACGCGACTTATTTCAAGTCTTTGGTGTGTCGAAATGTGACCAAGAATCTTCGCCCGGGGAGAAGCCTTTGAAACCGGATTTAAAGCTGCATAGTACCATGAAGCATCACTTTTTCAAAACCAAAACAATTATTTAGATTTGATTCACCATATCTAACTTCTTGATACTGATCGATTCACGTGTGAATGAAACCATGTCTAAATCCGAACAAAAATTGATTGGGTAGGCCTATAAACAAAAATTGAAGTTCCTGATTCCAGTGTCCCATGTTTATCTAGATATTGGCACAGAGTTCGCGACATGGGAGATAATGCAAAAAGACAGATGACAGCCTAAAAAACTGAAAAAGCTCACGATTTTACTTTTCAGGGAACCAGCTCAGAGAAAAGGGGGTGGGAGGGCCTACATATAATACACAATGCTATTGTAGAAGGAAAGTAGAGAGTAACTACCATACCAATAGTACTAACTAGTTTAGTTTTAAGGAGTAACATATATGCTTATTCAGTAAATAACTTCTTTGGTAAGTGCCAAAGCACTGGTCGTCAAGCCATGGGACATGTATAGCAATTTCGCAAACACATCACTTACACACACACATATATAAGAGAGCTATATGTTCACACACATATAGAGATGTATCTCTATATAATTATATATATACTATATATACACATGTTATATATATATACCATATACTGTAAACCTCTCTAAATCGACCGACTTTGGGGCCGACTTTAAGTGGTCCGTTTCGGGAGATGGCCGGTTTAGGGAGTTAAAATATGGTTACAATGGTATTGTAGGGACCCAAATAAAGCGATCGATATAGGGGAGTGGTCGGTTAGGGAGGTTTTACTGTATATATAACATACAATTTGTACTTTTACATTCAGTTATCCAATTGACTCTAATTAAGATCTCCCACACTGAACTGTACATAAATGTCTTAGCAAACACAACTTATTTAAAGGTAAAGCGCAACCTATAACACTGATTGTGAATGTACAACGCAGCAGAGAACAACACCATGGCTGAAAAGGGGCCTACTGAGAGCACTCCCTCGGGAAGTGGCAAAATGGCGGGTAAATCCGGACATCTTAAAGGCACATCTTTAGAACTAGCGATACTTTCTGTCATGGATATTACTTTGTTAGAATACTTGTATAATCGGTAGTCCTGTTTTTATTTATGCACAAGAAGAGGTTTCCAATTATGTCTGGTGTATTTTATGTTGGTTTGATTTGTTCTGGTTGTTGTGGATATTTATAGCTTTGTTGGTTCTGTGATTGTGAACAAACGTGGCTTATTCTGTTATTTACGATGTGTACTTTAGTTTGATTTATTAAGTTTGTATTAATAGATGCAGTGAGCTTTATTCATATTGCACTCAGAGAGAATTTCAAGTAGACAAATGCATGGTTAGTGTTATCATTATATAGTTCACCTGGATCTAGTGTAAGATATTATATATAGATATATATCTATTGAATAATAGAACAATTATCTGAATATCATGAGTAAATAATGTTACATAGGTTTTGTTATTAGTAAACCAATTTATTATACATCTTGGGGTATCTAGCCATACTTTGTGAGTTAAATTCTGCTGTTATTTTACCACTTCAAAACTGTACCTGAGTTCATTAAATTTTATTGTCATTTGTCGCAAATCTGACCACTTTAGATTTTAGTGTAATTTTCAATGTCAACATATAAAAGTGCTGTCAACACATCATTGAACTATTAGTACTCAATCAATAAACACATCATTGAACCATTAGTACTCAATCAATCAACACATCATTGAACCATTAGTACTCAATCAATCGATCTCATGTATCATGTGGTTATTTCCATGCATTACCTTGATAAATAGCTGTTATTGCTTCATTCTAAATGTAAATTAATAATAATCTTGTTCATTTTAAATGACTGTGAATACATGGTACACAAATGTGCAGTTGTATGCAGTGTGTGACAAATAATGAGAATGTTTGTGGTAAATAGTATTTGAAATGATTAAATATTGTTTTAGTTGAGCTTTTGTCATATTGTTTATTTAAAATGATATATATAGTAAAGAACCAAATTGAGCAAAGATTCATGTTATATACTTCTAGAAACTTAGAGCAAATGTAGGTCACAGAGTTTTGTGATATGCTGGCCACACACAAGTATCAACTTTCAAACTTTCAACGAAAGAATGACCACAGCTGTCACGTCTTTATCTTTTCCATAAAGCAACATGCATGAACAAAGCAGGGGTACGCTTAAACGGTTCAATTCTAGATCTGATAGGTTGTTTTCTTAAATTAAAAAAAAAAAACACTATATGGACGGATATAACACGACTTTAAGGATAGCTATTGCTTATGGAGATTAGTGTTATTCTACTCATATCACTAAATAATATTCACAATTTTGAACAATTCTGTCCTCAATATCCATAAAATTAACAAAAGAACTGAATAAATGATACTATTTTTCATCCACTTATTTGGGACCTGTAACTGTATTATAATTTTCACTTTAGCACAAAATCATACAAGCATACCGTTGATATCTGTTGTGGTATACATTAAATATATGTAGTACTGCTAACATACTTAATACACAGATCCTACAATAATTATTTGACTTGCTATCAATAAGAGAAAAACAATTAATTATCAGCATCGCAACGTGAAAACCAAATGTGGTGCCAAGTTTGAAAGAATAACCCTATTACACATCTCAAACCATGTCCAATCTCACATTGTCCCTCGCCGGTTCAGCAGAAAGGGGAAGACATAGCTCATCGGGTAAATCGCCCAGCAAGTCGGCAACAAACAAGGACCGGACTGTCGCACCGCTTACTAAGGAGAACATTCGCAAGAGCCAGTCAGGTGAAAGCTGTAAGTTTATTTATTGCACACACGTTGGTTACGGTGATACATGAAGTCGCTTTCTGCTCGGCCGAATGACACTCGTACCTTATGTGGTCTTCTCTGTGGCGGAGTGGTTAGAGTGTCTGACCTTTTTCTAGATCAGACTCCTAATCTGAGGGTAAGCGGTTCGATTCCCCGTGCTCCCAGCTCTGCCAATTTGGATTTCCACCTCTGTGTATAACTTACAGCGTCATCAAAGGCCGGTTGCTCTCATACCTTGTCTATGTGGTGTGGGAGGTTAAAAGTCCCTTGGGTCGGTAAAAGTGTAGGCTCGAGCTTTCTATCGACCAGCAGTGGAGTGGGGAAGACCAGTTATTTGTGACTGGGATTTCCCCTGCTTGGGACAACTAATGTACAAAAAAAAAGAAGAGACTAATAAGTGTTCACACTTCCTGTCTACCATTCGCTATATCGCTTATGACGTTACCTGTAGAAACGTAACGCTGTACATTTTCCATACATTTCTTTTTAAACGCAGAAGACGGGCGGGAAGCGCAATAGACTACATCACGGTTCCAGCGGCGCGGTGCATTGTGGGATGGGTCAGAGCAAACCCCCCCCCCCCCCCAAAAAAGCACATGGCACATGCTAATACACTGGGTGCACCTATGAAATGGCTAGTTTCAGCTCATCTTAGCTCTTGTTTGAAACATAGAATACTAACTAAAAATATATATATAATAAATTAAGATATTAATCTTTTATCCAGCATTGCATTTACATCAATATAATCAGCACATCTTATGCTATGTGCATTTAGATTTAGAAAGATCTAGACACTCAGACTGGTGTTAGAGCCACAGCCAGAATACTCAATGCATTGTCAATGGCAGTGAGTAATCTCCTTACAGTAAAAGTAAAATATTGATAAAACCACACCACCTATAGGCACAAACCGCTTGGAACACATATAGAAAACAGGTTTAACAAAAAGATTATATTAAATTGATAAGGTTAGGGTTTTGGATTTCTATTAATTTGGAATAAAACTGACGTTTTTCAATGCGCGTATAGGCAAAGTCCATGGCCATACGCCTTTGCTTTGCTCCCAAGGCCGTTTTCAGTGCATGCGCAGTCGGAACCGTGATGTAGTCAGAGAGCGTGTATATAAACAGATGAGAGGGACAACTCCCATACTAGAGCATGTAACATCTGCCGACTGTGGCGCTCCAAGTGGTGGTTGTTGAACAGCTTAAGCATATGGGCAAACCTCAAGGCATTTTCAATGGCAGTGAGCAATCTTCATCCAGAAAAAGTGAAATATCTCTAAAACTACACCACCTAGAAACAAACTGATTGGAATACACATAGAAAACATGTTTATCAACAAGATTATATTAAATTGATATGGTTAGGGTTCTGGATTTCTATTAATTTGGAATAAAACTGACGTTTTTCACTACGCGTACGGCAAGCTCAAGGCATTGTCAATGGTCGTGTGCAATCTTCCTACAGAAAAAGTGAAATATCTCTAAAACTACACCAAATAGAAACAAGCCGCTTAGTACACATATAGAAAACATGGTTACCAAAAGGATTATATTAAATCGATAAGGTTAGGCTTCTGCATTTCTATTAATTTTGAATAAAAACAAATGTTTTGCACTACACGTATGGCAAACTCAAAGCTTGTTCAACACTAACCGCCAGGAACGCCACTGTAGCCTGTGTTACCGATTTTCGCGGGAGTTGTCTCTCTCATCTGTTTATATACACGCTCTCTGATGTAGTCTATTGAGTTTAGTGTCCCGCGCGCTCGCAGGTGGCGCCGATCCGCGCCATTGACACAAAGGTTAGCGCGCGACTCCAAATACCTTGGAATAACATTAATAGACTACGTCGCCATTCCAGCCGCGCGGTGTATTGTGGGATGCGTGGAAGAAAAACAAACCCTCGCGAAGCACTTGGCTAATGCTAATACACTGGATGCAGCTATGAAATGTGCTGGTTTCAGCTCATCCCTGCTCTTCTTTGAAACATAGAATACCAACTAAAAAATATATATAATAAATTAAGATATTAATCTTTTATCCAGCATTGCATTTACATCAATATAATCAGCACATCATATACCATGTGAATTTAGATTTAGACAAATCTGGGCACTCAGACTAGTGTTAGAGCCATAGTCAGTCAGTTTTGCTTATTTTATTCATGTTTTTATTTATATCCTATGGTTAATGACATATGTAGAACTAGAAAATGAGTAGGGTTAATCAGATATTGGTTATATATTTCTCCGAAACAAGTGTCTGTTGACACATTTGGCCTTTTAATATTTAGAACAAGAATTAATAATGTTGATGTGGATAGCAGCCTTAAAGTGACTGATTGTCTTGTGTGGAATTGTATATTTCTTGCTAGTTTTGTCTATGGCTAGTTTTGTCTTAGATATATTCATCAGATCATTATATTGCATGTGTGCATACATGTTTATGCCAAATTCTTATGCATTTCTATTAATTTTGAATAAAATTGAAGTTTTCCCCTATGCGTATCGGCTAACTCAATGGCTATACACATTTGCTTTGCTGCCAATGCCCTTTTTGGCATGTACGCAGTCGGAACGGTGATCTCGTCTATCCATGTACGCGATTAATAAAATACCATGGTGGACATGTGACTCCGAATACCTTGTAATATAAAATAGCAAGAATAATACTTAATTGTTTCCTCCGCTAGTTTATATAACTATGATGCATTATACTTCATATATATCAAATCAGCTAATACAAAAGGCAAAATCAGTCACTTACAGCAGCTTAAAGACATCAGCATCTCAAGGTGGCAAGCAGAGCCTAGAAAATGACATATGGTGGGAAACACAGTAGGACTTGTATGAAAAACTATGCAATATAATTAAAGCTGCATAGTCCGATGAAGCATCAAATTTTAACAACCAAAATAAGTATCTCAATTTGATTCTATATATCTAACTTAGATACTGGTGCACTTATTAAACATTTGTCACCACATAGAAGGGAATACTGAGGCAATTTAATAGAACCTATTACTGCAAAAACCTATGGTGTCAGAGTTTTGGCAAGCTTGCCAAAACTAATTTTGCTTGTTTGCACTTCGAATATCTTAAGTTAGCTATTTAAAATAAGTTACTTCAAGTGAAAGTAGGGTAGATTATAACGATCACCCTAATATGTTTACCTCAGAAAATGACAGAAACTCAAAACCCATCGGACTATGCAACTTTAATTATACATACATATTATATATTGTAATGATTATACCATCTTATGCTATATGTTCGATTGTCGTGTCACGTGTTTCCGCGCAAAAACTTATCTTTCTAATAAAATGTTAAAGCTGCATAGTCCGATGAAGCATCAAATTTTCAAAACAAAAACACTCACCTAGATTTTATTCTACATATCTAACTTAGATATTGGTGCACTTATTAAACATTTGTTGCCACATGGAAGGGCATACAGAGTTAATTTAACTGAACCTGTTACTGCATAAGGCTTAGCTATGGAGTATGGTGTTAGAGTTTTGGCATGCTTGCCTAAATCAATTTAGGATGTTTGCACTTCAAATATCTCAAAAGCTAGCCATTTAAAATGAAAGTTACTTCAAACTAAAGTAAGGTAGGTTATAACAACCAATTAAATACATTTATCTCAGAAAAATGGCAGAAACTCAAAACCATCGGACTATGCAACTTTAAGATCGTAACCTACTTTTGGTCATACAATGTTGCCGTCTCTGCGAACAGTGTCCAAGATGAACCGAGCCCGCTCCGCCCGCTCTGACCTCAGCGATGCTGACCTTGACGGGTTGGCTGAGCGCGAGGCCGAGCTGCAACGACTCACTCGCCAGATCCGCATCATGGAGGGTGACAGGAAGGCGTACTGCCTGGAGAGCCAGGACCTCATCAAGAGGCAGAAGTAAGTGCAACTTGGCCCCTCTTGTTGTTGGCTTTACATTTTTAAATTTAAAAAAAAATGTTTGTGTGTGAATGTACATTAGTTGATTCATATTGCATAGTCTGATAAAACCATCAAATTTTCAAAAAGCAAATACAATTTAAAAGGATAGGACAATAAGGACTGCCCACTTGCCAGGGGTACTTGGTTTACTCAGTCGGTGACCTGCCCAGAACAGGCAAGTTGTCGTCATTTTTCTGATCTGTAGTAACAGATTTCAGTTTCAATTGGCTGACTACTTGGGCTTGGGCAAGTAGTTTTGCCACTTTGGCAAGTAGAAAATTCAGTCACTTGCCCAATTGGGAAAGTTAGAAAAGAGGTTACTGTCCTACCCTGCGATTATCTATTTTTGTAACCTAAATATCCAACGTAGATATATACTGATGCACTTGACTGGACGCAGTGGCCGAATCTGTAAGAGCGCTGGGTTCCCGTGTGGAAGGTCGGTAGTTTGAAATCCCGACCGAGTCAAACCAGTGACTTACAGAGTCGACCAGACTGGATGGCCAAATTAGTTGAGCGCCCGTCTCCCATTTTAGTAGATCGTGGGATACCCTGGTCAAGTCAAACCAATGACTTAAAAATTGATACTTATCGCTTCCCAGCCAAACACTCTGCATCAATAGGATAGGGCAAGGACTGGTTAGTGCAGTATCCGGATATAATGTGACTGTGTGGGATATTGGGTCATGGTGCTGGTATCCTGGTCTCCCAGTGGGGCAGCACTATAAAGTCTCCATGAGTGTACACTGTCACAAGTCAGTACCCATCCTGATATGACCGTTGCTGTTTCTAAGACATAAAACAAGAAGTTAACAACAAAACAAACGATATACTTGTTATGGATTTGTTGCTATATAGAAGGCCATACACAACTACAGAATATTGATTTAGTACATTCTGTTACTGTTAGAGCCTATGGGATAACAATTTTGACTAGCACACCAAAATTAATTTTGCTTGTCTAAAGTCCCTGTCACACATCACCGGATTGGGGGAAACGGAAAGAAACTGAACAAAGTCTGTTGATATCCGACAAAGTCTGGTTTGTGTATGTTGCATATCCGTTGATATCCGGCCTGATCCGTTAGAAGTTTTGAACATGCACAAAACTTGGAACGGATGCCGCCGGATTGACATCTACAGTTCTTGTCTGGTTTGACTGTTTCGTCCGTTGGCTATCCGTTCATGTTCGTTTCATGTCCGTTCTTAGACCCGATATCGCAACACTTTGACACATTTTAATACATTTTGATACTCATCATGCCCGAACGCCACCGGACTAGACAATTCTGTCCGTTGCTCAATCCGGCATAGTGTGACAGGCACTTAAACGTCAAATAAAATATCTTCGAAGTTGGTCATTTTAAATCAATGTTAATTCAAAACAGTAAAGCGCACGCATTAGACGACAGTAGACTAAGTTGATTCCTCCCCGCCCACACACACACTCACTTTGAAATTGCATTACCTGCCAGGAATGAGATCGAGACGTTGGAGCGAGAGAGACAGCATTGGCTGCAAGATCTGCGGGTCATAGAAAGTCGCAGCAACCAGGTGATGGACGAGAAGAACGTGGAAGGACTCGAGAACCTCGGCACGGAAAAGAGTGAGTTTCACAGCTGTTTGCAAATTTCAGATAAACAGTAAAGTAGCAAATATAGAGCAGCAATAGAAGACTTGGGATGGGGGGGGGGGGGCACTGTTGTACATACTTGTTTTAGGGGGAGTGGGATGTAGCTCAGGTGATAAGAGTGTCCACCTGTGAAGGTGTCGGTCATCCCATCGATCCTTCTCAGTGGACCCATTTGAAGTTTGGGTTATTTTACGTTCCAACCAGTGGTCCACAACTGGTTCATCAAAGGCTGTGCTATGTGCTGTTCTATCTGTGGGAAAGTGCATATAAAATACTGCTTATCGGAAAGAGTCGCCTATGTGGCACCAGTGGGTTTCCTCCAAAGAAATATGTGAGTATGATCATATGTTGGATGTCCAATAGCCGATGATGCGAAAAATCAATGTGCTCTAGAGGCGTAGTTAAATAAAACAAGCTTTACTTTTGGTTGCATAGTTGATCAATTATTAATCATAAATCAGTACAGTAGATGACCTAGGATATAATGAGTGAAACCTTCCGATTAATTATACTTGTTTAATGCTTATGCATCACATAAACACACACACAAGCTTAAAAGCCGTGCTCCACACAGATTATAATGAAAAAGAACAGAATATATATATACTTTTTCTTCTATTTTAATTTTGTTTGTTTGTTTGTTTTACTCGCCCGCGCAGAGACGACTGAGCAGCAGATCAGCGAGGAACGCGCCCAGCAGGAGGAGCTGAGCGCGCAGGTGCGGGAGTGGGAGAAGAAGATGCGTGACCAGCACAAGAACATGGGCGGCGTGCACATGAGTCGGGGTCACGTGATCAGGACGCGCAAGAGCGTCAACAAGCTGGAGAACCAGCTCTCACAGGTATATATATATATATACAGTAAAACCTCTCTAACCGACCACTTTCACGGATCGACCATTGCCCTATATCTATCTGTTTATTTCGGCAAAAAAATGATCACCCATACAATACCATTGTAACGGTAAAAAAAACCTCCCTAGACCGACCACCTCCCTAAATGGACCATTTAAAGTCGGTCTCATGGTCGGTCGATTTAGAGAGGTTTTACTGTATATGAAGAGTTCAGGCACGAAACCCTGTAAACGCCAATCCAAAAATGTAGGTAAACACAGGAATCAATCGTTCAATTTGTTGTTGTTGTTACATTCCTATTTTTTTGTTCATTGTTCCATAATCATTGCATCACAAGCATCGCGTGTGGAAGGTCGGTTCTCGGTCGAGTCAAACCAATGACTTTAAAATTGATACTTGTCGCTTCCTAGCCTGGCGCTCGGCATTAATAGGAAAGGGCATGGACTGGTTAACTCAGTGTCAGGATAATGTGACTGAGTTTGATATCGGGTAAAACTCCAACAACCAAACAATCTTAACCAGAGCCCAAACCATAAACTGCAAACCCTGCAGTTACAGGTTCGATTAAATTGCCTCTGTATTCCCTTCAATGTGGTGACAAGTGTTTAACAAGGGCACAAGTATAGAACTAAGTTAGACATGTATAATCAAATGTATAACCTTCATGGTCACCTCACCAGGCAAACCACAAGTTCTGCCATGCACTCGACATGAACAAGGTGCTTCGCGAAGAGATTGACAGTCTGCGCGTGGAGCGAAAGCGCTTTGATGCGCTCTACAAGAAACTCGAGAAGGAGCAACAGCAGCTGAAGATGGAGATTGGGGAAGTGATTGACCAATCAACACAGGCCTATGATTCCCGGTAAGAATTGACGCAATCAACTCAAGCCTATGACTTTCAGTAGAATACGAGTACCTACAGTAAACCCTCTCTAAATCGACCGATCATTGGACCGACTTTAAATGGTCCATTTAGGGAGATGGTCGGTTTAGGGTTTTATTTTGATCGTTCCAATGGTATTGTATGGGCGATCGTTTGGGACCCAAATAAAAAGATCGATATAGGGGAGTGGTCGATCTGTGGAGGTTGTCGGTTAGAGAGGTTTTTCTGTATTTAGAGTTCCGCTGATTCCTCAGTATGCGGGGTCACAGCTACAGCTCACACACCCATTCCCAAAACCCCTGTCCTTGACTTCTGGGATGTTTGTAACCTTACGATGGTTACCAGCTGCAGAACTGCAGCATCATCCCAGACAGCACACAGCCGTTGGCCCGACGTCGGCTATTGGTCGGTCCGTCGGCACCGACTTTCCACCCTCGGGCCACCGTCGGCCCGACGGTGGTGTTCCGACGTTGGGAATCAATCCCTTTCCACTTTTGAGCCACCGTTGGGCCGCCGGCGGTGTTCCGACGTTGGGAATCAATCCCTTTCCACTTTTGATTCACCGTCGGGCCATCGTCGGCCCGACGGCGGTGTTCCGACGTTAGGGTTAAACTTTTGAGCCGTCGGGCCACCGTCGGGCCACCGTCGGCCCGACGGTGGTGGGCCGCCGCAAGTTTGCATTCATTTGGTATACCGTCGGGCCATCGTCGGCCCGACGGTGGTGTCCCGACCTTAGGTTTCAATCCTTTTCCACTTGTGAGCCACCGTCGGGCCACCGTCGGCCCGACGGTGGTGTTCCGACGTTAGGGTTCAATCCCTTTCCACTTTTGATTCACCGTCGGGCCATCGTCGGCCCGACGGTGGTGGGGCCGCCGCAGGTTTGCATTCATTTTCCACACTTGGTATACCGTCGGGCCATCGTCGGCCCGACGGTGGTGGGCCGCGCCTGCGCAGTTCTTTAAATTTGGATTTCGGCTCGAGTCGCCAGCGGAACACGTGCGATTGTTGATCAGTGTTCTTTTTCTACCAATAACTCCAGAATTACCCGGAATTTTAAGGAATTATTTAACAGGTTTGTTTATTAATATGTTTAGATTATTTTGTAAAAGTTTTGTAATTTATTACGAAGTATTAGTGGAATTATTCGTGTTAATACGATTTGAATCATCCGATGCGGTTTGTTTACTTCGAATCCCCACCTGACTCGAGTCGCCGGCTCGAGTCGCCAGCACAACACGTGCGATCGTTGGACAGCGTTCTATTTGAACAAATAACGCCAGAAATCGGAGGAATTTAAAGGAATTATTTAACAGGTTTGTTTATTAATATGTCTAGATTATTTTGTAAAAGTTTTGTAATTTATTACGAAGTATTAGTGGAATTATTCGTGTTAATACGCTTTGAATCATCCGATGCGGTTTGTTTACTTCGAATCCCCACCTGACTCGAGTCGCCGGCTCGAGTCGCCAGCACAACACGTGCGATCGTTGGACAGCGTTCTATTTGAACAAATAACGCCAGAAATCGGAGGAATTTAAAGGAATTATTTAACAGGTTTGTTTATTAATATGCTTAGATTATTTTGTAAAAGTTTTGTAATTTATTACGACGTATTAATGGAATTATTCGTGTTAATACGATTTGAATTACCATGTATGATGTACGGAAGGTTGACCAAGAACCGCCATCTTGTTTTTTTTCGAGATTCGAAGACACTGTCACTATAGTGTCAATACGTACAGACTATATTAAATTTATACGGTTAGGGTTCTCGATTTCTATTAATTTTGAATAAAACTAATATTTTTGCACCTGTACGTATTGACACTAGAGTGACAGTGCCTTCTCGGGTCGACGGCGGCAGCGTTTGGTGCCGTCGGGCCCGACGGGGCGCCAAACGCCGTCGGGACGACGGTGGATGGTTGGACAAAACAACGTCGGCCCGACGGCGTTTGGCGCCGTCGCCCCGACGGCGTCAGGGTGACCGCGGCTGCCGCCGTCGTGCCGACAGCGGCACCCGCCGTCGCCCTGACGGCGGCACCCGCCGTCGCCCCGACGGCGTCGGGGTGACGGCGGCCGCCGCCGTCGGGCCGACGGCGGCCCCCGCCGTCGCCCCGACGGCGGGAGGTTGGACAAAACAACGTCGGCCCGACGGCGTTTTCCACCGTCGGGCCGCCGTCGGGCCGCCGTCGGGCCGCCGTCGGGCCGCCGTCGGGCCGACGACTGTGTGCTATCTGGGATAGAGAGGCACTGATAAATCGCCCCAATCTTTGGTTGAAGATTAATCTTCTGGTGGGACGGTTGTGGAAGGTGGGGGATGTCTTTACAACAATTAAAGGACGAGTCGTTGGGGCGGCCCCGAATCACTCCGGTCCGGCGGTAGCACAGCACTTGTATCCAGCAGACAGCAGCAAGGGTTTCAGAGGAAGGGATGGGTAAAGATGGGTCCAGCGGTTCCAGCAACAAGAACAAAGCAAGAGAAACGTAAAGGTAAAGGGCCCCACCCAAGCACATCACTCCCTTGATATGGGGGAGAAGTAAGCCTGGGAGAGAAAAAAAGGGTAGAGTATAGGAAAGAAAAATGAGGAGAGTTGAGTCAAAGGACCATGTCTATTTGCTCTATGGTGACCAGCGGGCGAGCCAAAGACATGGACAGAGTAAGAGTAGAAAGTGAAATGGTGGGAGGCTCCCCCTCCTGGAACTCTTTTCAGACAATATCAAGGAGGAGCATGGCCAGCGGAGAGGAGATAGAGAGAGGTCTGGACGAAGTGCGGCCGGGATAGCAAGTGCACCCCTGTCCTTCGCTATAAACACTATACTTTAAACTTACTTTGCACCTATATAACTACATGCCTCCTGATGACCAGACTTGGTAGGCTTCTTGCCATGCCATGTTTTGAATGTAGATCGCAGCAAAATTAAACAAGGAAATAAGGGAAAATGAGATTGAGAAAGAGGGTGAAGGGGAGGAGCGGATTGGGAAAGGCTGGGAAGGGAGAGGAAAGGACGAGAGGGAAATTGAGGGGGAGGAAGGGGAGAGGCGGGAGAGGGAGATTAAGGATATAGGATAGGGCAAGGACTGGTTGGCTCAGTGTCAGGATAATGTGTTTGAGTGGAATATCAGGTCATGGTGCTGGTGGCCTGGTCTCCCAGTGGGACAGCACTATAAAAAAAAGTTGCCATGAGTGTGCACTGTCTCAAGTTGGTACCCGTCCTGATATGACCTTAGATGTTGCTAGGACATAAAACAACAAGCAAACCTCAGCACAAAAAGTAAACATCGGCTATTGGGTGTCCGGCCCGAAGGGGAAATAAGAGTATGCGAGAGGAAAGGAGAGGAAGGGAGAGTGAGGGAAGGGGGAGACAATATGGAGCCACGCTAGTCTAGCACTAGCAGAGTGCTCATCAGTAGACGCTAACATAACAATGCATGCAAACTCACTGCCACGACAGTGACGAGGCGCAGGCGAAGATGATCCTGCTGAAGGAGAAGGCGGACAAGGACCTGCAGCAGCACAACGCCGAGATGAAGGAGCTGGTGCGCATCATCGACCATGACCGGAAGCTGCGCGAGTTCATGAACATGAAGAGCAAGGAGCGCCATGAGGACCCGCAGCTGGTCGCCTGGCGCCAGAAGAAAGGTGAGGTTCAGCAAACCGCACAAAAACCGCAACATGTGTTGATTTGTAGATCTTTAAAATTGATTAGTTTTGTGTAAAGGATATCTTTTTTAATAGCTAAGAAATGTGAATATATATTTGAATAATTAAACAAATGTAAAAAAAAAAGGATATTTATTTTTGTATGCACATTTCTTTTTATATAATTAAACAAATTTAATATTTTTAGATAATTGAATTTATTTTTTATTTTTTAAAGTAATTAAAACAATGTAATCATATCTGTTAATATTTACAAATATCGAAATCTTATAATTATTAAAATAACTACATCGGGGTTTCCACAAGATTAATGATATTTTGTATTCATTAAAATAAAGCCTTTATTATTTCCTGAACCTATCTTGCTTACAATATCGTGGGGGAGATAGTTGGTATGATTACAACAATGTTATGACATTCGGAATTGATTAAATTAAATTCATGTTTTTTCTGAGATATGTCTTCAACAATAATTAATAACATGTTAAATCAGTAAACAACAATCTTTTGTCAGTGCCTCGAGACTAGCGTTTCGGTCATGCAACATTCCATTGTTTACATAATTTATTTTGCTGTTAGATTTGCATATTTTAAAAGACCACTGACTCCATTGAATTATTGTATACACTGAATCATGTAACCAAGGTGATCTAGACCTTATTAACGTAATTAAATCAAGGAATCTGACATTTAAATGATACCTGCTATTCTTTCTCCCTTACCATGTCGGACATTTGTAATTGAAAAATAATCATACAATAATTACTTTATTTTTAAAATTCAAGCTGAGGTAATGTGTACTTAGAAAAGAAAATTACTAGAATTTCATTTAATCATTATTCGGACCATCCTGTGTCCTTTTTTCATGTTTCATGAATACTTTAGAAACTTTACCAATTTCCAGCGTTCTTGTTGAAATCTTCGTTGCACAACTTCTCAGTTAAAGACAAAAGAAAACAGACTAAGATATATCCCTGTCTATGTTTGGTGTATAACTTGCTTCAACCTCTCCTTGATAAATCTCCTCAATGTTTTTAATTTCCCCTCTTCTTTTAGATAATATATATATATATTTCTTTGATATAATCCAACTCTAATTGAACTGTGTTTCTTCTCTTTGCTACAAGATACTGCGCTTCTGGGTATAATAATAATAATAATAATAATCCTACCGATCGAACTCTCACCAGTTTAACATTATTCTCTTTAAACCAGTATCTTCGATCTTCGCCATCTTAATAGTTTCATATTCTTATCATATATCCTGTTTAGGTCTGAAATATTTATATCTTCTATTATAGAAAATAAATATATATAGAAAATCTTTTAAAATATTGCATCCTGTTTGAATGCTGAATGCTGCATTCTTACCCCCACCCCCCGTCCCCCACCTAGGATTGACTGAATTCCTTAACATTGAATTACAAACTATATTCAATGCATTTCCAAGATTGATAATCAAATGTGTTTGAATTATCAAAGAACGTTGGGCCGTGACTAAGAGTGAGTTGGTGGTATTGTGAAGCACAGTTGGTAATTTGGTTTTACAATCATTAACAATCGTCCGCAAAGTATCCCACCAAAGACGGATAATCTTGAGCCACACATTGTTTTATTATGCAACATAATGGAGACAGACGCCAGCATTGCTTAATCGGTGTCAGGAAGATATTGTAAAGAAGACAGTGTTATTAAGACATTCTAAAGAAGACAAATCTTTAATCTGATGATCATTCCTCATTTTCAGTAAGTGGAATATTCATTCAATATACTTGAATCTTCAACAACAAATATTAAAGGTGTCACAATAAACATATTTTATACAATACTTCATTGGTGATATGACTCGCATTGTCAAACGGGTATTCCCAGTTCCGCTTGGTCCTCAGAAAGGATTGACCCTGTGACCCAGCATACCAGGTCACAGCTTCAGCTTACGATATAGCGAATCGTAGACAGGAAGTGTGAACACTTATTTGTCTCTTTTTTTTGGGGGGGGGGGTAGATTAGTTGTCCCAAGCAGGGGAAATCCCAGTCACAGACGACTGGTCTTCCCCACTCCACTGCTGGTCGATAGAAAGCCCGAGCCTACACTTTTACCGACCCAAGGGATTTTTAACCTCCCACACCACATAGACATGGTATGAGAGCAACCGGCCTTTGATGACGCTGTAAGTTATACACAGCGGTGGAAATCCAAATTGGCAGAGCTGGGGGCATGGGGAATCGAACCTCCAACCCTCAGATTAGGAGTCTGACCTAGAAAAAAGTCAGACACTCTAACCACTCCGCCACAGGGAACGCCACTTACAAGAGGAATGTTAGGGGGAGGCAGTGAATACACATACACAGAATGGTATTTCATCTTATGTCAAATATTTCCTTGGAGAATTTCACTGCAATCTAGATTAGAAACAAATGTATGGCAAGATTACTCTCAAGTTTGGTTCTCAGGAAGTATGTGATTATAGACAGCACACTTTTGACACTTAAAGTCGCCAGTTATACCTCACCCAGATACAAACGAATCCAGCATCAAAAGCTCTCCAAACATACCTTTGCTTAGTTTGTTCAGTTCATGCCACTGAACATGTGGGAGGAGAGTTGAGGTATGTGATGTATGAATGACATCATAGGTGGGATTCCCTCATCACATGACCTAGAGGGGTTTCTCATACACAGGGGAAGCCATGGCAACCACCAAGATGGCAGCCACAGAAAGCTCTCAATTCAACTTTTAAAGTCTATTAATCTACATGATTTAATCAATTATTCACACAAAAAGTAGCTGGTTATGATAAATAAACATTTGAACTTTATATTTATCATTTTAGATTGCAAATTCTAATATTCTTTTCTCTATATGGTTGTCTAAAAGTGTCAGTGCTGCTGGACTAAATAAAACACAACAGAAGCAACCAAAGTCAGCACTCTCCCCCCACATATGTAGTTGCGTAAACTGAAAACTGGCAAACCTATGCTTGGAGAGCATTTGTCAGAGTACGGGTAGTGTCTTAGCGACCTATATCTGGTCCCTTTAAGGGCTACAGTGAATAATACGGCTGGGAGTGACACCAACCCCAAGTTCTGGGGCCGTATGCACCAATCGGTGTTAGGGCCGTAACCGCGGTTTGGCTAGCTCCACAAGGCTAACTGTGGAAAATCCGTATGCATCAATCGGTGCCAGCGCTAACCGCCAACCATAGCCTAGGCTAAGCTAAACCACTTTCAGAGGAGGGGTAACTGCAAGCCGTGCCGGTTAGTGTGGCGGCCGCCGATATACTAGAGCCAAATCTATTCAATGCGATCATATTTAACAGATTTACATACGCAATAAGTGAAATTTAATCAAATTAACCCTAAAATCAAACCGTTATTAATGCTCCCGCTGCATTGGCGGCGTTATTCATATTGTCGAATCGACGAATGTAAAGTAAACAAATCGCCGCCGCCGCTTATCAACAAAACACACATCGGCGGCAATATATTAGGCCCAAATCTATTCAATGCTGTCATATTTAACAGAATTACATACGCCATAAGTGAAATTTTATCAAAGTGAATTTGTATTTAAAAAAAAAAAAAAAAGAGAAAAAAAGAAAATCGTCTACTGTGCACCTTTACTAACCACACCGCAAATATTCAAAAGTGAAATAGTCTAGCTAGAAAATAGACCCAAAATGCCCAAGCAATCTGTCTCCATTATACTTTTATAGGTGATATAGTGCAACATTTGGTACGTGTACGGTTTCAAGATGTTTAAAGAAATAGTAGCTAAATTGTTGTTGCATCTTACAACCTGTGAGGAAACCGCATGCATGTTCTGTTAGCTCATCAGAACTGAGCTCACATTGATAACAATAACAAAGCCATTTAGCATTTGGAGCTATATATATATATATATACATATAATATATGTATATACATGTACATGCCTAGGATATATACATATATGTTGTATATGTATATATAATATATAATATATATATGAGCCTGTCTCAAAAGGTGATAAGTAATATGGTACAAAACTTTGTCCATTGTAATGATCAACATACTATCTACTTATGCATTTGCTTAGGATAAACTGAATTATGGTGTTGCTGAATACTAGAACATAATTTTAAGCATCACAAAATCCCTTCGCTATCCACAACACTGTGGTCTTCAGGGATTTGAATTTCACAAGATAATTAATAATGAATCCAGATCACGAAAGAAGCGCCAACAATTAGGTATATTACTCACTGCTTTAATTATCACCCATGAAAAGATTCCTCCGTTAATATTTGTTACGGCAAAATCAGAAATGAAATTAATGTCAAAGAGTGATGTGCTAAAAATAAATAAAACAATAAATGGGTTAAAATCTCAGATAAAGAAATGCAAAACATATAACAGGTGCTAGCTAGGTAGACTTTTCAGCCAATGCCTTGTATGGACTTTTTCAATCTCTAAATTACCATAATTAGAAGAAAAAAACTAGCTAAGTAGACTCACCTTATGTTTTGTAGGCCCTATGGTTTTAACAAAATCTCTAAATCAGCATAATTAAAAAAGGAAAACTAGCTAAGTAGGCTCACCTTATGTCTTGTAGGCCCTATGGTTTTTTTTCAATCTCTAAATCAGCCTAATTAAAAGAAGAAAACTAGCTAAGTAGACTCACCTTATGTCTTGTAGGCCCTGTTTTTTTTTCCAATCTCTAAATCAGCATAAATAAAAGAAGAAAACTAGCTACGTAGACTGTTTAGCCTATGTCTTGTATGGACTTTTTCAATATCTAAATCAGCATAAATAGAAGAAGAGAAAAAGGTGTTTTTCAGTGACCTCTATTGGCTTTGACCCTCTATGTTCAACCAGTCATTCTTGCATGTATGTGTCTACTTCTATGCATGGCATTCAACATCTTCTGAGGAGGAGATTTAATTTTGACAATTGTAAATTTTCTTTTGATTACTCCTTTTGCGTGATACCACCCACTTTTGAATTACACCCGCTCGGTTTTTATAATGTTGTCAACTTTGACCTTATCAATTGATGCCAGTTTTCCAGTTGCAAATTAAGTTATTGATTTAAACCCACTAATTATTATATGGTTGGTTAATCCTAAAAAAAAAAACACTTGATTATTCAATCCCCCCTCTCCCCTGAACCCAACTTATTTTATTGGATAATCCTAGTTTTGTAGGGTTAATTGGTCCGAAAATATGTTTAAAATATCCCTCTAACGGTAACTTAATTATTGGTTAATCTTGAGAAAAGCCTTTCATAGAATATTACTTACCACCATTTTGTTATAAGCTCATGACAGCTATTCTGACACATTTCTGTTAACCCTCTAGTTATCGATTAGTGGAGCCCAGTGGAAACCTGTCTCCAGAAATATTTTGTCCAAATTTGGTATTTAACAATAGGAAGAAAGGGGTGGAGTAAAGGTCAACATTGGTGGCTTAGTGGTTTTGATGCTTGCCCTGAATTCTAGGTTGGGCAATAATTCTATTTTCAGAAAATAAATTTGTTTTACAATAATTCTTTTTTTAAAGCAAATACTATTTTGTTTGAATTGTATATTTTACACCTTTCAATTCACATCGCTTGCAAAGATATTCTGTATAAAGAGAAAATAGGCAAATTCCTTTTCTTTGTAAAGAAAAAAGAGACAAGAAGAAAACGACAACCAAAAAACCTACCAAACTAAATGCCTTTTGTGATCTGAAGTAATTAATATATTTCCATTAAAAAAGGAAAATATATCCATTTTAAAAATGCTTGCGGTGTCAACCCATTTATTAAAAAGAAAATATTATCTCCTATTTATAATATAAGACAGGATTTCCTTCACCTTCCACACTAGAAAACATCTAAATGGAGTTAGTTGCTTCCTTTGTTTGTTTTTTATTTAAGCAAAATAAAATAGAATATAATTTAAAGGAGGAAAAATGATTAATTTGTATTTAACTTCTGTTCAATAGAGGCTCTTGAAACTGAAAGGAAGAAAGCCAGCCAGGTGGACTCTGTCGAGTCATATGAGGCTGCCTTTGAGCGGATCAAGGAGATTACTCAAGAGGAGGAGATCGAGATGCTAGTCAACCGCTTCATCGAAGTGGAAGACAGAAACTTCGCTCTCTTCAACTTTGTCAATGAGCAAAACAACCAGATAGAAATGTTACAGGAACAGATCATAGAGGTAAGAGCTAGACTTCGCTCGAATAATATTTGTATAACTAGTTACACAATAGTTTTGTTGTTGGCTACATTAGTTGATTAAGCGAGGGAAATTTCAACCACAAACAATTTGTCTTTCTCATTCCACTGCTCCTTGCCCTATCCTAGTAATGCCGAATGCCAGGCTAAGTAGTGACATGTACCAATTTCTTAAATCATTGGTATGACTCTGCCAGGGTTCGAACTCCACCACAAAATGGGAAGCGGGTGCTCAACTCATTCAGCCATCTTGTTTGTTAAATGCTTAATAAGTACACCACAATCTAAGTTGGATATGCAGAATCTAGTTAGGTGTTTTTTTTTTGTGTTTTTTTTTTCTTGAAGATTAATACTGCCTATCATGGATAAGTCTGAATAGATTTGTTTTCACCATTAGACAGTTTGTTGATAGAAAGCCCGAGCCTACACTTTTACCGACCCAAGGGATTTTTAACCTCCCACACCACATAGACATGGTATGAAAGCAACTGGCCTTTGATGACGCTGTAACTTTTGGGTTTAGAAAATGTTATGCTTCCATCGTACTATGCAGCTTTAACCACCACTGGCATCACACTCATTCCTTAAAGGGGCAGTAACTAGTCCCATATGACTTTACGTGTTCACACATATCATGATCGAATACAACAATTCATGGTATATGTCTTGGGGGAGAAAAAACTAACTATTCTCTGGGATTTAATTAGATCCCAACCAATACTTGAGGGAGACTGTGGTTACGCAGTTGCTAATTAGGTCATTCATCAAAACTGCTTAATTTTATTCCCCTCCTTCTCCTTTTAGCTCGACCAGACGGGATGGCCAAATGAGTTGAGCATTTGTCTCCCTTCTTGGTCGATTCAAACCAATGACTTAAAAATGTATACTTGTCGCTTCCTAGCCAAGCGCTCAGCATTATTAGGATAGTGCAAAGACTGGTTGGCTCAGTGTCAGGATAATGTGACTGAGTGGGATATCAAGTCATGGTGCTGGAAGCCTGTTCTCCCAGTGGGGCAGCACTATGAAAGTCACCATGAGTGTGCACTGTCACAAGTCTGTAGGTACCTGTCCTGATATGACCTTAAATGTTGCAAGGTCGTAAAACTCCAAGAACCAACCAACAATTTTTCCCTTCTCCTCCTCTCACAGAAAAAGGAGGAGATAGACAAGTTCAAGGCACAGGGTGTAGAGCTGGAAGACCAACGACAGTCGATTCTCAAGGGTCTTGAGGAGAAACAGACAGACGCGTCGAAAATGGCGGATGACTTCAAAGAAAAGTACAGAGGCGTTATGAAGATAACTGATCAGCTGCGTGCAGGTAAGCGAGGCCTGCTGGTGAAGCGTAACAAGTGCAGGTCTAGATCTGTGGGCAACGTCATTGTGAAATGTGCCATATCAGTGCGCTTCTACACCACACAGCTTTTTTGTCACTTACATGATTTTGGTCATAATATGACCTTGGAGGTTGCTAAGATGCAAAACCCCAACAAAGTGACACATGCATGACCCTTTCTATAAGGCCGGACTCACTCAGAATATATAATGATATATATAACATAATATATAATATCTATATATAATAACATATATAATACCATATATATAATATATTAGTAATATAGTATATAAATTCTATGTATATTATAATTATGTATATAATATATAACATAATATAGAACATAGTATATTATAAATATATAATTTAATATATCATATAATATATAATGTATTCAGGTAAGCGGGGCCTCCTGCTGAAGTGTAACTAGTGCAGGGCTAGATCGGTGGGCAGCGTCATTGCGAAATGTCCCATTACCAGTGCGCTTCTACGCCACAAAGGCAATCTTTGTTGCTTACAGGATTCAGGTCATGATATGACTTGGATGTTGCTAAGAAGCAGAGCCCCAACAAAGTAATACATGCAGGACACACACACTTGATCCTTCCGAAAAGGGCGGACTTATATAAAGATATATCATCATAATATATATCTATTTTACCTCGGTAAACAGCCTCAGGCTAGCCTCAGGCTAGGGAGAGGTAAGCACGTCCGGTACCAGCAATTAGCATAAACAACTCACGACTGGATAACGTGTCGTTGGGTTGCTCCGGCAAAATTAGTCTACATACAAGCAAATACGCAGTAAGTATAATAAAAACTGTGGTTAGCTTAATTATGATGCATTAGAGCATCAATATGGAAAGTTAGACTTTCGTTGGTCCAATTTGGACGAGTTATTTGGTTATAAACAACCAAGGATAGAACACTCAAGGGGGTTTCTCGAAGGAACCAAACCGGTCATTAGCGGTTATGTCAACACCCGGGTCACCGTGTGACTATGGGTAGAGATGTGGGTTTCGCCCTATCTCATGTGGAAATTCTCTCGTACTCTAATAGAGAGTAATGTTGGAGATGCTCCTGGGTTTCTTTTATAGACTCCCCTAGACAAAACTTTTTCAGGCGTTTCTCCGAGTTTCGTAGCATTTTCTCCAACTTGTTGACGTAGTAGTCACAGGTGGGAGAAGTGTGCGGAACAGAGGGATGGGCGGGCCGATACACTGGTCCCGACCCCGCGTAAGGTTTGGGCTTGACCCACAACCCACGCACAAATTTAGCTTATTACGCCTGTGTTATAACGGTATAAACACGTTCTTTAACACCAATAGATGTCCAAATGAGTTTGAAACAACCATATTGTGACATATATATATACCGGGACTGACCAAAAATGTTTGTTTCAGTTCCCGATGGCCACGAAGCGGAGTAAGCGCGGTGCAGCAGCAGCCGAGGGGCGTGTTCCGAGTGGAGTGGACGAGGAGTACGACTCTTCACCCGTGTTGTCGGCAGGGCCGTCGACACAGCCCCGGGCGCATATCCTCTCCGACCCGGACGAGGACGCAGTGCCTGATGTGCCTGCGCCTCCAGATTGGGAGGCTCGCTTTGCAAGATTGGAAAGCCACATCTTGACTGCCAAATCGCCTGTGTCTCGGAAGCGGCGTAGGCCGAGTGTCCAAGAGGATTCATTTGAGGATTTCTTGGACACAGACTCGGCGGTGGAGCTTAAGGCTCCTCCTCCTCCTTCTCCTAAACGGAGAAAGAAGAAGAAACAGGTGATTTCTTCGGGTGATGAATTCACCAAGGAGCGGGCAGAGTCTGGTTTGCGCAAAAAGCGGAAGACTAAGTCCAAAAAGAAGAAGAGGAAAAGGAAATATTCTTCTTCTGAGTCGTCCACTGAGTCTACTTCTACGGAATCAGACTCAGACACCGTATATGAAGGGGTCTATGCGGACATTGGCACTAAAGTGGCTAAGAAGGTGGAGAAGCCAAAGGCTAAGCGGGTTAAAACCACTACGCTTATGCGCGAGACCGTGAATGGTCATTTTCGCACGTTCAAACCGGCGGAGGTTATCTCCAAGTTAGGAGATGAGTTAACAGGCATAAAGGGTGTTCCCAACTCCATCATTAAAGAAATGGATCGGGATGTCAATATGACGGATGACCGTAAGAAGTTTGAGGATGTGTTGCACACAGTGCATAAGGCAGTGTTGGCTACCCTAACAGCTATTGTTCCTGTGGCTAATAGGATGCAGAGTGAAAATAAGTTCTCGTCTTTGGCTAAGACAATGGACAAAGGCATTGCAGTACTAGCGGCGGCAGGTAATTACCTGTCGTTTCGAAGATATGAAAATGTCTTCAAGTCAGTTTGCACAGATGCTGGCAAAGAAGTGGCTCGCTCTAAGAAGGTTACCGATAATGAGGGGAAGGAGTTTACGCTCTATCTTGCTCCAGAGCCGATTAAAGGGAAACCTTTAGATAATACCAAGATGTTTGGCGGTCAACTACAATACCTCTATAAAGAGGTAGAGACTGCAGCCAAGAGTGGCAAAAACATGGATGGCAAGAAGAAACAGGAAGTTCCTCGTTTCAAAAAGTCACGAGGGGATTTTCGTCCACGACGGTTCACCAGAGGAACCAGACCGAGTTCAAACTTTGGTCAAGGGTTTCGGGGCCGGGGCACTCGCCCAGGCTGGACCGACAACACCGCACGGCCAATAGGTCGAGGGTTCAATTCGTCGAGACCTTTCCCCAGGGGCGGGTCCAAGTAGAGGTCCAAACACAAACTTTACAAGTCCCTGCAGCCTCTAAAAACACACAAACTGTAAGCAACTTTGTGGCTGGTAATATTAGGAATCATATTTCTGAGTGGCACAAAATTACTAGTGACCAAGAAATTATAGAAATAGTTAGGGGTGTTCAAATTCCCTTTACACAAATTCCTGTACAAAGTATAATACCTTTTCCATATAACATTCAACCAGTTGAACGAGACGCACTAACTAAACAGGTACATAAATTCTTTGAGAAAGGAATTATACAAAAAGTGACACACTGTTCAGGACAGTTTATTTCAAACATTTTCTCGAGACCGAAGCCTAATGGTGATGTTCGAATGATCCTGGATTTAACAATCCTTAATAAAAGGGTGGAATATCGACATTTTAAAATGTTCTCTCTAGATACGGCACGAGATCTGATTACACCAGATGCGTGGATGGCTAGTGTTGATTTACAGGATGCATATTATACGCTTCCCATAATGGAACAATACCGAAAATTTCTTCGATTTATTTGGGATAACCAACTCTATGAGTTTACCTGCATGCCGAATGGCTTAGCTTGTGCGCCACGTTTATTTACTAAATTGCTTAAACCTGTTTTCTCGGTAATGGCGAGGAAAGGTCACATAATGTTTCCATACATAGATGATTCTTTTATTATAGCTTCAACACAAATTGGTTGTGTGAATGCAGTTTTGGATTTATGTGCATTACTCACTAAATTGGGATTTTATGTACATCAACAAAAGTCAGTGTTTAAACCAACAAAACAACTCAAATGTTTAGGGTTTATTCTGGATACACAGTCCCTTACAGTGTCGATAACAGAACAAAAACTAATTAAGTTTATGACTACAGCGACTCAGCTTATTAAGTTATCAAAGCCAAAAATTAGACAGGTTGCTGTTCTTATTGGCATAATGACCTCATATGCACCTGCTGTGTTATATGGGAAGGCCCATATTAAGTCGCTAGAAATAGATAAAAATTTAGCGTTAACACGAACTAAAGGCAATTTTGAGCGAAAAATGTTTATTTCGCAAGAAGGGTTACAGGATATTGGATGGTGGATGCAACATATAGCAAGTTCACCAAATCCAATCCGCATGGCGGAACCTAATACAGTAATTACTACTGATGCTTCGTTAGAAGGTTGGGGAGCTCATCGAGATGGGGTCACAACAGGAGGTAGATGGCTTGATGATGAAAAATCAGACTATATTAATGCACTAGAATTGCGTGCTATTTATCTGGGCTTACGTAGTTTAGTAAAGATAAATAAATCACAGGTTAGAATACTAACTGATAATACTACTGCCATGGCATATATTCGTAACATGGGTGGAACCAAATCAAAGTCTTGCAATCAGTTATCTAAACTGATTTGGAACTGGGCACAGGCTCAACAAGTCTGGCTGACTGTAGCGCATATTCCAGGGTCACAAAATACACTTGCAGATTATAAAAGTAGAAATTTCCATGACCATTTAGAGTGGTCTCTCTCTACACATTTGTTTAACTTCGTTTGTGAAAAATGGGGTACACCTGAAGTTGACTTATTTGCATCACGAAATAATAACAAGTTACCCTGTTATGTTTCTTGGCATCCTGAACCGGATGCTTGGAAAGTAGATGCGTTTGCTATTACTTGGGAAAATAATTATTTTTATATTTTCCCGCCATTTAGCATTATCAGCCGAGTAGTGAGAAAAATCGGCTTGGAAGGGACACATGCGATACTGGTGGTGCCCGATTGGGACACGCAACCTTGGCTGCCAGCAGTTTCACAACTGGCAAAAGATCGTATACGATTCCCAAGAAAACTCGGGAATCTGACGCACCACGGACCGCTAGTGGTTCACGGCGACGTGTCAACGACGCCCCTATTGGCATTCCTTTTCTAAGGAAGCAGCTACAGCAATTTGGATTGGACAGAATTACTGAGGATAGGATAGTATCGGATGCCTGGAGGCCAGGAACTGTCAAAATGTATACAACCTATTTAAAGAAATGGGGTGTACATTGTTTGTTAATGAAAGTTAAACCAACAAATCCAAAGATTTCACAAGTAGCTCGGTTTCTTCGTTCTCTAGAGGATGAAGGACTTTCCTTTGGATCGATTAATGCGGCGAGGTGTGCGTTATCAATTATATTACCTAGAATTGATGGCGAAACAGTTGGAAAACATTATGTTATTTGTTATTTACTTCGTTCAATTTATCAAAGGAATCCTCCAAAACCAAAGTATAGTCGGTTTTGGGATGTTTCTATAGTATTTAAGTTGTTTCAGGCTTGGCCTCACAACTCGTGGTTAGATATAAAACAGTTAGGTTTTAAGGTCGCGGTCCTGTTATTGTTAGTAACCGGACACAGAGGACAGACGATTGTTGCTTTATCCTTAACTGGATTAGAAATAGACAAGCAACAAGCTACGTTTGATTTAGAGAAATTGCTCAAATCGAACACGTTAGGTGACCCTTTATCAACGGTTCACTTAGACTGTTTTCCGAATGATCGGAAATTATGTGTTGTGTCGGCCATACGGGCTTATATATACAAGACAAAGGATTTACGTGCATCACAACAACTATTAGTGAGCTTTATAAAGCCACATAAGGCAATTTCACGAGACACTTGCCAGATGGACAATTACGGTGTTGAAATTGGCTGGAGTGGATACGAGTAAATACTCTTCTCACTCAACTAGAGGAGCCATGGTCTCCAAGGCACGGGTGCTTGGTATTTCTGTGAAAAGAATACTAGCGCATGCAGGCTGGAAGACGGCTAAGTCGTTTGCAAAACATTATAATAAACGACTAGAAAAGCCTACCGGCGTTGCAAAGCGTCTTCTCGCCAACTAACAAGAATAGGTGAGAACAAAAATTTAGAATGTTATAATAATAAGAAAGAATGATATTAAGGATAAAAATGAATTATGTAAAGGTCTCCCTAGCCTGAGGCTAGCCTGAGGCTGTTTACCGAGGTAAAATAGTATAGTTATACGAGTCTTACCTTGGTACAGATGATGGATAACTGTTGTTTTACCGAGGTATAAGCCTCGGATAGATGTGGGCTAGGGCCCTCCCGCCACACCCTGCCACATCTATTCCGTTGGTGTACCTTTTCGGTAAAGTAATAGTATCCATTGTTTTAAAGTCATTTTTATCCTCAATAAGTAGGTTAAGATTGCTGGTACCGGACGTGCTTACCTCTCCCTAGCCCACATCTATCCGAGGCTTATACCTCGGTAAAACAACAGTTATCCATCATCTGTACCAAGGTAAGACTCGTATAACTATACTATTTATAATAGCACATATAATAACATGTATATACTATACATAATATATAATTAGTATATTATATCAATAATATACATAATACATATTATGTATATTATAATTATGTATATAATATATAGCACAATATATATAAATAACATATAATATATATTTTTTTAAATTTATAATATAATATATAATTTATGTTTAAATAATATATAAATAATATATAATATCAAAACTTATATATATAATAAAATTATTAATATATAATATAAATAATATATAATACGGGTAATATACCATATTCTCACGAGTTAATGGCCATGTGTGGGTTAACGCCCCCCCCCCCTTTTTGGCCAATATTTAGTAAATGCCCACCACTTAAACGTCCAAGTGTGGGTAAACACCCACCCACCCACTCCAGTGATTGGGTGATTTAAACGGGCCAGGTGTGGCGGTTTCAGCTCGTTCCCATGCTCAGCCGTGTCCCTCGCTTCTGCGCATGCGTCAGAATCTAATAAACATGGCCGTAATCGATTAACACGACCCGAGCGACTCGGGTCATCCGAATTTCAAATAGAACACGGCGAGTGGAGTCGACAAATACACGTGCCGTGTGCAAAAAAAGAATAACTTAGATTAATGAAATGGAAATATAGGTAAACTAGGCCATCATAAAATACTTTAAATCCTATTTTGCTGTACTTTTATCGGTCATTAAAAAAAAAAAAAAAAATTGTCCACCCGAGCGTATTCGATTATTCGACCCGAGTTTGTAGGATGTGCGCATGCACCAATAAGTGGCTCGGGTGACCCGAGTTGATGCGAAATCCGCGCATGCGCAGAAGCAACGGGACACGGCTGAGCACGGGAACGAGCTGAAACCGCCACACCGGTATAGGCTGCTGAGACTCGTACCGTACTCCGACAAATGCTCTCCAAGCATAGCTTTGCAGGTTTTCAGTTTATCCAACTGTATACATTGGGGGAGAGTGCTGAAATTGGTTGCTCCTGTTGTGGTGTAGTTAGTCCAGCAGCACTGACAAGGCTTTTAGACAACCATATAGAGGGGGTGTAATGACATCACAAGACAACTTTCGGTGGCCATATTGGATTACATACAGAAGGCTTGCAACTGCCTACACTGTGCTTATTTACTGATTTGTTGGTTTATTTGTCACTGTTTTGAGCAGTTTGGCCTCAGAAGTTGTTGCTAAAGTGCTGTAAGTAAACACATTTGATGTAAACTGCCCAGAACCTCCCAGAACACAAGAAAATTCTGTTTTACTGCATCTGCATGCATTCACAACATGGCTAGGGAGGGTGCTCGTAACCCAAGATGGCTGGCCGAGGACTGCTGAGTGATGACGTCAGGTGCACTCCCTCTATAGACAAATGTTAGAATTTCAACCTAAAATGCTAAATATAAAGTTCAAATGTTTATTTCTCATAACCAGCTAATTTTTGTGTGAATAATTAATTAAATCATGTAGATTAATAGACTTTAAAAGTTGAATTGAGAGCTTTCTGTTGCTACCATCTTGGCAGTTGCCATGGATTCCCCTGTGTGTGGGGAACCCCTCTAGGTCATGTGATGAGGGAATCCCACCTATGATGTCATTCATACATCACAGACCTCAATACTCTCCTCCCACATGTTCAGTTGCATGAACTGAAAATCTAAGCAAAGGTATGTTTGGAGAGCTTTTGATGCTGGATTCGTTTGTTTCTGGGTGAGGTATTCTCTATGTCAGCGTGACGTCACAACCCCGGAAACTAGCCCGCGAAAGGTAAAACGCCCCAGTGATTTGTACTGCAGCAATGCTATGTCTATGCGGAGCATTTAATTTAGTCAAATAAATTAAAAGGCTTTCATTGGGTCAATTAAAAATATCTCAAAGCGAATGAAGAGGAAGATCTGAAGTATTTAATTTAACCTAAGAGCAATTTTCTCTGAAAGTATTAAAAACAGAGATAATAGTGACAGTTGGGATATTCTGAGTGTCAGTGCCAGTGGTAGCCTTACCGGATGATGGCCTCAAAAACTATTTTTGCAAAATAAATTCAAGAACTTCCAATTGGCTGATAAAAAAAACCCTGAATGTGAAATTGTAGAGAAAGATCTGAACTATTTAATAGAAACAAGAGAAATTTGCGTTCAAAGCACCAAAAAGCACAAAGTATTGTGATACTTAGGGCAGTTTTAATGTTGTCTCTATGAGAGTGGCATTTGTTTTACCCTTCGAGCGTTGTGAGCGCAAAAAGTGCCCGGATGTCCGACATCAAGAATACCAGGCGACTTTAAAGGGACCAGCTATAGCTCGCTGGGACACTGAGCGTACTCCGACAAATGCTCTCCAAGCACAATCTTGTTTAGTTTTTATGTTTAAATGAACCAAGTATGTGTGGGGAGAGTATGGGACCAGGGCAGTGCTAGTCTGAACTGCAATGGCAGTTTGTTGTCTTCAAAATGGCCGCCCCCATAGGCGGCGGCCATTTGCAATGCAAAAGCTGCGCTGTGATTGGCTGAAATTGTGCCGGCAACAGGCTCACACAGTAACAAGATTCGCTGGTTCTCAGCTTGTGCCCGGCAGTGTTAGGGACCGATTACGCCGAAATCTATTGAATGCGATCATATTTAACAGAATTACATACTAAAATAATGAAATTTAATTAAATTAACCTTAAATTCCAAGCGATATTAACGTAGCAGCTCGATCAACGTCGAATCGCCGAGTGTAAACAAAACAGTGGCTCGAGTGACCCGAGTTGAATAATCGATTACGCCCGAATATACAAATCGCCGCTGTGATTGGCTGAAATTGTGCCGGCAACAGGCTCACACAGTGACAAGATTCGCTGGTTCTCAGCTTGTGCCCGGCAGTGTTAGGGACCGATTACGCCGAAATCTATTGAATGCGATCATATTTAACAGAATTACATACTAAAATAATGAAATTTAATTAAATTAACCTTAAATTCCAAGTGATATTAACGTAGCAGCTCGATCAGCGTCGAATCGCCGAGTGTAAACAAAACAAATAGCAGTGATCGCCGCAACGTGCGAAAATCCGCGCATGCGCAGAAGCCACGACAAGCCGCTGGTGTTTTGGGGAGTTTTCAGTCGCAACAGAATTTCAAATCGAGTTCGTTTGTTTTCCACGCGGCGGATAGCTGGCGACTTTAAACGCCGAGGGCATTAACCTATATGAGAATACGGTATATAAATAATATTATATATAATAGTATTAGCATTAACTGCATAGTGGGTGTGAAATTCAGATGTCGAGTAGCTAGCGATCGGTGTATTCCTACTGCCCCTTGTTTTACACTGCTAGGTGTTGACTCACTCTTCGGCAAAATCAACTGTGACCGTTCGGCGATCGATGACCTACTTGGTGCTCAGTCGGGCGTGACCGACCAGAACATGCTGCAGTACATGGGCATCGTGGAGGAACGCACCAACCAGCTGCTGCTGGTACAGGCTTACCTCACAAGCCGCAAGGTACAATGTATTCTCCTGTTTACATTTTTGTAACAATTCTGTATAATTTCTTTTATAAAAAATAAAATAAAAAGATTTATATATAAAATATTGATTCTTCTGGATTAAAATAACCCCAAATACATCGATCCAGGTGAAATGTGTTTGCATCGAGTTCTAACCCAAGTCTGTACTCGGAACCCGATGCAACGCGTTTCCAGATGGTCGATGAATGTCAAAGTCCTCCAGGTAAGCATTGTGTGTGTTATTGACGGTGCCTTTGATATTCCTGGAATATATGCGATATTATACATTCAATGCCAATGCTATATGAAATAGAACATTTAAAGAAGATAAAGCTAGGTAATGCCTGACAGACTAGATAGCCGAATGAGTTGAGCATCTGATTTCCATGTGGTAGGTCGTGGGGTTCGAAGCCGCGGGGGTTCAAACCAGAGCCAAGTTAAAGCAATGACTTTTAAAAATGTATACTTGTCACTACCTACTGGTCTGGCACTCGGCATTACTAGGATACGGCAAGGAGCAGTGGAATGTGGAAGACAAATTGCCCGTGATTGAAATTTCCTCTGCTTTCCGTCTCCTGTGTTGGTAGATCATGGAATCGTGGGTTCGATTCCTGGTCGAGTCAAACCATTGACTTAAAAACTGATACTTGTCGCTTCCTAGCCTGGCGCTCGGCATTATTAGGATAGGGCAAGGAGCAGTGGAATGAGGAAGACCAATCGTCCACGATTGAAATTTCCCCTGCTTAATCAACTAATGTACCAAAAATAAAATAAAAAAATGAACAAATGTAATAACAGTAGAATCTTTCACCTCAAATATCTGCAAGGTTATCCCTTTATAATCAAAATCTCTTCAACCTAAAGTAAGGTAGACACTAATGAGCAAAAAATATTCCAAAATACACCAAAAGAAATATGGCAGAAATTCAAAACTATATCACTATGCACCTTTAAATCCAAAAGTAACATGAAACCTGGAGCCTGTGTGACCGCCCCCTCATACCTTTGTAAAGTCCTCAGCTGAAATCTGTGGTTGTGTAAGCAAGCTAAAATGAAATCAATACAGGCAAGAAGAGAAAGGAAGAGTATAAAGAATGAAAGTAGAGAGAGAGACAATGCCCTCAGGTTTATTATTTATAGTTGTACTATTTATAGTGGTACATGGATCTGGTATGGCATACCACCTGACCGTGTTCTCTAATGAGAATCAAGCATTTATAGTTCCACCAATGAACATCAAGCATTCCTGTGTCACCATGGCTACCGTGATCTGCCCACCACCACCATGTGGTGTGGCTGCTTGGCCACCACCTCCCTGAGCTGAGTGTGTGGTGATCCGTGACTAACAGAGGGGGGGGAGGGGGTAGTGAGTAGAGCTCCAAGTGCCCCTTACACACTATCTCTAGTGCCTCTTTCACACTATCTACCTAATACATAATGACTATTAACCATAAGTAAAGGATCACCAGCAACTACAAAAATACATTCATGCACCTGGCACAATATACCATTTACCTTTATAGACCATTTGCATTCCCCCACCAATGCGTTTTATCGGAATATTTTACACATTGTTGTGTTTGATATACACTGAATTCCTCCCGGCATCCCTTTGTAACTAGGATTCGGATGATTACCAGCGAAAACAGCTCTCACTGCTTGGTGAAGGCCCTCAACAGCTGCCTCAGACACCCAACGTCATGGCGCCAGGGGTTGGGTAAGGCTACTTTTTCTCTCTCTCTCTCTCTCTTTAAAAAAATGTATTTATTGTTCAAGTGATTTTATTCCTCTGATTAATATATTTGATAGTGTCAAGCCACTGATCTGCCAGAACTAAAGATAGGTATTGTTGTAAACAAAGGTTGCAGCACTATACAACTAATGGCCCTGTCACACTACGACGTAACAGACCAGCGAGTGGGGAACGTAGAAATCACTTATTTACGTCGAAATTCTCGGCGTTTCAGGGCCAAGTTAGACGTCAGTGCAATGTAGTGGACGTACGCGAAACGTCGATCCAACGTAGTGGTAATGCATGAGAACATTAAAAAAACGCTCTGGGAACACTTGCAGAACGCCGGTGAATGTTATATACGTTATTCGATCGCCAGAAGTACGCACTTATTGTTAAATACGTTAAAAAATGCATACGTTTTCAATACGTTGTCAATACGCGGAAAATGTTTCTGCCGGCTTTAATTATGCCTGACTAGTTCAGTGTATGTATAACGTGCGTGTATGTCTAGCGTACTCAATCTATGTCTAACGTATACATAGCATATGCTAACGCATAAGCCACACATTGTCTTACATCGAGCTACGTTGAAGGTTTTGGACATGTCCAAACCCTTGACATGCGCTGGCGTAACTCGACGTAACCTGACGTATCTCGATGTAACTCAACGTCTGCCTGACGTATGCATGATGTAACCCACCGTACCTCAACGTAATGACCAAAATTCACCTACGTCGGCTCATGTTAGCTTGTTACGTCGTAGTGTGACAGGCCTATTACAAAGTACCGGATGGGGTGTGAAGCGTAGGGTATGGAGTGTTGGGGTTGTGAGTGTGAAGTGTGAGTGAGATGTGGGGTGTGGCTATAGAGTGTTGGGGTAGTGTGTAGAGTAATGAGTGTAGGTTGTGGTGTGAGTGTGGAGTGTGAGTGTGGAGTGTTGGGTGTGGGTGTAGTGTTTGGTGTCGGGTGTGGGTGGGTGTGGGTGTAGAGTGGGCGTAGGTTGTGGCGTGGAGTGTGAATGTGGGTTCTTGGGTATGGTGTGGGTGTGGAGTGTGGGTGTGGGTTCTTGGGTATGGTATGTGTGTGTGGAGTGTGGGTGTGGGGTGTTGGGTGACCAAATAGCTAAGAACGCCCATTGGCTTCCTGTCGTGCGTTCGAACCCATGACGTACAGAATTGACACTTGTCGCTACCGTCCCTGGCACTCGGCATTACTAGGATAGGGCAAGAACCGCTATGCTCAGTATCAGGATAATGGACTACTTGATTATGCTGCCAGCAGCCCAGTCTTCCAATAGGGTAGCGCTATAAAGTCGGAATGAATGTGCATTGTTACAACTCGGTACCCGTCCTGATATGACCTTAGATGTGGCTAGGATGTAAAACTCCAACCAACATGCTACAAAGTTATAAGAAATAACATAGCAAACCATGGATATGAATTAAATAAGGAAAGAGTAAGAACAAAGTAGAGCCGTTTGAAATCAGGATAATGTGACTGAGTGGGATATTAAGTCATGGTACTGGTGGCCTGGTCTCCCAAGGGGGCAGCACTATACAGTTGCCATGAGTACGCACTGTCATAAGTCCGTACCCATCTGATATGACCTTGGATGTTGCCAGGATGTAAAACTCCAACAACCAACCAACCTGTCTGGACAGTCATGGGTCGAACCACAGCTGAGTCAAACCAATGACTTTAAAATGTTATTATTATTATTATTATTATTATTATTATCCTCTTCTTTGATGCAGGCTTGTGGTAGCCTATACAAAGCTCGTAGTTCTCAACTCTAATGGTATGCAGCCTCCAAATCGTACAGGAATGTTTCTCTGGCCCAGGCCCTGTCCAGCGCCCAGGCCCTGTCCATTGATTCATGGTAGCTGCTTCCACCGCTTCTTCCGGTAGCTCATTCCACATGTTTATACTTGTTGCTACCCAGCCTGGTACTCTGCATTACTAGGATCGGGCGAGAAGCAGTGGAATGAGGCAAGCCAGTTAAAGTTGCATGGTCCGATGAAATATAATTTTGTCAAAATTAAAACAACTACTTATATTTGATCCTATATATCCAACTTAGATACTGGTTTATTAGCTAATGATTTGGGACAGTATATACAGAATAACCAGTGAATTTATAACCTCACCCCTTTGAACACTCAGTTTGAAACACCCATTATGCAGGGAGGCCATTAACCAATTAGGCCAATCTCGTGACCTCATTAGCCCCCCCAACCAAGTAGGCCTACTGTACAGGGTCATAGAGGGGAAGGGGAAATGAGGTGGATGTTTCCCCTCCCCTCCATGTTGGATATTCAATGCTGTTTGGTCAATTCTATGAATATAATTAATCAATTTGGGTAATTTAAATTTTGAAATTTATATATATATATTAGTATTGGCCGATCAATATATATATATATATTTTGGTCCATATATATATATATGGACCAAAAAGAAATATATATATATTTATATCTATCGGCAGAATCTGGAAGCACTCTATTCGGGTTCTTTCCAGCTTAACTGGTGGGGTATCACTTGGAATCCGAGATACTAATGGGGTGCTCCGGCAGAGTATTTGAGGCGATGCTATTTAAACTTAGCTGCGTTGAAGGTGATGGCCGAATGGGTAAAACTATGAGTGTTGGAGTTTTGCTGAACTTAAGGACAAATTTTATTAGCAACTAACTTATCCCGCCAGTTAAGCTAGTGACATCTATCAGCAGAATCTGGAACCACTCTATTTGGGTACTTTTCAGCTTAACTGCCGGGGTCCATTGTCATGAGATTTAAACTGTCCCATGCATTATCAACAAACATAACAAAATACCAAAATTGCATCTTTCAATTTCACTATTTTACAGGGACGAATATGACAGCGACACAACAGAGCAAAGCGATGAGGAGATGCGTCCGTTCACAAGGAACGAACTCATCTCCAAGGCCATGAAGTCTGTCAAGAAAAGGGAGATTGCCATGAAGAAGGAGAACGCTACGTACGACCTGACAGAGGCAAAAGAGAAGCAGAAGAAGAAGGAGAAGAAGGGAGCAAAGCATTGAACAGAATAATTGATGGAACCCAGCTACAAAACACAGAGCCGCCATCTTGTCAGTGTGCTTTTGAGATGGTGTAGTAGGCAGTAGCTATAGAGGGAGTGCGCATCAAGTCAACACTCAGCGGTTAGCCATCTTGGATTACACTTAATACCACCTATGGCGCCCCCTATCTTATACCAAGCACACTACCGCCACCACTGGGCCTACCTAGTCGGTGGCTGCCAAAGTATGTGGTGCCAACTAGCGGGTACTGGCCAAACCTTTCTAATTCTTTGACAGAGCATCCAAAGTGTCAACATACTGCACTTTAGCAACAATGTGAGGCTACATGATTAAAAAAATACTTCCCCTCCATCAAAAAACCCTTTTCCCCGAAAATTTGAGGCCAAACTGCTCAAAACCGTGACAAATAAACCAACAAATCGGTAAATAAACACAATGTAAGCAGTTGCAAGCCTTTCATATGTAATCCAATATGGCCACCAGAAGTTGTCTTGTGGCGTCATTACACCCCCTCTATACATGATAAAGAGCTCTTTTCCAAAACGCGATAGATCATTTTTTCATTGTGTTGAGAATAATACCGTTACCTATCATTTTAAAGGTGTTGTTAAAGTGCTGAAAGTGGCACCACAATTGATCTTATAACTCGATGAACTATGAATATGTGCATATTTCATTTGACCTAAAATGCTACTTAACTGATGTTAAGGGTGACATATTTTAATCAGAGATATCGCTATTTTGCAAAAGATGAGTTTCAACATTGAATTGTTGCCTCATCAAAAGATGAGGCTACCATTCAATGTTGAATGGTAGCCTATTGACAACCGTGTAGTGGTGGTAGCTAAATGTGTTTGTCTTTATTTATTTATTTTGTTCATTCATCACGTTTTGAAAAGGAACTGAGAATTCATACATGTGTACATGACCCGAATCTGGGCTTTTGAACTAATATAACTAGATGATTAAAACGGAAAACACAGCCGTACCTAGTTGGCGGGGGAGGGAGGACATTGTAGGAATGGACAGGCAAAGGGGGGGGGGGGACCCCCCCCCCCCTTCCCCCTTGGATACCCTTACCACACACAACAGAAACAGTAGGTCTATGTAACCTCGCTAAAATAGCTAAAGATGACATTTCCGAGGCTCTAGATTACAAAATTTCCTGGTGGGGCATTTGCCTAGGACCCCTCACCACCCAAGCCCCCCCCCCCCAGTCCCTCACGCCTTCGGCACTTATTCAATCCAAGAGTCCCCCCACCCCCACCCCCACCCCCAACAAATCCAGCTACCAAACAAAAAATCCTAACTATGGCAAAGCATATTTAAAACTTTGACCATTTTCCGAGATAAAATATTCACCTCTACCCAGAGTATGTGCAGAACAATATTGGGTGAATCTTTTATCTACAATCTTCCCTGATATGGGTAATTGACATGCAGCAAATCTAGTCTATATTTCATTTTCGCCTCAAAATAAATACAGTATTTTACACGCAATCTGCTAGGAACTGACTCGTCCGTGTCAATAACTTGTCAGTTAGGTTTCTGTTTGTTTACTGATTACACATGGAACCATGGGGCGGGACATGTAAATATCATATCATCATGCTGTCGGTCGCGATGTGACAAAGACTGCTTTCATTACTTGACTGCCGCTCTCCATTTAGCTCTCTGCTGTGAGAGTGATGTCCATGAGTCGTTCTTAATGTCTCTCAGCTTCAGGTTTCTCTTGATGGTATCCTTGAACCGGAGACGAGGGCGTCCTCTCTTTCTGTAACCAGAAGACAGTTGAGAGTAGAGGATCTGCTTTGATAGCCTGTCTGATGACATCCTCATGAGGTGTCCAGTCCACCAGAGATTCTTTTTGATCAGAAGATCTTCCATAGAGGGCAGCCCCATCCGTTCGAGTATTTCCTTATTTGTCACTTTGTCCTTCCAGGTTAGCCTCATGATTGAACGCAGATGTCACATCATGAAGGCATGCAGCTTTTTCACCTGTCGTCTGTACACTCTCCAGGCCTAGGCTCCATATAGTAGGGTGGATAGCACGATTGCATGGTAGATCTTGCCTTTGACCCGCATGGACACATGGTGGTTGTTCCAGACTCTGGAACACGTAAATATACATAGGCTAAACACTGTGATAACTTCAAAACGCCAATACCACTGACCTATGACTGCTTTGTTCGACTATAAAACCTGTATCAGGATGTCTGCACGTCGTGTTCCAAATATATCACATCTTTGGTGCAACTTGAGTAGTGAGTGCTTGCTGGAACACACAACTTAGACGAGAGAAGCACAGCTTGCCCTAAAGAGGGGATGTAATGACGTCACGAGACAACTTTCGGTGGCCATATTGGATTACATACAAACGGCTTGCAACTGTCAACATTGTGCCTATTTACCGATTTGTTGGTTTATTTGTCACTGTTTTGAGCAGTTTGGCCTCAGTTGTTGTTAAAGTGCTGTAAGTAAACACATTGGATGTAAACTTCCCAGAACCGCTCAGAACACAAGAAAACTGTTTTACTGCATCAGCATACATTCACAACATGGCTAGGCGAGGGTGCTCATAATCCAAGATGGCTGATCACTGACCGCTGAATGATGACTTCATGTGCACGCCCTCTATAAGTACTCTATAGTGTGTAATTAGTGTTAAAGCAGCAATGTCACCCTCTGTCGGATAGATCAGGAACTACTCGTGTTGATATGACGTCACAGCATTCCCAAGGTCATCCCAGACTTTTCACACAGCATGTACACGCGTAGTGATTTCAAACTGACCTTGCCTCCAGTTTCAAATCACTATATATTGGCGTATTCAACATGAAATGTTAAATAAATTATATATATAAATTACTGAGCATATTATGTTGAATTTTGAAAGGCACATTACTTTTGTAACCCCCAAAAATGTGGGGGGAGGGGGAAGTAGTCCCGTCCCGTATGAAATAGCAGGCCACTTTGGCGAACTATATATATATAATTAGGCTTCATTCACCGCAATAATAAAAATGAAACAGAGTGGCCTCAGTTCCCCAGTCTAATTTTGAGGGGAGAACCCCACAAAGAAATATGCTTCAAAATCTGCGGGAATGATAAATATGTAGATAGGGGTTTTTAATCTCCAATATTTTGTTTGATTAGCGAAAATACGGACTGTTACGAGTGATGCAATGGTGTGTATGACGTGGTTTAAAAGTTTGTTTAATAAACATCAAAGAACTTGTTACTTGCTTTTATCTTCTATTATTTTCATGAATATTTGCTAAATGTTAACAAATTCTCTCTGGCGGAGTGGTTAGAGTCTGACTTTTTTCTAGGTTGGACTCATAATCGGAAGGTCAGTGGTTCGATTCCTCATGCCCCCACCTCTGCCAATTTGGATTTCCACTGATGTGTATAACTTACTGCATCATCAAAGGCTAGTTTCTCTCATACCATGTCTATGTGGTGTGAGAGGTTAAAAATCCCTTGGGTCGGTAAAAGTGTAGGCTCGGGCTTTCTATCGACAAACTGTCCAATGGTGAAAACAAGTCTATTCAGACTTATCCATGAGAGGCAGTATAAATCTTCAAGAACCCCCCCCCCCCCCAAAAAAATACAACCCATGGATAGGACAGGCCCACTCAGTCTAATGTTTCTGAACAGATCAGTCCCTACACCTACTTGGTTCTCATTCTGTGACGTCATCCGTGGAAGGGATAAGTGGATAGGGCAAGGACTGGGGCTGTATGCATGAAGCAGTGTTAGCGGCGTGTGGTGTTATCCCTCTAACTCCGGTTACCTATCTCCGGTTATCGGCGTCGTAGAGAACTATGTCAAGCCGTATGCATGGGCGCTTAAACGGTGAGTGTTAGCTAAACGTGAATGTATTTATAGATTTGGGAAATCCCTCTGCGTTTGTAGCCATATATTAGGTTCAAATATATTAAATGCTATCATATTTAACAGAATAAACATACGCAATAAGAGAAATTTGATCAATTTAACCCTAAATCCGAAGCGTTATTAAGGCTACTGCCATATTGGCAGCGATATTAATATTTATATTTTCGAATCGACGAACGTAAAGTAAACAAATTGCCGCCGCTGCCGCATTGACGTCGCTTTCCATACTGCCGGCAGCGGCGGTTTGTTTACTTTACGTTCGTCGATTCGAAAATATAACTATTAATATCGCCGCCAATGCGGCAGTAGCCTTAATAATGCTTCGAATTTAGGGTTAAGTTGATAAAATTTCACTTATTGCGTATGTAATTCTGTTAAATATGATAGCATTGAGTAGATTTGGGTTCCATCCTGACACTAACCTAACACTAACACCGCTGTAAACCTGCTATGAGCAGAGTTAGAATTTCCGAGTTTAAACGCTCGGTGTTAGGCCTAACACTGCTCCATGCATAGCAACTTTTCTGCGCTAAACCAGAAATCCCGCCATAAACGCGTTTTGGGTCGGTAACACCGCTCCATGCATACGGGCCCCTGGTTGGCTCAGTGTCAGGATAATGTGACTGAGTGGGATATCAGGTCATGGTGCTGACGGCCTGGTCTCCCAGTGGGGCAGCACTATAAATAATAACGTTCACTGTCACAAGTCAGTATCCGTCCTGATATGACCTTAGATGTTGATAGGACATAAGACAACAACAAAAAACAAATGCTCCGTCGCCTTCCGCCGTGTTAGCTACAACTTTGCAACACGGTATGCTGTATGTCATAATCAGGAACCAGCGGAACTCGGATCGATATAGTTGATTTTCCTTTTACTAAGAAGCACACATTTCCCATTAAGTTTTCAATTATATTTTTGTGGTTATCGAAATATCATCATCGTTAGTATTTGAAGTTCGTTATTTACTACGTCGGTAGGAGCGAGACCTCGTGTTGCCACCTATCGGAAAACAGAGGCCATGCAAGTTCACAGTGTATCCGCTAGGTGGCACCACCATAAGGATAATAACCACTGATAGGTTGGTTCAGCCGCAACCAAACATTATAGAGGGTATTCCCATGACATCATCAACCGGAAGTGCGGCCATTGTTTCGATATCAACCAGTAAGTAACCTTTCGGTTGCAGTAACATAGTCCATTCAGAGGTAGATCGTTCTTTCAGTTTTATTCCAAATTAATAGAAATTCAGAACCCTAACCTTATAAATTGAATATAATCTTTTCGTTGAATATGTTTTCTGTATGTGTGCCAATCGGTGTGTAGTTTTAGAGATATTTAACTTTTGCATTGAGTTTGCCAAAACGCACAGTGCAACATGTAAATTTTATTCAAAATTAATAGAAATGCAGAACCCTAACCTTATCAATTTAATGTAATCTGGTTGTTAAACATGTTTTCTGTATGTGTTCCAAGCAGTTTGTTTCTAGATGGTGTGGTTTTAGAGAAATTTCACTTTTTCTGTATGAAGATTGCTCACGGCCATTGACAATGCATTGACTTTGCCGACACGTGCATTGTAACATGTCAATTTTATTCAAAATTAATAGAAATGCAGAACTCTAACTTTATCAATTTAATATAGTCTGGTTGTTAAACATGTTTTCTGTATTTATTCCAAGTGGTTTGTTTCTAGGTAGTGTGGTTTTAGAGATATTTCACTTTTTCTGTATGAAGATTGCTCACGGCCATTGACAATGCATTGAGTTTGCCAATACACTCAGTGCAACACGTCAATTTTATTCAAAAGTAATAGAAATGCAGATCCCTAACCATATAAATTTAATATAATCTGGTTGCTAAACATGTTTGATATACATGTTCCAAGCAGTTTGTTTCTAGGTGGTGTGGTTTTAGAGATATTTCACTTTTTCTGTATGAAGATTGCTCATGGCCATTGACAATCACAATGGGTTTGTTATTGTGGTTACTATCGCCACAATGGCCGCACTTCCTTTTAGTGTGACATCAGTGCATACCCTCTATAGAAACAAAGCTGAAAGGAAACCGAACAAAGTGATGCAAAAACGTTTCAACGGGTACAAATTGCAGCACCATTTTATAGTGAATTAAACTTCATGTAAAAGCTGCAAAGGCATTCCACTGCTGTGTATAACGCTTCCAAATAGCTGAGGGAATCAGTCGTTTTCAGGCCGCTGAACATTTAGTGAAAATTAGTCATTCTCAAAAAATATAGAAGAGAGTATTCTGTAGAGTACAGTGTAGAGTCGAAAACATTTAGAATACGAGGGCGCGATATCCAGGTACTTAGCACATCGAGCCCTAGCAACTATTTAAGGCGGTGAAAACAATGGCAGTCACAGAATTGAAGCGAATGTAAATAAAACAAAAAGCACAAATCTATTCACTGCTACGATCTAATTTTGTTATTTAGAACCATAAATATTCACTCGGGAGTTGAAATAATGTTATTTAGGAGTATAACTTATTCAATAAGTGAAATTCGGTCAAATTAAACCCAAAATCCAAGTGATATTAAGGCCGTGTTAGTGTGAATGTAAATAAAACAAAAAACACAAATTTATTCACTGCTACAATCTAATTCTGTTGAAATAATGATATTTAGGAGCATAACTTACTCAATAAATGAAATTTGGTGTTACTGCAAATGTAAATAAAACAAAAAGCGTGTTTGTTTTCACTACATGAACCGGCAGTGACTTGAACGTTCGCCCTCCTTTCTACAAATAATATTTAGGTACCTAGAAAAATCAAGACATAGTGCTCTATATGACAGAGTTTGTGTTTTGGTTTCAAGTTGTATTTGGTAGATATCATTCTTAATGTATTAATAGGTATTTTAGTAGATTTCAGCCTCAGTGTTTTTATCACTTAGGTAGACAATGACTGCTGTTTGGTCAAGTCATGTGTCACTTAAGACAATGTATTTAAATTATATATTGGGTACTTTTGGTTTACAACACTGATCTAGTGCCTATCACCACCACAATAATTTGTGCATATCACAAGGTGCCGACTCTTGCTTCTGCTTCCTCTCATTAATGTTCTGTTATTGTACATATTATTAAAGCTGTATAGTCCGATGAAATCATCAAATTTTCAAAACCAAAACAATGATCTAAATTTGATTCTACATATCTAGCTTAGATACTGATGCACTTATTAAACACTTGTCGCCACACAGAAGGAAATAGTGAGGCAATTGAATAGATCATGTTACTGCAGAATGCTATGGGGTCAGAGTTTTGGCAAGCTTGCCAAAATTAATTTTGCATTGTTGCACTTCAAATATCTAAAAAATTAACCATTTAAAATAAAAGTTACTTCAAGCTAAAGTAAGGTACATTATAACGCTCAACCTAATGTATTTATCTCAGAAAATTTCTGAAACTCAAAACCATTGGACTATGCAACTTTAATGAACAATCCAAAGTTGATACTTGTCGCTATGTAACCTGGCTGTCTTTACTAGGACAGCACAAGGACTAATTAGCTCAGTATCAGGATACTGTGACTGAGTAGGACATTTGGTCATGGTGCCAGTGGCCTGATCTCCTAGTGGGCCGGCCAGCACTATAAAGTCTTCATGACTATATATTTTGCTAGGACATAAAACCCCCACAAATATACCAATAGTAATCCAAAATATACAGTAAATAATGCTGCCTACAATACGTCCCAATATGTAAAGCTACCCACCTTATTTTTGTTTGTTTGTTTGTTTAACGACCCCCCCCCCCTCCTAGCACACAAATCTTACATCGGCTATTGACGGTCCCACCTTATTCTATGCCCTAAGCAGTTCATGTAGGTATTGTAGAATGCTACATTGCGACATGATGCGCGAAAAGGAAGAAGGCAAGGCGGGGGTGGAAGTAAGGCGTTTATTTACGCCTCAAACAAACAGAGCATACAGAGGGAGAGGCTCAGGAGGAGCAGGTAAAGAACTCATAAGGAGCAATGTAAGGTAAATCAATAAATGGAGATAAGGTAGAAGGGGCTCATGAGGAGCAGTGTAATGAGGAGCAATGTAAGGAACTCATAAGGAGCAATGTAAGGTAAATCAATAAATGGAGATAAGGTAGAAAGGGCTCATGAGGAGCAATGTACAGGTGAATGAAGGTTATAGTTGAGTGTCAGTAGATGAGGGAGGGGGTGCCGAGGAGCCCTCCACCCTGCTGGAAGAAAGAGTATAGGAAGAAGATGGGTGGGTGGGTGGAGAAAAAGGGTAGAGAGCTGGAAGGCGGCAGGAGGGCGAGTGCCTGAGGGAGGCCGGCGGGCGACCTTATAAGGGGAAGGGACGGGCGACAGCGGGTGAGGTGTGAATGCTGCCGGCCCGGGGGAGGGCGAGAGGTGGCTAGCAGCGGGCGTCGGGTGAGGCGCGAGTGCTGCGCGGCAGGGGGGCGGGGGGAGGAGGCGGCGGGTGTCGGCGTCGGCCGAGGTGCGAAAGCAGCGCGACAGCGCGGGGCGGGGGAGGGTCTCTTCCTCTCCTCGCATCAAACGTAATGCTACGCATTACGACCGATGCGCGAAAAGGAAGAAGGCAAGGCGGGGGTGGAAGTAAGGCGTTTATTTACGCCTCAAACAAACAGAGCATACAGAGGGAGAGGCTCAGGAGGAGCAGGTAAAGAACTCATAAGGAGCAATGTAAGGTAAATCAATAAATGGAGATAAGGTAGAAAGGGCTCATGAGGAGCAATGTACAGGTGAATGAAGGTTATAGTTGAGTGTCAGTAGATGAGGGAGGGGGTGCCGAGGAGCCCTCCACCAAAAAAGGCGGAGAGGGCTCGCGGCACGCCCGAGGGGGGTCGACAGGGCGGAACATGTGGGGCGGGCCGGTATAGAGGCGGACCGCGTCAGGGGTCAGGTTCCCTCGGGGGGCGGCGAGTGTCCGGGGCCTGCGTCGACATGGAGCGGGCGGCCAAAAGGGAAGAGGCCCGCTCCTTGGCGGGATCCGGTGAGGAGGTCCGACGAGGGTCGAGCAGGGGGGCAGCGAAGTCCTCAGGGCTGGGTGGGGTGGTGGTTGGGGTCTGGGCGGGTGGGTTGTTGAAAGCGGTGTCGTGAGGGTCGGCGCCAGAGGGTTCCTCGTGAGGCTGGGCTGGGATGTGGTCCGAGGCGTGAGGCCTGAGGTGATGATCCCCGGCTGGGACTGGGCGGCGCTGCGATCGGTAGTCGCTGGGAGGTTGTCGATGGAGGTCGCGGGGCTGTCGGCAGTGGTGAGGGTGAGGCGCCGGGAAGGGCCTCCCGGGCCGGCCGGGGGGAGGCCGGCGGATCAAAAATCCGCCGAGGCGGGGGGGGTCTGGCGCTCACGGGCTTGTTTGGTCATGCATCTGGCCTCGCAGTGCATAGTCAGAATGCGCCTCACGTTTGCGCAGTAGGCGCATATGTGACGGCGCCTGTCCCCCGCCTCGCCGTGGGCCTCTCCGACAGGGGCCCGATCGCACGAGGCGGGGTCGCGGTTCCAGGCCGGGCAGGGGGCCCCGTGGGTGTGCCTATCGTAGGCGGTGCGGGCGTCGACAGAAAAAGGGTAGAGAGCTGGAAGGCGGCAGGAGGGCGAGTGCCTGAGGGAGGCCGGCGGGCGACCTTATAAGGGGAAGGGACGGGCGACAGCGGGTGAGGTGTGAATGCTGCCGGCCCGGGGGAGGGCGAGAGGTGGCGAGCAGCGGGCGTCGGGTGAGGCGCGAGTGCTGCGCGGCAGGGGGGGAGGGGGGAGGAGGCGGCGGGCGGCGGGCGGCGGCGTCGGCCGAGGTGCGAAAGCAGCGCGACAGCGCGGGGCGGGGGAGGGTCTCTTCCTCTCCTCGCATCAAACGTAATGCTACGCATTACGACCATAGCATCAATATCGACTGAATTATCTCTAAATCTTCACATGCCACTTAGCATACCCCACACTTCACACACACTGGCACATTGCCACTGATATCAGTAATTGATTTGAGGTTTGCCTGTGTGTGGAAATGGGAGGGCTGTGTGTGTGCGTTGAGTAAGGAAAGGGGTTGCTTGTGCTATAATCAAGTCTTTCCAGTTTCTGGCAAGTCAGCAAGCAATCAACCGACTGCGCCATGACCCATCAATAACTTGACAACAGTAACCTGATAAACAACAAAGCAACATTGCCCAGCCTAGTCTCATCTTTTATTACACCAGCGATGCTGACTGGAGCCATTTTCAGCGCCACTTGAGATGGTCAGTCGCTAGATAAAGGATTCACCCGGTACTCGCAGTAGACGGGTGAGGACCAGCCTTATATAAAAACGGTCGAAAAATTGCGCTAATGAAATGAGTCTTTATGAGAGCCTAATTTCACAATCTAAGAAGCAACATTTATTCTTTGTATATGTCTTCATATTTCTCGACTACCTTTGAGTTGAAAAATATAATAAAACATCTGGTTTAATAAGATTTATAAGTGAAATCTATGGGCGCCATCTTGTCTGTTTGCATTCTCTCCCATTTCACCAACTCTGTGCCGATATAAGTAACCATTTGACACTGGAGCCAGGCATTGTACTTCCTGTTCCATACTAAAGCTATTTTCGCCCGTATTTACAGTACGTTGTCCTTCACCCGTGTACTACAAGTACCGGGTGAATCTTTCATCTAGTCAGTTGCTAGCTTGGGTATTCGCTAACTTCAACTTCAATCGAAACCAGACGGGATGGCCGAATGAGTTAGTCCGTCTCTCATGTTGGTAGATCGTGGGATCGTGGGTTCGAACCCTGGTTGAGTAAAACCAAGGACTTAAAAATGTATACTTGTCGCTTCCTAGCCTGGCACTCGGCTTTCTTAGGATAGGGCAAGGAGCAGTGAAATGAGGAAGACCAATCGTCTGCGATTGAAATTTACCCTGCTTAATCAACTAATTTACCAAAAAGAACCCTGCTACAATTTTCAAATGGGTTCAAACGTTCAAATTATAATTTCACTGGACGCTCCAATGAATGAAAAGCAATATGCCTTTTGAATTTTTTAGATATTCCAAAATTTGAGTGAGATATGTGCATTTGAAAGTTGTTGACTTTCGGATCTTTTGTATTAGTAAAAGTAATAGCTAATGCATTAGAGAAGTGCCTTATTACAGAGTGAAATAGACAATTTAGTAATTATAACATTTCTTTGTAGTTTCCTTATTAATGGTCAGATCCTGATCAAACTTTACATCACTGTTCTTCTTGGTATGGCAAATCATCTCAGCTTATTCAAAACTGATTAAAAAATAGATCACAGAAAGATGTAGGTTTCCATGGCAACTGTAATACAATCATGCCCAACAACAAGATGACAGTCAACTGTAGTTGCGCACTTATGCAATAGAAGTAGAGCTTAGCGGATTGAGCCACTGTAAAGCGTTGAAATCCAAAGTTTGAAGTTATTCTATTAGGAATTCACGATTTTATTAGGTTGTAAAGTTCACCACTTGTCAGGCACCGACCGGTAGGCCTACGCGTCAAATCGCGACACGCGATGAGCGATGCCGGCAATTGAGATTCGGCCGTTGAAAGTCGGGTAAAAACCGCCAGATACCTACAGATACCTACAGCTATCCAGGGCCGCATTCAGGGTACGCCTCCGAGTCGTCTCCGAGAAATTCCTGACGTCACCCTAGTCTGAACGGCAAAAGCAGTCGGTCGCCTCGAAAATGGTCGCACTCATAGGGGGCAGCCATTTGCAATGGAAGAGAAGAGCTCTGATTGGCTGAAACTCTTCAATACAACAGCCATTTTCGAAGCACTTTTTGTCTCTACTCTGAAATGGGAGACGTCTCCGAGACGACTCGGAGGTGTATCCTGAACGGAAATAAGCCAAAAGGCGTCTCAGTGACGTCTCGCAGGGTACTCTGAATGCGGCCCAGGTTATAGACTTGCAGCCACAGTTGTAGTTAAATGGACTGCCGCAGAGTCGCCTGGAAGGGCGACACGACCAGGTTGTTTTAACAAGATGCTGTATTGGCCACTCAAGGCTAAGACACATTTTCCTGCTCAAAGGGGACCCTCCCCCTAAATGTATTGGATGTCAGTCCCCATTGACATTAAAACACATTTGATTAAACTGTGTGGATTTTATGGCCCTGCACCAACAATTTTACATTGCAAACAACATGCATGACCTTTTTACTCAAGTCAAACAAGAAAACATTTTAGACTTTTTGGGGACAGCTGGTTTGTACCACCTCATATAGCTATTGACACATAATTGATTGTATGCCTTTACATGTAAAACCGAGGATTTGCATTTTTTTTTTAACGGTCCTCACCATAAATATGCCCTATGCTGCTGACAAGGCATAAAACAACCACCAATCAATCAATGTAGTTGTATTGTGTTACCATTTTTAGAAAGAAGAAATGCTAAAGAATCATTTTCTGATGGTTAAAATGGCTATTCTTGCCTACTTATCTTAGAATTTCACCACTTGAATAGCCTTCTAAGATTGATTGATTGATTGGTGGTTGCTGTATGCCTTTCAAACAATGCACGACAGTGAAAATAGTCTCTATCGTTGCTGAAATCAATGGTGTTTCAAAAAACGGATGTAGAACGATGGTACTGTGCATGTGCATCGGGTGGGGTGCCTTTTCCCGAATGGTTTGCTGTTGTTTTACGTCCTAGCAACAGCTAAGGTCATATCAGGACGGGTACGGACTTGTGACAGTGCGCACTCATGGCGATTTTACAGTGCGGCCCCCACTGGAAGACCTGATATCCCACTCAGTCACATTATCCTGATGCTGAGCCAACCAGTCCTTGCTCTATCCTAATAATGCCGAGCGCCAGGCTAGGAAGTGACAAGTATCAATTTTTAAGTCATTGGTTTGACTCGACCAGGGTTCAAACCCACGATGCCACGATCTACCAACACGGGAGACAGACGCTCTAACTCATTCGGCCATCCCCTCTGGTTCTTTTCCCGAATGGAATGGACTGTGCTGCAGATGAGGTCGCAAAAAGTTGTGCACGTCAGACTTGTTCGGCGATAGTGGCGCCGCGGATGGATTGGAGGGTACATGTAATAGTCCTCATAAGGTTTCACCGGTACTTATTTCAATGGACGGCCAGGAGCGGTGGCTGAATCAGGGCCTCGCATGCGGGAGATCGGGAGCTCAATTCCCGGTCAAATCAAACCAATGACTTAGAAAAATTGACACTTGTCGCTTCCTAGCCTGGCGCTCGGCATTAATAGGATAGGACAACGACTGGTTAGCTCAGTGTCAGGATAATGTGACGGAGTGGGATATCAAGTCATGGTGCCAGTGAGCTGATTTCCCCCTGGGGAAACATTATAAAGTCACCATGAGTGTGCACTGTCACAAGTCAGTACCCATCCTGATATGACCTTAGATGTTACCAGGACGCAGAACTCCAACAACCAACCAGGTGGTGTGCAGACTTTTTCGGAATTAAACGCTATTTGAATCAAATGCTATAAAACATGAGACATATATATTTTCAATATTTGTAATCTCAGGTGGTACACATGGAAATTAGGCTGTCAGCACCATGACCTGATATCCCACTCAGTCACATTATCCTCACACTGAGCCAACCAGTCCTTGCCCTATCCTAATAATGCCGAGCACCTGGCTCGGAGTAGGAAGTGACAAGTATATATTTTTAAGTCATTGGTTTGACTCAAACAGGATTTGAACCCATGAGTTCGAATCCCACGATCTACTAAAACGGGAGACGGACGCTCAACTCATTCGGTCATCCCGTCTGGTTGCGCACCACCTGAAAATCCCAAGCTAGGTGTCGTGGGTAAGTATGGAAAGCCTATTGTAAAGTCGACGGCTGGCGGTTTGAGTGGTGTGGACAGGCTAATAAGAAATCACTACAGGCAAGGAAGGAAAGTAGATAAAGAGTGAAAGGTAGGAGAGTGAGACTCTCTCATTTATTACTTTATAGTTTCCAGAACAAGATGGTGGTGATCACATGATCCAATCTTCCAATCCCCAACAAGCATTCCTCTATCCACCAATGAGGGTTCAATATCCCTGTTGCCAAGGCATGGTTAGATCTGTATCTGTGGCAGGGATCCATAAATAACTCTTGAGGGGAGGGGGTATGTGAGACAACTTCCCAAAGACTGTCCCACCTAAGAAGTGACACTCCTTCAGGTCAAGAAGTGACCCTCTCTCTCTATACTATATTAATATACAATTTCTATCCTTTATGAGTAGTAGAACACCAACTCCACATATACCTTATATGCCTTTGGTTTTACATACTATTTACCATTTTATAGACAAGTTTGCAATTTATTATAGCAGAGTTCTCCATATCCCATATCTCAAAATATCGGAAAATTTTACACTATGTTTAATGTTGCATGGTCCGATGAAACATGTTTTTTTCAAACCAAACCACATACTTACATTTGATTCTATATATCCAACTTAGGTGCTGGTGCATTAACTAAGGCTTTGGGGCAGCATATACAGATTAATAAGTGAATTTATTACCCCCATCCCTTTGGGCACCTACTTTGAGACAGCCATTAGGCAGGGAGACCACTAACCAATTAGGTCAATCTCATGACCTTATTAGTCCTACCCTCATTCCCAGTACCATATATGGCATTAGTAAGGTTCCACACTACCTACACATTAATAGGTCATTCCTTGACACATAACCATCGCGAGATGTAAATCTGGGCCACAACAACAAGACTTTTGACAAGCTTGCCAAAATGATTGTGGGTTCTTTCAACTCAAATTGCTCCAAAACTAGCCATTTCCATTAAAATGACTATGGAATAATGAATAGTAGGTTATAATAGTCAACTTGATATATTTATCTAAAAAAATGATGCAAAAATTCGAAAGGCATCAGACTATGCAACTTTAACTAGTGTGTGCTTCACAGCAGCGTAATAAACAATAATAACCCAAGTCCTTTGTTTCAACAACTTCCTTTCGTCACGAACACTTTCGTCTACCAGCTGCAATCCACAATACACAACTATTGCCGACATTAAAGTAATAGCCGCCAATAAATCAAAACAGGATGTTGCTGCCACCATCTTCCCAGGGTGAGGTGCTTATTCAAACAGACACCTATTGTTCCAAGATGAGGAGTCCTAACTACAACAGAAAAAATACTCCACCACGATATAAGCGACACTCCATGACATTTGCAATACACGATTTCCACCACCAACTGGCCCTCTGACGGCAGTGGCAAGAACTAATGTGGTGGGCAGCAACTCATTGCGCTTTGTTCGTTGGGGTTTTATGTCCGAGCAACATCAAAGGTCATATCATGACGGGTACCAACGTGTGCCAATGCACACTTGTGGTGACTTTCATAGTGCTGCCCCATTGGGAGATCAGGCCACTGGCAGCATGGCTTGATATCCCACTTAGTCACATTATCCTGACACTGAGTTAACCCATCCTTGCCCTATACTAATAATTCCGAGCAAGCACGAGACTAGGTAGCAACAAGTCTCAATTGTGTGAGTCATTGGTTTGACTCGGCCAGGATTCGAACCCGTGATCTTCTGCATGGGAAGCCAGCGCTCTTACCAACTCGAACCAGACGGGATGGCCGAATGAGTTAGAGCGTCCGTCTCCCGTGCTGGTAGATCGTAGGGTCGTGGGTTCGAGTCCCGGTCGAGTCAAACCAATGACTTTAAAATTGATACTTGTCACTTCCTAGCCAGGCGCTCGGCATTATTAGGATAGGGCAAGGACTGGTGTGCTCAGTGTCAGGATAATGTGACTGAGTGGGATACCAGGTCATGGTGCCGGCAGCCTGGTTTCCCAGTGGGACAGCACTATAAAGTCGCCATGAGTGTGCACTGTCACAAGTCGGTACCCGTCCTGATATGACCTTAGATGTTGCTAGGACGTAAAACAACAACAAACAAAACTTACCAACTCGGCCACCGCTTCAGGTCAGAGTGAAGAGGTGGATGATGATGATGAAGAGGAAGAGGAGGGTATCGAAGAAGGTGATGATGATGATGATGATAATGAAGAGGAGAAGAAGAGGAGAAGAAGCACAAGGAATAGGAGGAGAGGAAGGTGAAGAAAGAGGAGGAGAATAGAAAGGAGGAGAAGAAGGAGGAGAAGCAGGAGGAGCGGAAGGTGAAGAAAGAGGAGGAGAATAGAAAGGAGAAGGAGAAGAAGGAGTGGGAGAAGGAGGAGATAAAGATGAAGAAAGAGGAGAAAGAGGAGAGGGAGGTAAAGAAAGAGGAGGAGAATAGAAAGAAGAAGGAGAAGAAGGAGGGGGAGAAGGAGGAGAAGGAGGAGATAAAGGTGAAGGAGGAAAAGGAGGAGAGGAAGGTGAAGAAAGAGGAGGAGAATAGAAAGGAGGAGAAGAAGGAGGAGAGAAAGATGAAGAAAGAGGGTAGAATAGGAAGGAGAAGGAGGAGAAGGAGAAGAGGAAGGTGAAGAATGAGGAGGAGAATTGAAAGGAGGAGAAGAAGGAAGGGAGAAAGATGAAGAAAGAGGAGGAGAATAGAATGGAGAAGGAGAAGAATGAGGAGGAGAAGGAGGAGAAGGAGGAGAGGAAGATGAAGAAAGAAGAGGAGAATGAGGAGAGGAAGATGAAGAAAGGTGAAGGAGGAAAAGGAGGAGAGGAAGGTGAAGAAAGAGGAGGAGAATAGAAAGGAGGAGAAGAAGGAGGAGAGAAAGATGAAGAAAGAGGGTAGAATAGGAAGGAGAAGGAGGAGAAGGAGAAGAGGAAGGTGAAGAATGAGGAGGAGAATTGAAAGGAGGAGAAGAAGGAGGGGAGAAAGATGAAGAAAGAGGAGGAGAATAGAATGGAGAAGGAGAAGAATGAGGAGGAGAAGGAGGAGAAGGAGGAGAGGAAGATGAAGAAAGAAGAGGAGAATGAGGAGAGGAAGATGAAGAAAGAGGAGGAGAGAAAGATGAAGAAAGAGAGTAGAATAGGAAGGAGAAGGAGGAGAAGGAGAAGAGGAAGGTGAAGAATGAGGAGGAGAATTGAAAGGAGGAGAAGAAGGAGGGGAGAAAGATGAAGAAAGAGGAGGAGAATAGAATGGAGAAGGAGAAGAATGAGGAGGAGAAGGAGGAGAAGGAGGAGAGGAAGATGAAGAAAGAAGAGGAGAATGAGGAGAGGAAGATGAAGAAAGGTGAAGGAGGAAAAGGAGGAGAGGAAGGTGAAGAAAGAGGAGGAGAATAGAAAGGAGGAGAAGAAGGAGGAGAGAAAGATGAAGAAAGAGGGTAGAATAGGAAGGAGAAGGAGGAGAAGGAGAAGAGGAAGGTGAAGAATGAGGAGGAGAATTGAAAGGAGGAGAAGAAGGAGGGGAGAAAGATGAAGAAAGAGGAGGAGAATAGAATGGAGAAGGAGAAGAATGAGGAGGAGAAGGAGGAGAAGGAGGAGAGGAAGATGAAGAAAGAAGAGGAGAATGAGGAGAGGAAGATGAAGAAAGAGGAGACGGAGGAGAAGGAGGAGAGGAAAGTGAAGAAATAGAAGGAGGGTATAAAGGAGAAGAAGAAGGAGGAGAATGGGAAGGGGGAGAGGAAGATGAGGAATGAGGAGAGTCAATGGAAGAAAGAGAAGGAGAATAGAAAGGAGAAGAATAATATGAAGGAGAATGAGATGATGATGAAGGGGAAGGAGATGATAACTAAAGGAGAAGGAGACAAACAAAAAGAACAAGAAGAACAAGCAAATTAAGAAAAAAAGGAACGGGAGGAGGAGAAGGAGGCGGGAAAATGAGGAGAGGAAAAAGAGGAAGGAATAAAAGCAGGAAAAAACCCCTCACAAAGCTCACCCCACGTCATGTGACCGATGGCGAGATCTCCACCCGAGACTTGATGAGTTAACATTCAAACTGCAATGGCGGCCTGTCACGTGACGCATGCATACTTAATGAGCTGAGAATGTCAGTCTGCTGGCGGATTGTTTAATTTGAGACTCATCCAAGAGCTCTGCGATAAGATGCCACCGGGCCCTGTTGGGCCTCCTGCCGCCGGCGTGTTTGTTCACTGTGGAGTAGGGAATCTCATTATAATATCGCCCACCACTCTGGTATTTTCTGGAGATTTGAGGAGGCAGGTGGGAGGGGTGGAGGGGTTGATTGATTGATTGGTTGATTGGTGGTTTCTGTCATGCCGTGTCGGCAGCATAGGCTATATTCATGGTGAGAAGTGTTTATTTGTTCAACCATCGCTTTTACGCAAAATGTAAAAGCATGCAATCAATTAGACAATATGTGTCAAAAGACCCTCTCATGAGTTTAAAAGCTCACAATTATAGTAATTTTGGTCAAGGAAAATAAAATCCCAATTAATGGTTGTTTGTTGGAGTTTTACGTACTGGCAACATTTAAGGTCATTTCAGGATGGGTAGCGACTTGTGACAGTGCACACTCATGGTGGTTTTATACTTATAGTGCTGCCCCACTGGGAGACCAGGACACAAACACCATGATCCAATATCCCACTCACTCACATTATCCTGACACTGAGTGAACCAGTCCTTGCCTATGCTATTAATGCCGAGCGCCTGGCTCTGAAGCGACTTGTATCAATTTTTACGTCGTTGGTTTGACTCGACCAGGGTTAAAACCCATGGGTTTCAAGAAGGCAGGTGGGAGGGGTGGGTGAGGAGGGGGGAATGAGGGTAGGTCCAACGAATGGAGGAGGGGGAGTGGTGGTTTGTAAGGCTTAGTTAGGGGAAGGAAGGGGGGTGGGAGTGGTGGCTGGGTGGGGCGGGACGCAGGGTGAGGAGAGGAGGGATGGGAGAGGGTGAGGAGGGAGGGTAGGTGGAATGAGTGGGGGAGGGGGAGTGGTGGAGGGGGAGGGGGAAGGGAGGATAGGAATGGCGGGAAAGAGGGGTGGGAGGTGGGAGTTGGTTGGTCGGTTGTTGGAGCTTTACATCCTGGAAACATTTAAGGTCATATCAGGACAGGTAAGGACTTGTGACAGTGTACACACTCATTGAGACTTTATAGTGCTGCCCCACTGGGAGACCAGGCCACCAGCACCATGACCTGGTATCCCACTCAGTCACATTATCCTGACACTGAGCCAACCAGTCCTTGCCCTATCCGAATAATATCGAGCGCTTGGCTAGGAAGCGACAAGTATACATTTTTAAGTCATTGGTTGGACTCGACCAGGTGTCGAAACCCCATGATCTACCAAAATGGGAGATGGACGCTCAACTCATTCAGTCATCCCGTCTGGTCCGAGAAAAATGTGTGTATACATATATATTTATACATACATATATATACGCTTCCTATTCCATGTCAGTATGTATGCATGGCACACAAATGCTACCCAGTGGCGCCCACTGGCGGATCTCTCATGCATCATCACAAAGGACCTCGTTTTGGCCAATGGATCGCGTGACCTGCCACCGCCACGTCATCGCCAGGACGTCCACTTCCGGCGGCGTCCAGCCGAACTACTTTTCTGATGCCCGCATCCGGCGCTTCACCCCCACAAACACTTCCGCGCGCACGGAAAAGTAGTCCCTCCCACTCCGCTCCCCCCCCCCCTACCCAGAGGGGCCCTTCGCAGTGTGCTGTCGTCTTCCCGTTGTCTTCTTTCTTCTTTCCTTCCTTCCTTCCTGCCTTCTCTTCCCGTCATCCATCACGTCGCCACCTGGTGGCCTATCTTACAAACTAACTAACGATGTCTCACAGCGGTCTTCAGGAACCGCGACAAGGCTTGCTTGTTGGGGTTTTACTTCCTAGCAATATTTAACGTTGTATCAGGATGGGCACCGACTTGTCGGAGTTTCGCATGCATGTAATTTGTATAGTGCTTGCCCGCTGGGATACCACGCTGCCGGGTGCCATGACACAGCATAATTTTCATGCGATATCAGATCTGCGTGAAAATCAAATAAAAGTGGCTTTGAAGTGATTGATAGCGACCAGTCTGTAGGTCTGAATTCATACACCACCCACAATGTACGTAAACAAGTCAAATCGAATCGATCCATGTACCAATTCAAAAGAATGCGTATATATTATGTTATTCTTTTCACACCTATGGACCACATGCTAGTCCTGATGTTGTGCGCTGTGCTGTCTAGTAGGGCATAATCGATTAATCAACTTGGGTCACCCGAGCCACTTTTTGGCGCATGCACACATCCTACAGACTCGTCTCGAATAATCAAATACGCTTCTCCACGCTCGGGGTGAACAAAATGGTGGCTTAATCCAAAACATTTTTTTTTTTTAATAACCGATATAACAACAACAAAATAAGATTTAAAGTATTTTATGATATCATCGTTTAGTTATAATTCCATTTCACGAATCTAGGTTAGTACCAAAAAGAAAGATATATAACTGGTACTGGTTGCTGTTATCCTGCAGGATGGTACTAGCGTAAATGTGATGTCATCGCTCCTAGCAAACCCCAGCCAAGAGGTGGGTTACTGCGGTCGGGTCATTTTGCACACAGCATGTGTATTTGTCGACTCCACTTGCGGTGTTCGATTTGAAATTCTGACGACTCGGGTGACCCGAGTCGCCCGGGTCGTGTTAATCAATTACGGCATGAGTGTAAGTCTAGTGGTGTAAGTGTAGTAGCTGATGTCCCACCGACTAGTAGTTTTATAGGTCGGGCATTTTATTTAGCATAGTTGGTTGGTTGGTTGTTGGAGTTTTACGTCGTGGCAACATGTAAGGTGATATCAGGATGGGTAGCAACTTGTGATAGTACACGCTTGTGGTGACTTTGTAGTGCCGCCTCACTGGGAAACAAGGCTGGCAGCACCCTGGCCTGATATCCCACTCAGTTACATTATCCTGACACTGAACTAACCAGTCCTTGCCCTATCCTAATAATGCCGAGCACCTGGCTAGGAAGCGACAACGATCGACCAGGATTCGAACCCGTTCGAATCCCACAATCTATCAAAGCTGGAGATGGACGCTCAACTTATTCAGCCATCCTGTCTGGTCTTTACTTCGCATAAAATGAACCTCAGCCAGTCTTTCAGCAACAGCAATAAGGCAGGATCATCCCTTTTAATGATGTCAGTGACAGTAAGTTGACATTGTTAACACTGTCAGTGGCAGTACGTTGGCCCTTTTAACACTGTCAGTGACAGTAAGTTGACCCTTTTAACAATGTTAGTGACAGTATGTGGCCCTTTTACCACTGTCAGTGACAGTAAGTTGCCCCTTTTAATGTTGTCAGTGACAGTAAGTCAACCTTGTTAATGATTTTGCACCGTATCGGTGAAATTGAAATATGATTTTCATATCGCACCAGACCATTGCTAAAGGTCCTAGGTGAAGATTTTCACAAAAATGAGTGACGTTGAGATATTGTCGATCTAGCCTCGAAACGATGACCCCGGTCATGAACAACGATTCTGCACTGTATCGGTGAAATTGAAATAGGATTTTCATATCGCACCAGAACATTGCTAAAGGTCCTAGGTGATGATTTTGAAGAAAATTAGTGACATTGAAATATTGTCGATATAGCCTCAAAACGATGACCCTGGTCATGAACAACGATTTTGCACCGTATCGGTGAAATTGAAATCTGATTTCCATATCGCACGAGACCATTGCTAAAGGTCCTAGGTGAAGATTTTCACAAAAATGAGTGACGTTGAGATATTGTCGATCTAGCCTCGAATCTATGACCCCGGTTATGAACAATGATTCTGCACTGTATCGATGAAATTGAAATATGATTTTCATATCGCCCCAGAACATTGCTAAAGGTCCTAGGTGATGATTTTAAAGAAAATTAGTGACATTGAAATATTGTTGATATAGCCTCAAAACGATGACCCCGGTCATGAACAATGATTTTGCACCGTCTCGGAGAAATTGAAATATGATTTTCATATCGCACCAGACCATTGCTAAAGGTCCTAGGTGAAGATTTTCACAAAAATGAGTGACGTTGAGATATTGTCGATCTAGCCTCGAAACGATGACCCTGGTCATGAACAACGATTCTGCACTGTATCGGTGAAATTGAAACATGATTTTCATATCGCACCAGAACATTGGTAAAGGTCCTAGGTGATGATTTTGAAGAAAATTAGTGACATTGAAATATTGTCGATATAGCCTCAAATCGATGACCCCGGTCATGAACAACGATTTTGCACTGTATTGGTGAAATTGAAATATGATTTTCATATCGCACCAGAACATTGCTAAAGATCCTAGGTGATGATTTTAAAGAAAATTAGTGACATTGAAATATTGTTGATATAGCCTCAAAACGATGACCCCGGTCATGAACAATGATTTTGCACCGTCTCGGAGAAATTGAAATATGATTTTCATATCGCACCAGACCATTGCTAAAGGTCCTAGGTGAAGATTTTCACAAAAATGAGTGACGTTGAGATATTGTCGATCTAGCCTCGAAACGATGACCCTGGTCATGAACAACGATTCTGCACTGTATCGGTGAAATTGAAACATGATTTTCATATCGCACCAGAACATTGGTAAAGGTCCTAGGTGATGATTTTGAAGAAAATTAGTGACATTGAAATATTGTCGATATAGCCTCAAATCGATGACCCCGGTCATGAACAACGATTTTGCACTGTATTGGTGAAATTGAAATATGATTTTCATATCGCACCAGAACATTGCTAAAGGTCCTAGGTGATGATTTTGAAGAAAATTAGTGACATTGAAATATTGTCGATATAGCCTCAAAACGATGACCCTGGTCATGAACAATGGATTTTGCACCGTATCGGTGAAATTGAAATATGATTTTCATATCGCACCAGAACATTGCTAAAAGTCCTAGGTGATGATTTTAAAGAAAATTAGTGACATTAAAATATTGTTGATATAGCCTCAAAACGATGACCCCGGTCATGAACAATGATTTTGCACCATATCGGTGAAATTGAAATATGATTTTCATATCGCACCAGACCATTGCTAAAGGTCCTAGGTGAAGATTTTCACAAAAATGAGTGATGTTGAGATATTGTCGATCTAGACTCGAAACGATGACGCCGGTCATGAACAACGATTCTGCACTGTATCGGTGAAATTGGAATATGATTTTCATATCGCACCAGAACATTGCTAACGGTCCTAGGTGATGATTTTGAAGAAAATTAGTGACATTGAAATATTGTCGATATAGCCTCAAAACGATAGCCCTGGTCATGAACAATGGATTTTGCACCGTATCGGTGAAAATGAAATATGTTTTTCATATCGCACCAGACCATTGCTAAAGGTCCTAGGTGAAGATTTTCACAAAAATGAGTGATGTTGAGATATTGTCGATCTAGCCTCGAAACGATGACCCCGGTCATGAACAACGATTCTGCACTGTATCGGTGAAATTGAAATAGGATTTTCATATCGCACCAGAACATTGCTAAAGGTCCTAGGTGATGATTTTGAAGAGAATTAGTGATTTGAAATATTGTCGATATAGCCTCAAAACGATGACCCCGGTCATGAACAACGATTTTGCACCGTATCGGTGAAATTGAAATATGATTTCGATATCGCACGAGACCATTGCTAAAGGTCCTAGGTGATGATTTTGAAGAAAATTAATGACATTGAAATATTGTCGATATAGCCTCAAAACGATAGCCCTGGTCATGAACAATGGATTTTGCACCGTATAGGTGAATTTGAAATATGATTTTCATATCGCACCAGAACATTGCTAAACGTCCTAGGTGATGATTTTGAAGAAAATTAGTGACATTGAAATATTGTCGATATAGCCTCAAAACGATGACCCCGGTCATGAACAATGATTTTGCATGGTATCGGTGAAATTGAAATCTGATTTCCATATCGCACGAGACCATTGCTAAAGGTCCTAGGTGAAGATTTTCACAAAAATGAGTGACGTTGAGACATTGTCGATCTAGCCTCGAAACGATGACCCCGGTCATGAACAATGATTCTGCACTGTATCGATGAAATTGAAATATGATTTTCATGTTGCACCAGAACATTGCTAAAGGTCCGAGGTGATGATTTTGAAGAAAATTAATGACATTGAAATATTGTCGATATAGCCTCAAAACGATGACCCCGGCCATGAACAATGATTTTGCACCATCTCGGTGAAATTGAAATATGATTTTCATATCGCACCAGACCATTGCTAAAGGTCCTAGGTGAAGATTTTCACAAAAACGAGTGACGTTGAAATATTGTCGATCTAGCCTCGAAACGATGACCCCGGTCATGAACAACGATTCTGCACTGTATCGGTGAAATTGAAATAGGATTTTCATATCGCACCAGAACATTGCTAAAGTTCCTAGGTGATGATTTTGAAGAAAATTAGTGACATTGAAATATTGTCGATATAGCCTCAAAACGATGACCCCGGTCATGAGCAACGATTTTGCACCGTATCGGTGAAATTGAAATATGATTTCCATATCGCACGAGACCATTGCTAAAGGTCCTAGGTGAAGATTTTCACAAAAATGAGTGACGTTGAGATATTGTCGATCTAGCCTCGCAACGATGACCCCGGTCATGAACAATGATTCTGCACTGTATCGGTGAAATTGAAATATGATTTTCATATCGCACCAGAACATTGCTAAATGTCCTAGGTGATGATTTTAAAGAAAATTAGTGACATTGAAATATTGTTGATATAGCCTCAAAACGATGACCCCGGTCATGAACAATGATTTTGCACCATATCGGTGAAATTGAAATATGATTTTCATATCGCACCAGAACATTGCTAAAGGTCCTAGGTGATGATTCTGAAGAAAATGAGTGACATTGAAATATTGTCGATATAGCCTCAAAACGATGACCCCGGTCATTAACAATGATTTTGCACCATATCGGTGAAATTGAAATATGATTTTGATATCGCACCAGACCATTGCTGAAGGTCCTAGGTGAAGATTTTCACAAAAATGAGTGACGTTGAGATATTGTCGATCTAGCCTCGAAACGATGACCCCGGTCATGAATAACGATTCTGCACTCTATCGGTGAAATTGAAATATGATTTTCATATCGCACCAGAACATTGCTAAAGGTCCTAGGTGATGATTTTGAAGAAAATTAGTGACATTGAAATATTGTCGATATAGCATCAAAACGATGACCCCGGTCATGAACAACGATTTTGCACCGTATCGGTGAAATTGAAATATGATTTCCATATCGCACGAGACCATTGCTAAAGGTCCTAGGTGATGATTTTGAAGAAAATTAATGACATTGAAATATTGTCGATATAGCCTCAAAACGATGACCCCGGTCATGAGCAACGATTTTGCACCGTATCGGTGAAATTGAAATATGATTTCCATATCGCACGAGACCATTGCTAAAGGTCCTAGGTGAAGATTTTCACAAAAATGAGTGACGTTGAGATATTGTCGATCTAGCCTCGCAACGATGACCCCACCCCGGTCATGAACAATGATTCTGCACTGTATCGGTGAAATTGAAATATGATTTTCATATCGCACCAGAACATTGCTAAATGTCCTAGGTGATGATTTTAAAGAAAATTAGTGACATTGAAATATTGTTGATATAGCCTCAAAACGATGACCCCGGTCATGAACAATGATTTTGCACCATATCGGTGAAATTGAAATATGATTTTCATATCGCACCAGAACATTGCTAAAGGTCCTAGGTGATGATTCTGAAGAAAATGAGTGACATTGAAATATTGTCGATATAGCCTCAAAACGATGACCCCGGTCATTAACAATGATTTTGCACCATATCGGTGAAATTGAAATATGATTTTGATATCGCACCAGACCATTGCTGAAGGTCCTAGGTGAAGATTTTCACAAAAATGAGTGACGTTGAGATATTGTCGATCTAGCCTCGAAACGATGACCCCGGTCATGAATAACGATTCTGCACTCTATCGGTGAAATTGAAATATGATTTTCATATCGCACCAGAACATTGCTAAAGGTCCTAGGTGATGATTTTGAAGAAAATTAGTGACATTGAAATATTGTCGATATAGCCTCAAAACGATGACCCCGGTCATGAACAACGATTTTGCACCGTATCGGTGAAATTGAAATATGATTTCCATATCGCACGAGACCATTGCTAAAGGTCCTAGGTGATGATTTTGAAGAAAATTAATGACATTGAAATATTGTCGATATAGCCTCAAAACGATAGCCCTGGTCATGAACAATGGATTTTGCACCGTATCGGTGAAATTGAAATATGATTTTCATATCGCACCAGAACAATGCTAAACGTCCTAGGTGATGATTTTGAAGAAAATTAGTGACATTGAAATATTGTCGATATAGCCTCAAAACGATGACCCCGGTCATGAACAATGATTTTGCATGGTATCGGTGAAATTGAAATATGATTTTCATATCGCACGAGACCATTGCTAAAGGTCCTAGGTGATGATTTTGAAGAAAATTAGTGACATTGAAATATTGTCGATATAGCCTCGAAACGATGACCCCGGTCATGAACAATGATTCTGCACCGTATCGGTGAAATTGAAATATGATTTTCATATCGCACCAGAACATTGCTAAAGGTCCTAGGTGATGATTTTGAAGAAAATTAGTGACATTGAAATATTGTCGATATAGCCTCAAAACGATGACCCTGGTCAAGAACAACGATTTTGCACCGTATCGGTGAAATTGAAATCTGATTTCCATATCGCACGAGACCATTGCTAAAGGTCCTAGGTGAAGATTTTCACAAAAATGAGTGACGTTGAGATATTGTCGATCTAGCCTCGAAACGATGACCCCGGTCATGAACAACGATTCTGCACTGTATCGGTGAAATTGAAACATGATTTTCATATCGCACCAGAACATTGCTAAAGGTCCTAGGTGATGATTTTGAAGAAAATTAGTGACATTGAAATATTGTCGATATAGCCTCAAAACGATGACCCCGGTCATGAACAACGATTCTGCACTGTATCGGTGAAATTGAAATATGATTTTCATATCGCACCAGAACATTGCTAAAGGTCCTAGGTGATGATTTTGAAGAAAATTAGTGACATTGAAATATTGTCGATATAGCCTCAAAACGATGACCCCGGTCATGAACAACGATTTTGCACTGTATCGGTGAAATTGAAATATGATTTTCATATCGCACCAGAACATTGCTAAAGGTCCTAGGTGATGATTTTGAAGAAAATTAGTGACATTGAAATATTGTCGATATAGCCTCAAAACGATGACCCTGGTCATGAACAATGATTTTGCACCGTATCGGTGAAATTGAAATATGATTTTCATATCGCACCAGAACATTGCTAAAGGTCCTAGGTGATGATTTTGAAGAAAATTAGTGACATTGAAATATTGTCGATATAGCCTCAAAACGATGACCCCGGTCATGAACAATGATTTTGCACCGTATCGGTGAAATTGAAATATGATTTTCATATCGCACCAGACCATTGCTAAAGGTCCTAGGTGAAGATTTTCACAAAAATGAGTGACGTTGAGATATTGTCGATCTAGCCTCGAAACGATGACCCCGGTCATGAACAACGATTCTGCACTGTATCGGTGAAATTGAAATATGATTTTCATATCGCACCAGAACATTGCTAAAGGTCCTAGGTGATGATTTTGAAGAAAATTAGTGACATTGAAATATTGTCGATATAGCCTCAAAACGATGACCCCTCATGAACAATTTGTGCACCGTATCGGTGAAATTGAAATATGATTTTGATATCGCACCAGACCATTGCTGAAGGTCCTAGGTGAAGATTTTCACAAAAATGAGTGACATTGAGATATTGTCGATATAGCCTCAAAACGATGACCCCGGTCATGAACAACGATTTTGCACCGTATCGGTGAAATTGAAATATGATTTTCATATCGCACCAGACCATTGCTAAAGGTCCTAGGTGAAGATTTTCACAAAAATGAGTGACGTTGAGATATTGTCGATCTAGCCTCGAAACGATGACCCCGGTCATGAACAACGATTCTGCACTGTATCGGTGAAATTGAAATATGATTTTCATATCGCACCAGAACATTGCTAAAGGTCCTAGGTGATGATTTTGAAGAAAATTAGTGACATTGAAATATTGTCGATATAGCCTCAAAACGATGACCCCGGTCATGAACAATGATTTTGCACCGTATCGGTGAAATTGAAATATGATTTTCATATCGCACCAGACCATTGCTAAAGGTCCTAGGTGAAGATTTTCACAAAAATGAGTGACGTTGAGATATTGTCGATCTAGCCTCGAAACGATGACCCCGGTCATGAACAACGATTCTGCACTGTATCGGTGAAATTGAAATATGATTTTCATATCGCACCAGAACATTGCTAAAGGTCCTAGGTGATGATTTTGAAGAAAATTAGTGACATTGAAATATTGTCGATATAGCCTCAAAACGATGACCCCGGTCATGAACAACGATTTTGCACTGTATCGGTGAAATTGAAATATGATTTTCATATCGCACCAGAACATTGCTAAAGGTCCTAGGTGATGATTTTGAAGAAAATTAGTGACATTGAAATATTGTCGATATAGCCTCAAAACGATGACCCTGGTCATGAACAATGGATTTTGCACCGTATCGGTGAAATTGAAATATGATTTTCATATCGCACCAGAACATTGCTAAAGGTCCTAGGTGATGATTTTGAAGAAAATTAGTGACATTGAAATATTGTCGATATAGCCTCAAAACGATGACCCCGGTCATGAACAACGATTTTGCACCGTATCGGTGAAATTGAAATATGATTTCCATATCGCACGAGACCATTGCTAAAGGTCCTAGGTGAAGATTTTCACAAAAATGAGTGACGTTGAGATATTGTCGATCTAGCCTCGAAACGATGACCCCGGTCATGAACAATGATTCTGCACTGTATCGGTGAAATTGAAATATGATTTTCATATCGCACCAGAACATTGCTAAAGGTCCTAGGTGATGATTTTAAAGAAAATAGTGACATTGAAATATTGTCGATATAGCCTCAAATCGATGACCCCGGTCATGAACAACGATTTTGCACTGTATCGGTGAAATTGAAATATGATTTTCATATCGCACCAGAACATTGCTAAAGGTCCTAGGTGATGATTTTGAAGAAAATTAGTGACATTGAAATATTGTCGATATAGCCTCAAAGCGATGACCCCGGTCATGAACAATGATTTTGCACCGTATCGGTGAAATTGAAATATGATTTTCATATCGCACCAGAACATTGCTAAAGGTCCTAGGTGATGATTTTGAAGAAAATTAGTGACATTGAAATATTGTCGATATAGCCTCAAAACGATGACCCCGGTCATGAACAATGATTTTGCACCGTATCGGTGAAATTGAAATATGATTTTCATATCGCACCAGAACATTGCTAAAGGTCCTAGGTGATGATTTTGAAGAAAATTAGTGACATTGAAATATTGTCGATATAGCCTCAAATCGATGACCCCGGTCATGAACAACGATTTTGCACTGTATCGGTGAAATTGAAATATGATTTTCATATCGCACCAGAACATTGCTAAAGGTCCTAGGTGATGATTTTGAAGAAAATTAGTGACATTGAAATATTGTCGATATAGCCTCAAAACGATGACCCTGGTCATGAACAATGGATTTTGCACCGTATCGGTGAAATTGAAATATGATTTTCATATCGCACCAGAACATTGCTAAAGGTCCTAGGTGATGATTTTGAAGAAAATTAGTGACATTGAAATATTGTCGATATAGCCTCAAAACAATGACCCCGGTCATGAACAACGATTTTGCACCGTATCGGTGAAATTGAAATATGATTTCCATATCGCACCAGAACATTGCTAAAGGTCCTAGGTGATGATTCTGAAGAAAATTAGTGACATTGAAATATTGTCGATATAGCCTCAAAACGATGACCCCGGTCATGAACAATGATTTTGCACCGTATCGGTGAAATTGAAATATGATTTTGATATTGCACCAGAACATTGCTAAAGGTCCTAGTTGATGATTTTGAAGAAAATTAGTGACATTGAAATATTGTCGATATAGCCTCGAAACGATGACCCCGGACATGAAAAACAAACAATTCTGCACCGAATCGGTGAAATTGAAATATGATTTTCATATTGCACCAGAACATTGCTAAAGGTCCTAGGTGATGATTTTGAAGAAAATTAGTGACATTGAAATATTGTCGATATAGCCTCGAAACGATGACCCCGGTCATGAACAACGATTTTGCACTGTATCGGTGAAATTGAAATATGATTTTCATATCGCACCAGAACATTGCTAAAGGTCCTAGGTGATGATTTTGAAGAAAATTAGTGACATTGAAATATTGTCGATATAGCCTCAAAACGATGACCCCGGTCATGAACAACGATTTTGCACCGTATCGGTGAAATTGAAATCTGATTTCCATATCGCACGAGACCATTGCTAAAGGTCCTAGGTGAAGATTTTCACAAAAATGAGTGACGTTGAGATATTGTCGATCTAGCCTCGAAACTATGACCCCGGTCATGAACAATGATTCTGCACTGTATCGATGAAATTGAAATATGATTTTCATATTGCACCAGAACATTGCTATAGGTCCTAGGTGATGATTTTAAAGAAAATTAGTGACATTGAAATATTGTCGATATAGCCTCAAAACGATGACCCTGGTCATGAACAATGGATTTTGCACCGTATCGGTGAAATTGAAATATGATTTTCATATCGCACCAGAACATTGCTAAAGGTCCTAGGTGATGATTTTGAAGAAAATTAGTGACATTGAAATATTGTCGATATAGCCTCAAAACGATGACCCCGGTCATTAACAATGATTTTGCACCATATCGGTGAAATTGAAATATGATTTTGATATCGCACCAGACCATTGCTGAAGGTCCAGGGTGAAGATTTTCACAAAAATGAGTGACGTTGAGATATTGTCGATCTAGCCTCGAATCGATGACCCCGATCATGAACAACGATTCTGCACTGTATCGGTGAAATTGAAACATGATTTTCATATCGCACCAGAACATTGCTAAAGGTCCTAGGTGATGATTTTGAAGAAAATTAGTGACATTGAAATATTGTCGATATAGCCTCAAAACGATGACCCCGGTCATTAACAATGATTTTGCACCATATCGGTGAAATTGAAATATGATTTTGATATCGCACCAGACCATTGCTGAAGGTCCTAGGTGAAGATTTTCACAAAAATGAGTGACGTTGAGATATTGTCGATCTAGCCTCGAAACGATGACCCCGGTCATGAATAACGATTCTGCACTCTATCGGTGAAATTGAAATATGATTTTCATATCGCACCAGAACATTGCTAAAGGTCCTAGGTGATGATTTTGAAGAAAATTAGTGACATTGAAATATTGTCGATATAGCCTCAAAACGATGACCCCGGTCATGAACAACGATTTTGCACCGTATCGGGGAAATTGAAATCTGATTTCCATATCGCACGAGACCATTGCTAAAGGTCCTAGGTGAAGATTTTCACAAAAATGAGTGACGTTGAGATATTGTCGATCTAGCCTCGAAACTATGACCCCGGTCATGAACAATGATTCTGCACTGTATCGATGAAATTGAAATATGATTTTCATATTGCACAAGAACATTGCTATAGGTCCTAGGTGATGATTTTAAAGAAAATTAGTGACATTGAAATATTGTCGATATAGCCTCAAAACGATGACCCTGGTCATG
>CM059200.1:48863240-48903681 GCA_030323885.1 Branchipolynoe longqiensis | reverse complement strand
TATCCCAATAAGGACTGCGACCTGTCTAATTTTAGGTTTTGGTAACTTAATAAGCTGGGTCGCTGTATTCATAAACTTAATTAGTTTTTGTTCTGTTATCGACACTGTAAGAGACTGTGTATCCAGAATAAACCCTAAACATTTGAGTTGTTTTGTTGGTTTAAACACTGACTTTTGTGGATGTACATAAAACCCCAATTTAGTAAGTAATGCACATAAATCCAAAACTGCATTCTCACAATCAATTTGTGTTGATGCTATAATAAAGGAATCATCTATTGTGGTAAGGAAACATTATATGAACACTTCCGCGCCAAATACTGAAAAACAGGTTTAAGCAGTTTAGTGAATAAACGAGAGGCACAGGCCTATTCGGCATGCAGGTAAACTCATAGAGTTTGTTATCCCAAAGAAACCGAAGAAATTTCCGGTCTTTTTCCCTTATGGGAAGCGTATAATAGCATCTTGTAAATCAACACTAGCCATCCACGCATCTGGCGTAATCAGATCTCGTGCCGTATCTAGCGAGAACATTTTAAAATGTCGATATTCAACCATTATATTAAGGATTGTTAAATCCAGGATCATTCGAACCTCGCCATTAGGCTTTGGTCTCGAGAAGATGTTTGAAATAAACTCTCCTGAACAGTATGTCACTTTTTGTATAATTCCTTTCTCAAAGAATTTTTGTACCTGTTTAGTTAGTGCCTCTCGTTCAACCGGTTCAATGTTATAAGGAAAAGGTATCCTGCCTTGTACCGGTATTTGTGTGAAGGGAATGTGAACACCCCTAACTATTTGTAAAATTTCTTGGTCACTAGTAATTTTGTGCCACTCAGAAATATGATTATTAATATTACCAGCCACAAAGTTGCTTACAGCTTGTGAGCAGGTGAGGAGTCGTACTCCTCGTCCACTCCACTCGGAACACGCCCCTCGGCTGCTGCTGCACCGCGCTTACTCCGCTTCGTGGCCATCAGGAACTGTAAACAAAGATTTTTGGTCAGTCCTGGTATATATATTTGTCACAATTTGGTTGTTTCAAACTCAATTGGACATCTGGTGGTGTTAGAGAACGTGTTTATACCGTTATAACACAGGCGTAATAAGCTAAATTTGTGCGTGGATTGTGGGTCAAACCCAAATCTTTACGCGGGGTCGGGACCAGTGTATCGGCCCGCCCATCCCTCTGTTCCGCACACTTCTCCCACCTGTGACTACTACGTCAACAAGTTGGAGAAAATGCTACGAAACTCGGAGAAACGCCTGAAAATTTTTTGTCTAGGGGAGTCTATAAAAGAAACCCAGGAGCATCTCCAACATTACTCTCTATTAGAGTACGAGAGAATTTCCACATGAGATAGGGCGAAACCCACATCTCTACCCATAGTCACACGGTGACCCGGGTGTTGACAGAACCGCTAATGACCGGTTTGGTTCCTTCGAGAAACCCACTCGAGTGTTCTATCCTTGGTTGTTTATAACCAAATAACTCGTCCAAATTGGACCAACGAAAGTCTAAACTTTCCATATTGATGCTCTAATGCATCATAATTAAGCTAACCACAGTTTTTATTATACTTACTGCGTATTTGCTTGTATGTAGACTAATTTTGCCGGAGCAACCCAACGACACGTTATCCAGTCGTGAGTTGTATATGCTAATTGCTGGTACCGGACGTGCTTACCTCTCCCTAGCCTGAGGCTAGCCTGAGGCTGTTTACCGAGGTAAAATATATATATATATGGGCTGGTGGTGCCTGAGTGCGATGTAAATAGACATAATGGTGCTGGCAGGTCTGGGTGTGGGGGCACTCAGGGCCTACCCCGTCTGCTGGGATAGTGATCACCACACTCAAAGGTTGGTGGTGGCCATGGGGCCATAAAGCATGGTGGTGCTGGGCAGACCACTGGTAGCCAAGGGGACCAGGAATGCTGGATCCCTATTGGTAGGGCCAAGAATGCTTGTTTTACATTGGGGGAAAGGGGTGGGGTGATACTCTACAATGAACCCATGTAACCATATAAATAATCAACCAGAGGGCTTGACTCTCTGTTCTTCTTTACACTTTATACTCTTCCTTTCTCTTTGTCTGTATTGATTTCACTATAACCTGCCTACACATCCACAGATTCGAGCCTTACCCTTTTTACAACAGGTTACCTTAGCCTAAACCTGCCTGCGATGCGCACTTGCAGGTGCTGAGATAGGACAGCTGCATCTGTAAGCGGAGCAGTGACGATGATATTTGTTTGGGGGGGGGTGGGGGGGAGGGTCCCCCCCCAACCTAATGTAGCAGTCACACTACGACGACAAGCGGTGGCGACAGCTCTGCGACAGCGACTTCCTGTGTCGCGCAGGTGTCGCGGCGACACCTCCAGTTTCTCCACTCTTTCTCGACTGTCGCCGGGTTGTCGTAGGTGTTTTGGACATGTTGAAAAACTTCGACGACAGCCGATGTTGCGGCACTGTCGCGGCACTGTCGCGGCACTGTCGCGGCACTGTCGCGGCACTGTCGCGGCACTGTCGTCTTGTCGTTAAGCTGTAGTTGCTTCTCTCTCCATGTATGTGTCTCTGTGTGTCTCTGTGTCTGTGTCTATGTGTGTGTCTGTGTCTATGTGTGTCTATGTGTGTGTCTGTGTGTGTGTGTCTGTGTCTCTGTGTGTGTATCTCTGTGTCTCTGTGTGTGTGTCTGTGTTTCTGTGTGTGTCTCTGTGTGTGTGTGTCTCTGTGTCTGTGTGTGTGTCTGTGTGTGTGTCTCTGTGTATGTGTCTATGTGTGTGTCTGTGTCTATGTGTGTGTCTATGTGTGTGTCTGTGTCTATGTGTGTATATGTGTGTCTATGTGTGTCTTTGTGTCTCTGTTGCTGTGTGTCTCTGTGTCTGTGTGTGTGTCTCTGTGTGTGTCTCTGTTGTGTCTCTGTGTCTCTGTGTGTGCGATAAACCACACACACTCACACTCACTATCACACTCACACTTCACTATCACACTCACAATCACACTCACACTCACTATCACACTCATACTCACACTCACTATCACACTCACACTTCACTATCACACTCACACTTCACTATCACACTCACACTCACTATCACACTCACTATCACACTCACTATCACACTCATACTCACACTCACTATCACACTTCACTATCACACTTCACTATCACACTCACTATCACACTCACTATCACACTCACACTCACTATCACACTCACTATCACACTCATACTCATACTCACTATCACACTTCACTATCACACTCACTATCACACTCACACTCTCACTCACATCCACAGCCACATCCACACCCACACTCAGACTCACACCCACACTCACACTCACTCTGTGTGTGTGTCTCTGTGTCTTGGTGTCTCTGTTGCAGAGACACACACAAAAACACAGAGACACACACAGAGACACACACACAGAGACACACACAGAGACACACACACACATAGAGACACACACAGACACAGAGACACACACAGAGACACACACACAGACACACAGAAACACACACACAGACACATACATAGAGACACACACAGACAGAGTCACACACACAGATACACACACACAGAAACACAGAGACACACACAGACACAGACACACACATAGAGACACACACACAGACACAGAGTCACACACACAGAGACACACACAGAGACACACACAGAGACACACACAGAGACACAGTCACACACACACAGACAGACACTGTCGTCCCGCTGTTGTCCCGTTTGTCGTCCGGAAGTCGTTCGATTGTCGTCCAACTTAGCCCGAATTTGCATATGCCGTCCTGATTTCACAAAATCCCAGCCGCCGGGCTGTCGTCCCTCCCTTGTCGTCGTAGTGTGGCTCGGCTTGCGCTGCTAGGTAACACTAGTGGAACATCGCCAGCCGGAACCTATGCTTCCAAAGCATTTTCATCGCTTTAATGTGGGGATACAGACTGATCTCTTTTAAATAGGTGGCCAGAAATGCTGTCTAAAGCATTTACGTCACTTTAATGCAGGATGCAGACTGATCTCTTTTAAATAGGCGGCCAGAAATGCGATCTAAAGCATTTACGTCACCTTAATTTAGGATGCAGACTACTTACTCCCTTTTAAATAAATGGAAAGAAATGCTGGCTAAAGCTTTTAGATCACTTTAATGTAGGACACACAATGCTATGTAAAGCATTTACATCGCTTTCTTATTAGACAAAGATTTTCCCTTTTAAATAAATAGAAAGAATTGCTGCGTTCAGTGCATACATTACTTTAATCCAAGGGACAGACTGCCCTAAACAGCACATGCATCACATCAGCATTTCTTTTACTAATACTAAAGAAGTGCACCAATAGCTGGGTTGACTTTTGAATCAAATCTAGATAGGTGCTTTCGTTTTGATTGTTTGATTCTTATATCGGACTCTGTAGCGTAAAAACTGGACACAGGTTGTTCACCTTTGAAGACGGATGAAACGCCACATTCACTGCATAAAGCGCTTGAACTCAATACATGTGCCGTTCCATTTTCTAATAAAAGCAAAGAAATATTCCATACAATACGTACATCACAGTAACATCAAAACTTCCCTGACTTTAAATGGAGTATGCGTATTTATTCTGCGATAATACATAGAAAACATTTATGGGAACGTAAAGGGGTATAGGCTGCTGGGACTGGAACAGTACTCCGACAAATGATCTCCAAGCACATCCTTACTTAGTTCGTCAGTGTATGTAAGTTTAGATGTGAAGTGAGAGCGCTGAGGTCAGGTTAGTTCTCCTGTGTTGTAAATGGCTGGGTGAAAATGGAGACACGAGGGAGTGAAAAGTATTTCAATTTTTTTTAGAGTAGTACCAAAATTAACTTAGAATATTTTCACTTCAAATATATCTAAAGTTAAAATATAAGTTACTCCAGAGTAAAGCAGATTGATCGTTTGTTGGGGTGTTACGTACTAGCAAAGTCTACGGTCATATCAGAACATAAACGTGTTTGTCACACTGCGCACTCATGGCCGCCAGCACCATAACCCAATATACTACTCAGCCACATTATACTGATAGTGAGCTAACCAGTCCTTGCCCTATCCTAGTAATGCTGAGTGTCAGGCTAGGTAGTGACAAGTATCAATTTTCTAAACCATTGCTTTGACTCGGCTGGGATTAGAACCCTCTCCATTCCACATGGGAAGCCGGCGCTGTTTCCGATTCGGCCATCGCGTCCCATTAAGTAGATCATAACGAGCAACTTAGTTATATGATAGGATAGAAACTGGAAACCACCTGCCTATGCAACTTTAAAGTAAATACCTCATTACATATTGTATATATACCCTATAAAACACTGCAAATTACCGCAGTGCTTTGTGGGTCGTTGCTCGTTATTCCACAGGCCACGTGACCACCAGCCCTATTACCATGCACGGTCACGTGACCTACAGCCTCATTTGCACACGGCGCGGGTCGGTCCGGTCCCGTCGTACAACATTGGCACCACGGCTTGTAAATAAATGCCGTCTGCTGGAGATTTTTCTCTCGAACCCGCAGAAGAGGACCGTAATATAGTGACACCCATAGTGACTACGAAACGCCCCCCCCCCAAAAAAAAACATACATGTATACACATGCCCACGCACACGTACACATACACACGTCACCTTTCCTAAAAAAAATGCATAGGTGTTTATTGTTTGAAAACACCGTCCCACAGAGACCAACTCTTAAAACATTCCGGCGCAGTTTCGCAGCCTACATGAGGGGGGGGGGGGGGCGCTGCATTGTGCCCCTCTGCTGCATTCAGTGCATTTTTTGGGCCAACTTGTCTGGTTCTGATGTTCTTTTTAGACATTAAAACACACACACACACACACACACACACACACAAACACACATTGAATACAATTTTAAAATATAGCTGTAAAAGCAATATAACGGTATAAGAACAAAAACAATATCCAAATATACAAATTAAGCATACTTGAAATGGTTCGAGTGAACATAGACGTCTGCTTACTGCAAATCCCGCGAGATTCCATAACATTAGTGACTGATGAGGGAGACAGGGGGCGGTGGTTTGGGGAGGTGGGAGGAGGGAGGAGGGGGGTGGTCAGTGACACTCATCCAGCGCATAATGAAAGCGCCAGCCGCTACATCCGGGTCACGTTGTCTAGGAGCACCACCTGTGGGCGTGACGTAGCACGAAGGAACGAATGGGACAGATCAGGGCGCCCCTAGCGGCAGGAACGCGTAATGACAGTGCGCTGCCCACTGATCCCCCTCCCCCTGCGCCACGCCCGATCATTCTTGTACCATATCGACATCTTATATTGTCTGTCACCGCCCCCCCCCCCTTCCCTCCCTCCCTGAGAGCAGTAACCATTTCAAAAGTGCACAGTACATAAGCTCTGATTAGCAGTGTAGTAGCCGCTACGCTGATCCTTGACGTGTGGCAGCACGCTAGACTCTATAGTGGACCAGTCCACTGCCAGCTAGTGACCCCCCCCCCCCCCATCCCCTAGTTGTGCAGTGATAGTCACTCCTACTGGTGGCAATAAATCGTGGACGACCCTGGTTGTCCTTTGGGAGGATTGGTGGTGAACCACGGTAGTATTAACTTCACATGACGGTGGACACTGATCGTTAATATGGGGGATAAAACTAGGTTTGGCCGAGATCACACAAGCAGTTCCCCCAGACTTTATGCAATGAATAATCTATATTTACAAAGGAAAGCATGTCAGTAGGAGAAGAGGAGAGGAGAGGAAAACCACTCACTCACTCACTCACTCACTCACTCACTCACTCACTCACTCACTCACTCACTCACTCACTCACTCACTCACTCACACTCACTTACTCAGTGAAACCTCTTGGAAAGTGACGTCATATTACAACAATGGCATACGCACAGAATGTCGTACAATATTCCCTGTCTGAAAAACGCCCTACAATTCAATGATAAGCGGAAGTGAGTTGGAACCATGAGCTTTGCATTTTTTTAAACAGGAAAAAGAAACTGTATTCTTACCCAAATCACCCGTAACCTGCTGCTGGAATGTGCGCTGGGTCCGCCCATCTCCCCCCCCCCCACCCCCCACCCCCCAGTCATAAACACATCTGCCAGTTTCACGATTCCCAGTCGCGTCTATAGCATTGCCTGCATATGACATAGGAGTGACCTTGGAGTTATGACATTGACGGTAGGACCCTGCGCCATGACACCCCGACCATAACACTAACTCAACGGGTATTATCATGTTTGCCACCGCCTGCATATTACCGCGCCCTGCTTTGACAAACAAATATATGTTGTCTGCCAATGAAAATGCTTCATCTACACAAATTTTTCACTGAAAATGTAGTATGTATTCATGACCTATATAGACTTTTAAATGTTTATATCGATTCTTCGAAAAAGAAATTGCTTTGATAATTGTTTTCACTAAATATATAATACGTACTGATGACCTATGTACACTCTTGTAGATTACGTTGTCTGCCAATAAAAATGCTTAGCTGTTTAAAAAAACATTTGTCACTGACAATTCCTATGTACATATAACCTATATATACACTCTCGTAAATTATGTTGTCTGCTATTGAAAATAGTTCTATTCTTTTTAACAATTAAAAAAAAATAATCACCAAAAATCAACATAACTTATAAGTTATACACCCAGATTATGGCATCTGCCAATAAAAAATGCTTGAATTCTTTTTCTTTAAACGACTATAATTTTTTCTTAATTCACTGAAAATATACCAGGTACACATGACCTATATATACACGTTCATTGCCTGCCAATGAACAAAAAGATCTTCCGCTTTAAAAAAGTTGTAACTTAAAATATATTATATACATATTCTCTGTTTTAAACAATAGCCCATACAGTGCAGCCTGGTGGTGAGCTGGTTACTGGCGACGTCCGCCTGGTAATCACACGGCCGCCTCACCCCGGGCACTAACTCACCCGCCAACCCCCACCCCCATCCCCCATCCAACACCCGGCCTATCGGTATCAGGTGAGCCCATCGCCCCGCCCCATGTCGTAACCCTGCCCCCCGCCCCTGCAGGACCCGCGCCGTAAAGCTGGCCACGCATGCGCACAAGACACAAACACAGATAAGTATACTCACTGCGCACACTCCCCACCAGACCCGCTAATCACCCGGTCCCAGCACTGAGATAAATACGCTCTCCCTCCCCTCCACCCACCCCCACTCCCTCACACCCGCACACTCATGCGCACATAAGTGTGACACACGCACGCGCGTTTGTTTGTTTGTTTTACATACTATCAACAATTAAGGTCATATCAGGATGGGTACCGACTTGTGACAGTGCACTCATGGTGACTTCATAGTGCTGCCCCACTGGGAGACCAGGCTACTGCACCATGACTTGATATCCCACACAGTCACATTGTCCTGACACTGTGCTAACCAGTCCTTGTCCTATCCTATTAATGCCGAGTGCCAGGCTAGGTAGCGACAAGTCAGTGGTTTGATTCAGCTGGGATTCGAACTCCCGCCCTTACGTTCTACTGATTTGGACACCGCGTCCGGTAGCACACATAAGGCACCACTACTCACCCCAACACTCACACTCCGCCCATTGGACAACCTCTATCAGGTCCTTCGTCGGAGCACAACTTCCGTTAGTACTGCCGTCATTGTTTTTCCCCATTCCTATTATTCATACGCCTTAATGATATTACAGAGGTGCCGATTATGATTACGTTATTACTCCTACTGGTACTTATAGCTTTTAAAATATTTGAATTATTGAATTAAATTCTGGTGGGGAGGGGGGTTCTCGTTTTTTCTTCTTTTGTTACATTCATTGCTTAAACAAGGACAATTTCCATTGCGGAAAATTGGTCTCCTCATTCCACTGCTCCTTGCACTATCCTAGTAATGTCCAGTGCTAGGCTAGGTGATTTTTAAGTCACTGTAATTAAATAGCGTAAATGACTAAAGCTAAGCATGATCAGAAAACCAGTGCCTTGGCGCTGAAAAAAGACTCAGTCAGATGAATAACAATGTTTACCAAAATCAAACACCCCCAAAACATGCCTAGACTCTTAGGGCACTAACTGAAGTGAAGGCTACAAAGAAGCAATTCATTGTAGTAGAGTTCCACAAGAAAATAATCACAAAGCCTACTTTGAATGCCTTTAAATATGCCTTATACCCTATGTAATTCCACCTGGCTCTTCTCTGCATGACGTCACAGGAGGGGCTACCTGAGCCCAAACTCAGTACGTAGGGAGTGATCTGTCCAAGATAATTAGATAAAGCATCTCACTGTTATTCTTCGTAGTTCTAAGTAACAATACAAGGGTTATTTCTGAGATGTGACTGTTTTTGTTAAGGCATAGCGAATATCCATGCGTAGTAGTCTGCACTGACCTCTCGTGTATGCATCACATGAATACGCAGGTGTGGATAGAGTGATCCGATAAGGGAGCATGGATAGGATGCTAGCCCCAGAATATCAAATAGGGTGGGTTCGAATCTCAACCTAGCCATAATATTTCCCATTTGCATCCCCCCCCCGGGACAGATGTTTGTTTGTTGGAGTTTTACATCCTGGCAACATCTAAGGTCATATCAGGCTGGGCACTGACTTCTGACAAGGCGCCTTTATAGTACTGCTCCACTGGGAGATCAGGCCACTGGCACCATGGCCCGATTTCCCACTCAGTCACATGATCCTGATACTGTGCTAACCAGTCTTTGTCCTATCCTTAGTATTAATGGCGAACGCCAGGTTAGGTTTGGCTCGGCAAGGAATCAAATTGCTGACAATCCACACAAGAAACCTGCCCTGTACCGAATCGGCCACCGTGCACGAGGAGCACATGTTAAAGTAAGGTGATTAGACCTTCAAGCAGCAATCCCTACTCACACCACATACACAAGTATCCACGCCTAAACCAGTCCTATGCCGGGCTTTAACCAGTCAGATGGCGGCCGACCAAATGGCACCTAAGCCAGGAACCAGTGAAGCCTGCTGTGAGGTGGCCAACATGATGAAATCTTATCGGATTGTCCGCTTGGTTAAAGGCCAGCATTAAGGGGCAGTAAATCAAAAACAACTCACCCCTCCCCCCCCCCCCCCACACACACACACGCACCACCCTAACGCGAGACCCTTTCAGCGCAGTTTGTCCCAACAACTCCTGCCTGCCTTGGCGTTGTTGTCGCCATGGCAACCTGATCTAATTACGAGACGCATCGCCGCGTCTGTTGCCGGCAGTAGCGATCCTCATGGGGCCGTTTTACCAGCGTTCCAACAAAACAGTCGCCATCGGCTTCAGCTTCAGGTCGGCTTTTTTTTTCTAATCAAGTTGACTGGTTGGTTGTTGGAGTTTTACGTCCTGACATCATCTAAGGTCATATCAGGACGGATTACCTACGCGTCTGTTAAATTGCGATACAATTAAGTTTAAAAAAAACCTCACATCACATAACTATCTACATCTCACCTAGCTACCTATACTTCAGCCTTTCCCTCCACACTGGCGATCGGGATTTCTAGGAATAAGGCAGGGACTGGTTTGCTCAGTATCAGGATAATATGAACGAGTACTGATATCGGGTCATGGCACCCCGCATCCCAGTTTCACAATGAGGCAGCACCATGAAGTCATCATGAATGTGCAGTCACAAGTCGGTACCCATCCTGATATGACCTTAGATGTTGCTAGGACGTAAAACCACAACAAATCCACCACCCCACTTTCGGGTGTGTAAACACGCCGGACACTAATGGCCACTCTCTCGAAATGCACGTATTACTGAGTAGAATGAGTAGAGTTTGGTGTGCTCAAGTTGACAAAACCAGGTGTTATTTAAGACAAGTAATCAAATACAAGACACATTAAGATGTCATTAAAGTGCTTTCGTATAGAATATGAACCGATGTATCCGTACTCCATGCCAACAAGTATTATATATCGATCAATTCAATTATACATATTAAACAGCGCTATTATGTTGTGAACATCCAGCAAAAGATGCATTAGCCTCGTTTTCAATCAGGCAAGAATGAATCACGTAATGTTCACGTAGTTCTGTGCCAAATCGAAATTTATATTTGTTTAAAATTGCATAATCCTATCGTTTTGAGTTCCTGTCATTTTCTGAGATAAATATTAGCTTGATCATTATCATCGACCCTACATGAGCTTGAATTATCTTTGATTTCACTTGGCTAACTTTGGGGATATTTGAAGTGTAAGCAAGCCAAATTAATGTTGGTATTCTAGCCAAACCTCTGACCCCATAGACTTCAGCAGTAGCTCAATCAGATTAAATGAAATTGACTGCATGCCCTTATTTATAGCAACACATACCTAATAAGTGCACCAGCATCTAAGTCGGGTATGGAGGTTCAAACATAGAGAAGTGTTTTGTTTTCGAAAATGTAATGCCTTTATTGGACTATGCAGCTTTAATGCGAGCCCATTTGGAAGCATCGAATAACACTCTGTAAATACATAACACATGTAAGCAACTAGGCATAAGGGGCAATAGTGAACAGAAAATGACACTTTTAAAATCACGAGCAAAAATCTGATTCTCTTTGGTAAAAATGGGGTGCTTGGCACTCGGCTTCTGACGACACAAAACCACAGCTCATTTCAGAAACACGAGTCAGTTCCCTACGAAATGCTCCCAATGTAATCCATTGTCTGTTGGAGCTTTAGGTCCAAGCAACATCTAAGGTCATATCAGGATGGGTATCGACTTGTGACAGTGCGCACTCCTAGCGACAACTTCATAATGCTGCCACTCTGAAGAAGACTGGGCCACTTGTGCCATGACCCGATATTCTACTCAGTTACATGTTCGTTTGTTGTTGTTTTACATCGTAGCAACATCTAAGGTCATATCAGGACAGGAACTACTCAGTTACATTATCCTGATACTGAGCTGACCAGTCCTTGCCCATCCTTATTAATGTCAAGCACAAGGCTAGGTAGCGACAAGTATCAATTTTGTAAGTCATTATTTTGATTCGACCGAGAATTAAGCTCACAGCCTCCCACACAGGAAGCCAGCCAGCGCTTTTATCAGTTCAGCAACCCTGTCCTGTACACTGTAGACAAGTAAGCGTATGTAATGCTTCCAGTAGATGGGTGGAGTGATTGTCAAATGAAACCATAGCCTATAGGCTGAGACCCATTTGAAATCACTCCACGCACCCACACGGTTGGTTGGTTGTTTTACGTCCTGGCAACATCCAAGGTCATATCAGGAGGGGTACCAACTTGTGACAGTGCACTCATGGGGACTTTATAGCACTGCACCACTGGGAGGCCAGGCCACCAACACCATGACCTGATATCCCACTCAGTCACATTATCCTGACACTGAGCCAACCAGTCCTTTCCCTATGCTAATAATGCAGAGGGCCAGGCTAGGAAGTGACAAGCATCAATTTTTAAGTCATTGGTTTGATTCGGCCATGGGTTCGAACCCCACAATCTACCAAAACTGGTCCTCACTCACACAGACTACAAATTACAAATGTGCATACAAGTATGCACAATCACTTCTTTTGCACTTTATTGTACATGTTTTGGAAACATGGGTAATTGAATACGCACGATCGACTCCCCCTCCCCAACCCCTTTTTTCCATCCCCTGGATACAGGCCTGCCCCTCTCAATGACGTCTAAAATTCCCGCCAAATCCTATGACTTCATCCATCCCGCGTCACTCTACCCGCCTGAGTTCTTCACTCTGACCTCGGCTGTCCCTTCCATAACATCTACACGACGTTAATTTCTTGGGCTTCTTGGACTGAACCTTATGTCCTACTTCCTGTGATCTAAGCTGAAACCACCAACACTAAGCTGCAGCCACCAACATCTCTTGGACGGAACCTTACATACTACTTCCCGTGATCTAAGCTGCAACCACCATGTCACCATCTAAGACCACACATACTAGGAGCGCACGAGGGTTTGCTGCCCCCCAAAACACAACTCCGGCCAAGCAGTAAAAAAGGACGCCACAGGCCGAGGTCAGTTGTCAACACCACAGCCACGGCTGCCCCCAGAACTCGTTCTAACCAAACCGTGGAGAGGTGCGAGGAACGGGGCGAGGATGGTAGCAGCAGCGTCGAGTCTGTCCCAGGGACACCACTTCGACGGAACCAAGAAAACACCCAGGTATCTCGGAATCAAGAAAACACGCAGGCATCTCTCGCAGTCGCATTGGGAGGCCTACAAAAACAAATCACTGATTTGTCGGAAGGGTTCGATGCTCGCTTCAACGACATCCAGAGGAAGACCGATAAAAGGCAGAGGTCGAGGTCACCTACACCGGCCCGTACTCACTGAAACCCCACGCCCAGGTCTCGCACATCCTTGGAGGGCACGCCAGACAGGCGTCGCTCCCGCCCAACTACCCGGACCGGCTCGCGCCCCCCCCCCCCCCCCATCAGACTACGAGGTACCACGACGAACAGCGTGTTGACAGGCGGCGCCAACGGTCCACTGACCTAGCTCCGCATAGACAAGATCGCAGACAAGACCGTTACTATGATGAGGAAAAGAATGACAGGTGGCATCAACCAACCTACGGCCTCTCGGCTCTCTCCGATGACAGTGACGATGCCCGCAATGATGTGGTCAAAGAGATTCTCGTCGCGGAAGGCTCTGCCATAGGCAAGCGTCGAGGTACTAACATTCTGGCGCCACATAGATATGTGGTCAGGGGCAATCGGAATGAGAGGATCGGGATGGAGGAGGCCTCCTGGCACGAGTACTTCGCAGCGCTGTGTCGCATGTCCAGGGATAAGAAGCTTCCTGCTGACTGGTCAGAGCACATCAGTTACCACTTGTACCAGTTGGCCCTGATGGCGGCCAATTGGGACTGGCACACGTGCAGACAGTGGTCGGAGCTAGTGTTCACTATGATTGCCGACGGTAGGCTTCCCAGTGGGTGGAGGGATCTGTCCGCCATCAAGGATGTGCAGCGCGATGTCTCCGCCCTGGGGACCAGGACCGATAGGCGTAGGCAAGGTGCGCGTGGGGCGCGTCGTGCTGAGGCCACAGTTACCACTGCACCCGTCGCGGCGACGTCCTCAGAAGGTAGGGCCGGGGCTGATCACACACGCCCAATGTACGACAAGGACGTGGATGGTAAGCCCTGCCTACAATGGAACTGGGGCGAGGACTGTGGGTTCGCCACCTCCCACGGCCTTCAGCCGGACAGGAAATGTCATCTTTGTGCGTGGTGCGTAAACAAATATAAACGCGCTAACGCTCACCAAGAGAAAGTGTGTTTTAATAAGAAAAGATATCTTGACAAACTTAACGGTGGTGTGAAAGACGGTGGCAAGAAGGATAGTGGTTGCACTGCTCCCGTACAGTTCGACACTCATGCGACATCGCATAACACGGGTAATGAATCCATTGAACTTTGTGCTGACAATGACGGTAATGATGAACCGATTGAACTTTATGTTGACGATGACGGTAGTAATGTACCGTTTGAATTTTATGCTGACGACTACGGTAGTGTGAACGGCCCAAGTGGACAATGTGGGCTGATCGTTGGCCGACCCGCCAATCTGGTGCCACTCCCCGCCTCGGCTGACCCCGTTACCATGGACAACGTGGCCACTTTGGATGTACCCGGGCCCGCCAGCTTGGCGCCTCATGCTGTGGCTGACCTCGTTGCTCTGGGTGACGGCCTCTGCGGCGATACAAGTGCAGCGCCGGCGCTGACTTCAACCGCACCCGCTGAGCACCCGTCACACTACGGTCTCGGCGCTGCTCTGGGCGACGGCCGCTGCGGCGATACAAGCGCAGCGGCGGCGCTGACGTCACACACGCCCGCTGAGCACCCGTCACACTACGGTATCGGCGCCGGTGTTGAACCGGCTGAATGGTATGTTAACGATGATGGTAGTAATGAACCGATTGGACTTTATATTCACGATGACGGTGGCGATACGTCACACATCCTCGCTGAGCACCCGTCACACTACAGTCTCGGCGATAGTGTAGGCACAACTGCAGCGGTCACGTCACACATATCCGCTGGGCACCCGTCGGTACGCGACCATACAATGGCCCAATACTACACTACGGCTGATGCTGTGGAACGTATTAGTCGCGGGACTCCTCCACTTTATGATGATAGGCCTTTGGACAGGCTGCTTGTGGAGGAACAGTAGGACGCGGACAGCATCGACCAGATTCTCGACATGGTTCCCATTGAACAGGCAACCCAGTACAACCCACCACACACCCCAGCTACATACAGGTACACATTAAACAACATGGCCGTTCGCCGATGAGAGACTTTGGTCTGAACATCGCGGCTACATGGACATATTTAGACAGGTACGGTTCTCTGCCATTCCCAACTACATTGGCAGACGCCTTTCCATTAAATCGGGGCTCAGGATCAAGGCCTGGAGGAGGTTACTGGTGGATTACCACGATAAACAGTTGCCGGACTTCCTTGAATTTGGGTGGCCGGTATACTACTCTGCAGACAAAATCCTTATATCATCTAAGGCCAACCACCACACTGACAGCAAGAATGTGGCATGCATGCAGCAATATATAGACACGGAACTCGGCCACGGCGCGATGCTGGGCCCGTTCCAGGAGCCCCTTTCACGCCTTGGACCCAGGTGAGCCCCATGATGACCAGAGATAAGCGGGGAGGCGACGGGAAGCGTGTCATAGTTGATTTGAGCTACCCGGGCGGTGCTAGTGTCAACTCTGGCATTAGGAGGTCACAGTACCAGGGTTAGCCGGCCACTTACACGCTGCCGAACATCCTCGATCTCGTGGATGAGGTCACTCGCTTGGGCCAGGGATCGTTCATCTGATGCGCGGACCTGGCGAGGGCTTACCGTCAGCTGCGCGCGTGCCCCTTGTCCGTGCCGCTCTTGGGGATTACCCTGAATGGGAGGATCTATATTGACATTTCTCCACCTTTTGGCTGCCGCACCTCTTCTATTGCATGTGCACGCACAACGAATGCAGTCGTCCATTTGATGAGGAAGCGGGGCCACCACGCCCTGTGCTACTTTGACGATTTTGTCGGCGCGGCAGCCACAGAAGGCGAGGCAAGTGCGGCGTACGCCGATTTCATTCACCTGATGAAGTACCTGGGCTTGGACCTCTCGCCGGCTAAGCGTTTCCCACCTATTCACCTGATGAAGTACCTGGGCTTGGACCTCTCGCCAGCTAAGCGTTTCCCACCTTCCACTCAAGTACAGTGGCTCGGCTTCAGCATCTCAACAAGGGATATGACCGTCAGGATCCCGGACGAGAGGCTGCAGCAAGTCATCAAGGAATGTGACATCTGGAAAGGGAAGAAACTGGCTTCCAGGCGGGACTTACAACGGCTCGTAGACAGACTTCAACATATTGCGAGATGTGTCCGCCCGGCCAGGAGGTTTATGGCCAGGATCCTGGCTGCGCTGAGGGCGGCGCCTTACAAAGGAAAGCATGCGGTGCTGGAGGATCTCGTCCTGGACGTCTCATGGTTCACGGATTACGCGGAGAGGTCCAATGGTCTGGTCCTCCTGCCATCTGAAGAGCGAGCCGCGTGGATTATTGAGTGTGACTCGTCCCTAACAGCGGGCAGGGCGCACTCACCTACGCACTTCTATGCTGCGAGGTATTCTCGTAACATCATTGCTGCGCACCACTGTATCACCCAGCTCGAGGCCATAAATCTGGTGGTGGCACTCAAGAATCTCTTCACACCAGACCCACACAAGTTTACCATATATGTCAACACTGACAACGCCACCTCCCAGCAGGTATTCAGCACAGGTTCTGGGTGGGATCCCATCATCTGTGCTTGTGCTCGACAAATTTGGCTATTGGCTGCCAGCCTCAGCACCGAGGTGGTCATACGTCATAAGCCTGGGAAGGACTTGAGACTCGCTGACGCCCTGAGCCGAATGAGTTTCGACCCCACGGCAGAAAAACGGCGACTAAATTGGTAACCAAACGTGGATTAACCCCTATCATCATGACCCATGATGATGCCCTCACCCCCCTCATCTAGGTAACCTATGTATCAAACTACCTCCTTGCCTCTCTCCATAGGTTACTCACTACAACACCACAAAAGGCTCATCAACATTGTGGCCGCCGGACTGGCCCCAGGCACATGGAGGAACAAGATGGCACAGGTTCTTGAGTATCTGACCTACATGAAGGACCACAACGCCAGCCCGCTCCGTCCGTCGCAGTATGAGGTGATGTCGTACCTACTACACCTGCATGACAAGAACACCCCTGGGACGGTTATGAACTATTTCAGTGGGGCCCGTACCTGGGTGCAGCTGATGGGAGTCCCTACGGCTGCCTTCGACACCTACCTCGTCAGCGTGGTTAAACGGGGCATACAACGCAACTCGAACCATGTCCCGGCCCAGGCACTGCCCCTCAAACCGTCTGATGTGAAGGGGGTGGTGCGGTTCCTCAGGTCGGCTGGGAAAAACGGACCAGTCCTAATCGCAGCCCTGTTGATAGGATACTTTACGCTCCTCAGGCAAAGTAACCTTTTTACGTCCCCGGGACGCAATGACCCGGGCAACGCCTTATGTGCCCGCGACATATCTCTAACAGACGTCGGGCTCAACGTCCATGTTCAGTCCTCCAAGACGCTGATCAGATCGGCCCCTCCACGCAACATCGCGGTACCTGCCATACCAGGTTCTATCTACTGCCCCATCCGGGCATGGATGAAGTACGTGTCCAGGACACCTCCTTGCCTCGAAGGGCCCGCCTTCATTACAATGGATGCGCTCCCGCTCCGCCCACGAGCTCTACTTGACACGCTGAGACTGGCTCGCGCCGCAGAAGGGCACCCGGCACCAGGTGCCATAACACTCCATAGCCTTCGCGGGGGGGGGGGGGGAGCTCAAGCCTGCGCCTTATTGGGCTCCCCGATAGAGGACATCAAGGAGCTGGGACATTGGACCTCGGACGCGGTCCATGCATATGTGCCCCGCCCCCTGATCTCTTCGGCTTCCAGAACTCTCGCTTTAAAGTTTGGTTAAGTTCTGTAAGCCTCGACATCATCATATTTGGACGCTCGCATGTAATTTCTAAAGACTTCAATAAATCCCAATATATAGAATGTCGGTCTTCTGTTATTTCAATTGTACATGTTGGAAACATGGGTAATTGAATACGCACGATCGATTCCCCCTGCCCTAACCCCTTTTTCCCATCCCCTGGATACAGGCCTGCCCCTCTCAATGACGTCTAAAATTCCCGCCAAATCCTATGACCTCATCCAAATCCCATCCCGCGTCACTCTACCCGCCCGAGTTCTTCACTCTGACCTCGGCCGTCCCATAACATCTACACGACGTTAATTTCTTGCCATCCCTCCCACCCAAACTTGTGTGGATAAAAACGTGGGGTTAAGTTCTGTAAGCCTCGACATCATCATATTTGGACGCTCGCATGTAATTTCTAAAGACTTCAATAAATCCCAATATATAGAATGTCGGTATTGTGTTATTTCAATTACACATGTATTGAGCTATTTAAAGCTGCATAGTCCGATGAAAACATCAAATTTTCAAAACCAAAACAATTATCTAGATTTGATTCTACATATGTAACTTAGATACTGGTGCATTTATTAAACATGGGTCGCCACATAGAATGGAATACTCAGGTAATTTAATAGAATATGTTACTGCAGAAGCCTAATGTTGTCAAAGTTTGGGCGTACTTGCCAAAATTAATCTTGCATGTTTTCACTTCAAATATCTCAAAAGTTACCCATTTGAAATAAAAGTTACTTCAAACTAGAATAAGGTAAATAATAACGACCAACTTAATATATTTATCTGAGAAAATGACAGAAACTAAATAACATCGGACTATGCAACTTTAATATTATCTATGGAACTATATTCCATTGTCATCACATGGTACAGGTGTTGGTCGGCTGTGTAAAAATGTTATGCGTGTAATAAATAAATAATACTGCAAGTGTGTATGTTTTCTATTAGCGTTACTATGAAACCGTGCATAGAAACCAGCTGGGCACTCAGTGGCGCCACCTGTACACTGCGTCTGTCTCCACTGGGGGCCAAACAAGCCATGCATACATATTGCATAGGCATATATTACAGACATCTATAGACATAAGGCCATCACCATACAGTCACCAGGCGGTGTCTGAAGGCAGGGCTGGGACTCAGTGTCAGGAGCCGTCAACAACAGGTGCGCGCAGGTAAGACACATTGTTTACAGTGAATCCATCACCTCAACATTGTCATAGCTCGCACACGCAGGGTGCGCGTGACTGTGGGCATGTGTGTGCGTCTCCGCATGTATGTGCGCATGTATGCATGTGTGATGTGTGTGTGCACACGTGTGTGATGTGTGTCTGATATGTGAAGATGTAAGTGCATATTATGTTACTACACCATACAACTTTCATGGTAATGTCGTGAAGACCATAGTTTGTCAATCACTCACGAGGGGGCGTGGTAAAAGAAGTTACAGATGCGCGGCCATAGTAAAGGGAGAGAGCCAGCAAGGGGAAAGCGAGTGAGGCTGAGAGGCAGAAGCAAGAGAAAGGGACAAGAGAACGTAGAGAGTAGAGGATAGAAAAAAAGAGAAAGGGAAGGAAGAGGAAGGAAGAGGAGAGAAGAGGAGAGGAAATAAGAGGAGAGAAATCAGGAGTAGAGGTTGTGTGTGTGTGAATGAGTGGGGGGAACAGTGAAGGAATATAAGGATAGAATGAGTGGGGGGAACAGTGAAGGAATATAAGGATAGAGTAGGAAGGGGGGAAAGAGAGGAGAAAGAGGGAGACGGGGAAGAGGGGCAGGAGAGCGTGACAGTGTGCACTCATGGCAACTTTATAGTGCAGCTCCACTGGAATACCAGGCTGCCAGCACCATGACCTGATATCCCACTCAGTCACATTATCCTGACACTGAGCCAACCAGTCCTTGCCCTATCCTAATAATGCCAAGCGCCTGACTAGGTAGCAACAACATTACATTTTGAAGTCATCGGTTTGACTCAACCAGGGTTCGAAGCCATGAACCCATGGATTCGGATCCCCCGATCTACGAAAACAGGAGATGGATGCTCAACTCATTTGGCCACCCCGTCTGTTATGGGGCAGAAGAGGTAGAGGGAGAAGAGGAAGAAGAGGGAGAAGAGGGAGAAGAGAGAGATGGAGAAGAGGGAGTCGGAGAAGAGTGAGGCGGAGAAGAGGGAGAGGGGGGGGGGGGAGATTGCGCTCACACCACTAACAGAGCAATGAAAGAAAGGAGAGAAAAAAAGAGTACAGAGTATGAAGGTAAACAAAATCTACATATATTTCCTCCTCTGAACGTTCAACATTGATTTGCAAAGTGACAAAAAAACGCATCCTTCGAGCATGGAAATACTCAGAACACAATGCCTGGTTATGGTCACCATGGGATGTTCAGACTCTGGCAGTGCCTGCCTAGCCCAGCCACGCCCAACAACAAAACTATTTGCCTAGCTTTCGGCCACGCCCTATTTGTTAGTAAGCCAGCATGAGCGCTTCCTCCTCTCATGTTCTTACAGCTCTTCCCATCAGGGGGCGCCCCGACACTGTGCAGCCCCGCGTCTCAGCACGCACCGGAAACATCCCTCACGCTCACTCTCCCAGCAGAGTCTCCCCGCTCCCTCCCCACTTTGAGGCCGTGCCGGCGCTTGGCGAGTGGAAGCTCCCCTCAACGCTGACAGGCTGAAGGCAGGCGTTAATGTGGTTAGTTCCAGGCGCGTCCACCAGAGGCGCCAGGTGTATTGTGGCGCCCATGCCTGCCCATATATGGGCATCTATGTATATAAGTGAGCATCGGTGACTTTTGCCTTCTTAATAATTAAATGCCGTGTCCATCTGCTCTGGGTGAATTTGATCAGTTTATCAATCTAATCAATATGTCCTCAAGCAAAAGGTCATCTTCTCCACTCTGTACTTACCCTCCATCCCGCCACGTTAGTAACAGCAGACGACATTTAGCAACTACGGGGAAGCGGAACCCACTATCAACACAACGCCTTATGGCAGTGACTATGTTAAGGTAATCCAACTAGGCTTACTCTCTTCTTTTAATTCCGGATGGTGTGAGCTATATTATATAGATTACTCGCTCCTGATGTCTCTCAAGACCATGGAATAGCTTTCTCCGCACCCCATTCATTGCGCGCACAGAATTGATATGATAAATTATTATATACACACTTAATGTAAGAAGACTGTTATACTGGCCCCCGCGGCGCGTTACATACAACAGTTACTTCTACTTCCGGCGCATTCAATTAATTCTACTTCTGGCGCATTCAATTAATTCTACTTCTGGCGCATTCAATTAATTCTACTTCCGGCGCATTAAAGTAATTCTACTTCCGGCGCATTAAAGTAATTCTACTTCCTGTGCGCACGGAACGATAGGGAAATTCTGACATGCAGGTAAAATCCTATAAACACTATGGGAGGAATAATTTGTATGCATTTGCAACACGTGTACTGCATCTAGTAAAAACACAATGGCACATTTCCAATTAAAGTAGCAGTAACATGACCGACACAATTTTTACTTAGTCACAAATATAATGATCAAATATGACTAGTTTTAATGACCAAACGGAATGGCCGAATAAGTTGAGCGTCTGTCTCCTGTTTTGGTAGATCATGGGATTCAACGGGTTCGAACCCTGGTTGAGTCAAACCGATGACTTAAAAAATCTATACTGGTCGCTTCCTAGGCAGGCGCTCGGCATTATTAGGATAGGACAAGGACTGGTTGGCTCAGCATCAGGATAATGTGACTGAGTGGGATATCAGGTCATGGTGCTGGCAGCCTGGTCTCCCAGTGGGGCAGCACTAAAAAGACACCATGAGTGGGCACTGTCACAAGTCGGTACCCATCCTGATATGACCTTAGATGTTGCCAGGACATAAAACTCCAACAACAAACCAACTAGTTTTAATTGTCATTTCTAGAAAGAGCCTACTCTCAATGAGTTACTTAGGGTGTAACCATGGTCTGTGAGGGTGTGTGAGGGTGTGTGAGGGTGTGTGAGGGTGTGTGGGTCTGTGAGGGTCTGTGTGGGTCTCTGAGGGTCTGTGTGGGTCTGTGTGGGTCTGTGAGAGTATGTGTGGGTCTGTTAGGTTCTATGAGGGTGTATGAGGGTGTGTGAGGGTGTATGTGGGTGTGTGTGGGTCTGTGAGAGTATGTGTGGGTCTGTGAGGGTCTGTGTGGGTCTATGAGGGTGTGTGTGATGGTTTGTGAGGGTATGTGAGGGTGTGTGAGGGAATGTGAGGGTGTGTGAGGGTATGTGAGGGTGTGTGATGGTGTGTGAGGGTTTGTGAGGGTTTGTGCGGGTGTGTGAGGGTATGTGAGGGTATGTGAGGGTGTGTGAGCGTATGTGAGGGTGTGTGAGGGTGTGTGAGGGTATGTGAGGGTGTGTGAGGGTATGTGAGGGTATGTTAGGGTATGTGAGGGTATGTGAGGGTATGTGAGGGTTTGTGAGGGTATGTGAGGGTATGTGAGGGTATGTGAGGGTTTGTGCGGGTGTGTGATGGTGTGTGAGGGTGTGTGAGGGTGTGTGTGGGTCTGTGAGGGTCTGTGTAGGTCTGTGAGGGTGTGTGAGGGTGTGTGATGGTGTGTGAGGGTGTGTGATGGTATGTGAGGGTGTGTGATGGTGTGATGGTATGTCAGGGTGTGTGATGGTATGTGAGGGTGTGTGATGGTTTGTGAGGGTGTGTGAGGGTATGTGAGGGTGTGTGATGGTGTGTGAGTGTGTGAGAGGTGTGTGAGTGTGTGAGGGTATGTGAGGGTGAGTGAGGGTGTGTGATGGTGTCAGGGTATGTGAGGGTGTGTGATGGTGTGTGAGGGTGTGTGATGGTTTGTGAGGGTGTGTGATGGTGTGTGATGGTTTGTGAGGGTGTGTGATGGTTTGTGAGGGTGTGTGAGGGTATGTGAGGGTGTGTGATGGTGTGAGGGTGTGTGAGGGTCTGTGTGGGTTTGTGAGGGTGTGTGAGGGTCTGTGTGGGTTTGTGAGGGTATGTGAGGGTGTGTGATGGTGTGTGGCGGTATGTGAGGGTGTGTGAGGGTGTGTGATGGCTTGTGAGGGTATGTGTGAGGGTGTGTGAGATGGTGTGTGTGTGAGGGTGTGTTTGTGTGTGAGGGTGTGTTGGGTTGTGTTTGTATGTGAGGGTGTGTGATTGTGTGTGAGGTATGGTGTGTGGTGTGTGAGGTATTGTGTGTGAGGGTGGATGTGTGTGTGATGTGTGAGGGTGTGTGGTGTGTGAGGATGTGTGATGGTGGGTGAGGGTATGTGAGGGTGTGTGAGGGTATGTGAGGGTGTGTGAGGGTTTGTGAGGGTGTGTGATGGTGGGTGAGGGTGTGTGAGGGTTTGTGAGGGTGGGTGATGGTGGGTGAGGGTGTGTGAGGGTATGTGAGGGTGTGTGATGGTGTGTGAGGGTGTGTGATGGTGTGTGATGGTTTGTGATGGTGCGTGAGGGTATGTGAGGGTGTGTGATGGTGTGAGGGTGTGTGAGGGTCTGTGTGGGTTTGTGAGGGTCTGTGATGGTTTGTGAGGGTCTGTGAGGTCTGTGAGGGTGTGTGAGGGTATGTGAGGGTGTGTGATGGTGTGTGAGGGTATGTGAGAGTGTGTGAGGGTGTGTGAGGGTATGTGAGGGTGAGTGAGGGTGTGTGATGGTGTCAGGGTATGTGAGGGTGTGATGGTTTGTGAGGGTGTGTGATGGTTTGTGAGGGTGTGTGAGGGTCTGTGAGGGTGTGTGATGGTGTGAGGGTGTGTGAGGGTCTGTAGGGTGTGTGAGGGTGGTGATGGGTATGTGAGGGTATGTGAGGGTGTGTGATGGTGTGTGACGGTATGTGAGGGTGTGTGAGGTGTGTGATGGTTTGTGAGGTGTGTGAGGGATGTGGAGGGTGTGGTGATGGTGGTGAGGGTATGTGAGGGTGTGTGAGGGTGAGAGTGAGGGTGTGTGATGGTGTGTGAGGGTGTGTGAGGGTGTGTGATGGTGTGTGAGGGTGTGTGAGGGTATGTGAGGGTGTGTGATGGTGTGTGAGGGTATGTGAGGGTGTGTGAGGGTGTGTGAGGGTGTGTGATGGTGGGTGAGGGTCTGCGAGGGTGTGTGAGGGTATGTGATGGTATGTGAGGGTGTGTGATGGTGGGTGAGGGTGTGTGAGGGTGTGTGATGGTGGGTGAGGGTGTGTGAGGGTATGTGAGGGTGTGTGATGGTGTGTGAGGGTATGTGAGGGTGTGTGAGGGTGTATGACGGTGTGTGATGGTGTGTGATGGTTTGCGAGGGTGTGTGATGGTGTGTGATGGTTTGTGAGGGTGTGTGATGGTGGGTGAGGGTGTGTGAGGGTATGTGATGGTGCGTGAGGGTATGTGAGGGTGTGTGATGGTGTGTGAGGGTCTGTGTGGGTTTGTGAGGGTGTGTGATGGTTTGTGAGGTCTGTGAGGGTATGTGATGGTGTGTGAGGGTATGTGAGGGTGTGTGATGGTTTGTGAGGGTATGTGATGGTGTGTGATGGTTTGTGAGGGTGTGTGATGGTGTGAGGGTGTGTGATGGTTTGTGATGGTGGGTGAGGGTGTGTGAGGGTGTGTGAGGGTATGTGAGGGTGTGTGAGGGTGTGTGATGGTGGGTGATGGTGTGTGATGGTTTGTGAGGGTGTGTGATGGTGGGTGAGGGTGTGTGAGGGTCTGTGTGGGTTTGTGAGGGTGTGTGATGGTTTGTCAGGGTGTGTGAGGGTGTGTGAGGATATGTGAGGGTGTGTGATGGTTTGTGAGGGTGTGTGATGGTTTGTGAGGGTGTGTGATGGTGGGTGAGGGTGTGAGGGTATGTGTGCCTAAGCTGTGCTATTGGTGTCATTTAGCCCCACTGACTATAGCGTAGTTGGACATGCTTTCTTTATTAAAGCTGCATAGTGCGATGAAAAAAAGACGAAACCAAAACAGTTATCTGCATTTAATTCTATTCATCGAACTTCGATACTAGTGCACTTAATCAGGACATATTGTTGCATATATACTAAGCCAATTTTATAGAGACTGTTGCTTCTGATTCCTATGGTGTCAGAATTCTGACGAACTTGTCCAAATGAATTATGGCATGTTTTCGCAACTGTCCACTTACTTTTTATAAACAGCCAGCCACCACATGAAGTGCATGGTGCCACTCAGTGTCCTGATTGGTGCACACAGGGAACGGCTAAACATATCAACACCAGAGGCAGCACCACGTTTTTTTGTGTGTTTTTCTTCTTCTTTTTTTTCTCTTGAAGATTTATACTGCCTATCAAGTGAGAATAGACTTGTTTTCACCATTAGACAGTTTGTCACGAGAAAGCCCGAGCCTACACTTTTACCGACCCAAGGGATTTTTAACCTCCCATACCACATAGACATGGTATGAGAGCAACTGGCCTTTGTTGACGCTGTAAGTTATACACAGCAGTGGAAATCCAAATTAGCAGAGGTGGGGGCATGGGGAATCGAACCACCAACCCTCAGATTAGGAGTCCGACCTAGAAAAAAGTCAGACACTCTAACCACTCTGCCACAGAGAACACTAAAGTAGGACATCTCCCCGACTTGAGGGTGAGAAAGGCCCGTGTAAGATAATATTGTGACTCCTATAAGAATAAAGTGACTCCCAGTCACTTTATTATGCAGAATAAAGCACCTCCCCTAATCATATTGTGACTGTAGGTCAATGGATCTTTGTGGTAGGTTAGGTGATACCTCGACTCGTTTTATTATTTTAAAGACACGATATGTATAACTACACATTTTCATGTATGTTGATGTATATGTGTATATGCATACGCATACAATAGATGGTTTGTTTGAAATGAAAATTTGGTGTTTATGTCTTTGTGATTCTTTTAACCAAAAGTAACGATCAATTCATATTAGAAAAGAATTAAGCATTTATGAAAAGAATCTTAGTGGCGAGTCATAACATGATAGGGAGGAGTCGCATTATTACGCATAATAATGTAACTAGGGAGTCACTTTATTATGGGAGTCAGAATATTATCTCACCGGGGTTTTAGTTGTTAACGGACCGGTTTGTTGTCTCGTTGATAGTCTGGCCTTTAAAGGGCAGACTCAGACTAGGTCCTGGCATTTAACTGGACATGACGGCTGAGTCAGTAATAGCACTAACTACCATGCACGAGGATGTGTGTTTGAACACCGCTCAGTCAAACCAATGATTTATACCTGTCACGGTCAAGCCTTGGTTGGCATCACCAGAATAGGGCAAGGGCTGGTGTTTTTTTTGGTGGGGGGGGGGGGGTTAAATTTTTTATATTTTTTTATTGCGGCTGTATTTATACTGTCCATAGCATATAAGCCTGGGTATTCAGGCTTGTTTTCAATGCTGGCCAGTTGTAGTGTTGGTGTTATCTTATCACACAGTAGCTGCCGATAAGGTATTTGATTGCCTCCATTTCAGCAGCAGATAGATAGTTGGTTGGTATGGTTAATAGCCTATGTTAGTTTTTTTTTATTTTCTTGGCATATATGTGTTTTATTTTTTCTACTCTTACTACTAGACTAGCCGACTTCTATTTACATATCATAGGCTTGTATGTAGCTGTGTGGTGTGCTATCTGACTACTCTTGGCATGGTTACCTTCCATTGGGGGTTAATCAGTATCAGGATGGTACTGAGTGGCATATTGGGTCACGGTACCAGTCGACGAATGGGCCATTAGTGTGAACTGTCAGCACAAAAAGCAAACAAACAAACACATTCATAAGTGAAACTTTATCGCACCTGGTTCCGACAACATTCAATAACAGGGTCGACTTCGGTGTTGGAAATGAAAATTACTCATTTGAATCAAGGATGGAAATGACCTCGGACAACAAACCAAAAGCATTTTCCCGGTAACAGGAAACACAATTTTTGTTTAGGCCGTACCAAAAAAAACACGAAAAATCTGCGATATCTCATAGATGTCTGTGAATAAGAATAAACATTCTTTAAAAAAGGAAAGAAAAATAAAGAAAAACTGAAAGGAGAAGAAGAAAAAAAAAGGGCGGGAAAGGAAACACATTTTTGTTAAAAGAAAAAAAGAAGAAAAAAGAAAGAAAAAAAAGGGAAATGCAGCTGACAGCCTGAATGGCTTCCTGAGAAGAACACTTACTTTCTCCGTCCGAGTTGCAGAGGATGTGGTGCTTCTCTCCCTTCTTGGTGTTATCCTCAGCATCCTGCTCGTGCTTCATCCACGTCGACACGGTGAAGTGGCTGGTCAGCGTGTGGTTCAGCTTCGACGAAGGAATCTCGATGGCGGTCGTCTGGCCGTCGAAAGCGAAGATCCTGTCCTGCTCGCGTCCATCATCGGTTGGCAAGTTGCGAGTCCACGAGGAGAGTGCCGGGGCGGGCAGGAGGTCGATGGAACCAGCAGCTGCGCCTGCGCGGAGAGAGGGGAAAGGATACCCTTATTATCACCCATCATTTGGTGCATAAGATTTACAGGAGCGGGGTATAGGGGTGGGAGGCGCGACCCCCGCCAAGTCAAATCAATGACGTAAAAATGTATACACCGGCCAAGTCAAACAAAGACTTAAAAAGTTATACTTGTCACTACCTAGCCTGCCACTCGGCATTACTAGGATAAAGCAAGGAGATCCTGCTCTGTGGAAACTCCAGGATAAGAGCCATCGCACCCAGTATAGTGGAGAAACTGAAGTGGAAAACACAACAAAACTTCAGATTACACGCAGAAACCTATCCTGGTGCAGGGACCAGCAAAATAGTAGATCGAATTCTTCGGAAATACAATACAAAAAGGTTAGACCAAGTCTATGTAATGGCAGGAGTCTGTGATCTAACCATTAAAGCAGGAAGGAGGGAGCTAACCCCGCATTTCCAAGACAAGGAGTCACTACTTCTGTATATGACGGAAGAATACCGACACGCGCAAACATCCATCCTACAAATAACCGAAACACCAATAATCTGTGAACTTGTGGGGATGGAGATAGCAGCGTACACAGAGAATAGGAACCATTCCGGCTACCAGGAACTAATAGGCAGCTGCATAACTGAAATTAACGTATTCATATCGATTGATTGATTGATTGGTGGTTTCTTTACGCCGTGTCGGCAGCATAGGCCATATTCACGGCGAGATATCAGACATGAGCAGAGAAGTAAAACAAATTAGCTGATTGTGGGTGTATGCCTCAAAACTCGGCCGAAGGCCGAGTAGGTGGGGAGGGTGTAGGGAGGGGGGGGGGGGCACCCCCCCCACCAATTCTTTCTCCTCGGATTTACACGTATCTCGTGAACAGCCCAGGAAGCATTTAATTGGCGGAAATCAGCCAATTGGCGGGAAATGCTCATGCCTGTCATATACAGATTGAACGAGGGGAGGGGCTACTGAATGTCAACCCAAGAACCCCAAGATATGCAATGTATGTCCACAAATTGCGGAAAGGAAAACCGACAACTCGCTATGCGTACGGCCTGTACGATGGTGTCCACTACTCAAAAACCTTTGAAAACAAAGTGGCAGACAAAATACCTGACTGCATCATTGCGAACCGGAAGTAAGGCAGATGAAAACGCAAACGGATAAGTACCCCATTCACGTTTCACTTTTCTCCCTCACCCCTCTATTCTTCTCCTCCCGCCCTTCTCTTTCTCTTTAGAACTCTCTCTTTTCCCCTCAACCACTAGCAGCAAGTGCAAATGAGGGATAAATCAAAATAACAACTGACACAACTAAAAACTAACCCGAAAATTAAGACACCCATAGCTTGACATATATACAAGCTGTCAACACACTTGAATGTTTTACATGTCTCAATTCCAGATGCGTGTCACCCTAAATCAGTGACCATGAACTGATATGGGTCACTCTCCTGAAAACTGGTCAGCATGGGATGGGATTTTAAAACATCAATAAAAAAACGTCCTACTTATTTTTTTCCTTATACTTTTCATATTCATGTTCAGATTTGATGTAAGAAATAAGGGAAATAAAATAAACTGCGTGCAACATTGGTCTTTTTAGTTATGAAGTGTTTTTGTACCAAAAAACCCTATTTTACAGTCAGCCATTTGTAACATGACATGGGACATGGTTGGATACTTACTAACATTTTGTATTGTATTAAAAAAAAAAAAATTATTTGACGTCTTCAGAAATAACATTACAAATTTCCATCACAGATGTAACCAGTGGTGTCTGGATGCCACACAAATATTGTACACTAATTATTCAGTGAATAAAGCATGGCTGGGAATTACTTTTTTTGATCAATATAAGCACTACATATTTCTGTATATTATGCAATGATTAATATGCTTCTCAGTATGAAATTATTTAATTCTGCTTAGATTTTTATTAAGCAGACTGTGTGGTGTCCTAAACATGTGTTACGTCTGAGCAAGACATGTTATACTGCCATATGACGTAGCTTAATCATGGGCTACACCTTTATTATTTATTTCATCAATTTATGATTTACATAGATGTAAAGGGGAGATTTCCAGCTTTCATTTGCAACCAAAAACTTTAAAAAATTCAAATATTAGATTTTAACTCTTCATGTGACACTTCTGGCCAGTTTTCAGGAGAGTTACCCATATATATTACTAGAAAGAAAATAAAAAACAAAAACAAAACCATGCCCCATATGGGGAGATCATACAAAAACTACACAAAGGAAGCGCTAGCAGCCCACCTGAAAAAAACTTTTAAACTACCAATCCCAACCGACATAGATGTAAATGGCCAATGAGACACTATCATTGGAGAAATGAGAAATCATCTCGACACTACCTGCCCAATAAAAAAACTCAAAATCCAAAATAATCAAGAGCCATGGGTAACCCCAGAATTAATCAGCACAATTATGGACAAATACAAGACAGGTAAAATAGCTAAAACAAGTGAGCATCTACAACACATAGAAGACTACCATAAAGCACAAAATCGGAGCCAGAAAGCAGTGGGGAAAGCCAAGAGAAAGTATATTGTCAAAGAGGATCAACAATGGGGAAAAACTCACATAACATTTTGGAAAAATGTAAAGATACTAATCCCAAACAACAAAAGTAAAGACTTGATTACCCTATACAACAATGAGGGAATTGAAATCAACAACAGTGATGCAAAATAAATAAATATTTCTCCATAATAGGAAATAAGCTATCCAAAAAATGTAACTCTGACTGGGCCACGAAGGCACCAACACTAAACGTAGCCATTGGGGACTGCCAAACCACAATAGAAGAAATAAAAGATCTCATGAAAAAAATTGACTACAACAAACCGTCAGGCATCAAAAACATATCGAGTATAGTACTGAAGGATGCACTTTGATGCATCCCAGATGTCTTATGTAACCTTTTCAATAAGTCATTCAGAGAAGGCACATATGTAGACTGCTGGAAGATAGCCAAAGTAACCCCACCCCACTCCACAAGGGGGGGGGGGGGGGCAAACAAACCCTGGGTAACTATAGACCGATCTCTATACTACCACTACCTGGTAAACTAATGGGAAAAGTAATGCATTGACATGTTATGGACCACCTAAACGAACACAAAGTACTAAACAGCAAATAGGGCGGATTCAGAAAAAAACAATCTACAATCAAAACAATTGCTAACTTAATAAGTGATATCTCTAACAACATCAACAAAAAGAAACTAGTGGGTGCAATATTCATCGACTTCAGCAAAGCCTTTGACACGGTGGACCACACTATCCTAATTAGCAAGCTATCCCAAATGGGAGTAACAGAGTAACACAGAAATGGCTAACAAGCTACCTAGAAAATCAGAAACAATGCACTACAGTAAATGGGGCCATATCAAACTAGGACAAAATTTACTGTGGGGTACCTCAGGGGTCAGTCCTAGGTCCACTTCTTTTCCTCATATACATAAATGATCTAGACAACTGTCTGGACATTGATAATATCCAGTTATATTCAGATGATACTGTGGTATACACCACAGGCAAATCAACTGAAGAAATAGAAACAAAACTGAGCCAAGCACTAACAAAACTGAGTGGTGCAACCTAAACAAAATAACTATAAATAGCAGTAAATCAAAAAACGTACTATTTGGTACAAGACTAACCAGTAATAATACTATAAAGTGTCTCCTTGGAAACAGTGAGCTAGCGCAGGTAGACAACTACAAATAACTGGGAGTGGACCTAGACAGACACCTAAGTTATGACCTCTGCATAACAAACACTATAAAAAAAAGCAAACCACGAAATATGGTTCCTGGCAAAATTAAGACCCTACATGACTGAAAACATGGCAATTAAAATATATAAAGGTATGATCCTCCCCTACTTCGACTATGGTGATGTAGTCTACATGGGAGGAAATACCAAACTCATAAACAAACTGAAGGTGCTACAAAACAAAGCCCTCAAAATATGTCTACAGGTACACAAAAGATACCCTACGATGGAACTACACAAAAAATGCAACGCAACACCATTGACGAATAGAAGGGAAAACGCATCTTAAAATACTAGCACACCGCTACACCACAAAACCAGGCTACACAGTAACCGCCTGCAGGGACACCAGACATATGGTGGCCCCGATACTACTGACAGAAATGAGTAACACCAAAATCTATAAGAGGAATGTACTCGCCATGGCAGCACATGCCTGGAATAAGCAAAACACAAAACAATGGGCAATCCATCACCTTGACCACTACAAAAAAACTACTAAAGAAAGAAACTACTTCCCAACAGAACAAAAATTACACCTGCCCCTGAACACAGTCACTGTTTGCTGTGCAATATCGCAAAAAGCAAAAGACAGGCCAGAAAAATGGTAGATACAAAAAAAAATATGGACACCAGCCCCCCCTAAGCATATCAGAAACCATCACCACATGGCGCAGTCCACCTGGGTATGTGTAATGGCCCAAACCAACACAAAAATGGACAGGCCATGGTCATGCATCTGATCCACTCTGAAATGCAAAATGGCTAAGCAAACAACACAGCCATCCCACCTAGTCGCAGTCCTGAAGAGTCCGGGTGTGTTCTGGCGCACTGGTGCACTATCTAAGGACAGGACTTGGGCGAAAGGGGTTGCAATAAACCAATATGGGATGGGATCCTCTCCCGCAACCCTACATGACACCCAAGTAGATGTACATAGTAGGCTAAGGTATCATACTCAAACTAGGCAAATATTCTGGAAAAAATACAAAAGAACTTACATAGATTATTACTAACACCCAAAACCATGAGAGACTGGCCTGAGCTGAAACAGGTAAACACCCCTGGGCAAAGGATCATAACAAAAACAACATCACAGCTGTCCAGCATTGAAAACAAGCGCCCTCGCGGGGGCTTATACGTTATAGCCAGGGTAAATACCTTGTCACCAAAAAAAGTTAAGAAAAAAAGAAGTGCAATGAGGAAGACCAATTGTCCGCGATTGAAATTGTCCCTGCTTAATCAACTAATATAAGTAATATACTACCCCTTAAAAAAAATAGTTTGCTTTCACTAACGGGAAAGTTGTGAAAGAAAAACAAACAAACAAACAAAGGGGATTCATGGCTGAGTTTCTACAATACATCACCACTACCGCTGCTACCATTTTCATTTCAGAGCCTACCTTAGTTTAATCACCTCCCAGAATCCTAATCCCCTACACGTAGAAAGCCCTTAGTTAATGACTTCCAACCGGCTTCGCTCTCCAACAATGTGGACTGCTGCAGCTGATTACCAGCCCAGATGCAGGTGTCTGGCAGGCATATGGAGCACCCACAGTGCTTCTATAGAACCTGCTCCCTGGGTAATTCCGCCTTTATTTCCACCTTCTTGTTTCCATATGCGCCCTAATGCTGTTTTAATTGCCCAGAACCAGTAAATCGATACCTCTACACCAAGTCTCCTTATGGTGTCATGCCATTGTAACGCGCCTACGCACCAGCTCGTTAATAAAGCAATTAACCAATGCATCCAATAATTAATGGACACCCAATCAATTAATTAACAGACTAAGCAAGTAACAACGGCTGTGCATATATTCATTCCAATAAGAATACTTTACTGTTGCAATTCTTACTAGTATTACTTTAATTGCTAAGTAGATATCCAGTAAAATAAAGATGTATTATTATTACAATGGTTATTGTAATTTGTTATAATACTAATTTCTTTTTACTGTCATTACTCTTATTGACAGGACCTTACTGAGCTAAAAGTGAAAACCTTTTTTGTCTAATATAGTGACACTATAGCTTGGATCTCATGGACCCGTCCTGACATGACTTTCGATGTTGCCAGGATGTAAAACTCCAACAAACAAACAAACTTGATGTTATGGCCGCGCAATTCTTGCATCGAGATATATATTAAAAGATTGAAAACAGATTTTAGGCGTTTATATTATGGTTTTTCGAGACTGCAAGATCATTTTCAAGGGTATTCAAGCACTTTAATACATTACTTTACTTTCAAGGGTTTCCCAAGCGCATACGAACCCTGGTTATGGTACCCAATGAGGGGAGTGTCCATTTAGCCAACTGGTTAGTGAAGGGATGGGTGACCGGTGAAAACCTTCAAATAATATCACTTCAACTACCATTGAATACAAGCTAGGAAATATGTAACGGGTGCTAGCTAATACAAACTAATGCCGTCAATACCATTTAATTTACCTAAATAAACATATTAAATTGATCGTTATAATCTACCTTACTTTAGTTTGAGGTAACTTTTATTTTAAGTGAGATATTTTAAGTGAAAACATGTCAAATTAATTTTGGCAAGCATGCTTCTGCAGGAACAGGTTCTATTACATTGCCCTAGCATTCCCTTCTGTGTGGCAACAAATGCTTAATAAGTGCATCAGTATCTAAGCCAGATATGCAGAATAAAATCTACATAATTCCATTGGCTTTGAAAATGTGATGCATTTATCGGACTGCAACTTTAACACAAACTAACTAATACGCCGTGAATCCGACTTAGTTACAAACTAAGCAATGTGTCATGGATACTAATTATTTACAAACTCAGCAATGTCATGGATACAAACTAGGCAATAAGCCACAAATCTCAAACAGGAAACAACCACCACACAATCCGGCTACATTAAAGAAGTGGATACTATTTGCAGAAACTAGTGTGTAGGGTGTGTGACTGGGTGGTGCTTGAGTACATGAGGGGACAGCATGTGCACCAGATTTCCCCTGGCACTGCGTGACTGCTGAGGTAGCGGAGGCCAATTCATTAGTGAGCACAGGCTTCCCTGGCACACAACCAAAGCTTCCTCGGGGCCGAGCTCAATATAAACAAGCCTTCTTTGCCACCGTTTCCTCGGGCTCTATATATTGTCATGGAGCCAATTATTATAGAATGCAGATGTCCTGTCTCTCATTGTTAGTCCCAATTGTAGGTAGGCAGCTGATCCTGGTAAATAACCAGTCATTTACTGCTTGCGGGTACCAGCATTCACTCTCAGGATTTGCGCAATTCAAGAGATGACTGGATTAGTTTAAAGGATAATCTACCATTTACGCCTTGTCAACAAAACTCTGCAATTACACAGTTTTACAGGTGACTTTGCAATTTCAGAATTGAATCTGGATTAGCTAGATGAAAAATCTAGCATTTACCCCTTGTCAATACATTGTTGGCTCTCAGGGTTTACGTAATTCCAGAGTTAATTCTGGATTGCCTAGTCCGATGGTTTTGAGGTTCTGTCATTTTTTTAGATATAAATATATTAGGTTGATCGTTATAATTTATCTCATAACTTTTATTTTAGATGGCTAACATTGATACTAATCACTACCTCGCCTACGCTCGGCACGAATATGATAGGATAATGACTGGTTTTCTTGGTAACAGGATTATGTGACTGAATGGCATATTGGGTCATGGTACCAGCAGTCTAGTCTCCCACTGAGGCAGCACTATAAAGCCACCAAGAGTACACACTGTGACGTAAAGCCCCAGTAAGCATGGAAAGAAGATTGACAACTTCTGAATTCTCAGTATGCAAACCAATCTGCTATTCACCAGAATTCCTCAATGCGCCGAATCTAGTAAATATTAAATCAAAATTCCCTATCCTTTTGACTTACAAAATTCCCTCAAGCTTTGAGTTTAACAAACAGCACAGCTTCCGGGCACTGCTCAGCTTCAACCCAGTCCGGATTTGTCACACCGCTAATCATAATCAATGTAGACTTTCCATCTCTCCGGGTTTTACTCATGTAACTAATCATTATGCATGCATGGCATGGGTTCTCACTGACTTAACGGGGAATTCACTAACGCAGCACTACTCACCAGAGTTTGCACAGACTTGGGTTTAAACAGATAATTGACTAATTCCACACCACTCACAATAGTCTGTACTGACCAATTCAACACTATTCAGAGTTTGCTCTGACTTGGGGTTTAACAGATAATTGACTATTTCCACGCTACTCACAATAGAGTTTGTACTGACCAATTCAACACTATTCATCAGAGTTTATGCTGACTTGGGGTTTAACAGATAATTGACTAATTCCACGCTACTCACAATAGAGTTTGTTCTGACTAATTCAACACTATTCATAAGAGTTTGGACTGACTTGGGGTTTAACAGATAATTGACTATTTCTGTAATCACTACACAGTTTGCACTGACTTGTAGCTTAACAGGTAATTGACTATTCTGCACTCAACACAGAGTTTGCGCTAACTTGGGACTTTAACAGAGAATTGACTAATGCAGCACTACATTACGCATTCTTTCTGCTGGCTAGGTTTTAATATATAATTGACCACACTAATCACCACCGAGTTCTTCGACACTTGCAGCTTAACAGATAATTGACTACATTAGCCACACAGACTTTGTACTAACTTAGATTACTGACTACACTAAATACCGCAGAGTTTGTGGTGACTTAGAACTTAACGGATAACTGACCACACTAAACACCGCAGAGTTTGTGATGACTTGGAACTTAACGGATAATTGACTACACTAAACACCACAGAGTTTGTGGTGACTTGGAACTTAACGGATAACTAACTGACTATACTAAAGACTGTAAACTTTGCAATGACTTAGAACTTAACAGATAACCGACTACACTAAACATTGCAGAGTTTGCAGTGACTTGGAACTTAATAGATAATTGACTACACAACTCACCGCAGAGTTTGCGCTGGCTCTGGATGCTGTAGGTGTCCCTGTCGCAGCCCTTCCCGATGTGCTTCGTGGTGAGATGCACGCGCGCAGACACTTGCTGCTCTACACACTTATTGTCGCAGGTCTCCAGGACCGCAGACTGCCCGAGCGCCATCTGCTGGGATCCAGGTGCATATTCAATCCGCTCGTTGACACCTGGAAGATAAAAACAAGGAGGGAAATATGAGCTTGTATTCAAGTTGTATTTATTTTTCTGATTGATTGTCAAGTCCCATCAGGCATGTACCAACTTCAAGTTGTTTTACATTCTAGCAACATCTAGGTCATATCAGGACGGGTACCGACTTGTGACAGTGCACACTCATGGTGACTTTATAGTGCTTCCCCACTGGGAGACCAGGCTGTCAGCACCATGACCTGATATCCCACTCAGTCACATTATCCTGACACTGAGCCAACCAGTCCTTGCCCTATCCTAATTATGCCGAGCGCCTGGCTAGGAAACGATAAGTATCAATTTGTAAGTCATTGGTTTGACTCAACAAGGGTTCGAACCCACAATCCCATGGTCTACCAACATGGGAGATGGACGCTCTAACTCATTCGGCCATCCCATCTGGTCAGGGGACATGAAACCCTGGGACTGGGACATAAAAACCAGTAAAACAACAACAACAAAACCAGCAGTGTCCACGACCGACACCAGTGAATCAGCCACCCCCCAGTACCACAGTACATCTACATACAATACACCGCGGATGATCAAATGGAATCTACCTTCAGAACAACACCTACAGAACTGCTGACTAATTAATCTTTTACTAATCTTTTACTAATTAACACTACGGGTTAACCTATTATAAGTATTAAACATCATTTAGGTTGTTTGTTCGCTTGTTGGAGTGTTATGACCTGGCAACATCTGAGGTCATATCAGGACGGGTACCGACTTGGGACAGTGCGCACTCATGATGACTTTATAGTGCTGTCCCACTGGGAGACCAGGTCACTGACACCATGACCTGATTTCCTACTCAGTCACATTATCCTGATTCTGAGCTAACCAGTCCTTGCCCTATCCTAGTAATGCTGACATCCAGGCTAGGTACTGACAAGTATACATTTTGCAAGTCGTTGGTTTGATTCGACCAGGAATCAAAGTCCAGACCTTCTGGACGGCTTCCCGTGGTCGAAGCTGTGGGTTCAAAACACGACGGAGTCAAACCAATGACTTACAAAAGTTATATTTGTTGCTACCCAGTCTGGTGCTCAGCATCATCAGGATAGGGAAAAGACTGCTTTGCTCAGTATCAGGATAATGCGACTGAGTGGGATATTGGCGCATGGTACCAGTGACTCCCAATGGGGTAGTACTATGAAGTCACCATTAGTGCACATTGTCACGATACGGTACCTGTCCTGATATAAACTTAGATGATGTTAGGATGTAAAACCCCAACAAACAACATCTATTGCTACCAAGTTATTTACAGACCAGCTTTGGACATCGCTCGACACTTTAAAAGCATAGGTCATCAGGGGGGGGGGGGTGTCGGAAAAGTCATGCTGGACTAGTCTCAATGATTTGACTCAGGTAACATGTTCAGGTAATTGTTGTTGTGACAAGCTGAACTTGCCGAGTGAAATTTCCATTGTAAAGTAAAGCTTGTTTTATTTAATGACGCCTCTCTTTGATGTCCAATAGACAATAATATGAAAATCAATGTGCTCTATAAGTGTCGTTAAATAAAACAAACTTTACTTTTAATAATGCCTCTAGAGCACGTAGATTTTTATCATCGGCTATTAGACATCAAACATATGGTCATTCTGACATATTTCTTTGGAGGAAGCCTGCTGCCACCAGGTAGGCTACTCTTTCAGATAACCAGCAAGGGGTCTTTTGTATGCACTCTTCCACAGACAGGACAACACATACCACAACCTTTGATGAACCAGTCGTGGACCACTGGCTAAATTTCCATTCTAAACCACCTACCCAGTACATACGTCATACCAAACCATTCGGCACAGAAGTGGAAATTGAGGGTTTTTCACAATGACCGCAGAGTCTGTAATGACTGACTCTAGACGTGGTGCTAATACCACGCTTGGAGAGTACTGTAAGAACCTGGCGTCTGGTATTTTTCCGCGATTCCCCGACAGTGCTAAGCCTATTGAAACCTGTCCGTATTTTTACAGAAGTCCTCCCCCTGAATAGACTCCGAGCGACAGGTTGTGGCCACTGTGTGGTACTTTATAGTGCTGCCCCACTCAGTCACATTATCCTGACACTGAACTGTGGTGGTTGTTGACGACCAGTGGTGCCCACTGACTGACCACCCTGTAAAATATTTCGATATTTGGCATAGGGGGGAATGCAAATTTTCTATTACTGATCGGTGTACATGACCATACGCATGTATATATGTATGGGTTGGTGGTGCCTGAGTGGGATGTAAATAGACATAGTGGTGCTGGCAGGTCTGGGTGTGAGTGCACTCAGGGCCTACCTCCTCTGCTGGGCTAGGGATCACCGCACTCAAAGGTCAAGGGTTGGTGGTGGCCATGGGGCCATACAGCTTCTGGTGGTGGGCAGACCACTGGTATCCATGGGGACCAGGAATGCTGGATCCCTATTGGTCGGGCCAACAATGCTTGTTTCCCATTGGGGTGATAGTCTACAATGAACCCATGTAACCATATAAATAATAAACCAGAGGGCTTGACTCGTCTTCTTTACACTTTATACACTTCCTTTCTCTTTGTCTGTATTGATTTCACCATAGCCTGCCTACACAGCCACATATTCGATCATCACAGCCCCATCAACTACTGTTATCATTTTGTTTTAATAGTTAATAAGCTATTGCCAAAAAATCTGGGAAATCTACCAAATCGAAGGGATCTGTCATCCCTGCTTAATAACATGTGCAATAAACTCCCTTAATTTAACGAGTGGATTTGCGTTGTATACTAACTTTGTGGCATGGCGTACATCATATCAAATGCAGAGGAAAGCGGAGAGTGGACAGGGGGGGGGGGAAAGGGAAGAGGGGAGAGGGGAGAAAGAGAAAGGGGAAAGGGGAGGGGGAGAAGAGAGAGGAGAAAGGGGAGAGGAGAAAGGGACAGGAGAGAGGGGAAAGCGGAGAGATGGGAGAGGGGAGAGGGAGAGGAGAGAGAGGGGAGAGCGAGAGAGGGAGAAGGTGAGAAGGGAGAGAGGGAGAAGGGAGAGAGGGAGAAGGGAAGAGGGGAGAAGGGAAGAGGGGAGAGGGGGAGATGGGAGAGGAGAGAGGGATGAGGGGAGAGGGATTAGCAGGGGTGAGGGAAGACTGGTGAGGGGTGGCTGATTAGGGAGAGGGGTGAGGGATGAGAGAAGGGAGAGGGGTGAGGGGATAAAGGATGGGGAAAGAGGTGAGGTGAGAGGGCTGAGAGAGGGGAGAAGGTGGAGAAGGGGGAGAAGGGGGAGAGGGGAGAGGGGTACAACAACAATAGAACAGCCTGCATTGTTTTTTGGACCGTAACACTAACAGCGTCGCACAGTGACCTTGGATCAATTCCCGACCTTGGCATCGGAAGCATCAGGGTCGTGTTCTATGCACGTGACCTTGACCTCTTTGTTATGGACGTGAATTTCACTTCACCTGTGTGACGCTTAGATTGGAAAACGGTGCATGTTAGCACGGGGAACTGGGAGAGTCTGCTGTCACATCGATGCTGGCTTTGGTGTGTCGGTTATGTGTATGTGCATGGGAGTGTGCCGGTGAGCATGGGTGAGTGCATGAGTGTGTCTGAGTGTGTTCACGAATATGTGTTAGTGAGTGAGTGTATGTGTGTGTGAGTGAGCGTTCGTGCGTGTGTGTATGTGAGTGAGTGTGCATATGTGTGAGTATGTTGGTGAGTGTATGTGCGTGAGTGCGTGGGAGTGAGTGTGTGTGAATGTGCTGGTGAGTGAGCGTTGGTGAGTGTGTGTGTTGATGAGTGTGGAGGTAAGTGTGTGAGTGTGTTAGTTGCACATGTCTTAGTGTGTGCATGTTGGTATTGTTTGATTGCGTGTTTGTTGTTATATCAGGACGGGTACCGACTTGTGCCAGTGCACACTCATGGCGAATGTATAGTGCTGTCCCACTGAGAGACAAGGGGGATTGATGGATGCTGAGTTGATATCCCACTCAGTCACATTATCCTGACACTGAGCCAACCAGTCCTTGCCCTATCCTAATA
>CM059200.1:48848240-48860740 GCA_030323885.1 Branchipolynoe longqiensis | reverse complement strand
GGCTAAGTTGATTGACTGATGCTGAGTTGATTGATGAATGCTGAGTGGATTGATGCAGCCTGAGTTGATTGATGCAGGCTGACAGCACTGAATTAAGGTGGCAGGTCTGAGTCCCTTCATCTCCTGCATCACTTGGCATGGCATGTGTCATGCAGTTTGCCTCTTGGAGACACTCCTTCCCAGGCTGCACCGGGGCGCCCTCTCTCGTCCACCATGTGTTACTAGCTTTCTGCGATCGAGCTCACCAAAATAAAATCATTTGTCTTGGTGTTAAAGTCACATCAGGGTGGGAACCCACTTGTGACAGTGCACTCTTGTGGCAACTTGACAGTGCTGCCCCATTGGGAGATTTACACTGCCGGCACCAGGACCTAATATCCCCTGTCCTGATATGACATGAGATGTTGCCAGAACATAAAACTCCAACAACCAACCAACCTAATATCCCACTCAGGGACATTATCCTGATCCTGAGGAAGCCAGTCCTTCCCATAAGCTATTAATGCTGAGCACCAGGTTATGTAGCGACAATTATCAATTTTGTAAGTCATTGGTTTGAACCCACAACCTTCCACATGGGAAGCCAGCCAGCCAGCGCTCTTAAAGCTGCATAGTCTGATGAAATATCAAATTTTCAAAACAAAACCAATTACCTCAATTTGATTTTACATATCTAACTTAGATACTGATGCACTTATTAAGCATTAGTTTCTGTGAGTCAATTCAACAGAACCTGTTACTGCAGAAGTCCATGGTGTCAGAGTTTTGGCAAGCTTGCCAAAACTAATTTTCCATGCCCTCAAAATATCTTAAAAGTTTACCATTTAAAAGAAAAGTAACTTTGAACTTATGTAAAGTAGATACTAGTGATAGATCTAATATATTTATCTCGAAAAAATATAGAAATTAAAAAGCATCGGACTATGCAACTTTAATATTACCGATTCAGCCATCCCGTCCGCTCATAAAATAAATAGAATGAATGTATTCTACCAGTCTGAAGTTTTACTTAAAAGTTACATAATCGAAGGGATTTTATTTTCTGGCATATTACAAAAAAAAAAGGGAAGAAAATTAACTAGTTTGATCGCTGCCCAGCCAGGTAACATGTAATGTCCAATATCTGGCGCGGTAGCCTAATCGGTAGAGTGCGGGCCTCACGTGCGGAAGGTCGGAAGTTTGGTTCCCGGCCCAGTCAAACCAACGACTCTAAAATTGATACTTGTCGCTCTCTAGCCTAGGGCTCAGCATTAATAGGATATGGCAAGGACTGGTTAGCTCAGTGTCAGGATAATATGACTGAGTGGGATATCGGGTCATGGTGCCAGCAGCCTGAATTCCCAGTGGGGCAGCACTATAAAGTCGCAATGAGTGTGCACTGTCACAAGTGGGTACACGTCCTGATATGACCCTAGATGTTGCCAAGACACAAAACTCCAACAACCAACCAACTGTAACCTCCAACAGGAGTGGCAGTAACTAGCCGTGGGCGGCCTGGTTCATAGAGAGTGCCCTAACTGGCGTGCTGCTATCTGCCGGGTAATGCCAAGTGAACAAGTATCAATTTACATAAGTCTTGACTCATTTGCTTGACTCACCGCTAGGGATTATATCCATGACCTTCCGTACATGAAGTGGGCGTCCTACCTACTCGGCTATTCCAGCTGATAAAAATTTCTAATTCTAAAAGTCCACTGCGTGACTCGAACAGAGATCAAATCCATGACCTGCCACCCAGAAGAGGTCACTCTACCGCTAGGCCATCCTGTGGTGTTTTCAAACTGGACAGGATGGCCTAGCGGTAGAGTGACCTCTTCTGGGTGGCAGATCACGGATTTGATCTCTGAACGCCACAACCAACTTTCAAGCATATTAAACACACAATTCAGGGTTCTAATTCCTACTGCACTTGGCCATCCACAGTCAGGGAACTGTACTACCATACTTCATTATGCACTGATGGTCAGACCAGTGTAGCAACTTAGTCTGTCCATATAAGACACGGCTGCACCTGGCATTCACTATCCAATCAGTGCTCTCAATAGGAAATTTTGTGTGGGGGTCTGTGAGGTATGGGTAAGTTTTTGAAGTGACTGAAAGAAAATCGAGATTCGTGTGTGTAATTTTTAATACTTTCCCAAGGTCATATGGTTGTAGTCCGTAATCAGCCCCACTACCACACAGTGAAGGCCTCGACAGCGCTGACCCTTGCTGATAAGAAGAATCGGCAGGTGGCAGCACACAGACAGGAACAGTCCAAATGATGTTTTTTTGTGTGTTTTTTTTGGTGACAAGTTTTGTATTCTTCTCATAACGTTTAAGCTCCAGTGAGGGTGCTTGTTTTCAATGCTGGACAGCTGTGATACTGGATTGGTCTGGTCCCGCACTCAGGAGTGTTTACCTGATCTTTCTCGGGCCAACCTTTTGCGGTTTTGGGTGTTAGTAGTTTCTATATTAGTTTTTTTTTAATTTTCAAAGTTTTTTCCTAACCTGTATATGATAACTTAGCCTACTATGTACATCTACGCAGATGACATACAGGCCTGCGGGAGAGGATCCCATCCCATTGTGGTTTGTTACAGCATCCTTTCACCCATGCCCTGTCCTTAGATAGTACACCAGTGTGCCAGAACACCCCTGGACCCTTCAGGACTGCAACTAGGTGGGATGGTTGTGTTGTATGGTTAGCCATTTTGTATTTCAGGGTGAATCAGATGTATGACCGTGGCCTGCCTGGTTCTGCTTTGGTTTGTGCCAGTACACATACCCAGACGGACTGCGCCCTATGGTGATAGCCATTTCGAATTCCTTAGTACTTAGTACTTAGTACTTAGTAGGGCTAGTTTCCGTATTTCTAATATCTACCATCTTTTCTGGCCTGTCTTTTGCTTTTTGTGCCAAAACACAGCAAGCAGTGACTGCGCCCACGGTCAGGTGAGCTAGTGTTCCTTCTGTAGGTGGTTGTGTATTATGTTTTCTTTAAGAACCTTTTATAGTGGTCCAGGCTTTTGATTGCCCGTTGTTGGGGTAGACTGTTCAATCCGTGGTTAGCAGCGACCGTCCCCCCCAGCCCAGTGTGACGTTACATGTGACCCAGCTGGGCTGCAACAGGTCACTTCTATTCTGACTTTGGTGGAATAAACCGGGGGAAGGCCCGGTGTGTGAAGCAACTTTGACACGATGTTGTTATTCTGCAGGCAGAGTAGAATGTGGTGCGTCACAATATCTATTTACTTTGCAGCCTTATGATGCACACTGCAAGGTGTTTTTTCATTAAGGTTTTTAAGGCGTCACTGCGAATTGGTACTTTTCATCACTGGTTTCACACATATTTACCCCAAATTCCCTTAAAGTCATTGAGATCCCTGTTCAATACCACGGGTTCTATCATCCAAACCCATTGCTAGTGCAATGGCTGTCTTGATAATGTTTTTAAGAGCAATTTGTGTGTAGGGAGGAGGGCAAGGTCTTAATGTATAGGATACAGTCAAACTGGGTCAACCTGGATGTGGCGAGCAGTTTGTCCGCAGTGATTGACATGCATAGAAACACAATGTTTTAAATAAAAATAAAAATTTCACCAAATTCAATATTTCTGAACAAGAAATTAATAGTGGTCATACATACTACATTACTTCTAGATCTGGCAGCCTGCAAGTATATATACTAAACATAACTGTCATAACTTCCTATACGTCACACATATCCTTTAGCGCCATACTTAAATTAATCCCCGTCCTGATGAGACCTTAGATGTTGCTAGGACGTCAAACCGCAACGAAAACAACAAACAACCTCAACTAACCCAATTATTTAGTTTATTATCAAGAAATTATGGGCAATCTTAATCACTTTCTCGAAATGGCATGGCCACTGAAGACCTTCGATTATGGCAATGACCAAAGCTAGTGGTTTGTTTATTTATTGTTGTTTTACGTCCTATCAACATCTAAGGTCATATCAGGACGGGGATAAGCTAGTGGCACACTTTCATTAACAACCGATAGAAAATGCCCAGCACTGGTCGTCCCCCCCAGCCCGCCCCCTACACACACTGCACCATTTAGAAGCGCCGCCTGCCGCCAACAAAAAGCGGTGGTCAATTGAAGTTTCTTATGTCGACTGCATTAACAAGGCACCTTTTTTTCTGGGATTTATAATCATGCAATTGTTAGCAGCCCAGCCCTAAGGCCAGGCATTGCCTTTGATGGTGACTGAGTGCCTGCCTTCAGCCAAGAGCCGCTTTGAGCAGGTCCCATCACAACCACTTTGCGTAGTACTTGTCACACTCTCCTAGCAGAGTATAGGCCCGCTGAAGCCGTCCCGCACTGAGAGGGCGCATTGGTACTTTTGTGCCCCTTTAGGAAAATGGCAGGACTCATTTCTAACATTGTGCCGGCCATTTTGCCACTTTCGTCAGTTGAGTGGCAAGGTGTTTCCATGAAAGTCCATTTTGCAAAGCCATCTGTCATTTTGCTAAGGCAGCTGTCATTTAGCCAAGATATCGGTCACTTTGCAGATACCTGTCATTTTGCAAAGACACCTGTAATTTTGCAAAGACACCTGTCATTTTGCAGATACCTGTAATTTTCCAAGGATACCTGTCACGTTACAAAGAGATCTGTTATTTTACTAAAACAACGGTCATTTTGCACAAACATCTGTCAGGTTGAAGGAAAGAAAGTTGTCACTTGATAAAGACGGCTAATTTAGCTAAGAAGTGTTCCAGTTGTTCTTTGTTGCTGCTGTCATTTTCCCAGTTAAATAAATCTGTTCTTCATTATGTGAATTGACATTGCTATATTTTTGTGATAAATATAACACAGTATGTGGTCACGGCCCCAATATTGTGTTTTTGAAAACAAGAAATATGGCAAAGAGAATGGTGTTCGAACCCATACATCTACCATTCCGGGGCGAGCGTCATAACTATTAAGCTATCTAGACTCCCTGAGGAAATCAACCTACCCATACCTACCTGTGTACGTGACATTTCACCTAAAGGTGAGTGGACATCACTACACTACCTTAAATACCTCCTCTGTGTTAACTAAAGTTCATTATCCCAGACACCAAATTAAGTTAACTGAGACGATGCTATCGGCCTCTCGGATCAGCTATGTAAGTGAGGGGAGGCGACTTGGAGATCTGATTACATAGGATCTTGATAGATGAGGTGGGGTTTGGTGCAATAACAAGACTGCTTAATCACCCGTGCAGTCTACATGCTCGCTCTAACTGGGCGATGATGGAAGGAAACAGCTGCTTTCAGATTTCAAATATGAAAATAAGCAGTCAAACAATCAAAGTTATAAAGCTCGAGGGGTTTGAGTTTCTGCCCTATTTTTTGTGTTAAAAAAAAGAGAAGATATTTATCAGATCATTAGCTACTTTACCCAAAGTGACAAATAAGGAAATACTCGAACGGACGGGGCTGCCCTCTATGGAAGATGGAAGATCTTCTGATCAAAAAGATTCTCCGGTGGACTGGACACCTCATGAGGATGTCATCAGACAGGCTACCAAAGCAGATCCTCTATTCTCAACTGTTTTCTGGTTACAGAAAGAGAGGGCGCCCTCATCTCCGGTTCAAGGATACCATCAAGAGAAACCTGAAGCTGAGAGACATTAAGACCGACTCATGGATGCAACTCTCACAGCAGAGAGCTAAATGGAGTGCGGCAGTCAAGTAATGAAAGCGGTCTTTGTCGCATCGCGACCGACAGCATGATAATGATGATGAGCTACTTTACTTAAACTTGCATGGTCCGATAAAAACATCAAATTTTCAAAAGCAAAACAGTTATCTAAGATGAAGTAAGAATCTAGATTTGAACCTATATATCCAACTTGGATAGTGGTGGAGTTATTAAGTGTGTTTTGCTACATAGAATGGAATACGAAGCCAATTTAACAGAACCTGCTACAGGTGAATCATACGGAGCACACAAGCACACCAACATTAATTTGCCATCTTAAAAGATCTCCTAAGTTAGTCATTTTAAAGCAAAGTTATTTCAAACTAAAGGAAGGTAGATTATAAAATATATTTATTACAGAAAACGACAGACTTAAAACCATCGGACTATGCAACTTTAATTTGAAGTAATCTTTATTTATAGGTTAAATTTGGGTGTTATTTGAAAATTAAGACATGTAATAATAATTTTGGTTTGCATGTTAAAATGATAGTCACAATAAGACAATGCTATTAAGTGACAGCTTCTATTAAATTTACTGAGTATTTCTTTTATGCAACAATGAATGTTTAATGAGTGGACCAGTATCTAAGTTGGATACATAGGATCAAAATCAAATCGAGTTAAGTGTCTTGGTTTAAAAAAGTGATGCTTTTAATGGACCATGTGCCTTTAAATAAAACAGTCTTAAAGCTGAAGTATCACATTTTCTAAACCAAAACACTTATCTAGATTTGATTCTACATATTCAACTTGGATACTGGTGTACTTATGAAGCATTTGTTGCTGCATGGAAGGAACCACGAGGAAGACCAATTGTCCGCAACTGAAATTTCCCCTGCTTAATCAACGAATATTTCAACTTTTTTTTTACAAAGCCTACACATGCCGCATAGCTTACTGTTAAATACAAAACCAGTCATTAAAATAATCTCATCCCTTTAAGAAGAGACAAAATCTACATTAATGCTAAAACATGGATAAGCCATAAAAACCAGGAAACTGTAGATAACATTTTAAAGGAAATTAAGGTATTGGCGCGAGAGGTTCAAGATTAGATATGCCATGAATGATACCATCACAGCTGACTCCTAAGATGATGTCAAGAATGACGTCACCGGTGACGTCAGCGATGCTATCAGAACCCAGATGGAGGCAAACTTCTCACCCATGACTCCACCCTTTCACAATATAAGTTTGAATTATAACAATTGGTGGTGATCTTGGCAAATATATTAATATTTAGTGTGAAAACCCAAAGACTTCAGAGTATTAGACTAGTACAGTTAGAATTTGTCAAAATAGAAAGTAGTACCAGTGAAATGGTACTAGTACCGTTAGTAGTTGATACAGTACAGAAATGACAACCACATTCGGTGTCGGTGGTGTAATACATATATATTTAAGATGGTCTGTCCACCATTATGATTTCTGGATTGGTTGTTTGTTGGAGTTTTATGTCCTGGCAACATCTAAGGTCATATCAAGACGCCCACCAACTTGTGAAAGTGCTGCCCCACTGAGAGACCAGGCCGCCAGCATGACCTGATATCCCAGTCAGTCACATTATTCTGATACTGAGCAAACCACTCCTTGCCATATCCTATCCTATTAATGCCGAGTCCCTGGCTAGGTATCAATTTTAGTCACCCGGGTGTAAAAATATACAGATTTTCGGTTCGTAATTATATATTGGCAGAGAGCATTATTATTCTTGGGCGACGGAGTGGGGACAAGGTTATGTAATCTAAAAGCAATAATACCCCACTCCCATTAGGACATGATATAAGCTATGTGAAATATATGTTCATACATGATGCCTGAGATTAATGAAGAAATGTTCCTATATAAGATTCAGTACATGATTATTGAAATGTTTCTCTATGCATCCATAAAGAGTGCAATTGGAGAAAAGACCATTTTAACAGAGATCTATTGTAACTGTATGCAGCTACCTGTCCCTACATGACCACTGGGTGGGCACACCAGCCTAATTTGCATATACACACAGGACACCACCTGCAGCTGGGTTGAGTGACAGCCACCCCTACTGGGGGGGGGGGGGGGTGCCACCCACCCAGACTGTGGAGGTGCCAGATTGGCTGGCTGTGGACTGCCCAGTCACCTGCACTCCATTGGCCCTCTGACCACACTAGCCTCACGTTGAGATAATTATTCAGGACTCTGCTTCAGACACACTGAAGAGAGAGCACTCTACTCATGGCTCTGGAGTGAGACACACCTACTCTAGAGCAGGACCCCAGACACTCTGTCTGATGCTATCAAAATTCATCTATCCAAATTGAGCTTTGTACAACAACCATGGGACTCCGGTCCAGTGGGCTGTAGGCACTAATTCTGAGACAGCTAAATAGGTAAGGAGATTCTGTGTGGACAGAAGGTAAGGAGTGTGGGTGATAGGTCACTGGTAGGTGTACAGGAGTTGATGCAATAAAGCACAACTTCTTCACCGTTTATCTGTGTGACTTGTCTCCCTTTCTTCCTTATGAGTTGGTTTAAGGGTTTGTTTAGGGGAGGCATCAGGTGGGACTGCCTGGGGAGAGTTTATGGTATTATCTAGGGGCTCATGCGGCCGACTAACCCAGAAATACTATACAGGGTTTGAACACACAACCTCCCGCACAGGCAGCCAGGTGGGTAGTGAGGAAGCGAGCTAGGCAGGCAAGCAGCCAGGAAGCCAGCTAGGCAGGCAAGCAGCCAGGGAGGCAGGAAGGCAGGCAGACAGGCAGGCAGGCAGGCAGGCAGGCAGGCAGGCAGGCAGGCAGGCAGGCAGGCAGGCAGGCAGGCAGGCAGGCAGCCCTCTTACCAAGTCGGCCACCACGTCCAGTTGCGTGGCGTTATGACTTAATGTACGTCACGAGTCATTTTGTGAGGGGGCCAGGCCCTGGAGGGTGATTTGACGTCACTTCCGGTGAAATATGTCAATCAACTACAAACGTCAAACACGCCATCCCACATGCCTGACGCACCACCGAGTCTGCCACCCTCAATTTAACATGGCATGCCTCAGTCAGGCTTGTGGACTGCATTCGGGTCAGGTACTTTGCCACACACACTTAGCTCGAGACTTCTAATCATACGCGGTCCAAAACATCTCTCACCATACATTACCCGAAACACCTCATCATCGGCTACCCGAAACACTTCTAATTGTATGCTACCTGAAACACCTCATCATATGCTACCCGAAACACATCATACATTACTCAAAAGACTTATCATCATCCACTACCTGAAACACTTCTAATTATGTGCTACCTGAAAGACTTCTAATCATACTTTACCTGAAACACTTCTCTCAATATGCTACCCGAAACACTATTAATCACCTGAAATACGTCTGATCATTCAGACACAAAGATGTGTGTGCACATACACATCTTGCACACACATCTATATACATCAATACAATACACCCACCAATACCATACATCTATATACCTCAATACAATACACCCACCAATACCATACATCTATATACCTCAATACAATACATCCCCCAATACCACACCTCTATATACCTCAATACAATACATCCCCCAATACCACACACATCTATATATCTCAATACAATACACCCACCAATACCATACATCTATATACCTCAATACAATACACCCACCAATACCACACACATCTATATACCTCAATACAATACACCCACCAATACCATACATCTATATACCTCAATACAATACATCCCCCAATACCACACACATCTATATACCTCAATATAATACACCCACCAATACCACACACATCTATATATACCTCAATACAATACACCCACCAATACCACACACATCTATATACCTCAATACAATACACCCACCAAACCACACACATCTATATATACCTCAATACAATACACCCACCATAACCATACATCTATATACCTCAATACAATACACCCACCAATACCACACACATCTATATACTTCAATATAATACACCCACCAATACCACACACATCTATATACCTCAATACAATACACCCACCAATACCACACACATCTATATACCTCAATACAATACACCCACCAATACCACACACATCTATATACCTCAATACAATACACCCACCAATACCATACATCTATATACCTCAATACAATACACCCACCAATACCACACACATCTATATACCTCAATACAATACACCCACCAATACCACACACATCTATATACCTCAATACAATACACCCACCAATACCACACACATCTATATACCTCAATACAATGCACCCACCATACCACACACATCTATATACCTCAATACAATACACCCACCAATACACACACTATATACCTCAATACATACACACCAATACCACACACATCTATATACCTCAATACAATGCACCCACCAATACCACACACATCTATATATACCTCAATACAATACACCCACCAATACCACACACATCTATATACCTCAATACAATGCACCCACCAATACCACACACATCTATATACCTCAATACAATACACCCACCAATACCACACACATCTATATACCTCAATACAATGCACCCACCAATACCACACACATCTATATATACCTCAATACAATACACCCACCAATACCACACACATCTATATACCTCAATACAATGCACCCACCAATACCACACACATCTATATATACCTCAATACAATACACCCACCAATACCACACACATCTATATACCTCAATACAATGCACCCACCAATACCACACACATCTATATATACCTCAATACAATACACCCACCAATACCACACACATCTATATACCTCAATACAATGCACCCACCAATACCACACACATCTATATATACCTCAATACAATACACCCACCAATACCACACACATCTATATACCTCAATACAATGCACCCACCAATACCACACACATCTATATATACCTCAATACAATACACCCACCAATACCACACACATCTATATACCTCAATACAATGCACCCACCAATACCACACACATCTATATATACCTCAATACAATACACCCACCAATACCACACACATCTATATACCTCAATACAATGCACCCACCAATACCACACACATCTATATATACCTCAATACAATCACCCACCAATACCCACACATCTATATACCTCAATACAATGCACCCACCATACCACACACATCTATATACCTCAATACAATACACCCACCAATACCACACACATCTATATACCTCAATACAATGCACCCACCAATACCACACACATCTATATATACCTCAATACAATACACCCACCAATACCACACACATCTATATACCTCAATACAATGCACCCACCAATACCACATACATCACTATCACACACACCAATACAGCACACAACTGGAGGTGCCTCAGATGTGATATACTGCACACTTCATTGTCTACCCAAGTCACCATGGCAAGGCTTGATTACCGTCACCCATATGATATGTCGGCGATTCGTTGTGCGGCCCTAATCAAGTTTACAGTTAGCCTCCACAGTGGGGAGGGGGGGGGGGTGCGGGAAGAGAATGAGAGTGAGGTGAGGGTAAGAGTGATAGGGAGTGGCAGGGGGAGTGCAGAGGGAGTGGCAGAAGGAGTGGGAGTGGCAGATGGGGACAGGAAGTGCGTGTGAGTGCGGGTATGTTTGTGTTAAACTAAGCGTTTCAATTAGTTAGAAAAGGGAGGGCGGGTGTTTCCCATTCCTTCTAAATTAAGATATGGTTAGATGTAGTTCTACAGTGGCATATTATGCTATTATTTGGTTTATTCTGGGAAGAGTGTGCACAATAGAACTCTACTGATCGGGGTAGGGGTGGGGCTACAAAATAAGAGGGGGAGGGTGGGGGGATGTAAGGATTGCGGCCTTGCATACGGATGGATGGTGCCTTTTACACCAGGCCGGAATGGTAACTGTGAGTAGGTGAGAGTGTATGCATTGCCGATAGGTGGCGCGGGCACTAGTGTAATGCGCATGCGCAGACCCGGGCGGTCACGACCACAAAGCCATCTACGAATACGACGAGTTCTACCCACCCGCCTCGCTGTATCGCATCAGTTCCACCAGGCACTCACCAAACATGTGTGCCTTCCGCGAACCAAGCATTGGCCAATATGCGGTTTGAAGCCCTAGGCACACCTCGATAAGGGTCGACTGAGCCGAAACGCAGGCTTTTCTAATGCCAAATACTCACTAAAAATAATGCTCATTTAAACATTATCTTAGTTTTTCAAATCTTGTCCTTTCAGATTAATTAGTATCTGGTATTCTCCAAGGAGTTTTTGTTAAATTAATGGAAACGACTAATACAAATAACATAAAACAATCATACAAATAAAATAAGAATATAATATAATCATGATTAAAGTGTGCTAAAAATATAAAACTGTGCATAATAAAACATCAAATGTGATGTCGGACTGCGGCAAGTTTTATTTCACTTTTATCGAGGATGTCTAGGGAGATCGTTTCTCAGGGATAAAGTGTATGGGGGGGGGGGGGGGGGGGTCAGTTCAATGCTTCCTCAGGGTAGCAACTTATTAACCAGACGGGATGGATGAATTGGTAAGAATGCTGACTGGTTTTCTGAGACAGGAAGTCGTTAGTTTGAACCCTGAACGAATCAAATCAATGACTTCCTAAATTTAGACATGTCATTACCTATGAAAAACCTATAAGAACCTCAACAAAACACATTAAACTGTAACACTGGCTTGTGAAAAACTAAAAGAACCTAACCAAGACACACACATTAAACTGTAACACTGGCTTGTGAAAAACTAAAAGAAC
>CM059200.1:48818312-48848152 GCA_030323885.1 Branchipolynoe longqiensis | reverse complement strand
TGTGGGGAAGAGGAGGAGGAGGAGGAGGAGGAGGAGGAAAGAAGGAGAAAAAGGAAGTCAATCCAGTTCGCGGGAAAAGGGCAAAAATCAGAGAAAACGTTGAGATCTTTCATGACTAATTTAAGAATTTGAAGTTTCCGTGACGAAGCCGCTGGCGACTAACTAGGAGCTGCCACATTTTGTGTAAACGTAAACAAGTCCTTTCTCACACATTGATATTAACTAGGACTACCACAAAACCCATTACTATTAACTAGCACTAGCACTACCACAAAACCCATTACTATTAACTAGCCCTACCACAAAACCCATTACTGTTAACTAGCACTACCACAAAACCCATTATTATTAACTAGCACTACCACAAAACCGATTACTGTTAATTACCACTACCACAAAACCGATTACTGTTAACTAGCACTACCACAAAACCCATAACTGTTAACTAGCACTACCACAAAACCTATTACTATTAACTAGCCCTACCAAAAAACGCATAACTGTTAATGAGCACTACCACAACACCCATTACTATTAACTAGCGCAACTGCAAAACCCATTATTGTAAACTAACACCGACACAAAACCCATTACTGTTAACTAGCACTACCACAAAACCCATTACTGTTAACTAGCACTACCACAAACCCCATTATTGTTAATTAGCACTGCCACAAAACCCATTACTGTTAACTAGCACTACCACAAAACCCATTACTATTAACTAGCTACCACAAACGTCATAACTGTTAACTAGCACTACCACAAAACCCATAACTGTTAACTAGCACTACCACAAAACCCATTATTGTTAACTAGCACTACACAAAACCCATTACTGTTAACTAGCACTACCACAAAACCCATTACTGTTAACTAGCACTACCACAAAACCCATTATTATTAACTACCTTTACTACAAACCCCATTACTGTTAAATAGCACTGCCACAAAACACACTAATATTAACTAGTATTACCACAAAACACATTAATATTAACTAGTGCTACCACAAAGACCATTATTACCATTACAAAAAAAACTAACACTATCATAAATCCCATTGCTATTAAAGCTGCATAGTCCGATGAAATATCAAATTTTCAAAACCAAACCGAATATCTAGATTTGATTGTACATATCTAACTTAGATACTGATGCACTTATTAAGCATTTATTTCTGCGTAGAAGGAAATACTGAGTCAATTTAACAAAATCTGTTACTGCAGAAGTCTATGGTGTCAGAGTTTTGGCAAGCTTCCCAAAACTAATTTTCCATGTTTAAACTCAAAATATCTAAAATGTTTACCATTTAAAATAAAAGTAACCTTGAACTAATGTAAAGTAGATACTAGTGATCGATCTAATATATTTATCTCAGAAAAAATACAGAAATTCACAACGATCAGACTATGCAACTTTAACTAATACTAACATGAGCCCCACCCATCCCGTAGTCCTATTAACTAGTATTACCACAGAACCTATTAGCTATTAATATTATTTATAATTAGCACTACCAGAAAGCCCAATACTTTCCAAACAAATAAATTAACCAAGAGTATCATGCATCACATTACTATTATATTAACTAATATTAACGTGAATCCTATTATCTAGTATTATCATAAAACCCATGACCCAGTACTAATAATGCATACTGCTACTGCAAGCTTCACGTGGCATTTCGTAGAATTTCGTAGACTTACACACACAATTCAATAGCATATGATGACGTAGTGCCAGTGCAGTTATTTACAATCAGGTAATCTATGCATGCATATAAATAGCTTATGCAAATATGACAGCATACTACATTTCAACAACGTGTGTGTGTGGAGGGAGAAGGGGGTGTGGTTAGAAAAATTGCCATAAATCATCGGCGCCTTGTTAGGTAAACGCTCCCCGGTGGAGAGACCAGAGCGAGGCTGCGCTGCGAATCATCAGTCATCCGGGACACCGGAACCTGCGCCCGGAACGTACGCACATGGTCAAAATACATGGGCCGACCGCGCGTGCTATCAGTAACACTCAGCGCAGAGCTAAGGGGAGGGGTGGGGGAATGGGGGGGGGGGGGGGGTTAGAACAACAGGGGGAAAAGAACGCCGCCGTATCCATCACGAATACCATCGTTTGAATAGGAAAGCAAAGAGCTGGTCCCAGTCCTGTAACACACTCCCCGCCGACTCATCTACCGCGACCAGCGGCCCCAGTCTGACAGAGTGCCAGCGATTAGGAGAATCCAGCCACTCTCCACCACACTCCACCCCACGCCACGCCTATCTATCTCTGAGTCGTACATCAGCTCAGCGGCTGTTCGCAACTCACCCCAGACACTCACTGTCTCACCCCAAACTCTACACGCCCCAGACACTCACTGCCTCACCCCATACTCCACCTCCCCCAGACACTCACTGTCTCACCCCATACTCTACCCGCCCCCAAACACTCACTGCCTCACCCCATACTCTACCCGCCCCAGACACTCACTGCATCACACCATACTCTACCCGCCCGGACACTCACCGCCTCACCCCATACTCTACCCACCCCAGGCACTCACTGTCTCACCCCATACTCTACCCGCCCCAGACACTCACTGTCTCACCCCAAACTCTACCTGCCCCAAACACTCACTGCCTCACGCCATACTCTACCCGCCCCAGACACTCACTGTCTCACCCCAAACTCTACCTGCCCCAAACACTCACTGTCTCACCCCATACTCTACCCGCCCCAGACACTCACTGTCTCACCCCAAACTCTACCTGCCCCAAACACTCACTGCCTCACCCCATACTCTACCCGCCCCAGACACTCACTGCATCACCCCATACTCTACCCGCCCAGACACTCACTGCCTCACACCATACTCAACCTGCCCCAGACACTCACTGTCTCGCCCCAAACTCTAACCACAACAGGCACTCACTGTCTCACCCCAAACTCTAACCACCCCAGACACTCACTGTCTCACCCCAAACTCTAACCACCCCAGACACGCAGTCTCACCCCAAACTCTAACCTCCCCAGACACTCACTGTCTCACCCCATACTCTACCCACCCCAGACACTCACTGCCTCACCCCATACTCTACCCGCCCAGACACTCACTGCCTCACCCCATATTCTACCCGCCCAGACACTCACTGCCTCACCCCATACTCGACTTGCCCCAGACACTCACTGTCTCATCCCAAACTCTAACCACAACAGGCACTCACTGTCTCACCCCAAACTCTAACCACCCCAGACACTCAGTGCCTCACCCCAAACTCTACCCACCCCAGGCACTCATTGTCTCACCCCATACTCTACCCGCCCCAGACACTCACTGTCTCACCCCAAACTCTACCCGCCCCAAACACTCACTGCCTCACCCTATACTCTACCCGCCCCACACACTGCATCACCCCATACCCTACCCGCCCAGACACTCACTGCCTCACACCATACTCGACCTGCCCCAGACACTCACTGTCTTACCCCAAACTCTAACCACCCCAGGCACTCACTGTCTCACCCCAAACTCTAACCACCCCAGACACTCACTGTCTCACCCCAAACTCTAACCACCCCAGACACTCACTGCCTCACCCCAAACTCTAACCACCCCAGACACTCACTGCCTAACCCCGTACTCTACCCGCCCCAGACACTCACTGCCTCACCCCATACTCTACCCACCCCAGACACTCACTGCCCCACCCCATATTCTACCCGCCCAGACACTCACTGTCTCACCCCAAACTCTACCCGCCCAGACACTCACTGCCCCACCCCATATTCTACCCGCCCAGACACTCACTGCCTCACCCCTACTCTTACCCCGGCCAGACACTCACTGCCTCACCCCATACTCAACCTGCCCCTGACACTCACTGTCTCACCCTAAACTCGACCTGCCCAAGACACTCACTGTCTCACCCCAAACTCTACCCGCACAGACACTCACTGTCTCACCCCAAACTCTACCCACCCCAGACACTCACTGCCTCACCCCATACTCTACCCGCCCAGACACTCACTGCCTCACCCCAAACTCTACCCGCCCCAGACACTCACTGTCTCAGCCCAAACTCTACCCACCCCAGACACTCACTGCCTCACCCCATACTCTACCCACCCAGACACTCACTGCTTCGCCCCATATTCTACCCGCCCCAGACACTCACTGTCTCACCCCATACTCTACCTGGCCAGACACTCACTGCCTCACCCAATACTCGACCTGCCCCAGACACTCACTGTCTCACCCCAAACTCGACCTGCCCAAGACACTCACTGTCTCACCCCAAACTCGACCAGCCCAGACACTCACTGCCTCACCCCATACTCGACCTGCCCAAAACACTCACTGTCTCACCCCAAACTCTACCCGCCCCAGACACTCACTGTCTCATCCCAAACTCTACCCACCCCAAACACTCACTGCCTCACCCCATGCTCTACCCGCCCAGACACTGAGTGCGTCACCCCATACTCGACCTGAGACAGTGCGTGTCTGGGGAAGGTAGAGTACTCTGGTGCTCCCAAGACACTCACTGTCTCACCCCAAACTCTACCCGCCCACACACTCACTGTCTCACCCCAAACTCTACCCGCCCAGACACTCACGGCCTCACCCCATACTCTAACCGCCCCAGACACTCACTGTCTCACCCCAAACTCTACCCACCCCAGACACTCACTGCATCACCCCATACTCTACCCGCCCCAGACACTCACTGTCTCACCCCAAACTCGACCTGCCCAAGACACTCACTGTCTCACCCCAAACTCTACCCACCCACACACTCACTGTCTCACCCCAAACTCTACCCGCCCAGACACTCATGGCCTCACCCCATACTCTAACCGCCCCAGACACTCACTGCATCACACCATACTCTACCCCCCCAGACACTCACTGTCTCACCCCATACTCTACCAACCCCAGACAATCACTGTTTCACCCCAAATTCTACCCACCCAAGACACCCATTCTCTCACCCCAAACTTTACCTGCCCCAGACACCCACTGTCTCACCCCATACTCTACCTGCTCCAGACACTCACTGCCTCACCCCATACTCAACCCGCCTCAGACACTCACTGTCTCACCCCAAACTCTACCCGCCCAAGACATTCACTGTCTCACCCCAAACTCTACCCACCCCAGACACTCACTGTCTCACCCCAAACTCTACCCACCCCAGACACTCACTGTCTCACCCCATACCCGACCTTCCCTAGACACTCACTGTCTCACCCCATACTCGACCTGCCCCAGACACTCACTGTCTCAGCCCAAACTCTACCCACCCCAGGCACTCACTGTCTCACCCCAAACTCTAACCACCCCAGACACTCACTGTCTCACCCCAAACTCTACCGGCCCAAACACTCACTGTCTCACCCCAAACTCTACCTGCCCAGACACTCACAGCCTCACCCCAAACTCTACCTGCACCAGACACTCACTGTCTCACCCCATACTCTACCCGCCCCAGACACTCACTGTCTCACCCGAAACTCTACCTGCACCAGACACTCACTGTCTCACCCCAAACTCTACCCACCCCAGACACTCACTGCATCACCCCATACTCTACCCGCCCCAGACACTAACTGTCTCACCCCAAACTCTAACCGCCCCAGACACTCACTGTTTCACCCCAAACTCTACCCGCACCAGACCCTCACTGTCTCACCCCATACTCTACCCGCCCCAGACACTCACTGTCTCACCCCAAACTCTACCTGCACCAGACACTCACTGTCTCACCCCAAACTCTACCCACCCCAGACACTCACTGCATCACCCCATACTCTACCCGCCCCAGACACTCACTGTTTCACCCCAAACTCTACCCGCCCAAGACACCCACTGTCTCACCCCAAACTCTACCCGCCCCAAACACCCACTGTCTCACCCCATACTTTACCTGCTCCAGACACTCACTGCCTCACCCCATACTCTACCCGCCTCAGACACTCACTGTCTCACCCCAAACTCTACCCGCCCCAGACACCCACTGTCTCACCCCATACTCTACCTGCTCCAGACACTCACTGCGTCACCCCATACTCTACCCGCCTCAGACACTCACTGGCTCACCCCATACTCTACCTGCCCCAGACACTGTCCTGTCACAGCCATTTCCCCAACCCCCATAATCTACCCCACTCCATACATTAAAGTTAACCTTTTAGATATTTGAAGTGGAACCATGCAAAATTAATTTTGGCAAGCTTGTCAAAACTCTGATAGCATAGGTTTCTGCAGTAACAGGTTCTATTAAATTGCATCTGTGTTCCCTTCAGTGTGGTGACAAATGCTTAATAAGTGCACCAGTATCTAAGTTACATATGTAGAATCAAACTTAGATAATTGTTTTGGTTTTGAAAATTAGATATTTTAAACGGACTATGCAGCTTTAACACACCTCACAGACTACCAAATACCTGCACACTGCATCGCTCCCTCATAACCTCTACCTGTGACTTTTATACAGTACGCTGCACACTGCATCGCTTCCTCGATAACCTCTACCTGTGACTTCCCTACCGTATGCCGCACACTGCATCATTCCTCCATAACCTCTACCCATGAATTGTGTACAGTCTGCGGCACACTCCATCTCTCTCCCCCATAACCTCTACCCGTGACTGTTGCACAGTATGCTGCACTCTGCATCGCCCTCCCCCATAACCTCTACTCATAACATTTGTACAGTATGTTGCATACTGCATCGCTTCCCTCCTAACCTGTGACTTCCCTACGGTATGCTGCACACTGCACTGTCCCTCCCACTCAAATTCCATCTGTGACTTACCACCATACGCAGCACACTGCACCACTCTCTCCCCTAAGACCAGTACTCCATCAACACTGCACCCCACGACCCACTCGCACCGGCCCTCAGCTATCACATCTCCCTCCCACCTCATCGCCGATTATGTATCTACAGCAGTGTTCTCGTCGGAAGCAAATCTGTGTGCAGTGGGTGTGCGCGCGTGTGTGCGCGTGTGTGTGTGTGTAGACTTACTATCTAAGATTTCTGTCTACTCTATGCTCATACACTCCACCTACACCCCCCCCCCCGACACACACACATATCGACCCTATACCCCTTCCTCTGCACCTCAACTTCTCTCGTAGTTTGCTCGTTGGGGATTTACGTCCTAGTAACATATGAGGTAATATCAGAACGGACCTTTAAGTTATGCATCGTTCCTACCTAAGATGTATGTCTACTCCACCTTCACCCCCACCCCACCCCGGTCTCCAGCACCATCATCCACACTACATCTGCTAAATGTGGATTTAAGTATACCTTTCATTCCACACTTCGCCTCCCTCATACACATTCATTCTTTAATCGACGTCGACTAGAATCTAGACCTGACCTTGCACACTCCTCATCTCCACCTCCCTCCTCCACAACAGGCACACACTTACACTCACACAGATTCTACAGAGACTAGAATCTAGACCTGACCTTGCACACTCCTCATCTCCACCTCCCTCCTCCACAACAGGCACACACTTACACTCACACGGATTCTACAGAGACTAGAATCTAGACCTGACCTTGCACACTCCTTATCTCCACCTCCCTCCTCCACAACAGGCACACACTTACACTCACACAGATTCTACAGAGACTAGAATCTAGACCTGACCTTGCACACTCTTCATCTCCACCTCCCTCCTCCACAACAGGCACACACTTACACTCACACGGATTCTACAGAGACTAGAATCTAGACCTGACCTTGCACACTCCTTATCTCCACCTCCCTCCTCCACAACAGGCACACACTTACACTCACACAGATTCTACAGAGACTAGAATCTAGACCTGACCTTGCACACTCTTCATCTCCACCTCCCTCCTCCACAACAGGCACACACTTACACTCACACAGATTCTACAAAGACTAGAATCTAGATCTTACCCTGCATATTCCTTTCAGCTCCAGCCCTCTTCTCGACCACAAATACACATCTAAAGACAGACTCTACATCGACTAGAATCTAGACCTGACTGCATATTTCTCTCAAGTCTCATCTCTACATCCTCCTTCTCCATAGACACACACACCTACACTCACACAGATTCTATATTGACTATAATCTAGACCTGGTCCATTATATTCCTTTCATCTCCACCTTCCCCCCTCCACCAGACAGACACTGACAGTTACACTCACACTAGAATATAGACCGAACGCTGCACTCACACAGACTCTACATCGACTAGAGTCTAGACCGACCCTTGCATATTCCTCTCATCTTCACCATTTCTCCTCCTCCACCCGACCCGTCCTGATATGACCTTAGATGTTGCTAGGACGTAAAACAACAACAAACAAACAAACAAACAAACCTCCACCCGACACTCCCCACTCACAATCACACTCTACATCGTCTAGAATCTAGACCTGCCTCATCCTATATTTCTCATCTCCACCCCACCCACCCACATTCTATATCAACTAGAATCCATATCGGCCCCTACATATTTCTATCCACCTTCCCCCTCCTGCACCACACACACACACACACACACACACACACAAATTAGAACTTAGATCTGTCCTTGCTACCCTCCCCCCTCACCACCACCACCACCACCACCACCACCACCACCACACTATAGACTACATCACGGTTCCGACTGTTCATGCGCTGAAAACGGCGTTGGGAGCAAAGCGAAGGTGTACGCCCATTGAGTTTGCCGATACGCGTAGGGCAAAACTGGCATTTTATTCAAAATAAATAGAAATACATAAAAATTTGGCATAAACATGGACGGAAGGATGCAATATAATAATATAATGAATATGTTTAAGACACAACTCTCCATAGTTAAGCATTTTGAGCTAAGAAACAAAAATTTCAGTCACTTTACAGGCTGATGTTTAAGACACAACTCTCCATAGTTAAGCATTTTGAACTAAGAAACATACAATTTCAGTCACTTTACAGGCTGATGTTTACATCACCATTGATTAGCCAGAAGTAATTCTTGTTCTAAATATTAAAATGTCAAATGTGTCAACAAAAACCTGTTTCAAAGAAATATATAACCAATATCTGATTAACCCTAGTCATTTTCTATTTCTACATATGTCATTAACCATAGAATATAAATAAAAACATGAATAAAATAAATTAAACTGACTCTGGCTATGGCTCTGTCGTGGGGGTGATGAAAATGGGAAATATTGCGCCTAGAGCGGGACTCGAACCCACATCTCTTTGCATTCCAGGCCAGTGTGCTAACCATTACACCACCTAGGCTCCCTGATATCACCATACTACCCAGGCCTACCTGTCTATGTGGTTACTTGCCTGAGAGGTCAGTGCAGACTACTACAGCTCTAACACTAGTCTGAGTGCCTAGATTTGTCTAAATCTAAATGCACATGGCCTAAGATGTGCTGGTTATATTGATGTAAATGCAATGCTGGATAAAAGATTAATATCTTAATTTATTATATATATTTTTTTAGTTGGTATTCTATGTTTCAAACAAGAGCTGAGATGAGCTGAAACTAGCATATTTCATAGCTGCACCCAGTGTATTAGCATGTGCCATGTGCTTCTCATGGCTTTGTTTTGCTCTGATGCATCCCACAATGCACCGCACCGCTGTGTGGATGGTCTAATCGCGTCCTCCATTTCCGCCCCACCCCGCCAAACCCCCTCCTCGCTCCAACCACAATTCCCGCCTCCTCAGCCAGACCAATCTACGCAGGGGGGGGGGGGGGGCAGGTAGATGGAAGGAGGCGAGACAGGGTTAGCGGAGGGAAACGGGGGTAGGGACAGCTGCTCATAGAGCCGACGCCGACTGGGAGACCTCTCACCCCCTTCCTTCCCCACTCACCCCGCGTCCAGCCGTCTGGCAGCACCAGATGATCCCTGCCTCTCCCCATCTCCCCCCTCCCAACGTGCTCCTCCCGGCGAAGCCTTCCCCCAGTCCGCTTGGCCACATCCAGTCAAACCGACTAGCCCTGGCGCCTGCCGTCGGGCCTGCCCGCGGCACCGAACCCGCCGGGTACAGCTCTGGTATTGACGGAAGTTGTGATGTACAACACTGGTCTTCACCTGTACACTCCTCGATCCGACATGCACGGTGTAAGGCGACCCGCGGCGGAGTAACGCTGGTGTTGTGGACAGGAACGGAGCACCGCTGCTAAATGTCTAAAGGGCGCATTCCATATACGCGTAATGCGTAATGCGAATGCGAATGCGAATGCGACAAAAAATCGAAACGGCTTGAAACCTATGAGCTACATTCCATATACGCGTAATGCGAATGCGAATGCGAATAAAATCCATTATCCCGATCGCTCCATGTAGCGATCGGTGCGTAATGCGTAATGCGTAAAGGTGCTGCGAATAGAAAAGCATCAGTCGCATTTGTCCATTGATATAAGGCTGGAGGAGGCGACTGATAATTATGGACAGCCGTGTAGGTTTATGCGGCGGACCTGTTAGGAAGCAGTCTTCATATTTGGGACGGTCCTAACATCCCTCTAAGCAAGCTAAACTGAGCCATGTTTGGACCGTCCCATTCTGTGTGTGTGTGTCTCTGTGTGTGTGTCTCTGTGTGTGTATCTGTGTCTGTGTGTGTCTCTGTGAGTGTGTCTCTGTGTGTGTGTCTCTGTGTTGTGTCTCTGTCTCTGTGTGTGTCTCTGTGTGTGTATCTGTGTGTGTGTCTCTGTGTGTGTCTCTGTGTTGTGTCTCTGTGTCTCTGTGTGTGTCTGTGTGTGTATCTGTGTGTGTCTGTGTGTATGTGTGTGTATGTGTGTGTGTGTGTCTCTGTGTGTGTCTCTGTGTTGTGTCTCTGTGTCTCTGTGTCTGTGTCTCTGTGTCTTTGTGTCTCTGTTGCTGTGTGTGTGTCTGTGTGTGTATCTCTGTGTCTCTGTGTGTGTCTCTGTGTTTCTGTGTGTGTGTCTGTGTGTGTGTGTGTCTCTGTGTCTGTGTGTGTGTCTGTGTGTGTGTCTGTGTGTCTCTGTGTTGTGTCTCTGTGTGTGTATCTGTGTGTGTCTGTGTGTGTGTGTCTCTGTGTGTGTGTGTCTCTGTGTGTGTGTCTCTGTGTTGTGTCTCTGTGTCTGCCAACAGAAAAGCATCAGTCGCATTTGTCCATTGATATAAGGCTGGAGGAGGCGACTGATAATTACGGACAGCCGTGTAGGTTTATGCGGCGGACCTGTTAGGAAGCAGTCTTCATATTTGGGACGGTCCTAACATCCCTCCAAGCAAGCTAAACTGAGCCATGTTTGGACCGTCCCATTCTCTGTGTGTGTCTCTGTGTGTGTTTCTATGTGTGTATATGTGTTTATGTGTGTGTGTGTCTCTGTGTCTGTGTGTGTGTCTGTGTGTGTGTGTCTCTGTGTGTCTCTGTTGTGTGTGTCTGTGTGTGTGTGTCTCTGTGTGTGTCTCTGTGTGTGTCTGTGTGTGTCTCTGTGTGTGTGTCTCTGTGTTGTGTCTCTGTGTCTCTGTGTGTGTATGTGTCTCTGTGTCTTTGTGTCTCTGTTGCTGTGTGTGTGTACTTTTTATATACTTTTTATATACTTCACTGCATAACGCATAACGCAATACGCAATACGCATTACGCGTATATGGAATGCTGGCATTCGCATAACGCATAACGTGTAACGCATAACGCATTACGCGTATATGGAATGCGCCCTTAAGCAATTCGGCAAACCTATAGTGTTCTATTCTCTCCCCCCCCCCACACACACCCCGCCCGTCTACCCAAATAGAAAGAAAGAAAGAAAGAAAGAAAGAAAGAAAGAAAGAAAGAAAGAAAGAAAGAAATTTCCAAATTATTTATATAAGCATTTATGTAGCCCCGTATTTAAAGTATTCTGCTCTACGTAGCCTTGCCAGTGCCAGGTCTAGTCCTTGAGCAGCTGAACAAGCGATGACCTGAGCTGGTCATGTCAAGAGCTGGTCACAACAAGAGCTGGTGACGCCAAGAGTTAGTCACTTCAAGAGCTGGTCACCCCCAAATGGTGGCGTTCCTTTGCTTGTTTGCTCCCCTCTTCTCCGCCACCAACACACACGGCATACTCGCACCCTTGTCTAGTACAAGTAGTAGCAGCCAGCCAGCGTGCAGAAACCCCACACACACTAACTAAATGAATTTTGAAGGGCGTCTAGTTGGATCCTACTCAGGTAGTTAGTTGATTAATCAATATCGATCTACCTAAGTTTTTAACCTGCACCCAATAACTAGCAACATGGTGTATAGCACTAACACTATTATGCCGGTGATAAAATCTGAGGAAATAAAAGTCACCACTGGTTGACTAATCAATGGATCGATACAAAGGTGGCGACACCATCGATTAACAATTACTACTACCCTGTACCTATCATTATCAGTCCGGCAGAGTATTTAGTGCCTGACAGAAATTATAGATAAACTCTCAGTCATAGCCATAAATAGATATACTGCACACACATGTACACAAATTGATTAACAGACACAAACAAAATAACAACAAAAAAGAAAAACTCACCCAACAAAAACCTGCCACTCAGTTCGATGTTATTTCCAATACCTGACTCCCGAAGATCATCGAAAGACACGATTTTATACAAGACCAGGAATACATACATATATGTAATATGTTGACGCTTTCATTGGACTATGCAACTTTAAGTTGAATAAATATAGACCCCACCCCAAAGGTCACACGTGTACAGTAACATATAACAAATATAGACATATAACAAATAAATATATATATATTGTTTATATACCCCAGTCACTCCCCCCACCCACACCCACACCCACCAGCCCCCCCCCCCCCTCGAATGCCACCAGCCCAAACATAGTGCCCATCGCAATACATCATTTGCAGTGCAGTCGCACGCCGGCCTAACGAGGCTTCTATGAGAATGAGCCTGGTCTATGGCTAACGACATGCCTGAGAGGCCTAACGGACTCACCTGCCATAACGTCACATTTGGCTCATGGCCAAGTGTTATTAACAATTCAACATTCCTAAAGAATTGTTTTTCTATTTAAAATAAAAGAAGTTGTCTTTATTTTTAAATACTGGATTAGTTTTGTTTTTATATGAAGTGAAAGAAAGTAGAAATTACCCACTGTCCAATCTGGTAAGGGGCATAATTGTCCATAATTACTACACACAAAAGCTGGTGTGGAATTTTAGTTCCAGAAAAAGATTTGACGATGAGAAAGTGGCAGGCTGAGTGCCAACCAAGTGGAACGGGATAACCCATTCGCAGATGGGGGCGGGGGAGGGGGGGGGGCGACTAAACACAACAATTATTATTAGTGATAACAGCGATCATCAATCTACTTATATTATATATACATGAAATATATTTATATCAGTGTCATACGTAAACACATGTATTCGGTGCATCCCGATTCCAACCGAGTGGAACACCCCATTCACAAATGGGGGGAGGTGGGGGGCGGTGTGGCCAGACGGAATGAGTTTGAGTGTCCACCGTTTTGGTACATCGTGGGATTAGAACCCATGGGTTCGAACCCTAGTCGAGCCAAACCAATGGCTTAAAAGTTGACACTTGTCACTTCCTAGCTTAACGCTCAGCATGATTAGGATATGGCAAGGACTGGTTGGCTCAGTGTCAGGATAACGTGACTATGTGGGATATCAGGTCATGGTGCTGGCGGCATGATTTCTCAGTGGGACAGCACTATAAAGTTACCATGAGTGTGCACTGTCACAAGTCGGTACACATCCTGATATGACCTTAGTTGCCAGGACGTAAAATTCCAACAACCAACCAACTTTAGTAGACAAAACGGGGCGAAACTCCACTTTCTGGCCGCCATGTTTGAAACGATCTTTCAAGTGAGATAATTTCGCCACAGCTATCAGTCTGCCACAGTAGACATACACCCAGCAAATGGTGCCATTGCATTTATCTTACAGATGGCAACTATTTGACAAAACAGTTTGTGGCATGGTGTACTATACGGACTACACCGAGTATGGAATGAAAACATTATTTTGTTTCAAACTAAAAGAAAATTACCATCTAGAAATAGCAGAATTGCTTAAAGTTGCATAGTCCGATGGTTTTGAGTCAGTTTTCTGAGATAAATATATTAAATTGATCGTTATAAACTGCCTTGCCTTAATTAGATGTAACTTTTATTTTAAATGGCTAACTTTTGAGAAATTTGAAGTTCAAACATGTAAAATATTAATTTTGGCAAGCATGCCAAAACTCTGACACCACAGGCTTCTGCAGCAACAGGTTCTATTAAATTGACTCAGTGTTCCCTTCTATGTGGCTACAAATGCTTAGTAAATGCATCGGAATCTAAGTTAGATATGTAGAATCAAATCTAGATAATTGCTTCGGTTTTGAAAAGTTGATGTATCATCGGACTATGCAGCTTTAACTTAACATTTGTTGATTAAGGCACGAAAGTTGCAGCTGCAGATAATAGGTCTTCTTCATTCCACTGCTCCATATGCTATTAGAATAACACCTACTGCCAGGAAAGTGGCAACAAGTATCAATGTTGGCAATATTTGGTTTCACTCGGCCGGGTATCGATCTCATGACCTACCGCAAGAGAAGCAATCGCTCGACCCATTCGACCATCCCGCCCAGTAAACAAACGGGACTTCCTGTCCGCGTCCGCGCAAGCTTGTCCCTCTTCCTGGATACTTAACTTCCATTGTTATGTGTCAAATATTTCAGACACAAGTTGATTAGTGAGAGAAAAACTGCCCGGTTTCCTTCTTGAAGCCAATATCTAGAGTGACCGGACGGTGAATTGTTAGTGAGGCGGGAGGGCCCGTTCGGGCGCGCCACTGCGGCACCGCCACATGCATGATTCAGTGCCACTACCGTAATGTTTCCCACCACGGGCCGCAGGTGGCCGCCGCGCCCCGGGAGCACCCTGTCGGCGGCGGGGCGGGGCGGGGGGGGGGGGGGGGGGGGGGGGGGGGGGGGGGGGCGGGAGCGTGCCGGAGATGATACTAATCCATTGAAGCAGCGCTAAGGCGCAAGGCTAAGGTTGAGGGAAAGTTTGGTGAACGCTTGGTGACTGCCAATAGAGCAGAGGGGATGGGGAGAGGAGGGGTGGAGAGGAGGGGTTGAGAGGTGAGAGGGAGGTGAGGTGAGGTGGGGGAGGGGAGGGGAGGGGAGAGAGGGGAGGGGAGGGGGGGAGGAAGGGAGGAAGAGGAAGAGAGGAGAGGAGAGGATAGAGAGAAGGGAAGAGAGGAGAGAGAGAGAGGAGAGAGGAGAAGGAGTGTGGAGGAGAGAGGAAGGAGTGGGTGGATGGGGAGAGGAGTGAGGAGGGGCAACAGGAGTGTGGAGGGAGAGGAATGTGTAGGGAAGGAATGCGGAGGGAAGGAGTGCAAGGGGTGGAGTGTGTGGGGAGCGGAAGTGTGGAGGGGAGAGAAGTGTGTAGAGGGGATGAGTTGTGGAGGGGAGGGGGAGGAGTGTGGAGGAGAGGAGTGTGGAAGGAGAGAATGTGGAGGGGAAAGAGTGTGGAGGGAAGAGTAGTGTGGAGGGAGAGAGGAGTGCGGAAGGGAGAGGGTGGTGGAGGGATAGATGTGAGGGGTAGAGGGGAGAGGATGTGGAGTGGGAGAGGATGTGAGGGGAAGGATGTGAGGGTGAGAGGATGGCGAGGGGAGAGGAGTGCGGAGGGAGAACCAGAAGCAGGGAAGCAAGTGTGGAGGGGAGAGGATGTGTGGATGTGAGAGGGGAGGAGTAGGAGTGTGGAGGGGATGGGAGGGAGAGGAGTGTGGATGGGAGAGAGTGTATGTATGAGGTGTGGTGGAGGAGAGGAGGTGTGGAGGAAGGAGTGCGGATGAGAGGGTTGTAGGGAAGAGTGGTGGAGGTTGAGGGAGAGAGTGTGGAGGGAAGAGGATGTGGATGGAGAGGAGTGATGGAGGGGGAAGAGGGCGAGAAAGGAGTTCCGATGGGATAGGAGTGTGGAGGGAAGAGGAGTGTTGAAGTGGGAGAGGAGAAGACAGAGGGAGAGGTCAGGAAGAGAGAAGGAGAGGAAGGAAAGAGAGGAATGGTAAGGGCAGGGAGAGGGGGGGAAGGTGGAGAAGGGAGGAGAGGGGGTAGGGAGGTGAGGATGAACGACGGAGAGGGACGGGACGGATGCGAGAGGATGACACTGTAGAGTGGGGTAGGTGAGGGGAGAGGTGAGGAAGGGGAGAGAGGAGAGGCAGGAGGGGTTAGGGAAGTGGAAGGTATGGGGGACGTTAGGGGATGTAGGGAGGGTGGTAGGGGAGGGGAGGGATGAAGACGAGCGGAGGCGAGGGGAGGGGAGGAGGGGAGGGAGGGGAGGAGGGGAGGAGGGGAGGGAGGAGAGGGAAGGAGAAGGAAGGAAGGAAGGAAGAGGAGAGAGAGAGAGGAGAGAGGAGAGGAGGAGGGGAGGGGAGAGAGGGAGGAAGGAGGGGAAGGGAGGGGGAGGTGGGAGGGGAGGGGAGGGATGGAGGGAAGGGGGGAGGGAGGAGAGGAGAGGAGAGAGAGAGAGGAGAGGAGAGGAATGAGAGGAGAGGGAGGGAGGGGGGGGAAGGGGAGGCGAGGGAAGGGGGGACGGGGAGGGCAGGGGAGGGAGGGAGGAGGGAAGGGGTAGGGGAGGGAAGAGTGGGGGAGGAGGTAGGCAGGGGGAGTCGAGTTATACTGAGCCCTTCTGAACGTGGCGGGATGGGCGGCAAGGGCGGGCTTTCTCTTGCCCGTCCCGGCCCCGGCCCTTACCCTGCCCGGGCCGAGGGGCGGCAACCCGGGGAGAGAGGCCAGTCTGTGGCATGGGTGGCTTGATTGCTGGATATCCGTCTCCGGTGAGGCCTGGGTGGGCCTGGCAGGGGAGTGGGCGCCGGAGTAGAGAGAATGCAGCAATAGAGAAGTGGCATATATCACTGGCTGGGTGCGTGCGCAGTGGAGACAACACGGGGCTGCCCGAGATGACAGAGTGCGCACTCGCATGTGTACATTGATCTACGCGCATGGCACACAGCACGGACTATACAGGCAGTCGGCGCGTTTCCATTGTGAGACAGACCTCGGTGAATACTCATGCGCCTCTCCCAGCGGGAGGCGAGCAGTTCATACAAACATGGCCGACAGTCTGTCAGCAGGCCCACCTACACACATCTGGAGTGGGCGGGTGCATTTGCTGTCATCAGCATTCTCATGTTGCGCGTCTCAACATTAATCAAATGTCGCAAAACGAGGGAACATGCTATGGTCATATCCGAACAGGTAACGATTTGCGACAATGAGCGCTGATGAGCCTTACTGGGTAAATCAGGCCACCGGCACCATGACCCGAAATATCGCCACTCAGGCACAATATCGTGATACTGAACAAACATAGTACTTGCACTATCCTATTGATGCCGATCGACATGTATCAATTTTGTCAGTCATTGGTTTGACATCGATACTGAGCAAACAAACCCAGTACTTGAACTATCCTATTGATGCCGATCGACATGTATACATTTTGTAAGTCATTGGTTTGACATTGATACTGAGCAAACAAACCTAGTACTTGAGCTATCCTATTGATGCCAATCAACATGTATCAATTTTGTAAGTCATTGGTTTGACATTGATACTGAGCAAACAAACCTAGTACTTGACACAAACCACACAAACAAACAACAAACACAAACAAACAAACCACTATCCTATTGATGCCGATCGACATGTATAGATTTTGTCAGTCATTGGTTTGACATCGATACTGAGCAAACAAACCAGTACTTGAACTATCCTATTGATGCCGATCAACATGTATCAATTTTGTCAGTCATTGGTTTGACATTGATACTGAGCAAACAAACCTAGTACTTGAGCTATCCTATTGATGCCGATCGACATGTATACATTTTGTAAGTCATTGGTTTGACATTGATACTGAGCAAACAAACCTAGTACTTGAACTATCCTATTGATGCCAATCAACATGTATCAATTTTGTCAGTCATTGGTTTGACATTGATACTGAGCAAACAAACCTAGTACTTGAACTATCCTATTGATGCCAATCGACATGTATACATTTTGTCAGTCATTGGTTTGACATTGATACTGAGCAAACAAACCTAGTACTTGAACTATCCTATTGATGCCAATCAACATGTATCAATTTTGTCAGTCATTGGTTTGACATTGATACTGAGCAAACAAACCTAGTACTTGAACTATCCTATTGATGCCAATCGACATGTATACATTTTGTCAGTCATTGGTTTGACATTGATACTGAGCAAACAAACCTAGTACTTGAACTATCCTATTGATGCCAATCAACATGTATCAATTTTGTCAGTCATTGGTTTGACATTGATACTGAGCAAACAAACCTAGTACTTGAACTATCCTATTGATGCCGTGCGACATGTACACATTTTGTAAGTCATTGGTTTGACTCGGCCGGGACCTCCTACAGAGGAAGCGAGTCAGCGTGCATCCTGATTCAGCCACCCCACCCGGTCTGATACAGGTGCACACCGTAAGCCCCACCGGTCACACTACGGTTTGCGACCACTTTAGACCAAATAACCCACCTCCTTGCGAACTCCTCACAACCAAAGCAATGGTCACCCACCTCTGGGCGACCATGTTGCTCACAAGGTTTTTAGTATCTGCAACCTACTTGCGACCAAAATGGTGGGTATTAGGATCTGGGAAGCAATTAGACCAGAATATGCTTCATCTATGCAAAATGCAAACATCTAAAAAATAGACCCCTCTGGTTCATCATAGTGCATTATGCATCACAAACATTCATTTTCCTCAGAGGGCCTAGTGGTATTTTCTCTACAGGGGTTGAGTGTCGGTAAATGAGATTCTTATATATTTAGTGATCTATGCACCTGTAGTATACTAAACTGACCTGTCTGGCAATGAATAAAATAGTCTGGTAAACGTAGGTCGGGTGATATCATCAGGGGAGCCTAGTTAGTCTAACGGTTAGGATACTAGCCCTGGATTGCCAAGAAGTGTGTGCTCAAAACCTGCAGTATGCACAATTTTCCCATTTACGTTTGACATGCCTAAAGCTTTTCGATAACCAATCCATCACAGAGCAGCCATCGATCTGTGTACGTGGCCCAATCTGCACCACTTTCACAGATCTTATCACTTATGGTTATTAGTGCCGACTCACTGGCCACCTTTCACAGCTTCACTCCAAAGGCACGCCACAGTTCAGAATTAAAAAAACATCAATACCTAAGTTACAGTTTCAAAATACACGGAAGAAAATGGTGTCTGGCAAAATCGTGGAAATCAAGCCGAGAGTATTACACCAATGGTGAATTTCCGCAAAAGCGCTGATTCCCCCCCCCCCCCCCCCCCCCCCCCCATAGAATTAGCACCGTCAGGGAATCGTAGAAAAATGCCAGAAGTCCGGTTTCAACTGTCCTTGTTGTGGTTATATTAATTATTATTGCTCATACCTAACTCGTTCATGTTTGGGTTTTATGTTCTCGCAACATTTAAGGTCATATAAGAACGGGATTCGAACTAACCAAGTGTTGTCATAAATATACTGATTCCTTGGCATTTTTGTTTAACGTCAATCAGTGAATATAAAAAGAAATCGCGGAGGTATTTCATCCCTGAAAATATACTTGCCTAAGCCACTCTCGGGAGTATTTTATAACAGAATAGCCCGCTGAACAATCAGTGTCCCTCATTCCACACCTCTCAGATGATAGGAAGTAAATTAAACACATTCTGTTCGTAAAGTCTGCTCTATCCATCCCACTTTTATATACTGAAATTAGCCCGTCAGCTAACACCGGACCACACAACCTCCCCACCGCTCCCACCATCCAGATCCGAGGCGATACAGTGTCAGAAGTCCGTTATCTCCCCTCCACTATTCAGTGAGGGGTGGTTGGTGGAGACAATCCGGTAATTCGCAACCCAAACCTAGTGAGTCGAAATGGCACTTTCGTGCGCACGCGCAGTGCGGAATTTCCAAGTCCCATCAACACTCTCCGGACACAAGTGCCCACGTGTGGTTCCGGTGAGGAGGCACTGGTAAACTGGGGGAAGAGTGAGCGTTCTCCGAACCTGTCGTTTCCCTCTGTTCCACACGCATCGGTGGTTCCAAGCACCACATACGGAACAGCCCCCCCCCCCGGGGGAGGGTGGAGAAACGTGGGAAGAGGAGGTAAGGGGAGGGGAGGGGAGGGGAGGGAGGGGAGAGGACGGGGAGGGGAGGGAGAGGGGAGGGGAGGGGGAGGGGAGGGGGAGGGGAGGGGGAGGGGGGTGAAGCGGAGCAGGGCAGGAGGCGCAGAGCAGAGCAGAGCAGGGCAGAGCAGAGCAGAGCAGAGCAGAGCAGAGCAGAGCAGAGCAGAGCAGAGCAGAGCAGAGCAGAGCAGAGCAGAGCAGAGCAGAGCAGAGCAGAGCAGAGCAGAGCAGAGCAGAGGGCATTACATTACATTGCACAGAATACAGGAAGAAAGGCAGCGGTACCAATCAATGAACAGATGCATAATGGACAGAATAACTGCCTGCCTGCCTGCCTGCCTGCCTGCCTGCCTGCCTGCCTGCCTGCCTGCCTGCCTGCCTAAAACATGTGCCGAGAAGTAAGGATAAATACGACATCTATCGAAGGCTGTAAGAGTGACTACAAATACACGCTGTCCACGCGTGAAATATCTGTGTACATTGGTGTAAAATGAATAGGCACATAACCATACAACAACATGTTAAAATAGCGAGCTTAGTTGCTGCTAAGTAGCCACGACTTGCTGGCTCTGGGCATTGGGTGGAGGTGGGGTCGGGTCAAGACCGAGATGCAAGGTGATACTGATAGGCTGGTCTCCTCACAGGGGTCAGTTAGGGTGAAGCAGGAGGTAGTCTTATCAAAAGTCTACAGTCTTATCAACAATTTACAGTCTCATCAACAATTTACAGTCTCATCAACAGTATACAGATCAACAGTCTGCAGTCTTATCAACAGTCTACAGTCTTACCAGCAGTCTACAGTCTTATCAACAGTATACAATCAACAGTATAGTCTTATCCACAGTCTACAGTCTAAGCAACAGATATGTCGTGTGTTCGCTTCCCATATTACAGATTATGGGTTCGATCCACGGCTGGATTCAAACTAATGACTGTAAAATATATACTTGTATCGCTACCTCGTCTGGTGCTCGGCATTGTTAGGAAAGGGCAATGAGCAGTGGAATAAGGAAGACCAATTGTCCAACATTGAAATGTCCCCCTGTTGAATCAATATATGTAACTTGTAAGACGGGAGTTTGTGTGCAGATGAACTGTTCAAATGATTGTCGCGCATTAAGAAGGGTTCTTGTTGTGCTTCTCACCATCGGTTAACCCTTTGAAAAACGCTCTTTGGTGGTTTGTGAGTGATGTCCTTGACCAGCCAACCTGAGGCATACACTACTAACAATTCACCACTAAAAGTTCTTAAATATTCCAACAGAACAGCAAACAATGAACAGAATATCGCATGTGTAAATAATATTAATAACAAAAATAATAAATATTAAAAGGCATTGTATACAAACATAGTTCTGTGTATTTATCTACACATATTACATAAGCTGATGAATTTGTGAAACAGTTAAATACAGAGCTCAGGTACAATAAATTTCACTTCAAGAGGTGATGAATTGTTAAAACAACCACCTCATAAGGGTCGAGGTGACCTGCAGTCCTTAACTCACCCCAGCGTTCTGCTGACAAATTAGCAACACTAAAGAATACTCGACTTATACATCGCGTATTGCTTAGATTTCTAAACTCACCCTCCACCCTCCTCTTCCTCACATTCAATGTAGTCTGATATGTTAAGGCCCAGTCACACCTTACCGGACTGGGGAACCGGACACTGTCCGGTGAAATAGGCAATGTCCAGTATATGTCCGGTGTCCGGTACAAGTTTTGAACATGCACAAAACTTCTACCAGACACCGCCGGACTGATATGTCCGGTTAGTGTCCAGTTTGTCTGGTACATGTCCGGTACCCATCCGTACATATCTGGTACCCATCCGTTGGTGTCCGGTTTGTCCGTTTTGTCTGGTACATGTCTGGTACCCATCCGTTACATGTCCGGTTCTCATCCAGTTCTCGTCCGGTACATGTACGGTACTTGTCTGGTCGCGCGGCGGCAATTGACCCAATTGCGCTCCATTTCAGTACATTTTATCACCGGACAGCACCGGACTAGACAATTCTTTGTCCGGTTTATGTACGTTGCTCAATCTGGTAAGGTGTGACAGGTGCTTTAAATATCATCACCTCAAAATTCATATTGCATCTGGGGCATTCTCTATTGAGATACAAGCCTAAGCAGTATGATTAAACACAACATGCATATTGTGGGCTTTGTAGAGAAGGAGAAGCCGTCACTATTAATACAGAAAGGATCAGGGCTTGGGTGAAACACTGTTAATAACACTCTCTTCTGGCTCCTGGACTCTATCCATGTACAGCTTTGTTTGTATGTTAGGGTTTACATCCCAGCTACATCTAAGGTCATATCAGGACTTGTGACATTGCACACTCAGTGTGGCTTTATAGCGTGGCATCACTTGATAGCGAGGCACCATGACCCAAAAACCCACTCAGTGACATTATCCTGATCCTGAACAAATCAGTCGCCACTCTATCCTATTGACGCTGGGCACTGGGAAAGTAGCAGCAACTATACATCCGGTAAGTCATTGGTTTGACTCAGTCAGGGTTAGAACCGCACAACACATAACTCAACTCACTCGGCCATCCAATCCTGTCACTGTACTTAGCAAACCATAGATATGACATAGCTAGTTCTCATGGCAAATTGTATCCATCAAATTGACTACTTCCACGATTCCGTCACATAATCAGATATTAAATGGGATTTCCTACCATGGTACCGGACGCGGTGACCTAATTGGCAAGAGCGCAGGCTTGCCCTGTGCGGAAGGTCGGGAGTCAAACCAATGACTTACAAAAATGATACTTTTTGGGACCTAGACTGGCGCTCAGGATTACTATGATAGGGCAAGTACTGGTTAGCTTAGTATCGGGATGTGACTGAGTGGGATATCGGGTCATGGTACCTATGGCCTGGTTTCTCAGTGGGGCAGCACTGTAAAGTCGCGATGAGGGTGCATTATCACAGGTCGGTACCCATCCTGATATAACCTTAGATATTGCCAGGATGTAAAACCCCAACAAACATCCTACCATGGGTTTATGTACACACAGTGTAGTCTTTCTCATTATCATTACGCAACTACAGTAAAACCTCTCTAACCGACAACCTCCACAGATCGACCACTTTATTAGGGTCCCAAACGATCACCCATACAATCGTACATTGTAACTATAAACAAAACTCCCTAAACTGATCACCTCCCTAAATGGACCATTTAAAGTTGGTCCCATGGTCGGTCGATTAAGAGAGGTTTTACTGCACAAGCAAGTATTGCCCACGATGGGGACAGGCATGAGGCGCTCAGGTATTTTACCTGAGCAACTCAGCCACGCCCCACCACGAAAACACCCTGATATGGGCAACGGAGTGAGAGATAAGAGAAAGGTAGGGGGGGGGGGGGGGGGGGGGAGGGGAGAGAGCTTCGGAGGAGGGTTCTAAATACTGTGTAATGCCTAGCGTCAACTGCCCTGATGGTTCAAACTGACTAGCGCCAACTGTTTTTACGGCTCAAACATATATAAAAGACCATATGTAACTATGCATATATATATATACATTATATACATATATATTATATATGCATCTATTTACATACACGTAAATATATGTATGTGTATATACTTATAGTAGGTACCGGCAGCGAAATTAAAAAATATGCATAGGGTACAATATATTTATTCTTTTCTGTAGACATTGCAATTAGAAGCCCAAATCCAAAAACATTTAGGCTATATATATTATTGTTTTTGAGACAATCATTTTTCAAGATTAAATATATAAAAATGTATTAATGTTGAATTAAACAGTGTAATAGCCTACTTTTCTTCCAGACCTCTATATGCAGAGGATCAAAATATATTTGCATCCTAAAATGTGAAAAAGTGTAATTGTTTGCATGTAAACAGCATCTGTATGTGAAAATTTCCAATTTTTCAATCTTTGAAAGCTTATTGCAGCTAACAAATCTTTTGAACCTTCCTCAAATTTGGCACAGTATTGGAATCACCATTCACTGAGACTAATGGATATTATTTATATCATTATTATGTACCAAACTTGGGAAAATATTGAATTTTGATTTAACATATAAAAACAAATTGTCAGAAAACATTGATGAATCTTTAAATGTTCATTGTACCTTAACCAATTGTTGTATCTTCCTATAAATTGACAGTGCACACCATCTGAAAGTAATACACATTCAAAAGAAGTGTACAAAATCAAAAATATAAATTTGCTCATCAAGCTTTGAAAACGCACTGTGGCTCGTCCAATAGGTGAATCTTCTTCAAATTTTACATATATAGCAGATGGAACTAATGCATAGTAGCTATAACAATAATTTAACTGATAACATCAAAAGCTGCATTTTGATTGCAAGTACAAATTTAAAATGTTGGGAGACAAAAATATTGATTTTAATAAATCTTTAGATAGTCACTGTATGTAAAGCAATGGTTGGATCTTCCCCAAATTTGGCACACTGTTAGATTATATATTATGTGATTATGCGATTAGACATCAATGTCATACATGTTTCTTCATTGGTGTCACCATAGTGAAGTCCACTGTGGACAGCAAAGACCCAAAGAGTTTGGTGTCAATATTCTGTCTGCGGCTCCTTGCACTAACTAGCACAATAGTAAGATTGGTATCATTAGAAAGGGAATCAAATTGTCTATCTATCCATACGAAATGTTATTAGGTTTCAAATAGTTTTTTTAATTCAGTAGATGGCTTTAAACTTTCAAAGTAATTTAAATTGCAGAATCTCCCCTGATTGACCATTTGGACCTTGGGAAAACCTATATGGATAGAAAGCCGAGGTCATTGCGCTTCTTTTGAGACCATCCATGACTTTCTACGATGTAGTGCAAGGAAGCACGAGCCAATTAAAGATAGCCTGTTTTCGGAGTCATTTTCATTGACAGCGGTGATGAAGGAATATTGACCTAATACTGTCATGACACAAAAGGATTTTACATCATAAAAACTTACTATATATTCAATCTAGCAACAACATGCGATAGGACAAAGGTTGATCTTCTAGGTTATGGAATTTCATTAAAAAATCAAATATATATAGAAATAGGTAGGAGCATAAAAACACGATTCCTCGATTGTTTTCATGGCGCTGCCGGTACCTATTTATAGACGTGTATATATTTATAGACATATATATATTTACAGACATGCATATATTTATAGACATCTATATTCATTCATATGTGTGTATATGCATATGTATAGGACATGTATATTAAGTTTTGAAAGTGAGCAGAGTGACAGTTGGCTCACAGTGTAGAGGGGGCAGGGAGGAGAGAATGCCTGCTCTGCAGTGAATAACATGGAAGTTAAGGTGGTTAGAGAGAAACATTAAGCGGGTGCCGTTATTTATATGCACATAATAAATTCTATAGTACATATACACATACGTACATATATGATTATATATATAACAAAGATGTAAACCCAGTTCTCCACTTCTACTCCACCCGTGGAATGACGGGTTAAACCTAGGGCTCCCCGAGGCGGGAATCATTTAACGACTGCCGAAAGTAGGCTCGAGCAGCTGAGCACGTCCCCGCCGTGCATTTAGACACAGACGCCGGCCAGTCTGCTGCAGGGACCGGGTGGACGGTGGAGAGGTAGGCGGTGAGGGTGGAGTGAGGAGGGAGGAGGGAGGATGGGGATGGACACTTACTGCTAGTGGCGCCTACATTATTTATCCTCGACTCGTATCAGTGCTAAATCTGCAGGGCGATAAGCACCTGCAACATTCCAACTGCATGTAAGCTCTCAACGTTTCTCCGCACAGTGACGGGCATCAAGAGTATGTGTGTGTGAGTGTGTGTGTGTGTGAGTGTGTGTGTGAGTGTGAGTGAGTGAGTGTGAGTGAGTGAGTGAGTGAGTGAGTGAGTGTGAGTGAGTGTGAGTGAGTGTGAGAGTGAGTGAGTGAGTGTGAGTGTGTGAGTGTGAGGGGGGGTCAGTAACTAAAAAACACCTAAATGCCCCACCCCCACCCCACGGTGCAACAAATTTAAGAAAGTATAACACTTTGATCCGACATCTCCAACTTTGATACTGATACACTCCCTGAACATTTATTGTTATTGGAGTTTGGTGCTCCTGTGTTATGTTGATATGTTTTAAAAAAAAGAACAAACCAAGCCTGTGATGTCCAGCATTTTAGCGTGCACAAGAAAATTAATCACAATTCATATCCATTTTTACATTAAATTTCAGGAATTTCCAGGACCTCTGAGTGAAAAATCCCAGAACGTTTTAAGAGGTGTATTAAATTGAAGTACCCTGAAAGACAGCTATATTCATAGTAGATTCGCTGTGTAAGAGGTGAAGTGTAAATAAGCATAACAAATAAGAACAAACGTATGTATAGTTTTAATATAAAAATCAAGAGGCAGGATAACAACCCCATAAAAGTGAGGCTAAATATAAAATATTAGTGAATAAAGTTGTTTCCAGGATTTTAAAGAACCATTAGACAAATGTGAGGGCTTTCCAGGCGTGGAATCCTGAATTATCAAATTACACTTACCGGTTTTCAAGGGTCCGTACAAACCCTCTTAACGTGTGCATAATTCGACTTGACAAATCTCCAAAGTTAAGCCTTTAGAAGACAAGTTATTTCAAACTAAGGATAATATGACTGAATGAGAAATCAGGTCATGGTGCTGGTGGCCTGGTCTCCCAGTGGGGGCAGCACCATTGAGTCGCCATGAGTCCGCACTGTCACAACTCGGTATCCGTCCTGATATGACATTAGATGTTGCTATGACGTAAAACCCCAACCAACAACAGCTCCCAGGGCGTTATCTGGAGGGAGACACCCAATTCCCTGGAGAGATAAGCACACCTGGTATAAGGCGCCAACACCTCAGATAAGGGCGAAGCAGGGCAGCTACCGAAATGGTTGGTTGATGGGAGTTTTACATCCTGGCAACATCTAAGGGCGAAGCAGGCGACTACCGAGATGGTTGGTTGATGGGAGTTTTACGTCTTGGCAACATCTAAGGTCATATCAGGACGGGTACTGACTTGTGACAGTGTCGACTAATGGTGACTTTATAGTCTTCCCCACTGGGAAATAAGGCACCCACACCATGACCCGATATCCCACTCAATCACATTATCATGACACTGAGCTAACCAGTCCTTACTGTATCCTATTAATGCTGAGCGCCAAGCTAGGAAGCGACATGTATAAATTTTAAGTCATTGGTTTGACTGGACTTGGGATTGAACTCCCAATCTCCCGCATGGGAGGCCTGAGCTCTACCGATTCGGCCACTGCCTCCCAGCTACCGAGACAAATCTCATCTAAAGGGCAAGTACTTTTTGTCAAGAAATGAAAAAGGAGAAAAAAAAGGGATGGCAGGGGGGAAATATTTTTTAAGTTACATAATGTGATGAAATGGTAATACTTTCAAAACCAAAGTATCCGTGTAAATTTGACCCTAATTATCCAATTGGCGTAATCTACCCTCATTTCAGTGGGGGTTTCCCCTTCCCCAATAAGTACATTAAACTAGCTGGCTTTGACATGATCTACTTAACACTTCGAACCTAAGTAGTTAGTCAATTATCATAAGGATTACTTTGAACAAAACTAAATTTGGTTATAATAGTGTAGTAGTCGGTCACGAGCCCCAGTGCCACGTGGTGGTGGTGTTGGCTACACTGACCCCTGTTAATAAGAAGTGTCAACAGGTGGCAGCATACTACATTGCTAGCAGGAATAGTCACCACGGTGGACTGGTCCAGCCATAGCTAGTGGCATCCATTCTCCTCCACCCCCACCCCGACCCGCAGCAAATTATGTGCTACCCAGTTAGGCAGTGACAGGTCACATCTATTCTGACCTCAGCAGAATTAGGCAAGGACATCGCTAGGATTTAAAACAAAGTCAGCAGTACTTATTATTCCTTAAGCAGAGTAGTGATCTCATAAAGACCCCAGTCGTTTATTCGGCGACGGCCCAGTTAGTGTGTGTCGGCTTTAAGGTGCTGTTCACGTCGACCAAGCCATTGAAGAATCCCGTCTAGTCCGTACTATTGTTAAGATATGGAATTAAAGGCTATTTCAAGGCTTTTCAAGGCTTTTCAAGGCTGCTTTGATAGGAATTCAAGACTATTTTCTTTTAGATTTCAGTAAAAAAACAAAAACAATGGTGAATGGCGATTTCAGATTAATTTAGATCAGTTCAAGGCTTTTCAAGACTAAGTAATTACTACCCAAAATAAGTTTAAATTCAAGGCTCTTTAATGCCTTGAAATAGGGCAAATGAGGCAAATGAAGTTCCTTCCAAGACTTTCCAGGCGCCATACGGACCCTGCCATCAACTCAATGCTTCCCAACAATCGCAAGTCGATGGCATGCGTTGGCATAATGGCTAAATATTGCCAGTGCATCTTGATCGACATGTAGAGTAAAGATACTGACCTTTCCATCCGACTTTGCAGGCCTCCTTCACCTTGACGTTGATCATGACCTTGTCCGAGGTGCGGCTGTGCTGGGGTCCACCGCAGTCCTCGACGCGTACCTCGAGGATGAAGTTGTGCTTCTTGGAGTAATCCAGAGTCTCCGTGTTGTAGAGCACGCCTACAGCAAGGGAACAGTGGGGCAGGTCAGTCTCGATGCATAGAATAAATCAAAAAATATAATACACTTTTTTTTCAAATCAAATAATTAATGTCCAGTTCATTAAACGAAATCTAAGTTAAATAAAAAAACAATTAATTTGACAAAATAAAGAATTTTCAATTCAAAATAAAATCAAAATTGTAACAAATATTTTTCAAACTAAAGAAAATCAATTAAAGTTTGCTTAATAAAATATTATTAAAGTTAAACAAAACAAAAATGTGAATTTTAAAGATATTGTTTTATTAAAAAAAACGTAAGATCTTTTTTTAAAGTGAAACAATTCTTTTACTGTCCTTTCATAGTGACGGCAAGAAGAAAGGGTGTAAAATCTAGTAAGATATGAGTGACTGTCAGTCAGTCTGAGTTGCCTTAGAACCAGGGCAGAGTTCTGGTGAATAACTAAGAATCGATCAACTTTTTGTGTGTGCTATTTTGGCCCACAATGACTGACAAACAAATAATAAAGCCAGTGTGCCTGGCAGGGAGCCAGCAGGGCGTGTTAGTCATATGGGGTGTTCCTAATCCAGAACCACCACCTCCAAACGGCACACTCATAGAGACCGCCGTGTCCCTGCACTAAATGCTTAGTGAAGGGGCATGTCTATATGTCAACATTTTGCTGGTTAAAATGTCAATATTTATTTGGTAGAAATAGGAACATCTATCTGGTAGAAATGTAAAAATATATCTGGTAGAAATGTCTGAATTTAGCTTTTAAAAATGTCAGTACTTGTCTAGTAGAGATATCAATAGTTACCTGGTAGAAATATCAATAGTTACCCGGTAGAAATATCAACATGCATCTGGTAGAAATGCCAATATTTATCTGGTAGAAATATTAAAATGATTGTATTGATATAAATGTCAATATGTATCTGGTAAACATTTATTTGGTAGAAATGTCAACATTTATTAGGTAGAAATGTCAATATTTATCGAGTACGTCGAAATTGCATGGAAATTATAATTATATTCAGGGAATGTCAATATA
>CM059200.1:48776499-48817812 GCA_030323885.1 Branchipolynoe longqiensis | reverse complement strand
TCCTGAATTAGTAGGTAAAGATTGCTGGACCCGGATGTGCTTACCTCTCCCTCACCCACGTCTAGCCGAGGCTTATACCTCGGGAAAACAATAGTTATCCATCATCTATACCAAGGTAAGATTCGTCTAACTAATCTATATATATATATATATATAATATATATATATATATATATATATATATATATATGTATATATTATGATTATGTATATACATACATACATACATACATACTTACATACATACATACATACATACATACATACATACATACATACATACATACATACATACAGTAAAACCTCTCTAACCTCTATAACTATATATATATATATACATACATACATACATGCATGCATGCATGCATGCATGCTTGCTTGCTTGCTTGCTTGCATGCATGCTTGCTTGCATGCATACACACATACATACATACATACATACATACATGCATGCATGCATGCATACATACATACATGCATGCATGCATGCATGCATGCATACATACAGTAAAACCTCTCTAACCGACCACCTCCACAGATCTACCACTCCCTTGTTGATCGCTTTATTTGGGTCCCAAACGATCGCCCCTAGAATACAGGTCCCATGGTCTGTCGATTTACAGAGGTTTCAATGTATATGAAGAGATGCATAGCAGCTATTCATGAGCTCAAGTTAGTGCTATCACCATTTCATGCTCCTGCATTGAAAGGCATGAAATATAAGGAAGGTATAGTTATGAGAGGGAGTGAGTCGTCGATGAAAAGGGTGTATCCATATCTTCTTACGCCTGCCTCCCAATAAATGAATAAATAAATAAACAAATCAATTTAAAAAATGTGTAGGTCCACCTTGCCAAACATGTGTCAATATTTCATCCATCCACAACAAATACATAAATGAATAAATAAATGAAATAAAGGTTGACAAAATGTGAGTAATTCAAGTCCGGCTCCGTACCCGTTCCGACGCAGGCGCACGGCGCTTCGTCACGTGACCAGATAACGCTGCATGTCACGTGATGCATCACTCGGCATTGCGCGTCCAATCCCAGTCCTGCCGATCCATACGCCGAGAATCCCATTACGAAGCCCTCTGCTTCTCGCCCCGCCCCGCCCCGCCCCGCCCCGCCCCGCCCCGCCCCGCCCCGCCCCGCCCCGCCCCGCCCCGCCCCGCCCCGCCCCGACCCGCCCCGCCCCGACCCGCCCCGCCCCGACACTGCGTTATCTGCACACCGCGCATCCGCTTGGAGTTCGCGCGTCCATCACGTGGTTCAATCATGGGGGTTGGGGGGGGGGGGCTGCGCTCCAAACGCCTCTTCTGGGATAAGCTCCGCTGGTCCCTGGAGGGCTGAAGCTTGGACCCGGTCTGTTTACATGTCCGGGAGTAGGGTTATTTTCCCATTTCCTATTCCTATCCTTCACTATACGCCTTATATTTTAAATACATGGTTCCCCATGTCCCAATTTGTTTTATTTAGAGTTTCGTAGATTTGTTTCTGAAGTGTGAATTGCAGCCTAACATGACCAGAAGTCTGATTAAGGCTGGGTGTCAAATTTTGGGATACTAATAAGCAAGAGTAAAATTCCTCCAAAACAGGCAACAGGATGACCTAAAATTGTATGCATACAACAAATCTCGAACAAAAAAAAACAGGATGTTACAAACAAGGTGCACAAGAAGCAACAATGGTCCGTTACTAGCAATGGTAAAATCAAAATGCAGTGCATATGATCACAGTGTAGCTAATATGAGTGGCAATATTTGGAATATTCTGCCAGCGGCAACACAAAATGCAGAAAACATATCAGTGTTTAAGAAACTACTAAAAATAATGTAACCTAGAAATACAGATGATGTTTAAATGGATTAACACAAAGTATTGTGGAAGCTGGATTTTCGACTGTTTGCAACGAAACCAAAATTATTACTCAAACTAAATTCCAAAGATTTGAATCAAATTGGACTAGTGCTGCCCACCGGTGAAAGCAAGTATTAACATACTTATTATCCGTTATGAGCAGGGTAAGTAAATTCATCACAGAAAAAGAAGAAAAAAGTAATGGTAATAGCATACATACATTAGTCAAAATGGTTTCTGGTTTGTTTATTGGGTTTTATGTTCTAGCATCATCTTAGGATCCAATATAGGCAACCTGTGATGTTACTGCTTCCAGACAGCAGTGTTTATCTACTATATTACTAGCCTAGCGTTGCTGAAATGGAAGAAGTGGAGAGAAAAAAACCATTGCGTTATTCACATCCACGGGAAAGATCATCAGCGCGTAGTGTGCAGGCTGCTCATTGTTTGGTGAGGTTTGCTGCCCTGCTCATTGTTTGGTGAGGAGGTCTGCTGCCGAGGACTGCGTCTGGCACAGGCAGGAGGTCATGCATGCATAATATGGAAATGAGAATAGCCGTGATCATACAATACTGAAACAACAGGTACAAGTAAATAAAACAAGTTGTACAATTTGATTAATGTTTGTCTGCAGTAGCTGGTACATGGGTGGGGGTGGGGGTGGGGGGTGTCCCCGAAGATTTATCTGTTCAGATGGCAGTTGGTTGATTTGGACGGTTTGTTATGTTTGCAGTTGTAAGCAATGGTTCTTGATTAACTGCAACCCACCACCTCTCCATTGTCTTGCCGGGGGATGTTACTGGCCAGTGAAGGTGTGTGTGTGGGGGGGGGGGGGCGTGTGATAAATGCGACTCTTCCAGGTGAGATGAAATGCCGTTATTAAAATCTAATAGTCAACATTACAACAAGCAGTCGCATTGATCTGATCATGCACCGAAGCGAGTGGTTGGGGTGAGTGGCTGTGAGTGAGTGGATGTCAATGAGTGGATGTGAGAGTGGCAGTGAGTGAGTGGTTGTGAGTGAGTGGTTGTGAGTGAGTGGCTGTATGAGAGTGGTTGTATGAGAGTGGCTGTATGAGAGTGGCTGTGTGAGAGTACCTGTGTGAGAGCCTGTGGAAGTGGCTGTAAGAGTGGTGAGAGTGGCTATGATAGTATGAGAGTGGCTGTGAGAGAGGTTAGATCGGTGTGGGTTCTGGCCTGGCTTATGCTTAGGTCACAAATGCTGCGGTCGCCATACGGTGCTACGGTCTGCGGTGTGGCTTGCAGTTTATGAAAATGTTACGGTCTGTGGTTTATCTATTCACAAATCGTACGGTCACCGCAATGCATAGGTCACTGTACGGCACCTTTTTTCTCTTTTTTTTTTGTCGCCACACAACTGCAGAGAAGACATTTTAAGACATTTCTGTATTCACAATTCCTATACAAACATATTATTCTGTTAACAATAGAAATTGTGGGTATTCCGGCGGGATTCTGGCCTGCGGCATTGCGATTTTCCAAAGTAAAGATAAGTCCGACTTAAAAAAAACGCAAGACCTTGCGGCGAGCAAAAATAAGACCGGTCACCATATGGTGACCGTAACTCACTGTGCGGTCACGCATTTGTGACCGAGGCATTAGTGATTCAAAGTTTTAAGAGAAATATCTGGTTGCAGTAAATTCGTTTGTCTCCTGAATTTCTACTGGTGGATTATTAATATTCTGTGTGTTCTGATTCCAATCTGCCTAGTGGAGGGATGGAAGGTAGATTAATCGGTTCTTTCCCGATATGGGCGTGTTAAAATATATCTAAATTTAAATTGATACTGGTAAAATTTGCTAATGCCTTGAAAGTTGAAGTCACTTAAAAGAACAGTAACATGACGAATACAATAATTATATGTAATAATTATGGCTAGTCATATGTATATGCAGCTCGAAACAACCCATTCACTTACATATAATTACGCACTTGGGATGTAGTGCAAACTCTAAAATCATTTAAAGTAAATTTGAAGGTTTTTTAGTATGCGTTATAACCATTATAAAGCACTGTAAAATGAAAGCATGAAATGACCTATTGACAGTAGTAATGCATTGTATGATTGTATGCAATTGACTTATGTTTGCAATTCTTGTATTTTTTCAGGTGAGTTGTTGCATGACGTCACAGTGCTGATAAGTCCAGCGGTGGTGAGTCTAGGTTGGTTTGGTCACGTGGTGTGTCCAGAGACAATGGGTCATTCTCAGAAACTGTGTGCCCTATTTGTGACACAACGTTCCAAATAATAGGAGTCTGCATATGTCTGAGTAGAAAACAAAATCGCCTTGATTTTGATCTTATGCAAATTGAGAAAACCAATAAAATTAACTGTCTAACATCCATCTCGAACATCATTTTAATACACCTTAATAATATCATTTTAACAAACAACACATTCAAACAAGCTTTTATTGATTACAGTTAAGGAAAAAAAATCATCTCAAAGCAAAAAAGTTTGGGTAGATGTATGGTGTGGATATGCAAATGTTCACACCTTCACACAAGCACAGAATCGTGTAAGCATATTTTAGATACATGTTTTAGGGAAGATTAAATACATGTAGTATCGCTAACATACTTAGGCAAAAGTAAGTATTTGACTTGCTACCCCGCCTCCAAAAAGGCTTAATCATTAACAATGTAATGTGGAAACCAAATATGCAGTACATACCGTCTGAGAACGACCCCAATATGAGTATAAAGATTACGTAATTGGTTATTTAGCAACACTGCATACATATCATGTAGTTTCATCTCATGCATCGACGTGGCTGACTAACCCTTCATAGAATTTGTCCACCATATCATTTCTTTGACTGCATACAAATTGGGCGTTGTGAACACCTGTATGGCTGGAGCTGACACTGTGACATGTGTTGTGGGGGCTTAGCTTCTGATCGCCCACAGCTAGGATGATAAAGTCAGAGGGAAGCAACGGTAGGAGCAGTCGTGAAATTAAATGTACTGTCACCACTCGGTGATTTCACTCAAATTAACCCTGCGATATGGGGTGAATCAGGTCTATGCCTTACTTTGGCTCTGGTTGGTTGGTTGGTTGTTGGAGTTTTACGTCCTGGCAACATCTATGGTCATATCGGGATGTGTGACAGTGTGCACTCACGGCGAGTTTATAGTGCTGCCCCGCTGGGAAATAGGCTGCCGGCACCATGACCCGATATCCCACTCAGTCACATTATCCTGACACTGACACTGAGCTAACCAGTCATTAATAGAGTGCTAGGCTAGGAAGCGGCAAGTATCAATTTTATAAGTCATAGGTTTGACTCGAACGGGAACCAAACTCCCGATCTCCCACACGCGAGACCTGCGCTCTACCGATTCGGCCACCGCGCCCAGTGTTTTGCTCAGGTAGAATCGCCTGTGCTGACATATACAGAAACATTTCAAAGCAGTGAGAGGTGAAACTTTCGTTGGTTAGCCATGTAGCATTTCGCTGACAGCACCACCATCCAAGTTGATCACGCACTCGCTAGGGTTCGAATGCCTGCCCATTGGCCAGCTTACAAATAATTACAAAGTAAAAAAAGTAAAGCTGGTTTTATTTAATGACGCCTCTCGAGCACATTGATTTTCGTATCATTGGGTATTGGACGTCAAACATATGACACACGACGAATATTCACAGATGCCCCCGCACCCCCTGTTTGGACTTGAAGGCATTACCGGAAAGGCGTTCGGCTGTTGGTTATGAGATTGCCGATGGCTTAAATACATGTTGTGTTGACTTGTTAGACATGAGCCGATTGAAGGGAATCAGATCAGCTGAGGGAGTCGGGCCAGTATTTTATTTTGTTCCGAATACACAGGGATGCAACCAATCAAATCACCGGGCGCGGAGTGGTGGCCGTAGAGCGGGAGATCGAGAGTTTGGTTCCCGGTCGAGTCAAACCAATGACTTATAAAATTGATACGTGTCGCTTCCTGGCCAGGTGCTCGGCATTTTTAGGATAGGGCAATGACTGGTTGGCTCAGTGTCAGGATAATGTGACTGAGTGGGATATTGGGTCATGGTGCTGGTGGCCTGATTTCCCAGTGCAGAAGCACTATAAAGTGGCCATGAATGCGCACTGTTGCAAGTCGGTTCCTGCACTGATATAACCTTAGATGTTGCCAGGAGGTAAAATTCCAAAACCAACCAACCAACCTATTTACGACTCGACCAAGGCTGTGAGGCTATGTGGTCACGCTGTGACTTAGGATAATTCATCCCTTATGACTCTTTCTCAGCTTTAAGAGTGACGTAGGCCAGGGAATACTTACCCAGTTGGAGCGGGTTTATGTATTAAATAGAACTGAAACATGTTTACATTTATGGGTAATGATTTTGGTCACTGGTTTTAGAGAAGGGCTATAAAGAAGCAGTTCACTGCAATAGAAGTCCCCAAGGAAAATATTAAAAGCCTGCTTTTATGATTAGTGAATTGAATATAAAGCATTTGATTATGCCCTTTAAGTTATATACTTCTACCCATCTCTTCCCTGTATGACGTCACAGAATGGGTTATTTGAGGTTCAATCTGGCAAATATGGACTGACCAGTCCAGGAGCCTTAGGCCGAGCACTCCATGGATATTCTATATTAATAGTTCTAAGTGCAATGCAGTTAATAGCTCCAGTCTGCACGCACCTCTTGGGCAACGAGCGGCATAGATAGGTAGGGGTGGGTAGGTTGGTGACATCAGGGAGCCTAGGTGGTCTGGCCCAGAATGCAAGAGATGTGGGTTCTATTCCCGCTCTAAGCGCAATATTTGTAATGTTCATCACCCGCCACGACAAGATGTATATTCTGTTACGGTATCATGTAAGAAATACATCTTAGAATCAGGTAATTGGATCTTTAACGTCCATGCCCCATAAAGGGGCTCACCGGTATTATATGAGTTTTCATTTTCCTCTCTTGTTGTTGTTTTTAGGGGTGGTTAATGGGATATATCATTTGCATCCCTGGAAATAACCGACAGTTATTTAACTGAAAACTGGATTATCCATGTGCGATCAACAAGATTTAAAGTTTCCGAACTGGATGTGTTTTTGTTTGTGACTGTCATGATTTCGAGATAAATATATTAGTTTAATTCTTATATTCTTCATTACTTTAGTTTGAAGTAACTATGGCAACAATATTGTTAAATGGCAAGCTTCGCAAATATTTTAAGTGCAATCGTGCAAAGTTAATTTGAGTATGTGCATCGAAATGTTGGGCAAAATAGACTTCAGCAGTGGCAGCTTCTGCTAAATTAACCTAGTATTCCTTCTATACAGCAACAACTGTATTGTAAGCACCTGTATAGATCAGGATTGAATCTAGCTTAGTCTTGTGGCTTCGAACATTTGATGAGTTCGTCGGACTATGCAGCTTTAAGTAACATGTACGCAGCTTTAAGTAACGGTAGATGGCGCTGATCAGCAGTGTCACTGTATAATGAATACATATAGAGAGGGGGCTCATCCTTATCTCCTGTCAACACCTCCGCTACCCTCCGCCCCCAATATGCCATTTTCTCAAATGGTTAGATTTTTGTTCGTGAAAATCTGATTGATTAAAGCTGTATAACCTAATGAAAGCATCAAATTGATAAACCAATGCGCTCACCTAGGTTCGATCCTACATTGTGTCCAGTTTAGAGCCATATACAGGTGCACTCGGTGAGATATTTATATAATTTGGTGCTCTTGTGCCATGCTCGAAAATGGGTAACAATCCCTACCGTCAGCATGTCCTTGCACACACCAAATATTCATGTGGTATGGTTTCACTTCAGATATCTCCAACATTCATTATTTTAAATATATCTCACTTCAAACTTTGAAAAGAAAAAGTCGATTATAATAATTTTGTATGTTTTCCCTTCAAATATTTCCAAAGTTAATCATTTAAAATATGTCACTTCAACATTTTTTTTATTTTTTATTTTTTTTAAAGTAGATTTTAGCGATGAACCAAAACTCTTTGAAAAGATCTGGTGAAACTCAAAACCATCGGATTATACAATATTAAGTAAAACCTCATTCTAAAATCACTTATTGAGTAGAAACTAAAATCCTCTCCTAATGCTTTACACATTACATTAGCGGAATAACATTACTCTCCAGAGACATCAATTGAATATGCTGTGTACTTTTGTAGGGGGAGAAAGTAACATAAATTGTTCATTCTTTTATAGGGATTAATTAATCTTTTGAAATGATTTTAATGTTGAATTGGTCGTTGGTTTCTGTGTAAAGCGCTCCCTATAATCCCCGTGTAAAGTCGACTGAGACGCCGGGGGCGCCAAATGAGATTAAGTTGGGATTAACTGTACCGAATCAGGCTGCCGACGTCACAACCAGAAGCAGGAGCCCCGAGCGCCAAGGTGTTAGCGGGACGTGCTCTAATACTTGTGACTGCAGTTAATTACCTCCCGCTGAATTTCAACACCGGGAGTGGGGGGGGGGGGGCGCCCCACGGCAACCGCTAAATAAGTACAGCATTATTAATCAGCATGTTTGGGCCTGAATCTTGACGAGTGGGTGATTTAAAAAAAAAAAAGTATTTACTAAAATAATCAATAAAAAAAAACACAAATCCAGCCATTCACACTTTAACAGCTAGACACGCGCATTGTCGGTGTATTTGAGCTGAGTTAACTTTGTCAATATCTGCTAGGTTGTTGTCGTTGGATGGATTTTTCAGTACTGGCAACATGCCCACTATTAGGGAAAATGTTATTCTAAAACTCAATTCTCTTGCAATAGATAGACATGGCATAGACTTGGTCGGGTTGGCATCGCTTGAAATGAGCAAGCTACCCGGGCTGCAAAGGTGTTGTTTGTTGTTGTTTTACTTCCTAGCAACATCTAAGGTCCTATCAGGACGGGTACCGACTTGTGACAGTACGCACTCATTGCGATTTTATAGTGATGCCCCACTGGGAAATCAGGCCGTGGGCACCATGACCCGATTTCCCACTCAGTCACATTATCCTGACAACGAGCTGACCAGCCCTTGCCCTATCCTAATAATGCCGAGTACCAGGCTAGGAAGTGACAAGTATCAATTTTTAAGTCATTGGTTTGACTCGACCGTGAACCAAACTCGTGAACTCCCGATCTTCCGCACGTGAGGCCTTAGCTCTACCGATTCGGCCCGCGCGCCCGGTCTGAGCGGTGTTGTACCGTGTCAGATTTACCCCTCTCTGATGCGAGACCCCGCATTCTTAAATGATTCAAATCTGAATAGCAACGTGAATGCAACAGGCATCCAAATAACAAGTTACATCACATCATCCCATTTGAACTACAAGAGCCGCAACATGGTCATCCAAACTACCCACCGGACAGTAGTCGACTCGGTAGAGCGCAGGCCTTCCGTGCGGAAGGTTGGGAGTCAATTCCCTGTTGAGTCAAACCAATGACCTAGAAAATGTATACTTGTCACTTCCTAGCCAGGCTCTCAGCATTATTAGGATAAGGCAAGAACTGGTTGGCTCGGTGTACAGATTAGGCAGGCCATGGTGCTGGCGGCCTGGTTTATAAAGTCGCCATGAATGCGCACTATCAGAAGTTGGTACCCATCCTTATATGACCTTGGATGTTGCTAGGATATAAAACTCCAATAACGAACCAACCAACCAATCCAAACTACCAGCGAGACCAAACTTGTGGTCCTCACCCATTGCCACATTGGCCACTCTTGGCTAACTGAGGCCTTCTTAATACTAAGTAGGGGAACCATCCCATGAATGTTCCAGTACCCATGGGCACTCAAACGCACATTTCTTGATTGTCTAGATTTATGACATTGCACCAGCAATTTTTAAACGTAAATAGCATGTGTGACCTCTTTAAACATGTGTGTCAGCGTCTAGCAAGCCTTGTCAGAGGCTTAACGGAAATGACGTAGTACCTGCGTACTTATCTTCATATTATTAGCCACTGACTGTAAATCCTAGTGTGTATATATACTTTCAAACCAGGAGGGAGGTTACTGCAGGGTGGGAATGTATATGTAGTAAGTATATTCTGTTGATTTATGACAGTTAGCAAAAATATTCGTTTACTTTATTTGATGGACCGCAATTAAAGCTGCATAATCCGATGATAGCATATATTGTTATAAACCAAAACACTTAGCTAGGTTTGATTTTGATCCTACATATCCAACATACTGTCGCACTCATTCAGCATCTATTTGATAGTACTGCATCAATGTATTAGAACCTGCCACTGTTGAAGCCTTTTGGTGTGCGCACCAAAATATAGTTAGCCCTTTAAATAAGAGTTATGTCAAACTACTAATTCAAAACCAGACAGGAATTCAATTTTTTGGGCCAATAAATTTATTAATCAGGCTTAATAAATTTCACAGTAGCCATTGATATTTCTGTCACTAGCTAACATTTTGCTAAGCTTAGTCAATCAGTAATGATGACCTAATAGCTTGTTTATTCTATTCTATCTTCTGTGATAGTACAATCCAGAAGAGTTAATTAAGCCTGACTATTCCAATTACTTAGATGCAGGCTATCATGACTAGATATTTAATCTAAGCAATTATATTTAACGAGTAGTTAGATAATTAAATGCTTTCTTGAAATTGAAGACAGGAGACAGCAGCTATGGGCAGATCACGGTCATACTCTCGAAGCACACCAGGCACACCTATCATACTGATTCATACCAGCAGACATAACAGGATATGGACCATCTAACTCTCAGCCCTATAATTAAGGTGTCTAGATGGGATGGTGGGATGGCTTTTAATTCTCACTGCGTGCAGTCACCCAGGTCTTCACAGCTTGGTGATACGGTGAGGAATGAATTTAAACGCGTCGGGCAACCGGAAATCAACTCTAGCCCGGGTTACCGAATGCTATACTGCATTTGGTATCTAGGGCAGCATCACTATGGGACCCGTGGTCAGGGCTTTGAATTATGCATGTTACTGGCAACATGTACAATAATTTTAAGGACCAAAATTAAGAAATTCCACAGCTTTTTCAGCGTGCAATAAGTCCAGGTTCCGAGTACCAAAATTAGTTGGTCACCCCCCCCCCCCAATATCTCCAAAGTTAACCCTTTAAAATAAGAATTATGTCAAACTATAAAAGTAAGGTAGATTATAACAAGGGTAATATAGAGAAATGTCGGATCGTGCCATTTTAATGCTGTGCTGTATTTCATATTTACTGGGGCATATTTTGCTGTGAAAATTGCTGGACACTTAGTCGAGTCCGAGGCTGTATAATTGCTTACACTGAAATATTCATCGCTGTCTGTCAGTGGCAGACAAGGCAGCGGAAGGAGTCGAAAACGGGGCAGTTTCAATCAACAAAAAATAGTTCCCGCCAACAAATTCCCAACGCATTCAAAACTCAAATCTGCTACTCCCCTGCCTTTACCCTACCCGTACCCCCCCCCCCCCCCCCCCCCCCCCCCCGCCCCTTAGAACATTCACCAGTGTTGAGATGTGGAGGGTTGTTTCCGGCTTTATTCGGTGGGAGGGAGGAGGAGTTTGGGCGTTTTATGGCCAAATAGCTTGATGAAAGTTGAGTATAGTGGTCTTGGTCCTCTCCTCTCCCCGAGCACATTTCTTAGCGCTTTGTTCACACTGCCTTCACTTCTGTAGATGAGCCACGTGCCGACACCATTGGCGATGCGCATTCATTATTCCTGCATGCAGTGTCATCCTTTGGTCTCGTTTCATCAGCGTCATCTGTTGGTGCGAGGCAATGTGTGACATCGCTACCACAGGAGGCCATAAATAATCGTTGACACGTTGCTAAGGGCCGCCGTACACTTAACAACATTCCCAACTGTCTGCACTATGCTCGGTGAAGAAGTCGCAAAGGCTGGTTGGTTGGTTGGTTGGTTGGTTGGTTGGTTGGTTGGTTGGTTGGTTGGTTGGTTGGTTGGTTGGTTGGTTGGTTGGTTGGTTGGTTGGTTGGTTGGTTGGTTGGTTGGTTGGTTGGTTGGTTGGTTGGTTGGTTGGTTGGTTGGTTTGTTGGTTGGTTGGTTGGTTGGTTGGTTGGTTGGTTGGTTGGTTGGTTGGTTGGTTGGTTGGTTGGTTGGTTGGTTGGTTGGTTGGTTGGTTGGTTGGTTGGTTGGTTGGTTGGTTGGTTGGTTGGTTGGTTGGTTGGTTGGTTTTTTATGTCCTGGCAACATCTCAGGTCATATCAGGTTGGGTATCGACTTGTGACACTGCGATCTCATGGTGACTTTATAGGACTGCCCCATTGAGAGACCGGGCCGCCAACAGCATGACCTGATATCCCACTCAGTCACATTATCCTGACACTGAGCCAACCAGTTCTTGCCCTATTCTAACAATTCTGAGCGTGGGTTCGAGTCAAACCAATGACTTAAAAATTGATACTTATTGCTTCCTAGCTAGGCGCTCGGCGAAGGCTGGTAAAAGTGCATAGTCCGATGGTTCTGAGTTTCTGTCATTTTTTCTACTGGAAAATCTTTCATAGAACGGGCAAAATATGATGAATTTGGTGTGCTGTGATTGGTCACTATTCGACCATGACTTTCTCATGAGGCTAATTTAGAGAGGTTTTACTGTATTAGGTTGATTGTTATAACATGACTTACTTTAATTTGAAGTAAGGTTGGTATAAAATGACAAACTTGGGAGATATTTTGAAGTATAAATATAAAATTAATTGTGGCATGCTTGTCCAAACTCTGATCATCATATGCTTCAGCAATAATAGGTTTAATTAACTTGACTTAGTAAGCTCTTCTTTGTAACATGCCTAATAACTGCACAGGTATCTAAGTTAGATATTTAGGTTAAAATCTGGATAAGTGTTTTGCTTTCGAAAATTTTATAACTTTTGTCGGAATATGCAACTTTAACTTCAACGAATTTAAAGCTGCATAGTTCTGTGAAAACAATCATATTTTCTAACCCAAGACACACATTTAGGTTTGATTCTGCGTATCCAACGGACATACTGGTGAGCACTTATTAAACATTTATTACAGTTTGGTGCCCCTGTGAATACTTCTAAGCATAGCCTATGTGCAGCATTTCGTCGTGCACACCGACATTAATTTCTACTTGTCTGTCAGTAATCAGAGAAGAGGTCTAGTGAATGTGAACTTTAGTCGAGCTTTCTGCATGTCAGAATCCGTTTAAAGATTACACAGAAGGCCATAGTTTTAAGGTATTTCGCGATAATAATCAATTAACCAATTTAATCAAAGTGGAAATGTGATGAATATTAAGTGAAATGGACCTGCTTCTGGTCAAAGGCTGCTAAAAGATTACCCAGAAGGCCATAGTTGCCAGCTGTGAGCTGTGAGCAATCGCGGTTTGTGTAATTGCAAAGTCAGCAAGGGTGGCCTTAATATAACACTCGCGGCTCGACCACGTAAGCAGTGCTTTCTCATTCCAAGCACCGCCACATATCCACAACGAGATATTAAAGTGCATGTGAATAAAGCACTGAGGACAGACGGGTAATTGTAACTGTCCACGTTCCACATGGCACAGTGCAGTATTAAAGTATGCAATTATGGGAATATCTACAAGAAAATAATTCATTTCTACTTCTTATCCGGTCTGGAACACATTCTCATGGCGTTACTGTGTGTGTGTGTATGTGTGTGGGTGTGGGTGTGTATGTGTGTGTCTGTGTGGGTGTGGGTGTGTGTGGGTGTCTGTGTGTGTATGTGTCTGTGTGTGTATGTGTATGTGTGTGTCATACATACAGACACCCACACAGACACACCCAGACACACACATACATACATACACACACATACAGACACATACACAGACACACACACAGACTGTGTGTATGTGTCTGTGTGGGTGTCTGTGTGTCTATGTGTCTGTGTGTATGTGTATGTGTCTGTGTGTGTCATACATACAGACACCCACACAGACACACCCAGACACACACATACATACATACACACACATACAGACACAGACACAGACTGTGTGTATGTGTCTGTGTGGGTGTCTGTGTGTGTATGTGTCTGTGTGTGTATGTGTGTGTGTGTGTGTATATATATATATATATATTTTACCTCGGTAAACAGCCTCAGGCTAGCCTCAGGCTAGGGAGAGGTAAGCACGTCCGGTACCAGCAATTAGCATATACAACTCACGACTGGATAACGTGTCGTTGGGTTGCTCCGGCAAAATTAGTCTACATACAAGCAAATACGCAGTAAGTATAATAAAAACTGTGGTTAGCTTAATTATGATGCATTAGAGCATCAATATGGAAAGTTTAGACTTTCGTTGGTCCAATTTGGACGAGTTATTTGGTTATAAACAACCAAGGATAGAACACTCGAGTAGGTTTCTCGAAGGAACCAAACCGGTCATTAGCGGTTCTGTCAACACCCGGGTCACCGTGTGACTATGGGTAGAGATGTGGGTTTCGCCCTATCTCATGTGGAAATTCTCTCGTACTCTAATAGAGAGTAATGTTGGAGATGCTCCTGGGTTTCTTTTATAGACTCCCCTAGACAAAAATTTTCAGGCGTTTCTCCGAGTTTCGTAGCATTTTCTCCAACTTGTTGACGTAGTAGTCACAGGTGGGAGAAGTGTGCGGAACAGAGGGATGGGCGGGCCGATACACTGGTCCCGACCCCGCGTAAAGATTTGGGTTTGACCCACAATCCACGCACAAATTTAGCTTATTACGCCTGTGTTATAACGGTATAAACACGTTCTCTAACACCACCAGATGTCCAATTGAGTTTGAAACAACCAAATTGTGACAAATATATATACCAGGACTGACCAAAAATCTTTGTTTACAGTTCCTGATGGCCACGAAGCGGAGTAAGCGCGGTGCAGCAGCAGCCGAGGGGCGTGTTCCGAGTGGAGTGGACGAGGAGTACGACTCCTCACCTGTGTTGTCGGCAGTGCCGTCGACACAGCCCCGGGCGCATATCCTCTCCGACCCGGACGAGGACGCAGTGCCTGATGTGCCTGCGCCTCCAGATTGGGAGGCTCGCTTTGCACGGTTGGAAAGCCACATCTTGACTTCCAAATCGCCCGTGTCTCGGAAGCGGCGTAGGCCGAGTGTCCAAGAGGATTCGTATGAGGATTTCTTGGACACAGACTCAGCGGTGGAGCTTAAGGCTCCTCCTCCTCCTTCTCCTAAACGGAGGAAGAAGAAGAAACAGGTGATTTCTTCGGGTGATGAATTCACCAAGGAGCGGGCAGAGACTGGTTTTCGCAAAAAGCGGAAGACTAAGTCCAAAAAGAAGAAGAGGAAGAGGAAATATTCTTCTTCTGAGTCGTCCACTGAGTCTACTTCTACGGAATCAGACTCAGACACCGTATATGAAGGGGTCTATGCGGACATTGGCACTAAAGTGGCTAAGAAGGTGGAGAAGCCAAAGGCTAAGCGGGTTAAAACCACTACGCTTATGCGCGAGACCGTGAATGGTCATTTTCGCACGTTCAAACCGGCGGAGGTTATCTCCAAGTTAGGAGATGAGTTAACAGGCATAAAGGGTGTTCCCAACTCCATCATTAAAGAAATGGATCGGGATGTCAATATGACGGATGACCGTAAGAAGTTTGAGGATGTGTTGCACACAGTGCATAAGGCAGTGTTGGCTACCCTAACAGCTATTGTTCCTGTGGCTAATAGGATGCAGAGTGAAAATAAGTTCTCGTCTTTGGCTAAGACAATGGACAAAGGCATTGCAGTGTTAGCGGCGGCAGGTAATTACCTGTCGTATCGAAGATATGAAAATGTCTTCAAGTCAGTTTGCACAGATGCTGGCAAGGAAGTGGCTCGCTCTAAGAAGGTTACCGATAATGAGGGGAAGGAGTTTACGCTTTATCTTGCTCCAGAGCCGATTAAAGGGAAACCCTTAGATAACACCAAGATGTTTGGCGGTCAACTACAATACCTCTATAAAGAGGTAGAGACTGCAGCCAAGAGTGGCAAAAACATGGATGGCAAGAAGAAACAGGAAGTTCCTCGTTTCAAAAAGTCACGAGGGGATTTTCGTCCACGACGGTTCACCAGAGGAACCAGACCGAGTTCAAACTTCGGTCAAGGGTTTCGGGGCCGGGGCGCTCGCCCAGGCTGGACCGACAACACCGCACGGCCAATAGGCCGAGGGTTCAACTCGTCGAGACCTTTCCCCAGGGGCGGGTCCAAGTAGAGGTCCAAACACAAACTTTACAAGTCCCTGCAGCCTCTAAAAACACACAAACTGTAAGCAACTTTGTGGCTGGTAATATTAGTAATCATATTTCTGAGTGGCACAAAATTACTAGTGACCAAGAAATTTTAAAAATAGTTAGGGGTGTTCACATTCCCTTTACACAAATTCCTGTACAAAGTATAATACCTTTTCCATATAACATTCAACCAGTTGAACGAGACGCACTAACTAAACAGGTACATAAATTCTTTGAGAAAGGAATTATACAAAAAGTGACACACTGTTCAGGACAGTTTATTTCAAACATTTTCTCGAGACCGAAGCCTAATGGTGATGTTCGAATGATCCTGGATTTAACAATCCTTAATAAAAGGGTGGAATATCGACATTTTAAAATGTTCTCTCTAGATACGGCACGAGATCTGATTACACCAGATGCGTGGATGGCTAGTGTTGATTTACAAGATGCATATTATACGCTTCCCATAATGGAACAATACCGAAAATTTCTTCGATTTATTTGGGATAACCAACTCTATGAGTTTACCTGCATGCCGAATGGCTTAGCTTGTGCGCCTCGTTTATTTACTAAATTGCTTAAACCTGTTTTCTCGGTAATGGCGAGGAAGGGTCACATAATGTTTCCATACATAGATGATTCTTTTATTATAGCATCAACACAAATTGGTTGTGTGAATGCAGTTTTGGATTTATGTGCATTACTCAATAAATTGGGGTTTTATGTACATCGACAAAAGTCAGTGTTTAAACCAACAAAACAACTCAAATGTTTAGGGTTTATTCTGGATACACAGTCCCTTACAGTGTCGATAACAGAACAAAAACTAATTAAGTTTATGACTACAGCGACTCAGCTTATTAAGTTATCAAAGCCTAAAATTAGACAGGTTGCTGTTCTTATTGGCATAATGACATCATATGCACCTGCTGTGTTATATGGGAAGGCCCATATTAAGTCGCTAGAAATAGATAAAAATTTAGCGTTAGCACGAACTAAAGGCAATTTTGAGCGAAAGATGTTTATTTCGCAAGAAGGGTTACAGGATATTGGATGGTGGATGCAACATATAGCAAGTTCACCAAATCCAATCCGCATGGCGGAACCTAATACAGTAATTACTACTGATGCTTCGTTAGAAGGTTGGGGAGCTCATCGAGATGGGGTCACAACAGGAGGTAGATGGCTTGATGATGAAAAATCAGACTATATTAATGCACTAGAATTGCGTGCTATTTATCTGGGCTTACGTAGTTTAGTAAAGATAAATAAATCACAGGTTAGAATACTAACTGATAATACTACTGCCATGGCATATATTCGTAACATGGGTGGAACCAAATCAAAGTCTTGCAATCAGTTATCTAAACTGATTTGGAACTGGGCACAGGCTCAACAAGTCTGGCTGACTGTAGCGCATATTCCAGGGTCACAAAATACACTTGCAGATTATAAAAGTAGAAATTTCCATGACCATTTAGAGTGGTCTCTCTCTACACCTTTGTTTAACTTCGTTTGTGAAAAATGGGGTACACCTGAAGTTGACTTGTTTGCATCACGAAATAATAACAAGTTACCCTGTTATGTTTCTTGGCATCCTGAACCGGATGCTTGGAAAGTAGATGCGTTTGCTATTACCTGGGAAAATAATTATTTTTATATTTTCCCACCATTTAGCATTATCAGCCGAGTAGTGAGAAAAATCGGCTTGGAAGGGACACATGCGATACTGGTGGTGCCCGATTGGGACACGCAACCTTGGCTGCCAGCAGTTTCACAACTGGCAAAAGATCATATACGATTCCCAAGAAAACTCGGGAATCTGACGCACCACGGACCGCTAGTGGTTCACGGCGACGTGTCAACGACGCCCCTATTGGCATTCCTTTTCTAAGGAAGCAGCTACAGCAATTTGGATTGGACAGAATTACTGAGGATAGGATAGTATCGGATGCCTGGAGGCCAGGAACTGTCAAAATGTATACAACCTATTTAAAGAAATGGGGTGTACATTGTTTGTTAATGAAAGTTAAGCCAACAAATCCAAAGATTTCACAAGTAGCTCGGTTTCTTCGTTCTCTAGAGGATGAAGGACTTTCCTTTGGATCGATTAATGCGGCGAGGTGTGCGTTATCAATTATATTACCTAGAATTGATGGCGAAACAGTTGGAAAACATTATGTTATTTGTTATTTACTTCGTTCAATTTATCAAAGGAATCCTCCAAAACCAAAGTATAGTCGGTTTTGGGATGTTTCTATAGTATTTAAGTTGTTTCAGGCTTGGCCTCACAACTCGTGGTTAGATATAAAACAGTTAGGTTTTAAGGTCGCGGTCCTGTTATTGTTAGTAACCGGACACAGAGGACAGACGATTGTTGCTTTATCCTTAACTGGATTAGAAATAGACAAGCAACAAGCTACGTTTGATTTAGAAAAATTGCTTAAATCGAACACGTTAGGTGACCCTTTATCAACGGTTCACTTAGACTGTTTTCCGAATGATCGGAAATTATGTGTTGTGTCGGCCATACGGGCTTATATATACAAGACAAAGGATTTACGTGCATCACAACAACTATTAGTGAGCTTTATAAAGCCACATAAGGCGATTTCACGAGACACACTTGCCAGATGGACAATTACGGTGTTGAAATTGGCTGGAGTGGATACGAGTAAATACTCTTCCCACTCAACTAGAGGAGCCATGGTCTCCAAGGCACGGGTGCTTGGTATTTCTGTGAAAAGAATACTAGCGCATGCAGGCTGGAAGACGGCTAAGTCGTTTGCAAAACATTATAATAAACGACTAGAAAAGCCTACCGGCGTTGCAAAGCGTCTTCTCGCCAACTAACAAGAATAGGTGAGAACAAAAATTTAGAATGTTATAATAATAAGAAAGAATGATATTAAGGATAAAAATGAATTATGTAAAGGTCTCCCTAGCCTGAGGCTAGCCTGAGGCTGTTTACCGAGGTAAAATAGTATAGTTATACGAGTCTTACCTTGGTACAGATGATGGATAACTGTTGTTTTACCGAGGTATAAGCCTCGGATAGATGTGGGCTAGGGCCCTCCCGCCACACCCTGCCACATCTATTCCGTTGGTGTACCTTTTCGGTAAAGTAATAGTATCCATTGTTTGAAAGTCATTTTTATCCTCAATAAGTAGGTTAAGATTGCTGGTACCGGACGTGCTTACCTCTCCCTAGCCCACATCTATCCGAGGCTTATACCTCGGTAAAACAACAGTTATCCATCATCTGTACCAAGGTAAGACTCGTATATCTATACTATATATATATATATATATATAAATTGGACGCGGTGGTCGAATCGGTAGAGCATAGGCCTTCCGTGCGGGAGAGAGGGAGTTTGGGTCCCAGTCGATTCTAACCAATGACTTACAAAATTAATACTTGTCGCTTCCTAGCTTGGCCGTCAGCATTAATAGGATAGGGTGGGAACTCAGTGTATGGATAATGTGACTGAGTGGGATATCAGGTCATGGTGCTGGTGGCCTGGTCTCCCAGTGGGGCAGCACTATAAAGTCGCCATGAGTGCGCACTGTCACAAGTCGGTACCCGTTCTGATCTGACCTTAGATGTTGCTAGGACATAAAACAACAAACAAACTGTAATGCATTATGTGAACATAAACAAGGACTACTACTATGAGTTCTTTGCATAGCTGCTATGCAACCGTACATACGTGACCTCCATACTAGATACATAGGGCTAGTGCACAATTCTGCCACATCGGCGCCACCTATGTGTTGCAATTACCACCAATTTTTTTTTTTTTTTGTCCATTAGTTGTTTAAGCAGGGGAAATTTCAGTCATAGATGACTGGTCTTCCTCATTCCACTGCTGGTCGATAGAAAGCCCGAGCCTACACTTTTACCGGCCCAAGGGATTTTTAACCTCCCACACCACATAGACATGGTATGAGAGCAACCGGCCTTTGATGACGCTGTAAGTTATACACAGCGGTGGAAATCCAAATTGGCAGAGCTGGGGGCACGGGGAATCGAACCGCCAACCCTCAGATTAGGAGTCTGACCTAGAAAAAAAGTCAGACACTCTAACCACTCCACCACAGAGAATGCCAATGGGGACCTTTCATGAGCCATTTCTCTCGCTATACACTTGGTGGCAGCACCCGTTCCCGGTCCAAGTCGGCCATCATGGTTGGATAGAAGGGTGTAGGTGTGTGTGCTGGTGGTGTAGGTGTGTGGTGGGGGTGGTGGTGTGTGGTGGGGGTGTAGGTGTGTGGTGGGGATGTAGGTGTGTGTTGCGGGTGATGGTGTGTGTTGAGGGGTTAGGTGTGTGGTGGGGGTGTAGGTGTGTGGTGTGTGTGTGGTGGTGTCGGTGTGTGGGGGTGGTGTGTGGTGGGAGTGTAGATGTGTGTGGTTGAGGTGTATGTGCGTGTGGTGAGGGCGTCTGTGTGTGTGGTGTAGGTGTAGTGTGTGTGGTAGGGGTTTAGGTGTGTGCCGGGGGTGTATGGGGTACTGGGGGTATATATGTGTGTTGTGGAGTGTAGGGGGTATAGGTGTGTCGTGGGGTGTGTGGTAGGGGTTTAGGCCTGTGGTGGGGGTTTAGGGATGCTAAAGATTGTGAGGTGCTGCTCTGCAAGACACCCCTATGCCTCCACCCCAACCACCTACATCCCCACCACACACACTGTCAAACCCCACCACACACACCTACACCCCCACCACATCCCTAAGGCCCCACCACACCCATACACCACACTCACCACACACCCCTACCACACATCCATACATCCCCATACACCCCTACCACACACACCAAAATCCTCACTACACCCCTACACCTCCACAACACACCCACCACACAAACATACGCCCCCACCACACCCGCCACACCATACCAACTCACCACACACCCCTACACCCCCACCACATACCCCTAAGTCCACACACACACACATCACACACACCAAAATCCTCACCGTACCCCTACACCTCCACCACACAAACATACGCTCCCACCACACACCCACCATACACACCTACACCCCTACACCCCAACTACCCCCACCCCATCATACACACTAACCACACACCAAAGCATACAGAACCGGGATGGTACGCCATCTGACGAGAGAGTCCTGCAAACTGAAAGGTCCCCATTAACCGACACACACGCACGCTCGCACGCACGCACGCGCACACATACACACGTGAACCAGTATTGGAGTTGGATTTGTAGAAAAAATCTAGCTACGGTTAGTTGTTGAAGTCTTACGTCCTGGCCCCATCTAAGGTCATATCAGGACAAGTACTGACTTGTGACAGTGCACACTCATGGCAACTTTATAGTGCTGCCCCACTTGGAAATTAGCCGCTGGCAAAATGACCCAATATTCTCCTCAGTCACCTTATCTTGACACTGACCTAACCAGTCTTTGCCTTATCCTATTAATGCCGAGTGCCTGGCTAGGAAGTAACAAGTATACATTTTTATGTCATTGGTTTGGCACGACTGGGAGCAGAACTCCCGATCTCCCGCACACGAGGCCCGCACTCTACCAATTTGGTCACCGCGCCCAGTATCTAACTAAGGAATTTGGTTGAGAGAAATGGTGCTTTCATCGGACCTTGTAGCTTTAGCTACTTACTACGTCACAGGAAACAACCTTATACGTCACGAGTTGTGTAATACATGGTTGACCATGTGGTAACTGAACTTGTGTGATGTGGGATAAGTGAAGAATAAGCATGATGAAATCTGCATAAACATCACAGACCTATTATTCGCAGATTATTCCTCATCTAAAGTCGTTTGTGTTCATGCCGAATGCTGGCCTGGCCGTATGAGCAGTAACGGTACCGGTATCGGAACATGCACATGTTATTGTTCGTGAAATAATGTCCATTTAATTTCCTTTAGCGGAGAGCTCCCCAAATGCCATGTCGTGATCCTGTTTCCAATTGCACTAGTCAGGCGATGCACTGTGGGGAAACTAGGAAAGAGGTACAATATTTGCTGGTTGCTTGCAGGATACCAGTACGAATACGGACAGATGTGTGTGAAAGTGATGTCTTAGATGTTACGCCTATCTAAGCCTTCCTGGCCTTTACCCATCCCTATGTGATTGGCCAAATAAGGAATATTTTCATTGAGGAAAAGTGTGTTTGGGAGGTGGGTGTAAACTATTCATCCTGTGAAGATGTGATAGAGTTGGAATACCCTATGATGGTATAGTCATTGGTTGAGTTGTCAGACATGTATTTAAATTATAGTAACATTAAACTTTACATTTAACATATATTAGACATTTAACTTGTATTAGAGCACATGCTTCCCATGTGGAAGGTCAGGAGTTCGAATCCCAGTCGAGCCAAACCAATGACTTACAAAATTGATACTTAGTGTTACCTAGCCTGGTGCTCGGAATTAATAGGATAGGACAAGGACTGATTAGCACAGTATCAGGATAATGTGACTGTGTGGGATATCGGGTGGCCTGGACTCCTAGTGGGGCAGCACTATAAAGTTGCCATGAGTGTGCACTGTCACAAGTCGGTACCCATTCTTATATGACATTAGATGTTGCTAGGACGTAAACCAACAAATACACATACATGCATATACACACATACATACATCAATACAGATACATATGTATGCATACAAACATGCATACATACGCACACATAGATACAAACACACGCATACATGCACACAGATACACACATGTGTCATTGATGAGATGAGTCGACCGAATCTGTGCTTGGAGCGTGACGTGGTTGCTAGGCGACGTCTCGCGAGATGACGCTGTTCACGAGGATGGCATGTCAGTGCCCCCTGGCCGTATGCAGGGCAGCCCACCTGGTGGTCGACTCAAAATACAGGCACAAACCGGAAGTGGGACAAACCTTAAAACACACTTTTTTCCAAGTGTAAACGAAGAGGAAGAACATCTGCCTTTGAACTCACAAACGGTAGAAAGAAAAGTGGACTGTGATTGAAATACAAAGGGAGTCTTAACAAGTTGTCTTCTGGGACAACCTGAGTCTAGGTCTTCCAGCCATTTTTCAATTCTGGATGATTGAAAAGTGCACTATAATGTTTTTTTTACACAAAAATGGTATGTCGAGTAAGGTATATAGAGTGAGCTATCAACTGTTGAATACTCGCCCTCTAGTTGCATTGTCAGATGAAGTATATATTATTTCTTTTTCAAAAGCAAAACGCTTGCCTATATCTGATCGTATATCCCCAACTTCTAAATACTGCTAATGATTTGGAGCAACAAAGTACACAGGTAGGCGTGGATAAGGTGATTGCATCAGGGAGCCTAGGTAGTGGATTGGTTATGACATTAGCCCCAGAATAATATGAAGTGTCGGTTCGAATCCTGCTCATGAACACAATATTTCTCATTTGCACCAACCTCAATCCCCCAACCCCACACGCGCGTGCACACACACACACGCACGCACGCACGCACGCACGCACGCACACACTCTCTCTCTTCGACATTATTATATTTCCCATAATGCAGCACAGGTTTACAGATGCTCTCAGGACATGGCAGACCTGTTCATTCCGTAAGGGAATAATGAGCGCAATTTGGGTGCGGGCGGATAGCATGAAGGCAGGCTGCGCTTGGACCCGGCGTCTGTTTGCCGCGCCGCTCAGTTCCACCGTTCGCCGGTCCCTGCGGCCAAGGTCAGGACGCCCTCCACAGGCTGGTCGGCTGGCCAGGTTGATAAGCCAAAGGGAGGCCGGGCCTGACAAGCAGGTGGCGGGTGATAGGCACGAAGGCGGCCTATAGTAGCCACTGCTGGGGGAGCTGCTAGCCAGCAACTCTAGCTTTGGCATTGTCGTCTGCTTTTTTAAGTAAGATTACTGTGGCGTTTTATTTTTCATTGAAAAATATGTGTTTGTTTGTATATATTATGTGTACAAACACATATATATATAATATATCATATATATATTATATGTGGCGTATAATGTATTATTCGAGTATAAATGCTAAGGGAACATATATACTTTGCTACTTCCTCCATCGGCGCATTGGTGCTGCACACAGGCTAAAGCTAGGCTCCGCATCAATCCCTAGACCAATATTGTGTTGAACTGTCATTATATACATATTCATGGTCTCTGACTATATTCAATACTCTGCTATATTCCGGACTTGTACATAGTTCCATTTCAATATAGTGCCACCATCTGGTTGAATCCGTCTGTACCATTATGTGGTAAACCATGTCGGTAGCACTATCTAATGGCGGAGTTAATAATACTCATGGTTTTGTGACTCATGGATGCAACTCTGGTCGAAGTGACCGAAGTTAGTAAAACAAACATCCAAATTAATATGCAATATGTATATTAGGCACAAAATCCATGCTATTAACAACCCGATACATGGCAAAGCATCAGTGGAGTATGATGATGTGCATTGTCAGCGCCTATTAACAGAGGAGTAGTCATCAGAACGACCCTAAAACTTAACCAACATTTGGTATTATATATATTATTATGTACAGTGCATTATGCGAGTATGAATGGCAAAATGAGCGAATATGTGTTATTGAAAATTGTGTATTTTTCAGAAACAAATGTATGTATATTTTATCTGCGAGCCTATTCTTAACGGTAGACCTGAATATGTGTTGGTGTCATCTATGGCAGATTTAAGCAACAATCGAGTTGGCAGGGTTTTTTTTTCCACTCGATCCGCTTATGCTTTTAATGCTTGTTTGTTGTTGTTTTACGTCTTAGCAACATCTGAGGTGATATCAGGACGAGTACCGACTTATGACAGTGTGCACTCATGGTGACTTTATAGTGCTGCCCCACTGGGAGACCAGGCCACCAGGACCAGGACCTGATATCCCACTCAGTCACATTATCCTGACCCTGAGCCAACCAGTCCTTGCCTTATCCTAATAATGCCGAGTGCCTGGCTAGGAAACGATAAGTATCAACTTTTAAGTGATTGGTTTGACTCGACCAGGGTTCGAATCCACGATCCCATGGTCTACCAACACGGGAGGCGGACACTCTAACTCATTCGGCCATCCCGTCTGATTGCTTTCAATGTATCGTCTGTGCATATAATTCCTCATCTAAAGTCGTCTTAATTCTCAGATGGGACGGAATAGTTCTGGTTGACTTGCTTCCTATGTGGGAGGTCATGGGTTCGAAACCGAATCGAGTTAAACCAATGACCTACAAAGCTTGTCATTATCAAGCCTGGCACTCGACATCACTAGTGTAGGGCAAGGACTGGTTAGTTCAGTATCAGGATAATGTTACTGAGTGGTCATAGTACCGGCGACCTGGTGACCCGTTGGGGCACCACTATAATATAAAGTTGCCATGAGAGCACACTGTCATAAGTCAGTATCCATTATATAGCTGGAACATACAACCTGAACAAAAAAAAAAAACCAGAATCATAATTCTCGGATTTCAGTTGGCGGGAGGTGGGTTGGAGGGAGTAGTCTTAGTACGGTATTTCTGTTCTTTCTCTGATCAGACGGTATTTAGCAGAGCAGATAGCATAATTATAGCAGTCAAAGCGTTAGTGTGTCCAGAACCTGCCAGGAGGGGTGGCGGGCCCTTTCATTGACGGAGGTCGCCTCTCGCCTTCTACACAATCACCACTGGGACCAGCTGATGGTAGTTGCCCATCCAGTCTGCGATATTGCAAGCCAAAGAAGGCATTTACATCTATTTTACAGCGACGACCCAATCCGATTTCAGTCTCTTTGCTTCTATGTGTAACACTTACATCTATTTTACAGTGGTGACCCAATCCGATTTCAGTCTCTTTGATTCTATGTGTAACACTTACATCTATTTTACAGTGGTGACCCAATCCAATTTCAGTGTCTTTAATTCCATGTGTAACACTTACATCTATTTTACAGTGGCGACCCAATCCAATTTCAGTCTCTTTGCTTCCATGTGTAACACTTACATCTATTTTACAGCGGCGACCCAATCAGATTTCACTGTCTTTGATTCCACGTGTAACACTTAAATCTATTTCACAGTGGCCACCCAATCTCTAGATTCCACCTAAAACCAATCATTCTGTGAAATTGTTCCAACGGATATTTTGAATTAAATCCAACTTCCGGCTCTCACTCCCCAACTGTCCTAATTAGTACTCCACGGGTGCACCGTACGCGTACACACTGACCACTCGGTGTGCCACGGTGTGTGTCGCCTGTGTCTGGTATTGCTTCCACCTAGCCCGGTCAGGAACCTGATTTGGGACCTCGGTGGTCCCACGTCGGTGTCTCGGGATACTTCTATGCTATCGGCCTAATGATCACCCGCCCTCCCACTCCCCCTCCCCCTCCCCCTCCCCCTCCCCCCCTCCCCTCCCCTCCCCCCTCCCCTCCCCCCTCCCCCTCCCTTCCTCTTCTTCCCCCTCTTCTCCCTCCTCTTCTTTCCCCTCTTTCTTCTTCCCCCCCTCTTCCCCTTCCCTTCCCCCCTCTTCCCCTTCCCCCCCCCCTCCCTCTTCCCCTTCCCCCCCTCTTCCCCCTCCCCCTCTTTTCCCCCTCCCCTCTCCCCTCCCCTCTTCCCCGGCCCCCCTCCTCCTCTTCCCCTCCTCCTCTTCCCCCCTCCCCTCTTACCCCTCCTTCCCCCCTCCCCTCTTACCCCCTCCCCCTCCCCTCTTACCCATCCCCCTCATACCTCTTATCCCCTTCCCCCCTTCCACGCCCTGTCTCCTATCCTCGCCCTCACCCTCACTCTACATTCACCCCACCTCCCCTTTCGTTTCCTGTCCTCCTCTCCTTCTCCTCTCCCAATATCCTCTCCTTCCATTTTCATATCCCTTCCCCTCCCTCTCCCTCTCCTCCCTTCTCCTCCCTCACCCTCTCCTCCCCTTCCCCCCTCCCCTATCCCTCCCCTCTTCTCCTCCACTCCCCCCTCCCCCCCCTCCCCCTCTCCTTCTCCTTCTCCTTCTCCTTCTCCTTCTCCTCTCCACTCCTCTCCTTCTCCTTCTCCTCTCCTCTCCTCTCCTCTCCTCTCTCTCTCCTCTCCTCTCCTCTCCTCTCCCTCCCCTCCCCTCTCCCCTCTCCTCTCCTCTCCTCTCCCTCTCTCTCTCCTCTCCTCCTCCTCTCTCTCTCCTCTTCCTCTCCTCTCCTCTCCTCAATTCACAGTACGATGTGCACACATTCAGGTACCTATCTCCCTTCCCTCACACAACTCCCATAGCATAGTGGATGCTAGATGTGTCTTGCCCTCGCACACACACCCACATACCCACACACCCGCACACACATACACACCCACATACACCCACACCAGCACATTCACCCATACCCACATATACACACACCCGTACACACCCACCCCAGAGAGATGTGGATGCTGGATGTGTCGTTCCCTCGCGCACACACCCACACACCCACATACACCCGCACAATCACACAATCACACATATGCCTACCCTCACACCCGCACACTCACACACACATACACCCGCATCCACACATATCCACACCCACGCACACCCACACCCGCACACACAAGCGTACACACTCACCCACACCCACATACCCGCACCCATACGGGGAGACCGGTCCGTCTCCCGCAGCAGTACGCGTACACGGACGGAGGCACGATAAGCGGACGGACCGAGGCTTGTGCTGTTTTGTCCAGGCTCAGTGCCGTGGGAACCCTCCTTAATGCCTGGCGGTGACATGCCCGATTTGCTCCGACCCGACGAGACTGTTTATACTGAGAGAATCCTGTCAGTCGTCATTGTTGTTCCGTATGGCCGGCTTGTTAGTGTTGCTTGCGTGCGCCCTGGTACGACCTCTAATGGCCGGCTGTTGGCATTTGGAGTGTTTGTGCTAGGTCATCGTGGCCATATTTGTTGTTTTTTGTTGTTTCTTTTTCTCGAGCGGACGGGCCGAATGGATAAAACGCTGATTAGCTTTCTGAGCAGGAGGTCATGTGTTCGAACCCCGGCCGACTCAAAGTAGATTACACAGCTCATGCGCACATGCTTCATTTGTTGTTTATATAAAAACTCTATGGTGACAGTGATTGTAAATGCCCAGCCAGCAGCTGATAGAACACATCAGTGGCGGAGTGGTTAGAGTGTCTGACTTTTTTCTAGGTCGGACTCCTAATCTGAAGGTCGGTGGTTCGATTCCCCATGCCCCCACATCTGCCAATTTGAATTTCCACCGCGGTGTAGCACTTACAGCGTCATCAAAGGCCAGTTGCTCTCATACCATGTCTATGTGGTGTGGGAGGTTAAAAATCCCTTGATTCGATAAAAGTGTAGGCTCGGGCTTTCTATCGACAAACTGTCGAATGGTGAAAACAAGTCTATTCGGACTTATCCATGATATGCAGTATAAATCTTCAAGAAAACTTACAAAATTGACATTTTCTTGGAGCTTGACATTTTTAAATTTCCCACTAAAATTTGTGGGAGGGAAGTGAAAGTCTTTGTCCTCTCCCTTCCCATTCTCTCCTCTCCTCTCTCCTCTCCTCTCCTCTCCTCCCCTCGCCTCCCCTCCCCTCCCCTCCCCTCCCCTCCCCTCCCTCCCTCCCCTCCCCTCCCCTGCCCTCCCCTCCCCTCCCCTTCCCTCCCCTCCCTAACTCCCCTCCCCTCCCCTTCCCTCCCCTCCCCCTCCCACTCTCCCTCCTCTCCTCTCCTCTCCCTCTCCTCTCCTCTCCTCCCCCCATCCCCTCCCCTCCTCTCCCCTCCCCTCCCCTCCCTCCCCTAAATAGATAGATAGATAGATAGATAGATAGATAGATAGATAGATAGATAGATAGATAGATAGATAGATAGATAGATATACTATATATATTTTTTGGCGGGACAGTGAGTGTAGGCGGAGGGGTGAGTGGTGCATGCACAGATTGGTGGCACCCTCAACGGATTTGATTCTGAGGTTGACTAGACTGCCAACAGTAGATGACTAGATCAGGCTCCTCCAGTCAATGACTGAGGGAAAAGTTAGGGCTGAGGAGCAGATAGAAGCTTCCAGCCTTATTATACTCGTATAATGGCTTATACAGCACATATATGTGCACATGCAGATTTCAACCTTCCATACTATACGCAAGCCACCACAGCAGACCAATGGGACCATCTACTATTAGTAGGTACTCCAAACATAGGACTGGTTGCTGATGCTGACTGGCCATTGGGAAAAATAGGAGACTTGCTCTCAGCACACTACCCGTCTTTGAACATTGTCTGCTGCGAGTAAGTGCATCAGAGCTAAAAATAACTAATTTCACAGTAAAGTAAAGATTACTAGCTTTAGTTTTGTATTCATTACGACCGACATCAGGCAAACATTTTTTTTGTTTAATTGAGGTTTGAAAACTTTGGAACGATCGTAAAACATTATTTTACCAAATATCTTTTATGAAAAATTTAATTTTACATAGAACAATTCTTTCTTTACAAATCTGTGTTGATTGTTAACCACCATTTAGCACTCACTCTCAGCAGTTTGAACTTAACCATAGAATAATTAGAGCAATCAAATTTGTTAGATTGTGTACATGTGGACATAGCTTAAAGACAATGTAGTTTATATTATAGATATTTGCATTCTGATCATTTTGTTATAAAAAATCAAGTCAATATCTCAAATAGAACCAGAGATATTAATTTTCTAAAGATTTGATCATGGATGGTTAGTGAAAATCACATGATTTGCCATGTTTGATGTCTAATTGCTCAACAAATACTTATTTGTAAGGTCTGAACAAAATTGAGATTAAAATTTGTACTAGAGATAATAAGTTAAAAGAATAATGATGTGATTAAAATGTAATTTGCCTTCAGCAGGCAGCCTCAAACATCAGGAGTTAAGCAATTGCAGAACCGTGTATTAAATTTAAGGGCAAAAATTAAATATGAAAAAAACCATAACTCAGGGACTAATAGACCAATTTTCCAATATTATATATATTTGAAGCATCCTCAAGTTAGTTGGAAATGACACGTCAAATGTGTTTCTATGCTGCTTAGTTCCAAAATTAGGTCGATTTGAATATTAGACCCTTTATAATGCCAGCCATCTTGGATTTGAACCGAAAACGAAGTTTGCCATGGGAGGATTCGAGTGTACTTTTTTTGTGTGGTGTGGCACACTGACAACAAACCCATTTCAGGTGAGAAAGCGCTGATAACATTTTTTCCCAACCTAAATCCTTTATTGCTGGGACTATGCATATACAGCAGTGCAGTCTTGGGCATGGGTAAAATGATTATTTTTAGACTGTATGTTCGCTGGTGGCAAAGCTACTATTGTATTGTAATACAAGTATATGGTAATGTCACTGTATGTTGGGCCGGCGGTTGAGGGGAGGGTTGTGTGTGGTGGGGGGCGAAGGATCGTATCTTACAAACAATTCACCTCATTCTCCACCCAAGTGGTCCTTAGCCACTACCATATTGGCCACTTGTGGCTTACACATCCTTTCCTGCTCAAGGCGGACCCTCCCCCTGAATGTATTGGATGTCAGTCTCCACTGATATTAAAACACATTTGATTAAACATATGGATTTCATGGCCCTGCACCAACAATTTTACTCTGCATGCAGCATGCAATACCTTTTTACTAAAGAAAAACAAGAAGATATTTTAGCGTTTTTCAGGACAGCTGTATGTATCACCTCATAGTATATTAAACCCATTTTTATCAATTAATGACAATAACACTTTTATCTAGAATTGTATTTCCCATGACCACAAATTATATGATTGTGAGCTTTTTAAATGCATGAGTGTCTATTGACACAAACTTGATTGTATGCTTTTACATTATATGTAAAAGTGATGGGTGAATACAAAAAACAAGCAATTCTCACTGTGAATATGGCCTATGCTGCCGACAACCCCCACCCCTATGTCATCTGCATACCTTCATTTTAAAGCAATTATGTATTTTTGTTCATTCTAATTGTGAAGTGTGGGGTAGGTGAACTGCCATTACTATTGCCACCGGGTGATATTGTTACATGCAGGCTAGGGTACAAAAATGGGAAAGTAAGCCCCCATCAAGTGTACAGTAATACCAGCGGGCAGGATGGCTGAGTCACTAAGAGAGCTGGTTGGCTTCTATTTCTGCACGTTGTGGGCTCGAACCCTGTTGAGTCAAGCCAATGATTTGCCAAATTGGTACTTATCACTACCTGGCCTGGTGCTCTGCATTATTAGGATAGGGCAAGGACTGGTTAGTTCAGTATCAGGATAATGTGACTGAGTGGGATATCGTTTCATAGCTGACAGCTCGGTTTCCCAGTGGGGCAGCACTACAGGTTTGCCATGCATGGCACACTGACATGTCGTCAGTCAGTACCGGTCTTGAAATGACCGTAGATGTTGCTAATACATAAAGCTCCAACAAATATTTTCATTGGCACCTTAGAATAGCTCGTTAAACTTTATCAATATTACTGCTGCTCTATTAGTGTGGGAAATAGCATAAGGTATGTGGCCTTTACTAGATTCATAATTAGATAACCTTTTTCACTTTTTAAATGTTATCAAAACTGTAATTACAGGGACGAAAGATCTCTGTGATTTCTCAAATATTTGTGTGTCAGGGTTTCTTCCACTGGATGCTGATATCAAGTATTCTTTCTCCACTAGAGCGTCAGTGTTTCTCTCACCAGATATTATATGTACACCCAACCCCACCCACCCGATATGCTGCCTACAACTTGTTTTTTTGCTGCTCATCAGACTGCTACTGGTTTACATTTGCTTAAACAGTGTTTAGATTCATACCAAGTGAGTTAAAACTAATTCTATATACATTTAAGAGTTTCTTCTAGTTTCTTCCCCTTTTATGTGGAAGAAACTATTTCTTCCAGGGTGTTTTTTTTCCATGGTTTCTTCCCGATTCTTCCACCCAACAGAAGAAAATTGGGACATAGGCGATATCATCATCATGCTGTCGGTCGCAATGCGACAAAGACTGCTTTCATTACTTGACTGCCGCTCTCCATTTAGCTCTCTGCTGTGAGAGTTGCGTCCATGAGTCGGTCTCAATGTCTCTCAGCGATAACATAGTCACAAAAAGGACAGTTGAAACCTGACTTCCAGCATTTCCCAGGATTCCCTGACAGTGATAATCTACGCGGGAATATCTGTGTTTTCATGGAAATTTGCATTTGGTGTAACATGCATGGCAAGGTTCTGGCAGAACCCGTGAGGTGGCGCCAGGGTGTCAGCCTTATTTCCGCGTTTTTGTGCCATAGACCACTTTCCTCCCTGTTATTATTACTATTGTTATGGGAAAAAGAAACATTCCCTGATTAAGTGCTAAAAAGTTGTCGGAGATATTGCACTTATGAAACACAATATCCCAACACACCTCCAATACACCCGCGAGGACACACACACACATACACACACAAACACAGACACACATACATATATACAGTATAACCCCATTAAACCAAACTTGAAGGGACCCTAGAAATTTGTTTGGATTAACCGATCATTGGTTTAACCGAGCTTTGGCTTCGACTTTGACTTGGCTTTGGCAAAAACGCAGGTGCATTATGAATGCAATATACAATGTATGTGGACACTTTGATTATTGTTTTTGTTATGTATATACAGTATAACCCAGTTAAACCAAGCTCAGTTAAACCAAACGATTGATTAATCCAAACTTTTTTTGGCGGCCCTGCAAAATACTACCATTTATCATATAAAAAATGTCTCCGATGACCTTATAACCACATGAAAGTTTGGTGTAACCATACCGGAAGTGGCCTGGGGCCCGACAATTTTGTTTGGATTAACCGATAGTTTGGATTAACCGACTTTGGTTTAACCAACTTTTTAAAATGATAGATGGTAGTGTTTTACCGGGCCGCCGAAAAAAGTTTGGATTAACCGATCGTTTGGTTTAACCGAGCTTGGTTTAACGGGGTTGTACTGTATATATATATATATATATATATATCCATGGGGAGTAGTGATTGGACATTAGGGCATTTCGCGGAATGTAAGGCAGCAGTGACTAGGCTTGGAGAGTGTATGTTTGTAATAGTGGTTCTGGTGGGGGTCGGGGTCGGAGGGCGGTCTAGCTGTATGAGAATCGTGAATAGATCGCTCTTCCCAGATCCGGAAGATATTTGCACATAACCTCTCAGGGATATTGGGGGTGGGTGGAACGGGTTGGGGGTTGGGGGTTGGGGGTGGGGTGGGTAAAGTGGACGTCTTGTACTTACCATAAAAGAACACGCACAAATGAAATCATCGCTCATGGAATATGGATATTGCGAGTTGCACTGGTCCCTGAGTAAGGACTGTAGCTGTGACCTAGCACGCCGGGTCACGGCTAACAGCGAACATGGTGGAAGGTGGTGGGTGGCCCCCCTCCCCAGGCCTCTTATTCACTACAGACCCTATGCTTGAAACTCATTTTGCAACTTGCCTCCTAATAGTAATAAGCAAGCTTCGTAGGATTCTTGCCCTTCATTTGTTTCTATCTATCATGCTGTACGTGTATTGTCTTTTGGTTTGACTCGGCCAGGGGTCGAACCCACGACCTTCCTGTACTGAATCCGATTCACCATTTCCTCACATTCCGATAAACCTCCTCATGTCCAAATACTCCATATCAGGGGTTTGCGCGTGTGCGTGTGCGCCCGTGTGTGTGAGGTAGGCAGGTAGGTAGGTCGGTTGCGATAATATGTCTGAGCACAGCAATATCCCACACAACCTTTTCTTTAGAAAAGCCGGGACTTTGCCTTGCAGCGTAGCTCTAGTATCAGGATAATGTGACTGAGTGGGATATCGTTCTATAGCTGTCAATATCCCACACAACCTTTTTAGAAAACCCGGGCCTTTGCCTTGCAAGTTGCAGTCTAGCTCTAGTATCAGGAAAATGTGACTGAGTGGGATATCATTTCATAGCTGCCAATATCCCACACAACCTTTTAAAAAAAAGAAAATTCGGAACTAACCTTTGCCCGACAGTCTAGCTCTAGTATCAGGATAATGTGACTAAGTGGGATATCGTTTCATAGCTGACAATATCCCACAAATCATTTAGAAAAGCCGGGACTTTGCCGTGCAGTATAGCTCTAGTGTCAGGATAATGTGACTGAGTGGGATATCGTTTCATAGCTGCCAATATCCCACAAACCTTTTAGAAAAGCCGGGACTTTGCCGTGCAGTCTAGCTCTAGTATCAGGATAATGTGACTTAGTGGGATATCGTTTCATAGCCGGCAATATCCCACAAACCTTTTAGAAAAGCCGGGACTTTGCCGTGCAGTCTAGCTCTACTATCAGGATAATGTGACTTAGTGGGATATCGTTTCATAGCCGGCAATATCCCACAAACCTTTTAGAAAAGCCAGGACTTTGCCATGCAGTCTAGCTCTAGTATCAGGATAATGTGACTTAGTGGGATATCGTTTCATAGCCGGCAATATCCCACAAACCTTTTAGAAAAGCCGGGACTTTGCCGTACAGTCTAGCGCGGCTCGGGTGGAGATTGTGGTATCCGCTGGTTCCCTGTGGTCCTATTTTAGCGTCGCTGGTGCTGGGTGAGTTACTCACTGCGGCAGCCATTCCTCTCGACCATCTCGTGTGTGAGTGTGGAGACTGGAGGCGGGGGTGCAGGGTGATGTGGAGGCGGGTATGCTGGTGCGTGGTTATTAGTGGCAATCGTCCTGAGATATGAAGCAGGTTTTCATGCAGTCCTTGCCCCACGGCTGCGTTTCCGCCATATTAGGTGGTATTAGTGTGTGAGCTGGCACAAGGCGGCTGGCTATCCGCCAATCTGAACATGTATCAATAAACAAAGAACGCAGCCAATAAGCGATTCCCACAACCAACCCGCCCCCTGGCGGTAGTCGGAGAACTAATGTGTGTGGCCTGTTCTCTGGTGCTCTGGTGGTAGTGGAACAACTAATGCTGTGCAGTTTGATTCACGGGAAAGGTCTCCTAGAGGATTTCCACCACCAGTCCACCCACTGATATGAGTAGAAGTAGCAACTCGCTGTGCAGAATGTTCTGTGGAAAAGGTATTATCAAGTATTTCCAAAACCCAACTTGCCATCTGATGGCAGTAGAACAACTAATGTCGTGCAATTTGATTCATGGAAAAGGTCTTTTAGAGCATTTCCACCACCAGTCCACCCACTGATGTGAGTAGAAGTAGCAGCTCACTGTGCAGCATGCTCTGTAGTAAAGGTCTATCATAATAGCAAAACCGCAATTGTGCTGATCCATCTTCGTAAGCCTAGAAGTGGGCTCCCATCTAGAAGTAGGATCCCGCCTTATTAATCATTGAGACCGCAATGGATGGCTGAGTAGAACGCCCGCTTTTTGTGCAAGAAAGAGGCCGTGGGTGCGATCCTTGGCTGCGTTAAAACTAAGGATGTAAAAATGTATACAGTCACTACCTTGCCTGATCTCTGGCACTACTAGCATTCGGCAAGGGGTGGATGGCTCAATGTCAAGGTAATGTGACTGGGTAGGATATCGGGTTATGGTGTTGGTGGCGCGGTATCCCAGTGGGGCAGCACTATAAAGCAGCTATGAGTGTAGTCACAAGTAGGTAATTATCGCTGTTGATACATAAAACCTAGGACATAAAACCTCAATAAACAGGCAAGCTATTAATCCTACACGCACGTCTTAGTAATGCTGTTAGTGGGAACTGATCTTAAGCCTAAGTCACCCCTAACCGGACTAGCCCTAGATTTTTAGCCCGACCATTCCCCCGGAACATTCCCCCGGGCTGTCCCGGACAGCCCCGGATAAAATCGCTATTTTTGCCTCACACTCACACCTACCCGGTCGAGCCACGGACTACAAGCCCAGATCACCCCGGATTAGGCCTGGACAACCCTCGTACTACCCGGATGAACCCCGGACAACCCCGTACGAGCCCCAAAACATCCCCCGGATGATAGCCTGAAATGCGGGGCTCATGGTCTCTAAATCTGTTTTAAAATTATTTTTAATTCCCAGTACTTATTAATAATGTTGTGGGGGTGATGAACATGGGAAATATTCCGCCTAGAGCCGGCCTCGAACACACATCTCTTTGCATTCCTGGCCAGTGTGCTAACCATTACATGACCTAGGCTCCCTGATATCACCACACTACCCATGCCTACCTGTCTATATGTGGTTACTTGCCGGAGAGGTCAGTGAGGACCACTACAATAATAAATATATTCTCTGCTCGACATGCTGTGTGGATGTCTTGGTCGTAATGCTCGCATTGCGTTTGATGCGAGGTGAGGGAGGACGCACCCCCCCCTCTCTTCCCCCCCCCCCTCCTCTCTCCTCCAGCTCTCTCCCTCTTACATAACCCCCCCCCCCTCTCTCTCCTTCCCTTATAACCCCCTCCGGCCTCTCCACTGGCCACTCGCCCTCCTGCCTCCACAGACTCCGCTCCTCCTATCTCTTTTCTTTGGCCTCTTCACTCTCCACGCACCGCACCATGCCTAACGGACGAGGCCGGGGGAGGCGCGCCGCCCGCCGGGAGGCCCAGCGCATCTCAGAGGCAGGATCGACCGAGTCGACTCACTCATCCGCCCCTTCATCACCGCCTCAGGCCGCCCCTCCCGCGGACCGCCCCCGGCGACCCCCCCTCGGAATGGGGGCGCACCATGCAGGCCACATTACTCGACACGGTCGCGGCCATGGAGCGCATGACCGCGAGACTCGACATTCTCGACGCCCGGGATCAGCGCGGAGCCGCGCCCTACCACGCCCCCGCCGCGCCCCCGCCGGCGCCGCCCCAGCACATCGACCCTCCCCGCGCGGCCCGCCATACCGTGGGGGGGGCCCCCTCGCCTCCGCCGCCCCTGCCGGCGGCCCCGGGGGCCATCCACCCGGATTACCTCCGCTTCACCAGGGGAGGGGCATCCGCCTCTCAGACCTCGGACGCGCCGCCTCCACTCCACTACCACGACGCCCACGCCCACTCGGCCACCTCCGCTGCAGATGCCGTGCGCGAGATACTCGACTCGGCCTACACTCACAACGCCGGTCGACGTAAAGGTATCTCGCCCCATTATATATTTCCCTGTGACCTTATTGAGCGGGGGGCGGAGAGGAAGGCGGTGAAGCGAGGGGAGGCCACCAAGGACGAGTATACCCTCGCCCTCCGCATGCTCGAGGCTCACCCCGCCTTCCCCGCCCACTCCCTTCCCGGACTCAGCCACCACGCCCTCACCATACATAGGGACAATCTCGTCCACCCCTGGGCTACCGTCCGCCGCTATTCCGAGACGGTATTCACTTGGATCGCGGACGGTAGGCTCCCTCACGGCTGGCACGACCCCGCCGCCATCAACATGCTCCGGATGGAGGCCCTCACCACGCCCACAGCCGCCCTATCCATCCCCACCCGCCCGCACCCACACCGACCCCCCCCGCCCCGCCCCCAGACCTCTCCTCCCCCGCCCCCCCACCGACACCAGGATCCCCTACCTCCGGGAATCTCACGGCGCCCCCTGCCCCTCCTGGAACCGTGACCCCGCCTCCTGCGACCGGGCAGGCGCCGGCGAGACCCACGGGGAGGGGGCGTCGAAGTATCGACACACATGCGCATATTGCGCCAACGTAAGGAAATTCCTTACGATGCACTCTGAGGCCGTTTGCAATAGCAAAAGGACCCGGGACCGGGGGGGCTCTGCCCCCGCGGCGGATTTTTAGTCCGCCGCCCCCTCCAGCCCGGCCCGGAGGGACCCAGCCGGCCCCACCCACCCCCCCACGCCGACCCACGCACACCCACAACCGACCACCCTCACATCTCACCGCCCACTGATTTCCCGCCCTCTCACATCTCACCGCCCCCTCACATCTCGCCGCCCCCTCACATCCCGCCGCCCGCCCGGCCCGCCCGCGCCCTGACCGCAGAGCACCCAACCGCTCACACCACACCAGGCTTCAAAGCCCCCCCCCCCTGCCGCCACCCGCCGCGGCCCAACAGACCCTCTATCTCACCGCCACCCTGCACCCAACCGCCACTCCCCTCTCATCTCTGCCGACCACCCGGCCCCCCCCCGCCTCGACCTCACCACAGGCCCCGCCGTCTCTCTCTTATCCACACCCTCCCCCGCCGACACAGCCTACCTCACCATCCTCCCCGGCCTTCCCCCTGATACCGACCCCCCCACCCCACCCCCCACCCCTCCCCCCTCCCCCACCTCCTTCGCCGCCCCCCTTAACCTCTCCTACCGCTCCTCCTCCCTCCTCCCCCCTCCCCACCCTCCCCCCCCACCCCCCCACCACGACCTCAGCGAGCACATCTCTGACGTCGTTCAACCCCATATCCAAGACACCCACCCTCTCCCGCCGCCACCCTCCTGCGGCCCCTCCCCACACCAATACCGCCCCACCCTCCTCGCTATCTGGCCCCACGCTTCAAAAGAAGCCTGGGCCCGCTACCCCACCTTCACCCGCGCATACACCGCCCTCAGGGAAGCGGGCCTCCCTAATTTTTTGGCCGCCCGCATCCCCCTCCCCTCTGGCCTCCACATCCCCGCATGGCGCGACCGCCTCCGCGACTACCCCGACCCCGCCCTCCTCGACCTACTCGAGTTCGGCTTCCCCGCCAACTTCTCCGCCTCTACCCCCCCCCGCCCTACCTTTACCAACCACCGCGAGGCCCCTGAGCACGCCCCCCACATAGAGGCCTTCATCAATACCGAGCTCGCCCTCGGCGCCCTCGCGGGCCCCTTCACCATTCCTCCCTTCACTCCCTGGACCCAGGTCTCCCCCATGATGACCCGCCCCAAATCCGACCTGGGCAAGAGGCGGGTCATCGTCGACCTCTCCTTCCCCCCCGGCGCCAGCGTCAATGCCGGCATCCCCCGCCGGGAATACCTCGGGAAACCCCACTCCTACACCCTCCCTTCAGTCGCTGACCTCGGGCGCCGCCTCACGGCCGAGGGCTCCGGCGCATACCTCTGGTCAGCCGACATCTCCCGTGCATACCGGCAACTCCGCGCCGACCCCCTCGCCTGCCCCCTCTACGGCATCACCCTCAACCAGAGGGTGTACATCGACCTTGCCCTCCCCTTTGGTTGCCGCTCCTCGGGCGCCGCCTGCGTCCGTGTGACGGCCGCCGTCACCTGGATAATGAGGCGCGACGGCTTCCACACACTGGTATACGTCGACGACTTTGTCGGGTGCGAGGCCTCATACCTCGGGGCCTGCCAGGCATTCGACGCCTTCCTCGCCCTAGCTGCCGCCCTCGAGCTCGACGTGGCCCCTGGGAAGTGCCACCCCCCCGCTGACCGCCTCACCTGGCTGGGCTTTGCCCTCGACAGCGAGGCGATGACTGTCCGCATCGCCCCCGACAAAGTCGACGACCTCATCCTCTCCTGCGAGGCCCGCCTCACCTGCCCTGCCATAACTCGCCGCGAGCTCCAGAGCCTCCTCGGGCGCCTCAACCATGTGGGCAGCTGTGTGCTCCCCGCCCGGAAGTTCATGAGTCGCCTCCTCGGGGCGCTCCGCCGCTGTTTCGGCTGCGCCTCGCTCACCCTCGACGACGACGCCCTCCGGGACCTGAGGTGGTTCGCCCTCTACGGCCGGGCCTCCAACGGCCTCCACCTCCTCCGCGCCCCGGCAGGGCGCGTCCATGTCATAGAGTGCGACTCCTGCCTCACGGGCGGAGGCGCCTACTCCGCCACCCACTGCTACGCCCGAGGGTACACCCTCGACTTCCGGGCGTGGTTCCCCGACATTCACGAGTTGGAGGCCGTCAACCTCGTGGTTGCACTCCGCGCCCTCATCCCTGAGGACGTGGCGGGGGCCACCATCGTGATCAACACAGACAACATGGCCTCCGCCGCCTCCCTCACCTCGGGCTGCGCCCGCGATGCTACCCTCGGGACCTGCGCTCGGGAGCTCTGGCTCCTCGCGGCGACCCAATGCTTTACCCTCACTGTCCTCCACAAGCCCGGGGCCGAGCTCGTCCTCGCCGACGCTCTCAGCCGCGCCCACCTCGACGGACCCTGGGCCGAGGTGGCCCGCGCCGGCATCGCACGCCTCAGGCTCCACAGCATATCCCCTTCCCATGACGCCTTCCCCTTTAACCCCGGCCTCTGATGCAGGTTTTCCCCCGGCCGAGGTGGAGGACATCGCCCGCCTGCGCCTCGCCTCCCTGGCCCCCTCGACATGGAGGAATCACCGGCGCCAGGCCCGCGACTACGTGACCTACTGTGTGGCCCGAGGGCTCGCCCCCCTCGCCCCCACCGACTTCCAGATCGCCGGCTACACTGCCTGCCTCCACGCCCGAGGAGTCGCCCCGGCCTCCATCAAGAACGCCCTCTCCGGGGCGCGCACCTGGACCGGGGCGGCTGGAGGGTCAACCACCGCCTTCGACTCTGCCCTCGCCAAGGACGTCTGCCGAGGTGCCGAGCGCGCCTCGACCCACGCGCCTCGCCAGGCGCCCCCTCTAACGCCTCCTCTGCTCGCCATCGTCATCGCCCACCTCGCCCTCGCCGGACCAGCCTCACTCACCCCTCGGGCCGCCCTTCTCCTCGGGTACTTCGGCATGCTCCGACAATCCAACCTGCTGTCGCCGAGTCCCGAGGGCTGGGGGGCCCCCACACCATCACCCGCGGCGACGTCGCCCCTGCCCCCGGCGGCCTCCGGGTCACGGTCAGGACTTCAAAGACCATATCCGGGCCCTCGGGCGCCGTCGCCCTCTTCATCCCTGCCTGCCCGAGGCCGGGCCTCTGCCCTCTGGCCGCCTGGAACGCGGCCACCCGGCAGTGCCCCGCGCCTCCCGACGCCCCGGCTTTCATCATGCCCTCCGGTCGCCCCCTCGACCCGCGCACACTCACTGCCCTCATGCGAGGCGCCCTTCACGCCCGAGGTGTCCGGGGGGCCGAGGCCTTCACTCTCCACAGCCTACGCCGGGGCGCCGCCCAGGCCTGCCACACCGCCGGAGTCCACATCTCCGACATCATGGCCCAAGGGACCTGGACTTCCGAGGCGGTCCACGCTTACGTCCCCCGCCTCGCTCCCTCGGCGGCCCCTCGAGCCCTCTCCTCTCTCCTGGTTGAGGGCTCCTCGGGCCCACCTCCCAACTACTGGCATTGCCTGACATTACGCTCACATTGACGCTCTCATCATGAGCATGCATCAAAACAATTATATTTTACCTTTACCTGTACTTGACTTATTACACTGTATGTTCATGAAACGCCTCGGGCATTCACCCAATAAAATGCCCTCTTTTCCACTTCCGCCTCCTCGTCCTTCCTT
>CM059200.1:48620728-48775999 GCA_030323885.1 Branchipolynoe longqiensis | reverse complement strand
TCCCGTTACTAATAATAACAGGACCGCGACCTTAAAACCTAATTGTTCTATATCTAACCACGAGTTGTGAGGCCAGGCCTGAAACAACTTAAATACTATAGAAACATCCCAAAACCGACTATACTTTGGTTTTGGAGGATTCCTTTGATAAATTGACCGAAGTAGATAACAAAGGACATAATGTTTTCCAACTGTTTCGCCATCAATTCTAGGTAATATGATTGATAACACACATCTAGCCGCATTGATCGACCCAAAGGATAGTCCTTCATCCTCTAGAGAACGAAGAAAACGAGCTACTTGTGAAATTGTTGGATTTGTTGGCTTGACTTTCATTAACAAACAATGTACACCCCATTTCTTTAAATAGGTTGTGTACATTTTGACCGTTCCTGGCCTCCAGGCATCAGATACTATCCTATTCTCAGTAATTTTGTCCAATCCAAATTGCTGCAGCAGTTTCCTTAGAAAAGGAATGCCAATAGGGGCGTCGTTGACACGTCGCCGTGAACCACTAGCGGTCCGTGGTGCGTCAGATTCCCGAGTTTTCTTGGGAATCGTATATGTGCTTTTGCCAGTTGTGAAACTGCTGGCAGCCAAGGTTGCGTGTCCCAATCGGGCACCGTCGTTGACACGTCGCCGTGAACTACTAGCGGTCCGTGGTGCGTCAGATTCCCGAGTTTTCTTGGGAATCGTATATGTGCTTTTGCCAGTTGTGAAACTGCTGGCAGCCAAGGTTGCGTGTCCCAATCGGGCACCACCAGTATAGCATGTGTCCCTTCCAAGCCGATTTTCCTCACAACTCGGCTGATAATGCTAAACGGTGGGAAAATATAAAAATAATTATTTTCCCCGGTAATAGCAAATGCATCTACTTTCCAAGCCTCCGGTTCAGGATGCCAAGAAACATAACAAGGTAAATTTGTTATTATTTCGTGATGCAAACAAGTCAACTTTAGGTGTACCCCATTTTTCACAAATGAAGTTAAACAAAGGTATAGAGAGAGACCATTCTAAATGGTCATGGAAATTTCTACTTTTATGGTCTGCAAGTGTATTTTGTGACCCTGAAATATGCGCTACAGTCAGCCAGACTTGTTGAGCCTGTGCCCAGTTCCAAATCGGTTTAGACAACTGATTGCAAGGCTTTGATTTGGTTCCACCCATGTTACGAATATATGCCATGGCAGTAGTATTATCAGTTAGTATTCTAACTTGTGATTTATTTATCTTTACTAAACTACATAAGCCCAGATAAATAGCACGGCAATTCCAGTGGGCAGCATGACATATGGACTGAATTTTTCATCATCAAGCCATCTACCTCCTGTTGTGACCCCATCTCGATGAGCTCCCCAACCTTCTAACGAAGCATCAGTAGTAATTACCGTATTAGGTTCCGCCATGCGATTTGGATTTGGTGAACTTGCTATGTGTTGCATCCACCATCCAATATCCTGTAGCCCTTCTTGCGAAATAAACATCTTTCGCTCAAAATTCCCTTTAGTTCGTGTTAACGCTAAATTTTTATCTATTTCTAGAGATTTAATATGGGCCTTCCCGTATAGAATAGCGGGTTCATACGATATCATTATCCCAATAAGGACTGCGACCTGTTCTAATTTTAGGTTTGGTAACTTAATAAAAGCTGGGTCGCTGTATTCAGAAACTTAATTAGTTTTTCGTTCTGTTATCGACACTGTAAGAGACTGTGTATCCAGAATAAACCCTAAACATTTGAGTTGTTTTGTTGTTTTAAGCACTGACTTTTGTGGATGTACATAAAACCCCAGTTTAGTGAGTAATGCACATAAATCCAAAACTGCATTCACACAATCAATTTGTGTTGATGCTATAATAAAGGAATCATCTATGTATGGAAACATTATATGAACCTTCCGCGCCATTACTGAGAAAACAGGTTTAAGCAGTTTAGTGAATAAACGAGGGGCACAAGCTAAACCATTCGGCATGCAGGTAAACTCATAGCGTTGGTTATCCCAAAGAAACCGAAGAAATTTCCGGTCTTTTTCCCTTATGGGAAGCGTATAATATGCATCTTGTAAATCAACACTAGCCATCCACGCATCTGGCGTAATCAGATCTCGTGCCGTATCTAGCGAGAACATTTTTAAATGTCGATATTCAACCATAACCATTTTAAATTAAGGATTTGTAAAAATCCAGGAGATCATTCGAACCTCGCCATTAGGCTTTGGGTCTCGAGAAGATGTGTTTGAAATAACCTCTCCTGAACAGTATGTCTTTTGTAAAATTTCCATTCTCAAGAATTTGTGGTACCTGTTTAGTTTAGTGCTCTCGTTCAACCGGTTCAATGTTACTAAGGAAAAGGTATCCTGCCTTACTACCGGAAATTGTGTGAATGGAATGTGAACACCCAGGGAATGTGAACACCCTAACTATTTATAAAATTTCTTGGCCCCTAACTATTTCTTGGTCACTAGTAATTTTGTGCCACTCAGAAATATGATTATTAATATTGCCAGCCACAAAGTTGCTTACAGTTTGTGTGGCTTTAGAGGCTGCAAGGACTTGTAACGTCTGTGTTTTGACCTCTACTTGGACCCGCCCCTGGGGAAGGGTCTCGGCGAGTTGATGCCTCGGCCTAGTGGCCGTGCGGTGTTGTCGGTCCAGCCTGAGCGAGCGCCCCGGCCCCGAAAAGCTTGACCGAAGTTTGAGCCCGGTGTGGTTCCCCTGGTGAACCGTCGTGGACGAAAATCCCCTCGTGACCTTTTGAAACGAGGGGTTTCCTGTTTCTTCTTGCCATCCATGTTTTTGCCACTCTTGGCTGCAGTTTCTACCTCTTTATAGAGGTATTGTAGTTGACCGCCAAACATTTTCGTGTTATCTAAAGGTTTCCCTTTAATCGGCTCTGGAGCGAGAAAGAGCGTAAACTCTTTCCCATCATTATCCGTAATCTTCTTTGAGCGAGCCACTTCTTTGCCAGCATCTGTGCAAACTGACTTGAAGACATTCTCATATCTTCGGTACGACAGGTAATTAATTACCTGCTGCCGCTAACAATGCAATTCCTTTGTCCATCATTTTAGCCAAAGACGAGAACTTATTTTCTCTTTGCATCCTATTTGCCACAGGAGCAATAGCTGTTAGGGTACCAAGCACCGCCTTATGCACTGTGTGCAACACACCCTCAAATCTCTTACGGTCATCCGTCATATTGACATCTCGATCCATCTCCTTAATGATGGAGTTGGGAACACCTTTAATGCCTGTAAATTCATCTCCTAACTTGGAGATAATTTCCGCCGGCTTAAACGTGCGGAAATGGCCATTAATGGTCTCGCGCATAAGCGTAGTGGTTTTAACACGCTTAGCCTTTGGCTTCTCCACTTTCTTAGCCACTTTGCCACCAATGGCAGCATAGACACCTTCATATTGTGTGTCTGAGTCTGATTCTGTGGAAGTGGAATCTGTGGAAGAATCGGAAGAAGAAGAATCTTTCCTCTTCTTCTTCTTGGACTTGGTCTTCCGCTTTTTGCGAAGTCCAGTCTTCCCCCGTTCTTTGGTGAAATCATCACCAGACGCCTCTGCACGTTTCACTTCTTCGTTTCATTTCCACAGGATTTAGCGGGAGGAGGAGCCTTAAGCTCCATCGCTGAGGTCTGTCTCCGGAAATCCCTCAAATGATGATTCATCTTGGACTGCATCGGCATTTCGCGGCGTTTTACAACGAGACACGCGTATTTGAGAGACATAATAGACTCTCCATCGCCTGCAAAACCAGTCACCCCAATTTTGAGAGGCCCGCGGCGCCGTCAGGCACTATGTCTCTCATGCCGGCGCTCGGAGAGAATATGCGCCCCGGAACGCGGCTGTGTCAAGGACACTGCCGACAACACACGGGTAGAAGTCCGTACCTCTCGTGCCCAATCCACTCGGAACACGCCCCTCGGCTGCTGCTGCACCGCGCTTACACCGCTTCGTGGCCATCGGGAACTGAAACAAAGATTTTTGGTCATTCCCGGTATATATATATGTCACAATATGGTTGTTTCAAACTCATTTGGACATCTATTGGTGTTAGAGAACGTGTTTATACCGTTATAACACAGGCGTAATAAGCTAAATTTGTGCGTGGGTTGTGGGTCAAGCCCAAACCTTACGTGGGGTCGGGACCAGTGTATCGGCCCGCCCATCCCTCTGTTCCGCACACTTCTCCCACCTGTGACTACTATGTCAACAAGTTGGAGAAAATGCTACGAAACTCGGAGAAACGCCTGAAAAAGTTTGTGGGAGTCTATAAAAGAAACCCAGGAGCATCTCCAACATTACTCTCTATTAGAGTACGAGAGAATTTCCACAGGAGACGAGGCAGAGCCCACATCTCTACCCATAATCACACGGTGACTCGGGTGTTGACAGAACCGCTAATGATCGGTTCCAATCCTTCGAGAAGGAATTCTATCCTTGGTTTTTTATAACCAAATAACTCGTCCAAAATGGACCAAAGAAAGTCTAAACTTTCCATAATGATGCTCTAATGCATCATGATTAAGCTAACCACAGTTTTTATGATACTTACTGCGTATTAGCTTGTATGTAGACTAAATTTGCCGGAGCAACCCAACGACACGTTATCCAGTCGTGAGTTGTATATGCTAATTGCTGGTCCCTCACGTGCTTCCTTCTCCCTAGCCTGAGGCTAGCCTGAGGCTGTATACCGAGGTAAAATAATAATATATAGGCGGTTAGTTGACAATTATAATCACAGACAATTGGTCTTACTCATTCCACTGCTCCTTGTCCTATCCTAGTAATGCCAAATGCCAGGTTAAGTAGTGACAAGTATTAATTTTTAAGGCATTGGTTGGATCCAGCCATGTTTCGAATCCTACTATCTACTAAAACACGAGGCGGGCGCTTAACTCACTCGGCCATCCGGTCTGGCTTCACTCCAGAAGCCGAGCCTCTTCCCACCCCTCCGACCCCCTCCGACCCGAAAGAACATCTCAACCAAATCCCAGTTAGTTAAAAAATATACAGACCATAAATGGTCAAATTAGATAATGATTCTCGTGACTATGAAAGTTGTCTTCCTCACCTTGAAACTAACCTAAATACAACTTTTTGTTTTCTTTTGTTTTTGTTAACCCACGATGAATTAGAAAATTGTCTAACATATTTATTAATCTATATTACCGGAATATCTATTCCCTGCATGTATCATGACTACATTCCGGCTTGAAGAACTGTCCTAACCATACTCTGACGACGTGAATATTAATTTCCCGGATGTATCATTACTGCATTCCATCCATGCTCATGAATAGGCTTTAATCTCGCTGTGCACCTTTTTAAAGTGTTGTTTCTATGTTCACGTGTCTGAATAATACTCTTTTTGTTTTATACTCTAGGTCAGCTTTTTTGTGGGTTTTTTTTCCATTGTCTCAGCCAATACAGACATGTTGCTCTACATCCCAGATATATTTACGGTAGAATGCGAAGTGGATTCCCGTATGGTGAGTCACGTGATCAACTTCCCCATGCCCCCAGCTCTGCCAATTTGGATTTCCACCGCTGTGTATAACTTACAGCGTCATCAAAGGCCGGTTGCTCTCATACCATGTCTATGTGGTGTGGGAGGTTAAAAATCCCTTGGGTCGGTAAAAGTGTAGGCTCGGGCTTTCTATCGACCATCAGTGGAATGAGGAAGACCAGTCGTCTATGACTGAAATTTCCCCTGCTTAAACAACTAATGGACCCCAAAAAATCAAAAAAAACTGGTTGGTGGGTGGGTGAGTGAGTGAGTGAGTGAGTGAGTGAGTGAGTGAGTGAGTGAGTGAGTGAGTGAGTGACGGACAGAGTTGGGGTGCAGGGATATACGCCCAGCACAAAAACGTCAACAACCTACTCCAACAGATCTGTTTTATCAGCACAGCCATTGACTTATGCCTTAAAAGTAACTGATCACACACCATTATTCCATTAGTTCACCTAGACGCATCGCCAACTCGTGTTTAACTACGTGACCGAACGCGTTAGCGGAATTAGTAAGAGCATTGAGTTCTCATGTGGAAGGTCGGGCATCAAGGCTGAGTCAAACCACTGACATACAAAATTAATATTTGATATCAGGACGGGCACCGACTTGTGACTTCTACACACGCGTGGCGACATTAGGGTATATACATATAGTTTTCAATATTTAGTTTTCCTCTTCTTCTTAAATCCTGAACAAACATTGGCGAGTTTGGGGAGTATATCGAGATGGAAGAATGTGGTCAGTAAAATGTTGGTAACACGGACACGTCCGTATGTGTGAGTGTGTGTGTAGTGTTGGGAGACTGGGCGCCAAACGTGCCTGTGTGTGTGTGTGTGTGTGTGTGTGTGTGTGTGTGTGTGTGTGTGTGTGTGTGTGTGTGTGTGTGTGTGTGTGTGTGTGTGTATGCGTGTGCGCAGTGTTGGTAGACGGGGCGCCAAATCTACCTGTGTGTGTGTGTGTGTGTGTGTATGTGTGTGTGTATATATATGTATGCATGTATGCATGCATGCGTGTGCGCAGTGTTGGTAGACTGGGCGCAAAACCTGCCTCTGTGTTATGCGGGCGTATATGTGTGTGTGTGTGTGTGTGTGTGTGTGTGTGTGTATGTGTGTGTGTATGTGTGTGTGTGGGTGTGTGTGCGCGCAGTGTTGGTAGACTGGGCGCTAAACCTGCCTGTGTGCGTGTGTACTTAACAGCTTTTTAATGTCAGGCCCATCCCCCAGATCTAGATCAGCGCCCAGGTACGGCCGTAACGTTTCACCGGCTGCCACCTCCCGCACCCCACAAAGAGTGCCCAGCTAGCCCCTATACCTCCACGCTTTGCAATGTACAGTTCATGGCAGGTTTTTTTTGTAACTGCCAAACCGTTAGAAAATACATTCTGCCCCAAATATTATAACCATTGTAATTATTGCGATACGCGATGTTTCCCATTGACTTCGGGGGTATGTCCGCCTGCAATGCATTCTTGCTTTGTTTATTGGGGTTTTATCACCCATCAAGGCCTAGGATCATATAACAATGGCTATTGCCTTCTGACAGCGTACACTGAAATGGCACATTTATAGTGATGCCCAACTGGGAGACCAAGCCGCCGGGACCATGACCTAATATTCCACTAAGTCATATTATCTGGACATATGCTACTCCTAGTAATGTCGAGCACCAGGCCAGGTAGTGACAAGTATCAATGTCCTATGTTATTGTCTTGCCAAGTCCGGGAATTGATAGCACGGGAAGCGGGTGCTCTCCTGCTTAGTGCATCACATTCAGTGTAATGCGTTCTCTGAGAGGGTGGTGGTGGTGGTGGTGGTGGTGGTGGTGGTGGTGGTGGTGGTGGTGTGTGCGCGTGCGTGCGCACCTGTTGTGATCTCTAATATGGATTTGCATAGGTTCAGAAATCCGATTGAATTAAGTCGCATAAGCAACCTTTGCAAAGCACTTGCCTACATTTGATTGTGTACATCCAGCTTAGATGCTGGTGCGCTTATTAAACTTACACAGTCCCATCATTTTAAGTTTCTGTCATATTATTTATCTAAGTATATTAAGTCGACTGTTATGAGGTACCTTACTTCAGTTTGAAATCACCTTTATTGTAAATGGCCAACTTTAGAAGTATTTGAAGTGAAAACATGCCAAATTAATTGGGCAATGATGTCAAAATACTGGACACCATAGGTTTTTCGTCTCCAAAAAGTGTATGCTTTCATCGGATTATGCAGCTTTAAAAGGCGCACTAACATACGTAGACATGGCCGTGTGCACCAATCGGTGATCGGCTCAGCCGGAGCTAAGGCACTAGCACCGGTTAGCTACCTCGGGGTAGCGGCGGGTTGGAGAGGCATGTGAATCGGCTAGCTCCGATTGGTGCATACCGATTTCTCACATTTAGCCGTGTGGAGCTAGCCTAGCCGCGGTTACGGCCCTAACACCGATTGGTGCAGGGAGTTATTTATGAATCCATGATGGGGGCCTCTGACCGTGAGTGCCCTTTCTTAATGAAATAATCTAATAGAAGGGATATTGGTAGATTTTTGTTTGTTTGTTGTTTTACGTCCTAGCAACATGTACATCTCATATCAGGACGGCCATATTCGTAGAAGTTCTACCTTTAACGTAGTGAATTCACGAACATGAGCAATAAACACAACATTATGCCAGGTACACACATACCGTTCATCCGCACCCACCTACCGTTTACGAACTAAAACTGCCCAAAAGTCGCTAGGTGTGCACTCCCCTAGCACACCTACCGATTGCGATTCATGACTAAAAACTAATTTTTAGGGCTAAAACGGGCAGATTACGATTGCGATTCGAGATTCGAAAAATGAATCGGCCCGTTTTCAGTTTTAAGTGGGTCGGGTCGAGTCGCGAGTTTTAGTGCGCGAATCGTAAACGGTAGGTGTGTACTTGGCATCAGGAATACTCATATTGGACACACGAGTAGGTGGCGCCATGTGGAGAGCTGAAGTTGTATCAGTAGAAAACCTAATGGATAGAGTTAACCAGCCGATGAATGAGGGGCTGAGGAATATATGGAATGTACCGGCTTATTATACTTGCATAATGATTTATACGGCATATAATTATATATACAATAAAACCTCTCTAACCGACCACATCTACAAATCGACACCCCCTCCCCTATATCGATCACTTTATTTGGGTCCCAAACGATCGCCTATACAATACCATTGTACCGATAAAAGAAAACCTTCCTAAACCTCCCACCTCCCTAAATCGACCACTTGAAGTCGGTCCCATGGTCGGTCGGTTTACAGTAAAACCTCTCTCTAAACCGACCAACCATGGGACAGACTTTAAGTGGTCGATTTAGGGAGGTGGGAGGTTTAGAAAATTGGAATATCCTTACAATGGTATTGTTGGGACCCAAATAAAGCGATCGATATAGGGGAGTGGTCAATCTGGAGGGGTCGGTATAGAGAGGTTTTACTGTATATGTCAACGAATATACAAAAATGGAAAATGAAACACGGGTGACAACAAAGTGTGGACTCAAAAACAAAGACCATAACCGAGCACACATTTTCAAAGAAAAGCTGCTCACTTCAGGTTCACGCTTGACTGATTTTGTACCAGGCCACGCGTCACCTATGTATACATCTGGGACTAATTCCAGTTAAAGCCCCAGTCACACATAGCTGGACGAGCCCCGGATTTTGAGCCGGACCACCCACGGACCAACGGCCCGGAATGGATAAAATCACTGTTTTCGTCGATTTTTGCCTCGCAGTCACACTTTTCCGGACGAGCCCTCGGACGGCCCCGTACCACCCCCGGACTGGGCCGGACCGGCCCCGGATGAGGCTGGACCACCCCACAGACTTCCCCGGACCACCCCCGGACTATCCCGGATCATCCCCAGACTATCCCGGATCACCTCCGGTCTTACGGGGGCAGTCCGGGGGTGGTCCGTGGCTAGGCCGGGGGTAGTCCTGGATAGTCCGGGGATGGTCTGGGTCAAACCATGGCTCAAAATGACCCCGGACCACCCCCGAAATACCCGAACCACCCCCGGATCAGGCCGGATTGAGCCCGGATCGCAAAATCCCCCGGATCACCCCAGATGTTGTAAACATTTAAAAACATCCGGGGCTGAGCCCAGACGGCGCCGGACGAGCCATGGATCAGGGGGTGTCAGCACGGATGAGCCACGGACCACCCCGGATGGCGGTCCGGCCCCTGATCCGGTTATGTGTGACTGGGGCTTAAGCACACTGCAAGCCCGTCACGCCACCTGCCAGCAAACACAGCGTGCATTGACAGGCATAACAGCATGTCATAACTAAACACCGCAACAAAAGGAAAATAACAACACAAAGGTTATGTAAATAACCTGTGGGAATCTCACAGCCCCCTCAAGCTTGTCCTTAGTTATGTCATGCTAGTCTCTTCTCTAAAGTTCCATAGTCCGATAGTCTTAAAAATATTATTATATTTGTTTGTGATGAATTTATTTAACGGATAAGTGCGTTAACACTTGTTTTCACCGCCGGGCAGCATTAGTTCAATTTGATTCAAATCTTTTTAATTTTGTTTTAGTAATAATTTTGGATTTCTTGCTTCTTGTTTATGGCTTGTAACTGTTTGTAGATTTCAAACAGTCCAAAATCATGCCAAATTTATTCCCTTAAGCTTATTCCAGAGACAGCATAAACAACAATTTGGTCTGAGAAGAAGTTTAATCGATGGCAAGGAAAACGGCCTTGACCACCTTACAGTTATTTTGTGGTCGAAGTGTGGTGCAGACTGTCGCCACAGTCACCGCATATCGCATACCATTGGATCATAACAAGAGGCTAAATTTGGATTATACCTAAACCAAAAACTGAGATAACCCTCTCTAGAAAACTAACCTAAACATCACCTACATTATATGTATACACTGACTAGATATACCACAAACTCTTAATGAGCTGAATGTAATAACAATATTTTATCTTCAAATTGTTCTTGTAATTAAATAGTGTAAATGACCAAAAGACCAGTGCCTCGGTGTTTACCAAAAATAACTCAACTAGCAATAGATACAGACAATTGGGCCGGGCCCTCCACCTCCTTTCATGCCTTATCATTATATATATTTTTTTCATCACATAAATCTATTATGTTGATATTCACATATATACTTTTATTGTTCGAAGACACTCATTTTAAAGGGCTAAATTTGTGGAGGTATTTGAAGTGAAAATATACTAAATTAATGTTGGTGCATATACCGAAATGGTGTTCCAACTAAATACTTCCCCGTCTTTTATATTTTGTAAAAATAAGTTAGCCTGTTTCCTTTCTTTTGGAAGCAGCCCAAATATTTGTTTATTTGTTGTTGCTTTACGTCCTAGCAAATGAGAAGAACCATTTGTACTTGTATTAAGACAGTCACAAATTGAGCTTGACTTGTAAAGTATTTCCCTGTTTTCACTTTGCCAGAGCAGGAAAGCGCTTCAAAGGCAATTTTGATTTCCAGATTTCTAAATCTACCAACATTAACCAAAGATGTAGTATAGGCACCCTTCTAACAGTAACATGACCGACAGAATTTCATTTGATCATGATCAAATACAATTATTTATGGATGTTATATCTTGGAACAACTAATTATTTAAAGTCCACCATAGGCTGAGGGCATGTCATCAATAAGGGTCATTCCGCCCTTATGACCATTCTCAACTGTTAGAGCTATTCTGAGTACAATGCCACAGTTAATATTTCTAATATTTTGTTAAAATATAGCGAGCATTCACGTAAAAAAAAACACAAAAAAAACATGTTAAAATCATATGACAGGAGCCATAAGCACTTTAGTATGCCAAATCAACTAATTAATTATTTATTTAAAATTATTTTTAAATTGACATGATGCTGCTAATTTCCCCGGCTATGTCGCTAATGCCATTAAGTCTAATTAGCGAGGGCTTATTCCATTAAGAAAACTAACGCTCATGTAAAACGCAGCAATTACATGTATCAGCCCAGAGGGTCATGTTGGTTGGTTGTTGGGCTGTTACGTCCTGGCAACATCGAAGATCATATCAGGACGGGTGCCGACTTGTGGCAGTGCACACTCACGGCGACTTCATAGAGCTGCCCCACTGGGAGACCAGGCCGCCAGCACCATGACTGATATCCCACTCGGTCACATTATCCTGACACTGAGCCAACTAGTCCTTGCCCTTTCCTACTCCTAGTAATGCTGAGATATGGCAGTCAAACTTATCGTATTATGCAAATGTAGTACTCTGAACTGACCTCTCATGCAAGGTTGGTTCGTTGATTTTTACGTCCTTACAACATCTAAGGTCATATCAGGACGGGTACTGACTTGTGACAGTGTGCACTCATGGTGACTTCACAGTGCTGCCCCACTGGGAAATCAGGCCACTGTCACCATGACCCGATATACCACTCAGTCACATTATCCTGACACTGAGCCAACCACGCCTTGCCCTATTCTATTAATGCCGGGCACCTGGCTAGGAAGCGACAAGTATAAATTTTTATAAGCCATTGGTTTGAGTCGACCGGGAACCAAACTCATGATCTCCCACACATGAGGCCCATGCTCTACCGATTCGGCCACCGTGCCCGGTCGTCAGGCAAGGAGACAGCTGGGTGGTTACATCAGGGAGCCTAGATACTCTAATGGTTATGATGCTAGCCCTGGAATGGTAAGAACTGTGAGTTTGAATCCCGCTTTAGGCGCAATGTTCCCTTTGTTTGCCTCACCCCAAATAACAGAACTTTAACTGGCTAGCCTTACCAACCCTAACGGTCCGGCACCAGCAAAAACTAGGTAAAATTGGGGGGGGGGGGACTGTTCACCAGGGGCGTAATCGACTAATCAAATCGGGTCAGCCGAGCTACTTTTTGGCGCATGCACACATCCTACAGACTAGGGTCGAATAATCGAATACGCTTCTCCAAACTCGGGGTGGAAAAAATGGTGGCTTAATCCAAAACCTTAACTTTTTTTTTTTTAAATAACTGATATAACTACAGCAAAATAGGATTTAAAGTATTTTATGATTGCATAGTTTAGTTATATTTCCATTTCATTAATCTGGGTCATTACCCCAAAAAGACATGTAGGACTGTTACTGGTAGCTGTTATCCTGCAGGATGGTACCATCGCAAATGTGACGTCATCGCTCCTAGCCACCCCCAGCCAAGAGGTGGGTTGCTAGGGTCGGGTCGTTTTGCACATGGCACATGGCACATGTATTTGTCGACTCCACTCGCGGTGTTCGAATTGAAATTCTGACGACTCGGGTGACCCGAGTTGGATGGGTTTTGTGAATCGATTACGGCCCAGATGGGAGCAGGCTATTACTAGGCAGTGAGCATACACTACTTTAGTACTTCTCTCAATGCAAGTTGTTGTGACAGAAGCTACAAGTTACAACTAACCTGCACAAGCACCAGACCACCCCCGATAAAATTGGGTCAGGCATGAGCATGACCTTCAAATTCCCAAAATGGCTGCCCTACCTAGATGATCCTCCTCCTCCTCCTCCCCTCAAACTAAACCAGTTCCTACCACCATGCTACCACACACTGCCACCTTTATACACCCCATTTATACACCCCCCTCCCTCCCCCCCGCCCCAAATCCTTTCCACTTGAGTCATGATTATCTTGCACGACAAAAGTGTCATCATCAGAAAGACCCCCTCCCCATTTCACCCCACCTGCGGCCTCGTCACCCCGATACACCTGCCCCAACCCCCTCACCCGCATCCCTCATCTGACTTTCCGCTCTACTTCCCTACAAACCCAGACGCCGTCTGGTTCAACGCATTCCGCACTCAGCCGATTGACGCTGCGCCCGGCGTCTGCCGCCACCAACTGTCGTCTGCCGCCGTTCCAAGTATCCGCTTGCTGCTTCTACTACTTCTTCTCCTCCTCCTTCTTCTGCTTGGACGTTGTATAGTCCGATTGCTTTGGGGTTCTACTAAATTTCTCAAAGATAAATATAGTAGGTTGATTGTTATAATCTACATTATTATAGTTTGAATTAACTTTTATTATAAATGGCTAACGTTGAAGATCGTGGGTTCGAAACCTGACCGAGTCAGTTCAATGGCTTTACAAAATTGGTAATTGGCGTTACCTAGCCTGGTGCTCGGCATTTATAGGATACGGCAAAGACTAGCTTGCTCAGTATCAGCATAATATAACTGGGTGAGATATCGGGTCATGGTGCTGGCAACCTAGTCTCCCAGTGGGGCAGCACTATAGTAGTGACCAATAGTGCACACTTTTAGTGTTACAACTAATACAAGTCGGTACCCATCCAGATATGTTGTTAGGATGCAAAGCCTCAATACAAAATACAGAACGAGGACCAGCCAGAGATTGACACATTCTGTGTTTTCTGATGTATTTGCTAATACAAATAAAAATATAAGAACTAATGATAAAGTTGGCTGATTTTACGTCCCAGTTCTTCATTAGTTGGGTGGGGTGAGAGTAGTTGAATGAGTAATGTGAGTTTGTGTGTAATGATAGGTGAGTCCACCCACCTGACAGCCAAGTAAACATGGACACACTATAAATAGTATAATACGCCTTGCATCACCCACTCAAGGGAAGAGGGGAGGCCAACTAAACATGCGTACAATGTACACACGCTCTACCATACCGCAACTCACTCAAGGTAACACACCCATCAGAGATGTGGTCAGCTAAAGGTGGATACACTGTACACACGCCGCACAATGCCACGACTCACTGAAGGTAAAATCAGAGGTGTGGCCAGCTAAATGTGGATACACTGTACAGACGCCGTACCATACCATAACTCACTTATGGTAACATCGGAGATGTGGTCAGCTAAACGTAGATACACTGTACACATGCCGTTCAGTGCCATGACTCACTCAAGATTAACATCAGAGGGGTGGACAGCTAAAGGTCTATACGCTGTAGACATGCCACATAGTGCCACAACTCACCCAAGGTAACATCAGAGGGGTGGCCCGTGAAAGGTGGAAACACTGTAGACATGCCACACAGTGCCACAACTCACTCAAGGTAACATCAGAGGGGCGGCCAGCTAATCATGGACACACAGTACACATGCCGTACAGTGCCATGACTCAATTAAGGTAATGTCGGAGGGGTGGCCAGCTAAAGGTGGATACACTGTACACATGTTGTTCAGTGCCATGACTCACTCAAGGAAACATCAGAGGTGCAGCCAACTAAACACGGACACACTGTACACATGCCAAACAGTACCATGACTCACTCAAGGTAACATCAGAGGGGTGGCCAGCTAAAGATGGGTACACTGTACACACGCCGTACAGTGAAACAACTCACTCAAGGTAACATAAGAGGTGCATCCAGCTAAATGCGGATACACTGTACACTCGCCGTACAGTGCCACGACTCACTCAATGTAACATCAGAGGGGTGGCCAGCGCCAGCCAACAGTAACAATTGATATACTGTAAGGCGAACATAATAATGCCCATTTGGCTAAAAGTCAGCTGTCTCGTCTCCATCCCGTCTCGTGTCTCCCGCAATTCAAACACCGCAAATGGGGGCAAGCTACTTACGTGCCAAATGCTTGTTTAACCAACAAACCGACACCTAGAAATCATAAATTATAATTCACAAATAACTTACTTGCTCGCTTAAAAAAACAACCCCAAAAAACATAAAATATATTTACGAACGAATTAATTCGTTCGCCAATATACAATGAACGATGTACAAAATAACTGCTTGTGCGATAACTTCACATATAAATCCTGCATCAGCAACAGCAACAACAAGAATAAAATATACAAAGAACAATACACAAAATCACTCCTTGTGGCAGATCCTTTAATTAAAAAAAAAAAATTGTTTAAAGAAGGCAGGGATTTTGTGGGATTAAAAAAAAAAATCACCCGATGCGTATTGGTACCCTCGTCTCGTTGTGGACAAGCCTCGTTGTGGACAAGCCTCATTGTGGACGAGCCTCGTTGTGGATAAGCCTCGTTGTGGACAGGATCAGGTTGGAGCATACTGTGTCATTGCGACTGCACCACACCCACACACTTCAACTGTTCCCAATCACCGGGTGACGTATAGCTGCATGGAAACTGGGCCGTATCCATGACGTGGTGTTAGCGAGCCAAAACTGGTTTGGCGGGGATTTCTAGGTTAGCCGCGACAACTCAGTACGCAAGGAGCGGTGTTAGCACAAACACGCCGAGTGTAAGCTGACACCGCGTCATGCATACGGTATATTCGAGTAGACAGGACACACCCCTGAGAGGGAGTCGAGGGGGGGCTGGGGGGGGGGGGGGGGGGGGGGGGGGGGGGGGAATGACAGATCGGTGCATTGATATTAAACATCTTATTCTTTCTTTTAATTAAACAAAACAAAACCACAATAACATTTCTATACTACTGTTATCATATTCTGTTATTAAAAGTTACATGGTCGAATGGGTTTGAGTTTCTGCCACATATGATTAAGTCGCAAGGCTTAGTACTGTACAATCTGTTACAATACAGATTTAATTATTGTAAATCAACCTGGAAATTCCGGTATCAAATAGCGATATATATGTCACCACTGACTAGAAAGGATACTGTATGAGTGGCATCAAGATGGAGCTTAATCATTACCCAAGGAATATGAATATGAGCATAATTCATTTTGACTGGAAGAAAAGCAACATCTCCCGACAAAAATGATATTTCTCAATATATCCTTCAACCATTGTAATCGAGTTGTAAATCTTATCTTTGTTGTATCGCACAGTGCATTACAATGGCTCATGCTACTAGTAATGGAGCTCTATTCAATTTACATTATTATTAATATTAATATAATTGTTGTCATTGTTATTTTTATTATTGTTTTGGTTTTATTATTGCTTTTATTACTGTTGTTTTTATTATTGTCAGTATTGCTATTATTATTGTTGCTAGTATTATTACGATATTATTATTATTATTTTATACAAATGGTACTTATGCTTAGTACACGGTTCAATGTCATATGCCGCAAGTAACACTTCGTACATTATTTTTTGTAAAACGTCCGCACATGTCGGGGGTGGCTGTAAGCAGGTAGGACTGTACTTGCGGTGCTGGCGAGCTTGTTGCTATTCCACGCCCGCAGGCCACACACGGCCCACTACAGAGCAACATAGCATGCTGCACTGCGACGGACGGCGAAGCATGCTGGCACCTGACCGCGCTTCTCCTTAAAGCCCGTCACACTTCATCGGATCGAGGAAACGGATGGAAACGATACAAAGTCCGTTGATACCCGGCAAAGGCCGGTTTGTGTCCGTTGCATATCCGTTGATATCCGGCCCGATCCGTTACAAGTTTTGAGCATACACAAACTTGTAACGGATTGCGCTGGACTGACGTATGCGATTATTATCCGTTACCATCCGTTACATATCCATTACACGTCTGTTGCCATTTGTTATAGTTCTTTTTGTATACTGAATTGTCTGTTGATCATTAGATACGTTATCAACCGTTACCGTCTGTTACCGTCCGTTACATTTCAAGTCCGAATCACACTTGTGTTAGAATACTTTTGTCCGGGTCTGTCCGTATCCTCAATCCGGTAAAGTGTGACAGGGCCTTTATGTTTGTATACGGCGACATGACTGCGACACACTGACAGTGGAGTGACCATTGTCACAGGGCCTGACTCATTTCTGATTTGGGTGGTAAGGGGGGTTTTACATCCTAGCAACAGGTGAGGTCAGAGCAGGACCACCAACTTGGGACTGTTTCCGTATTGCAACTTGCATAGCTCTCCCTCTCTCCCCCCTTCTTTAATTACATTTAAAATGTCCCATTAGTTTCATTTTTTCATTCGCTAAAATATCTAAATTTAGCACTTACAATCACACCACACTTCTCAGCAACAGAATCTGACGCCAGCATCGAAACCTCGTAATAAAAAAAAGTAAAATTGAAACCGCTTGAGTATGACTTATAACCTATGTAAGTGCATCGTTCCATTCACTGTGTGACGTCACCAAATTACTAATAATAGCCGATCCCAACATACTGGGTTCGAGCTCAAATAGTCCATTCTAAGTGTGAATAGTCGTGGAAGGAATACGTGGTAAAATCACGTGATCTCATCTTTAATTGTCCAACAAAGAGCTACTGTAATGGTACCAGGATGCAGGACGCTAGGTTATCTGGAAAGGTGTAAATGGCTCAGGCTTTTGACATTGGTATATCGTCACCTACACGGGTCATGATCGAGAAAACTCATAAATACAAGTCTATGATTCAGCAGCTTCACCAAGCGCGTGCACTATGGGACCGGACAGACGACCAACTCAAGGACATTCATACAAGCTACAAGTGAAGAACCAGAACCCGCTGCAGGCAATTCTATTCCTACTAAGAAGTAAGAGAGTTGCTAAGTTAGCGATGTGTAGAGCCGCCTCCTGAATCATGGTGTGGATGCGCCCTGAGTATTAAGACGTTTGAACGAAGGATTGACAGAATGATGCTGGAAAGATCAAGATATTGTATACAACTATGTGTTGGCTCTGATCTCATGTCACCAGTCTAACAATGATACCCCTTTTTATTCACCTGACAAGATATTGATAAACTGGTCTAATAAGCGCCGTCTAGTAAAGGCTAAGTAAAGCTCAGTGAAGGAAGGCCTGGGTTACTGACGAAACTGCTACGACAGACACGTGGAGAAGATGCGCACATCTAAATGCATGCCAGGCACAGCTGTAAGTCTCCATCACAGCGGGAGGCACAGAAACAGAAAAATACATGCCAATCACAGCCCGACAGTGTATACCTTAGCTGGAACGAGGCACCCCTCTCCCCACCCACAACAACTTCCAGCAGACGCATCCTTCAGCCACTCTGGGTATATATCACCACCAGCCGGGTCGTGTGCAAAATCACCGAAAACTTCCGCCATGCTTGTCTTGATTACAGTGTGCATTCTATGTTTGAATTGTGCATACAGTTCAAATGCAATACTTCCTAAACAGATGACCCCCACCCCCTATCTATATATCAAGGAGGAGGTGGGAAGGAGAGAATGCCCGCTCCGTAGTGAATATCATGGAGGTTAAAGCACGCATTCCTTACACGCGGTATGCGGCATGTGGTATGCGAATGGCATGATTCCTTACACGTGGCATGCGGCACACGACTGGCTATATTTAAAAAATAAAAATAAACAAGTATACTCTATACTGCACTGTATATGACCTAATATGGCATTTATATCTCTGTACCTCTTGGTACGTCACACGGGGGTTCCTACCTTTATAATTACCAAATTATAGATAAGTAGTCATATTTTTGTGGCTATGGTAGCATTTTTACCAACCTGAACCCCACCACCACCACTACCATATGTTTCCCCACCCTTATGTGCGACCGTTCCGTAATGCTCAGTCGCCTCTCCTCGTCTAAAACTAATGGGCAAGTGCGACTGACGTTTCTATTTGCATACCACGTGCCGCACCAATCGCTACATTGACCGATCGAGTTGTCCGCGATGTAGCCCATAGGCTTCAAGGCATTTCGATTTTTTGTCGCATTCGCATACCGCATGTAAGGAATGCACCCTTTAGATAGTTAGAGAGAAACATTGAGGGGCTGCGGATATTTATATCCACATAATAAATTATATAGTACATATATATAATTCTGACAGCGACATGTTTATAATGTGGGAGGAAATGTCCTGACGTCAATATACACACGACAACCTACAATGCTAAATGCCATTCTGTACATCCACACTTATACGCGTGGGTGCGTGTGTGCTTCTTCGCACCATATAACAACCACCTATATTAAATATCCACACTAAACCACTAAACGGTGATTTTGCAAAAACTACAGCTGGCCATCATTGAAAACAAGCCTGGGTACCCGGGGCTTACATGCTATGGACAGTATAAATACAGCCTCAATAAAAAAAAAATTAAATTTAAAAAAGGGAATTGGACGGAACCATTTTTACACTGAAACAATGTACTTCTTTTCTTTTACGCGACCTCAAATTAAATTAGGAAATATAGATATGGGTCGTTCTTTGAAATTGGGTACCACATATATGGTATCCATGTTACATAGGCCATAATAAATTCTTTCTTTTTTTAATAGCGCAAATAATTATTGTTGTCTTTTGTTATTAAGTATGTTAGCAATGCTATATGTATTTAAGCTATACCACAACACTTATCAAAAGTATGTTTATATGATTTTGTGCTAAAGTGAAAATATGAAATTTTACACATCTACACAAATTAGTTTTTTTTCAACTTTGGGAGGGAGGGAGGGAGGGAGGGAGGGAGAGAGGGAGGGAGGGAGGGAGGGAGGGAGGGAGGGAGGGAGGGAGGCGAGATTGGGGATACAAACTAAGAGTGTGTACTACCAGTACCAACAGGGTAGGTTTGGATTACTTGAATTGCGAGTACCTCACTACATGGCCATTAGTATACACTGGTGAAGTGGATACAGCTGCGGCCGTGTATTAAAGCTGCATAGTCCGATGAAATCATCAAATTTTCAAAACCAAAACAATGATCTAAATTTGATTCTACATATCTAGCTTAGATACTGATGCACTTATTAAGCATTTGTCACCACACAGAAGGGAATAGTGAGGCAATTGAATAGATCATGTTACTGCAGAATGCTACGGTGTCAGAGTTTTGCCAAGCTTGCAAAATTAATTTTACATGGTTGCACTTCAAATATCTCAAAAGTTAGCCACTTAAAATAACAGTTACTTCAAGCTGTACATTATAATGATCAACCTAATGTATTTATCTCAGAAAATTTCTGAAACTCAAAACTGTCGGACTATGTAACTATAAATTTTAAAAAAGCAACACCCAACACCCACACCAGCTGCTAACAGTAGTAGTAATTAAGATGGTAATCAGGCCACAAGGGCCATCCGCTACTGGATGTCGCGTCGGTCGAGCTCTCGTCACTTTTAAATTAGCTCAGCCGCTCAGACTGGCCATGCCCAGGGGAGGCGCCCCGGCAGGCGACGGTCGGAAGACTAAACGGGGGCCGACCGAGCATGGTAAGTATCCATACGCGAGTTTGGCGGTCTCTGGGAAGCGTTTTCACGGCTGCCTAGCCAACGGCACTAAGGTGCCCAGCGGGTGAGATGTTTGTTTGCTGTTTGACGTCCTGGCAACATCTAAAGTCATATCAGGACAGGTAACGACTTGTGACAGTGTGCACTCATGGCGACTTTATAGTGCTGCCCCACTGGGAGATCAGACCGCCAGCACCATAACCTGATATTTCACTCAGTCACATTATCCTGACAGTGAGCCAACCAGTCCTTGCCCTATCCTAATAATGCCGAGCACCTGGCTAGGAAAATCAAGTATCAATTTTTAAGTCTTTGGTTTGACTCGACCAGGGTTCGAACCCACGATCCCATGGTCTACCAACACGGGACAGCGGGCAGAACGGCTATGGCCGGAGGAGGAACTCTATCTGTCTGTGCGCGCCCCGCCTATGGGTGAACGAAATCTCAGTATCTGTCTAAGCCAAATGAGACCATAGTATACAGGCACTTCAAAATGGAACAACTGAGTACAGTGATGCAATTGGTACACAATGGGGGCATGGCTGGCAAGCATTGACATATCGCAAGCCTACCACAGCCTGGAGATTAGGGAAAGTAATCATGATCTACTACAGATCTTGCATGAAGAGCAAAAGTATAGATTTAGGGTGTTACCGACTGGGCTCAGCTCAGGGCTGAGAATCTTCACAAAAATCATGACGGCAATTATGAGTTATTTGAGAACTAACAACAACATACTACTATGCTTCTACATAGACTATACCATCATAATAGGGATGACGCAGCAGAGGTGAGAGCAGCAGTAGAGACAACGTTAGAGCTACTAACCAGACTGGGCTTCATGATTAACAGGGAGAAATCGGTGCTAGTACCAACACAAGAAATACAATTTCTCGGGTTCAGAATAAACACGGTGTTGATCAGAGTAGATGTACCATCAAAAAAGTGCGAAGAGATCAGAAACTTTATCGGAGAGATAGTCAAGAAAGCAGACTTGACCATTAGAGACCTAGCAACACTAACAGGGAAGCTAGTGGCGACAGATCCTGGAAACAAATGGACGAGAATCGGATCCAAGTGATAGTCAGAGCACTGAACTGGAACCCGAAGGACTCTTAAAAGGAACTTTGGAGCGAAATGCACATTAATGTTTATTGTTCTTTTATGTCTTAGGAACATCTAAGGTCATATCAGGATGGGTACCAACTTGTGACAGTGGGCACCCATGGTGACTTTATAGTGCTTCCCCACTGTGATACCAGGCCACCAGCACCATGACCTGATATCCCACTCAGTCACATTATCCTGTCACTGAGCCAACCAGTCCTTGCCCCATCCTAATAATGCCGAGCACCTGGCTAGGAAGTGACAAGTATCAATTTTAAGTCATTGGTTTGACTCGACCAGGTGTAAAATATTCCGACTTTTTAGGTCTGGTTCATAAATAAATAATAGTTAAAATAAATTCTAAAATATCTCCTTTTTATAAAACTCATATGTGAAGCATTAAGAAAACTGTTTTAATCATATATAAATCATCCAGTTATTTCTATAAAGTCACTATAATAATATTCCAATAAATCTCTCTAATAATACCTAATTCATTCTATCATGTTGCTAAATACATATGCATAATATTCAAACCAAGTTGTGAAACCATGGTAGATTATGTATATTAAGTGAAGTGATAATTAATATCAGATTGTTCTAAGGTTCTACATCAAATATAACCACTGGAGATAAGAACTCTGGAAAATTATGACTGTATTGGTATATTTACATGTATTACTGAATACACCATAACACGGTTTGGCGGCCATCTTGACCTAATTCCTGTTTGCAGGTACACAAACGCACGTGGCAGTATCATCAATGTGGCAGTGAGCATTCTTTTTACAGAAAAAGTGAAATATCTATAAAACGACACCACCTATAGACAAACCGTTTGGTACACATATAGAAAACATATTCATCGAATAGATTATATTAAATTTATAAGGTTAGGGTTCTGCATTTCTATTAATTTTGAATAAAATAAACTTTTTGTACTGTGCGTACCTCAAATTCAGTGCATTGTCTGACAGAAAAAGTGAAATATCTCTAAAACTACAACACCTAGAAACAAACTGATTGGAATACACATAGAAAACATGTTTACAAAAAAGATTATATTAAATTGATATGGTTAGAGTTCTGGATTTCTATTAATTTTGAATAAAACTGACATTTTTCAGTACGCGTACGGCAAACTCAATGCATTGTCAATGGCGGTGAGCAATCTTCATACAGAAAAAGTGAAATATCTCTAAAATCACACCATCTAGAAACAAACCGCTTTATACACATGTAGAAAACATACTCAACGAATAGATTATATTAAATTTATAAGGTTAGGGTTCTGGATTTCTATTAATTTTGAATAAAACTAATGCTTTGCACTGTGCGTTCTGGCAAACTCAAGGCTATCAGTGTTTGTTTACCTATAACCGGCAGTTGCCTCGTTCTCGCGAAAGTAGGACATGCCCATATAAGGCCAAACCGTGTTATGGTGTATTGAAGTATGTTGGTATTATATATTGTATGAAAGGAGGTAAATGCTGAAACTAAGGGCAGCATATACAGTTGATACAGACTGGTTTCTTCACCCAGACAAATAGTCTGTGAAGAATGCCACAGAATGGGTATAATAATTAAGTCAAGAATTAAGTTCTGTGTGCCTGTTATTGTTATGGTATGACTTACAGATGCCAGTATCTGAGGGAGTGTTAGCACACAGGTGACAATGCATGGGGGTTGTGTGTGTGTGTGAGTGTTTGCAGGACCTGCCAAAGCCAGGTGTCAGGCTGGAGGTGGGAGGTGTGTGTGTGTGTGTGTGTGGTGAGCCCTCCCTGCCCCACCTGGTGGCAGTTTGCTGAACTAAAGATGATAAAATATGTAATTCTCAAAGTAAGGCATGTAGAAACTCCTACTATTTTGGAGTTGTCCCAATCTAAGGGACTGGTGACCACGGGTGTTATGTAAATATAAACAGGGTTGATATTCCCATATAAGTGTAATTGGTGAACTTGATGGAAAAATATGTATCTGACTTGGGGTGGGTGGGTTGGCCCCCCCACCCCACCCCCCACCACTGACTGGAGGGGTTCAGCCAATGAAATGCCATGTGACACTCTCTGACTGAGGAGACTCCCAGCAACTGTGTACCTGTATTTTGAATGTGTTGAATCTGAATAAAAGAGCTGGGCAGGGGGTGTGGCAGGCAGATGACCTGGAGACAGCACAGCAGGAGGAGCCAGCCACCAGTTTTTATCTTGACTACATATTGCATGGCCAGTTTGATTCTCCTGTTGTTAAGTGATGGTTCATTGGCTTTGATGTAAAGGCTCTGAACCGGTGAGGTGTGGAAGGCCCCAAGGGCCAGGCGCAGTCCCTGGTGGTGGATCGTGTCTAGCAGCCCAATATATGATTTCCTTGCGGAACCGTATACTATGCTGCCGTAATCCACTCGTGACCGAACCAAGGTTCTATACACGGAGAGCAGAACATCTTTGTCCGCTCCCCCCTCTGAGCTGGACAGCACCCTCAGAATATCTAGCGCTTTCAGGCATCTTGTTTTCAGGTACTTTATATGTGGCATAAAAGACAGTTTTGCGTCGAGAATGAGGCCCAGAAATTTTGACTTTAATGGGACAGCTCCGGTTCCGCATGCATTCTACGCAGCAGGCAGAAGTGCATGCATACTGTTTTGGTCTTGGAAAATTTGAAACCATTCAGAACTGACCATTGATGGATCCCATTTATGCTTGGTTTTAGCTGTCTCTCTATGACATTCATGTTAGCACCGCTTTAATATAAAACAAAGTCGTCCACGAAAAGACTCCCGCTTTACAGCTGCAGCAATACCATTGACCTTGACCCCAAAAAGGGTCACGGCCAATATGCTGCCTTGAGGTACTCCTAGTTCCTGTGAGTGTAGGCTGGAATAGGTAGTCTTGACACGGACGCGGAAATGCCTGAAGGCTAGAAAGTTCCTGATGAAAATTGGCAGGTGGCCATGAAGGCCAATCGCATGAAGATCCTCCATGATGCCATGCTGCCACATTGTGTTATAGGCTTTTTCGAGGTTGAAAAAGACAGCCACAACGTGCTCCTTCTTAAGGAAAGCATCTCTTATGAAGGTCTCCATGCGCACCAAATGGTTGAGGGTGCTATGGCCCCGTCTGAAGCCACATTGAAGGTTGGACAGGTGGTGTCTTGACTCCAGTAGCCAGACAAGGCGGTTGTTTACCATGCGCTCCATGGTTTTACAGATGCAGCATGTGAGGGCTATGGGATGATAGTTGTTGGCTTCACTCTGGTCTTTACCAGGTTTGGGAATCGGTATTACTGTCGCCTCCCGCCAAGAGGCTGGGACGACTCCCGACTCCCAGATGTTGTTGAAGAGTTGAAGCAACAGACTCAGTGCATGTTCAGGGAGATGTTTCAAAAATTGATAATGAATTCCATCAGGTCCAACTGCTGTGTCATGCGAGCTTTCCAAAGAACACCTAAACTCACCCATACTGAATGGGGAGTTGTAGTGCTCCTCGCCATCGGAGTAAAAGTCCAAGAGCTTTCGCTCTTGGCGTTCCTTGACGGGCCGAAAGGCCGGGAGGCAGTTTGTCAAAGACGAGTTTCCAGCAAAGGTGCGAGCCAATTCTTCACTTATTTCGTCGAGTGATGTGAGAATGGTGCCGTTGTGTTTCAAGTGCTGGACTACAGAAGAAACACCTCCCCTTCGTTTGATTCTCCTTATCATTGTCCACACTTTGCCCAATGGCGTGTGCATGGTGATGCGAGAAACAAATTGTCTCCAACACTGCCTCCGCGCTTCTTTGATTGTTCTGCGAGCGCAAGCGCACAGAATTCTAAAGAGCGCCAGATTTTCAGCAGTCGGTCTGCTGTGAAATTTACGCTGAGCTTTCTTTCGTTCCTTAATAGCCCTCCTACAGCCATCATCTAACGATGGAGACGTCAAACACTTGGGAGTTGCCGAGGTCTTCGGAACAGTTTTCTCTGCGATCCATCTCAGCATCTCAGTGAAGGCATCGATGTCACTGATGTCTGGAGTGAACTCCTCGTGACATAGGGTCTGGAAGGTGGGCCAGTCGGCTTTACAAAGCCACCATCTCCTCTCTCGCTCTTCGGGAGATGCCCCCCTCCCGCAATTAAGAATAATTGGGAAGTGGTCGCTCCCGCAGAGGTCATCCCAGACCCTCCACGAAAAGTCCAGCACCAGTTCTGGTTCTACAATGCTGAGATCGATGGCAGAGTATGTTCCATAGCCGGGATGCAAATATGTGTATGAACCATCGTTCAATACACACAGAGCATGACCGGCCACAAGGTCCTCAATTCACTTGCCTTTAGCATTCCTATTGTCCCCCCCCCCCCATAATTGGTTGTGGCCGTTAAACTCACCCATAAGTAAATATGGGGACGGTAACTGGTCCACAAGGGCGTTCAGTTCTTGTAAAGTGAGAACGGAGCTTGGAGGAATGTAAATGGCACAGAGAGTTACAGTCTTATGCAGCGTCAGAAGAACAGCTACAGCCTGTAGTGTCATGTCTAACGCCACTGGCGTACATACCACATCACGTCTTACCAAGATGGTGGAGCCGCCAGCGGCTCGGTCTCCATCTGGTGCGTGCTTGTTATGAATGGTGCAGACTACAACTCTCAGAAGCTTTTATATAAGTTTCTTGTAGGCAAACAGCGAGTGGATTGAGGTTGCAACAAAGAAGAGACAACTCTTCGATGTTACTCCTAAAACCTTGGCAGTTCCATTGAATAAGAGATGCACCTGTCACTGTCATTTTGGAGCAGTGACAGGTGTTCTTCCCCTCGCCTTTGGTTTGAGGGAGAGACTTCGACTGCAGGTTTCCACAGTCTCAGGCATCTCAATATCAGCCAGCGACCGATATCTATTTGATGTTAGGTTTTTGGAGATTGATGACCCCATGGGTGTTTTGTCCGTAGGGGTCAAAGATCCCTTCGGAACTCAGTCCGACAAATTGTTCTTCTTTTTGGGCATCGCCGGCTCGGCCAGCGTCTGCAGGGAGTTGTACGCTATGTTACTCAACAAAGCTAAAATCAAACGACCCGACACGGAAATCGTTTGTGCTGACACTCAGAGAATATGAGTTGAGTGAGCTGTCTGTATTCGGACATCTCAAAGAATATGTGAACAGGGCGGTACTAGTCGGGGCAGATCTGGTGGTTTTCGCCTCAATGAGAAGCCCACACGTTGCCGCCTCACAAGAGACGCTCTCCAGGTATACCATGGCGGAGGCGGACATAGACATGCACCAGTTCACGCCATACACATGTAGGCACGCCACCATGAGCACCATGGTGAGGCGACAGGTGCCCATAGCAACGATCCTGACAGCAGCGGGATGGGCCGGGGATGGCACCATCAGAAGGTTCTATATCAGGCGAGTAGGCACGGCAACTGACAATTAACACAAACTTGATCCCGAGCCTCTGGGCAGGTAACCCAGGCAAACTGAACATTAACATTGTTTATATTTATCCAAGTAAAACACCAAGATGGGAACGAGTTAGACTAGAGAGCTACGAATAAAAATAAACAGCCTTAAGCAACATTCAGTGTTACTGGTGCTTACTGTAAGAGAAAATGATCATGAGAATTAAACAAACCAACATGGTAGTCGCAATACAAAAAAGTGGCTGGCCCTTGTGGCCTGATTAACATCATAATATGCTATTATGCTATTAACATGCCGCAGAATATGGATTATTATGGTAAGAAATAGGCCACAAGGGGCCAGCAGCCCACCCTTGACATAATTTATACACACACATTAACCAGAACAATCTGGATATACGCAATAAGGTATATATATATATAATTACTTCTACCAAATAAACGACTGCATACCGAGTGGTAAAACAAACAACAAATTATGAGAGCTCGACCGACGCGACATCCAGTAGCCACTGGCCCCTTGCGGCCTAGTTCTTACCATAATAATCCATATTCTGCTGCATGTTAATAGCAGAATGGTATGGGCACTCAACACATGTCGGCGCAAAGCCCTCAAACTCCTCCACAACCCGCTCCATGTGGTGTATGTACTCACCTCATGGACGAGTGAGTGATCTGGTGAGTGCTTGGAACCAGTGAATGGGTGAAGACTTAAAGTGCAAACAGAGTTGGGTTTTGTAATTTGTGTAAGTAAATGGATTTGATTCATAAGACCAGATCATTTCTTAGTACTGTGACATTAGTCTTAAGCTGAGATTCCTTCTACGCGGCATGTGGTATGCGGCATGCGAATGGTAAGATTCCTTCTACGCGGTATGCGGCATGCGGCATGCGGCATGCGGCACACGACTGGCTATATTTAACAAATAAAAATAAACAAGTATACTCCTTACTGCACTGTCTCCCGATTGGGACGGTCCTAAAATCCTAAACTGAGCCATGTTAGGACCGTCCTTTTCGGTCAACAAAATCTGGGACGGTCCTAACATCCCTCGGAGCAAGCTAAACTGAGCCATGTTAGGACCGTCCCATTGGCTATATTTAACCACCTCCCGTCAGCACCCTTGTGCCCCAACCCAGGCACCGAAAGACTAGTCAGCATTGCCACCAAATGGTTGAACGAGCTCATCGCAACCGAAAACGACAGAAAGTGGAAGCTATGGTGCACCAAAATCTCATTTAACACCTCACTCACACGCCTCTGGCAGAAACTCCACAGCATACAGGGAATCACCCCACGGCCACCCCACGAACCAAATCCACTACAAACAGCCACAAACCAGCTCGCCACCTTCATCAACAGGACAGACCCACAGCTTGGGCTACCAAACACACACCTACAAACCCTCGCCAGAGACACCCCCCAGCGAGAGGAAGCCATCAACAACGCCATAGACCTCCCTTCCGCCCATGGCCTTGACCGCCCCCTCACAAAGACTGAGCTCGGGAGGGCACTCCAACCCCCCCGGAAGAGAACGAGTCCCGGAGCAGACGGCGTACCTACCACTGTCTGGACCCGCCTATCCACCCACAACAGGGAAACCCTGCTCCCCCTCCTAGACTCGGTCTACACACAAACAAACATACCTCAATCGTGGAAGGACGCGGTCATCGTCCCCATCCCTAAGAGGGGCCCGGACGAGTTCAGACCGATCTCACTGCTGCAATCCCTCGGGAAGGTGATGGAGAGGATCGTACTGGGCCGGCTCGAGACCTTCTCCAGCGACCCGGACAGCGGCTTCCCCGAAGAACTTGTCGGGTTCCGAGCCGGGCGTGGCACGCAGCACGCCGTCCTCACCCTCGTCGAGGAGATAGTACGCGCCAGGGAAAGGTGCACTTGCGCGGCTGTTATCTTCCTCGACCTGGAGAAGGCCTTCGAGCTGGTCGACCACAACGTGGTCCTCGCCTCCTTGGTTGAGCTGGGAGTCACCGGGAAGCCCCTGGCGTTCGTCAAAAATTACCTAAACAATAGGCGAGCCAGTGTCCGCTTCCAGGGCAGCACCTCCCCCCTCAACCACCTGAAAAACGGCGTCCCACAGGGGGCTGTCCTCAGCCCCTTCCTCTTCAATGCCGTAGTCGCTGCCCTCATAAGCCGACTGAAAACCGGCATAACTGAACGACGCCTCAAACACGTCAAGATACTCTGCTACGCAGACGACATCGCTGTAGTCTGCTCAAGCACAAGGGACGTGGCCCTCCTCGCGGCGGATATCCTCCTCCTACTCAGCAGCTCCTGCTGCGAGCTGGGGCTTAAAATATCCGCAAACAAAACCAAAGCCATGATGATGTTTGCTGATCAGCCTCCCCACCCACTCCGTGCCGGGGATTTGGACGTCGACTGGGTGGAAACCTTCGACTACCTCGGAGTCAGGCTCGACCACCAACTCTCCATGAGCCCACTGGTTAAACACCTGACCACCAGAATGAACAAGAGACTTCTTCTAATGACTAGAATCTCCGGGTTCAACTGGGGATCACCAGCTGAAGTACTCAGCCTTTTCTACAAACAGGCCGTGCGGGCCCTCTACGACTATACAGCCAACACCGTTTCCTGGATTGGCTACTGCAGAGAGAGCCGCAAGACCCGCCTGCCTCCCAGTAGCACCCTGGCCAAAGACCTCCTCACCCTGGAAAGAGTCCAATACCAGGCAGCGCGACTCATCACCCGAGCTCGCAGGACAACCAGGGTCGAGATACTCCTCCTTAAGGCCGACCTCCCACCACTCCACCTACGCGGACAACAGCTGCTGGCAAACCACCTCTGCCAAGCCCTGTCCACAGGCCACTCCAGCTTCTACCGCAGCGCAGCCTCCTGCCTTCAAAACGGCCCAGGACGGCGCCTCGGCCTCTCCTGGGGTGCGAAAACGGCAATCCGCACCCTCAAAGGAACACACTGGCTGGCACTCGCTGACATCCCTGACCTCCGGGCAAGACCCCCCTGGTACTCTGTGCCCGTCGAGGTCAGACTCACCAGCCTTTGCTCAGCCCGAGCCAACTACCCTACTATAGTCCTCAAGACCCTGGCACAGGAGACCATTGCCCGGGCCAAGGAGGACTTCCCTCTACCCACTACGGTTTACACTGACGGCTCGCTCAACCCTAACACTGGCCGAGCCGGGGCTGGCTACTTCCTACCAGATGGGCAGGCTAGACGCCTTATCAGGGTCACGGACTACTCCTCCACCCTCGATACAGAGCTCGCCGCCATCCACCACGCATTGACCCACCTCCGGCACTGCAGCTGCATAGTGGTCACCGACTCACTCAATGCAGTCCGCAAGATCAAGGACCACAGAGCTAACCACTCTCTGGCCACCTTGATCCAGAACACCATCATCACTCGACACAGTGCTGGCCTGGGTCCCCTCCCACATAGGACTTCCCGGAAATGACCAGGCCGACTCAGCTGCTCTGGATGGCTCCCGCCGTCCTGAGATCGACCTCGTCATAGACCACTCCCTGTCCAAGCTCAAAGCCACCCACGCTAGAGCCACTAAAGCCCTGTGGAGGCTTCCCTCAGCAACATCGCCGTCAGGAACCCATACTCCATCAGTTGGGCCTGGCACAGAAATGTCAGAGCGCGCCTACCAACCCCAATAAACCTCTCTGCATCCGTGCAAGAGGCGGTCACGCGCTTCAGGACTGGATACAGGCGGTTCATCGACACCCCTGCATTGCAACGATGTCCATGCGGTGACAAAGTCTTCAACGTCGCCCACGTCTTGGCGTCATGTGTGGCCTTTGACAGGACCGCCATCCGAGACTTCCTTGGCCCACCACACGGCTTGCCCGACACCCGAGCTGCGCTCGCCATCCTCGAGAGACTCTCCGATTCCCCATGGGAGCCACTCGGTAGGTTCTACAACCAAAACTACCACACCTTCGAGATTGTCGGTGGCCCCGAACCCATCACCGACGACTCCGAACCCAATGGCAGCGACAGTGACTGGTAACCACTGTCCCACCCGGGAGCCCCGTGAGGTCCCACCTGACGCAGCCCCCACGCCGGGAGCCCCGTGAGGTCCCACCCGGGAGCCCCGTGAGGTCCCACCAGACGCAGCCCCTACGCAGGGAAGCCCCGTGAGGTCCCACCCGGGAGCCCCGTGAGGTCCCACCAGACGCAGCCCCTACGCAGGGAAGCCCCGTGAGGTCCCACCCGGGAGCCCCGTGAGGTCCCAAAAAAAACACAAAAAAACAAAACAAAAAACCTCTTACTACCCACCCTCCGACGAGGGCCCGGAGTGCCAGCGCGCCGCCCACTGCCCCCCTGCCAATGACACCGGATCCCGCTTAGATCTCCGGTCGAGGTACAGGACCTTGGACCGATAACGCGTTGCCACTGCCGGGCCACCGCCTCACCACTCACCACCCATCTGACGGGCCTCGGCCCCTGCACCCACAACACCGGTTCCCACTTCGACCACCGACGGAGTGGGTGCCGGGGCCGCTGATCCAGTCACACCCACCACATCACCCCGCTCCAAGACCCACTCGCTCCACCACCCACCCTCCGACGAGGGCCGATGACCAATCCACCGCCATGGCCTGATACCAATGACACCGGATCCCACTTCGATCTCCGGCCGAGGTACTTGACCGTGGGCCCAAGAACGTGTGGCCACTGCCGGGCCACCGCCTCACCACTCAAAAACGGGCAGGATCCAGCCCCCCACACCATGAGCCCCGTGCGGCCCTGAACTCACCCATCTGACGTCCCTCGGCCCCTGCATCCACAACGCCGGTTCCCGCTTCGATCACCGACGGAGTGGGTGCCGGGGCCGCTGATCCAGTCACACCCACCACATCACCCCGCTCCAAGACCTATTTTCTATTTCTCTCTACCACCCTCCCTCCGACGAGGACCCGGATGACCGACCCGCCGCCATGGCCTGCTACCAATGAAACCGGATCCCGCTTCGATCTCCGGTCGAGGTACTGACCGTGGGCCCAAGAACGTCGCCACTCCCGTGCCACCGCAGCGCAAGCCAGCGCACAGACCACCACGCGCCCCCCCGCCACCACATGATGGCCTAGCTTCCAGACACCTCCTTTACGAACACCACTTCCCCTACAGAAGACAAGTCTTCAACCAAAGATTGGGCCGATTTATCGGAGCCTCTCTATAATGTTGCAGTTCTGCAACCGGTAACCGTCGTAAGGTTACGAACACCCCATATGAATGAATCACCCTTGTGTCCGGAATTATCAGTCGCCTCCTCCTGCCTTAAACCAATGGACAAATGCGACTGATGGTTTTCTATTAAGTAAGTAAGTAACCCTTGTGTCAGTAATTATCAGTCGCCTCCTCCTGCCTTAAACCAATGGACAAATGCGACTGATGGTTTTCTATTCGCACCCCCGTGCTGCATGCCGCATGCTGCACCGATCGCTACAGGGACCGATCGAGTTGTCGCATTCGCATTCGCATACCGCGTGTAAGGGTTGCAGCCCATTGACTTCAAGGCGTTTCGATTTTTTGCCGCATTCGCATATGCATACCGCGTGTAAGGAATCCTAGCTTTACTGCCGTAGTCTGGCCAGTTATTAGCTTGCTTTACACATAAAGTAATGCTAATGTTCCATATACATACTTATAAGGACACACATTACAGTATCTACAATTTACAACTTGTCAATGAGTATTGACGAGGTTTGTATATATATGGTAATTCCATCGCGTTTCATTCCAATAGCGTTTTATTTCATCGCCGAAAAAAGTCTGCCTACCCCCTGAAAACCCCCAACCCAAGCTTTTAAAAAGGGGTCAAATACAAAATATACAGCATATAGCATAATGCATTCAGCCACACGGTTCTGACACTGAGTCAACCAGGCCATAACCATATCCAAGTAAATGCCCAGCAGTAGCTATTGTTAATCTACACCCACAAAATGACTTGTCCATCTCTATTAATCGTAGCCAGGAGCTCAGCATTATTAGGATATGACAAGGACCGGTTGACTCGGTGTCAGGATAATGTTACTGAGTGAGATATCAATTCAGTGGGTGAGTGGGGCATTATAAAGTCACCATGAGTGAACACTGTCATTAGTCGGTACCCGTCCTGATATGACTGTAGATGTTCTCAGGACGTAAAACTCCCCAACAATCAACCAACCATCTATGTACACCCACAGCACATTGCCATCATATCTTGGCGTGAATATGACGTCACACCCTCCTAAATAACGCCACATTACTGCAGATTTCCGTGACGTCACAGCCTGGCTCCCTTCCGGCCTGCTCAGATCACTCAATCTGGTATTACATATCACTAACCAGGGTGCCTTGCATAATATATGGTGTGACGCATCACAACTAGCCAACTTTCCTGTGAATCATATATTAAACAGCTTTGCCTGATATGGCATCTGAGGCCCGAGGACCTCAGGAATGAGCATTGACCAAAGCGTAGTAGCTTAACATTCCATTCAAAACCTTTTTTTTTTTACTATGATGATTACAAATAATAACAATAATAATAATAATAATAATAATAATAATAATAATAATAATAATAGGATAAGGCAAGAAACGGGTTACCTCAGCATCAGAATAATGTGACTAAGTGGAATATCGGGTCATGGTACCGGTGACCTGATCTCCAAGCCTTTATGCCCTAGCAAATCATAGCAACTTTATAGTGCTGCCCCACTGGGAGACCAGGCTGCCAGTACCATGACCCAATATCCTACTCCGTCACATTATTTTGATACGGAGCTAACCAGTCCTTGGCCAATCCTATTAATGCCGAGTGTCAGACTAGGTAGTGACAAGGACCATTTTTTTGTAAGTCGCTGGTTTGACTCGACTATGGTTCGAACTCCTGACCTTCCACGCAGGAAGCCAGTTACCAATTCGGCCACCGCGTCGAGCTGCCTCGACCCCCCCCCCCCCCTCCGTCCCCGCTAATGCTACTGATGTGCCTTCTCTTCTTTAAGAGGCAGGCCGGAGCATAGACTACATCACGGTTCCGACTGCGCATGTGCTGAAAACGGCCGGTTTGGTTTTTTTATCAATATTTTACTTTTTCTGTATGGAGATTGCTCACTGCCATTGACAATGCATTGATTACCCTGGCTATGGCTCTAACACTAGTCTGAGTGCCTAGATCTTTCTAAATCTAAATGCACATGGCATAAGGTGTGCTGATTATATTGATGTAAATGCAATGCTGGATAAAAGATTAATATCTTAATTTATTATATATATCTTTTTAGTTAGTATTCTATGTTTCAAACAAGAGCTGAGATGAGTTGAAACTAGCACATTTCACAGCTGCACCCAGTGTATTAGCATGTGCCATGTGCTTTTGGGGGTGTGTGTTTTGCTCTGACCCATCCTACAATGCACAGCGCCGCTGGAACCGTGATGTAGTCTATTCATGGCAAGCGTTTTATTATCTCGTTCATGTGACACTTCATGATTGAGTTAATAATTCCAGTTAAACTCTCCATTTAGCACCACATAATTCTTTTATAAATACCGCAATCCCACTGTAATTCTCTCGAGGGTGAGAGTGGGGCGAAGAGATTTGTGGGAAATGATTTGATTGATTGGTGGTTGCTTTAGGTCGTGTCGGCCGCATAGGCTATATTTCGACGCATGCATGCCAACCCAAAAAGGAATACAAAACCCACAGGAATCTGACCTCCGGTATATTCGTCTCGATTCTCTAGGACTGGTAATACTATTGCTGCATTGTTTTCTCACGGAAAATGTTCAGATATCCTCGAAAACACGTAGATCTTTCATCTTGCCAATAAAAGATACTGAAAACACAAGACTCAGACGCACCAACAGTAAACAACGAATATATAAAGTCAACAAACAACGAGTTACCTATATCTCGGCACGGCACTGCTATACAAACCATTAAGACATTATCCAAAGTTTTCAACATTTACACGGTCGTCCAAAGCGTACACTCTTCAGGGGAGTGGGGGTGGGGGTGTGGGTGTGGGTGTGGGTGTGGGTGTGGGTGTGGGTGGGGAGGGTGCTAAACTACGATTCCATATACATGTACATTATTTTGTATAGGTATCGGACCAAATAGCCAGCAAGCTTGGGACCGGAAATGGTCCAGATTTAAGAATTTCAGAATTTTCCTGTTTGTCATCCTAAATATATCTACTCAAAATATAAAATAAACAATGAAAAGTAAAGAACTAAATTGTACTTAACCAGTTTAATCAAAATAGCCAGCTTTCTGGTAGTTGCGGATTTCTGGAAGCCAGATAAGAGGTTCGATACCTCTACTTTGTGATTGAGGTGGCACACACAGTGGCAGGCAGTCATGTCTGGATTGCTTGTTTGGTGTTTTACGTCCTGGCAACATCTAAGACCATATCAGGACAGGTATTGACTTGTGACAGTGCACACTCATGGCGACTATGACCTGATATCCCACTCAGTCACAATATCCTGACACTGAGCCAACCAGTCCTTGTCCTATCCAAATAATGATGAGCGCTTGGATAGGAAGCGACAAAGCACCAATTTGTTAAGGCATTCTGTGTGTGTCGATTAACGATAGGTACTGCTGGGCATTTACTTGGATATGGTTATGGCCTGGTTGATTCAGTGTCAGATAGTGTAGCTGAATGCATTATGCTATATGTTGTAAATTTTGTCTTTGACAAAAAATTTTTAAGTCATAGGTTTGACTCGACAAGGGTTCGAATCGTTAGGCCTGGACAAGTAGTACTCTTTGTAGGACGGTGAAAATGTTGGAATATTTGGAGTGAGACAGAGCAGGGACTCACCTCCGACGAGCGCAGTCCGGTCGCGGGCGAGCATCTCGGAGTCTAGCTCGACCTCATCGCCCTCCTGCGCGTCCTCACTGATGAGGCCATGGTACACCCGCTGGAAACCCTCGTTACTCCGCGACTTGAGTTCCGCAGACCCCGACGTGAACCGCTCTGTGAGGAGGCAAGCAGATGGACGGGTTAGTTGGGGGATTTAGATGATGGGAACATGCACTGGCAGAGTAGCAGAGGTTTCATCGATTGGTCATTGTTCGACGCCCCAATCGGCAGCAAAGGCCATATTCACGACCAACGGTCAAGGTCACGGTCAACGCCAACGCCACGGTCAGGTGCGCTCGGGAGTGAGCACCTTGTGTGTTTGAAACCATAATTATTAGGTACTAAATAAAATCCACACAAAAAACTTGTTTCTCAGACAACGTTCTGAGTCCCGCCTACTCTTTTTTGCTTTAAAAAAAATGTGAAGAAAATGTTCCGGAAAAATATCCATTTGCACCGACTTTCAATGGCCACAACAATAGACAGGCTTGTTTGTTTGTATTTACACACCAGTAACATCTAAGCTCAACTTTGTGGTTAATTAATTACATGAAAATTTTATTAGATTTTTTATTATGTATTATTAATTGGCAGTACCGAGACCGGAGTTCTTCCGACTCGACACTAAGCACGTCTGCACGATCATGTCCAGGTCATCAGATGGTGGAGATTTGCACCACGAGGTGTCGTAAGAGGTTTTTTTGTGTTTTTTTGTCCATTAGTTGTTTAAGCAGGGGAAATTTCAGTCATAGACGACTGGTCTTCCTCATTCCACTGCTGGTCGATAGAAAGCCCGAGCCTACACTTTTACCGACCCAAGGGATTTTTAACCTCCCACACCACATAGACATGGTATGAGAGCAACCGGCCTTTGATGACGCTGTAAGTTATACACAGCGGTGGAAAATCCAAATTGGCAGAGCTGGGGGCATGGGGAATCGAACCCCTGATCCTCAGATTAGGAGTCTGACCTAGAAAAAAGTCAGACACTCTAACCACTGCACCACAGAGAACGGTTACATGCTCTGACGAGGCGTGTCATTTTGACTGAGTATTACATTGCCAGTACAGAAGGTAAGCAAATAAGCATGAGAGGATGTCCATGTTTTCACATATAAATTCACCCCACCAAGTGTAGGGTCACCATTGCTGTGCTGGAAATCACTCGGACCCGGGGACAGAAACCGAGGTTTCAAAATGAACGGTTCAGACTCTAACTAGTTTTAGTTGTTTTCTGTCAAATAGAGTTTACTTTGTTAGCTTTCCAGTTTCTAGCAATTTCATATACTTGAAATGGTGGATGTGGCAGCTTCAGCAAAACAAAAGGATGTGATTATCGGAATGATGGCAGTTTCAGCTCAAACGTCATATTCATCATTTCATTTCGGCTCAGATGGTGTTTACCGGTTTTTGCGTTTGAACTCTTCATTAATAGTCCCGACACTTTGTGATGTTTAACTAATAGATGCATTTGTCCATAATTTTAATTTGAAAAAGAAATAAAATAAGTCACAGTTTACACCCCAAATGGCAGATACAAAAAAATAAAACACAATTATTATTTTTTAATCGCGAGGAACTTCCATGAGTTCCAGTTTCACTTCACCCCAGATAATTACAAATTTGTTAAATATTTGGGTGGTCTGACACAACCAGGAAATCCCATCCTCACTTCACTTCTTCCTCTGGCCTTGGCCGGACTTACTGTGCATACCAGTGAATCTGGAGGGACTGAAGTTTGGATCATGGTCGAGTCAAACCAATGACTTATAAAATAGGTACCTGTTGCTGCTTGGCGCTATGAGGTCAGGACAATGTGAGTGTGTGGGACACCAGGTCATGGTGCCGACGGCCTGATTTCCCAGTGGGGCAGCACTATAAAGTCACCATGAGTGCACGCTGTCACAAGTCGATGCACGTCCTGATATGGCCTAGTGTCTTATTGGGGCGTAAAACTACACCAACCACCCAGCCTCCCCCGGCCCTCTCAGAGGACTATGGTTGGGCTCTTAGGATGCCTTTTTCCTTCCTCCCCCCCCCCCCCAATTTCTCTGACCACTACCCATCGGAAGCCAACTCCCGACCACGTTGGACCGCTTTCAGCGGTGCCCATTCATTGCTGCAGATTTGCAGCCTTCAGCGCACCAATGCGACTGAAAACTCCCCAAAAACAAACAACAAACAACCAGGAGTGGGACCCTGAACCCTGTGGTATGAGAAGCGGGTATTAATTAATATCGCAGTGCCATCCTACCCAGTTCAGAACAAAAAATGACTGTATAGACAAAACATAGCCGACTATATAGACAAACAATGCTCGGCCGCCTCCAGCTATGAAATGTGCTAGTTTCAGCTTATGTTTGGAACGTAGAATACCAACTAAAAATATGGGATGTATAATAAATTAAGATGTTAATCTCATTGCATTTACATCAATCTAATCAGCACATCTTATACCATCTGCATTTAGATCTAGACAAATCTGGTCACTCAGACTAGTGTTAGAACTATAGCCAGAGTCACTTTTACTTATTATATTCATGTTTTTATTCATATCCTATGATTAATAACATCTGTAGAGCTAGAAAATGGATAGGGTTAGTCAGGCATTGGTTATATATATATTTCTTTGAAACAAGTTTCTGTTGACACATTTGACATTTTAATATTTAGAACAAGAATTAAAAATGGTGATGTAAACCTCAGCCTGTAAAGTGACTGATTGTTTTGTGAAGAATTGTATGTTTCTTAGCTCCAACTGCTTAATTCATGATATTTGTGTCTTAAATATATTCATTATATCATTATATTAAAACTTATTATTATATTGCCAGCATGAATCCATGTTTGCGCCAAATTGTTCTGTATTTCCATTAATTTCGAATAAAATTCTACATTTTGCACTGCGCGTATCAGCAAACTCAATGGCCGGGTGCCTTTGTTTTGCTCTCGACGCGGTTTTCAGCGCATGCACAGTCGGAATTACGACTAGTCTAGATACCAAACTCAACCCGATTGCTAATTAACCCACTTTAGTTGACTAATCTACCCTACCTAGCTACCTGTGGAGATAATTATCTGAAATACAGTGTATATGGGCCAGAAGCGAAGTGGGTGCCAGTGCATCCGCGCTAAAAAATGTGTATATTTCATATTGAATAAATTGTTTAGACACACTCAAATAAATTCAAAAAATCAAATTGAGAGTACCGAGACCCCAAGTTCTTCAGACACAACACTAACCACTTCTGCAAGGTCATGTCAAGGTCTGATGGTGGGCATTGCTACTGGGCATTGCAATAGGTTAGCGCGATTATGTGCTTAGCTGGGGAGTGTCATTTTGACTGAGTACTGCAATACCAGGACGGAAGCAGGCCAGCAAATCCTGACAAGGACCCTTCTGTAAGGTCAAAGGCCTGAAGGGAAAAGTACAATGAATAAAGGTCATACCAATTATGAAAGGTCACAGAGGTTGTTTGTGGCGGGGGGGGGGGGCGTAGTGCCCTCTCTTCTCTTGACGCTACTAGTGGATCTTCAGCTGCCTCAAGGGTCAACTTTAGTTGCAGAGTTGCCTAGACAACCGCAGTGGTACGTCTGAAGGTCAAAGATGCGGTAAATACCGAAGTGCCGGAAGGGGTTTTCGGAGTTAAAGACGGAATGACATCTTGGACCAGGAGACAACCGTGGCTGGCAAAAACAACAAAAAACAACGCCCAACTGTGCGCAGTAGATCGTTTCCGCGGAGCATGCGTAGTGAGCAGCTATTTATAACAGTGATCGTTGTCATTGCCATCAGGAGGGTTAGTGGTGGAAAGCCTTTATTAAACCATTTCAAAGGAGAATGCTGCACATAAAGCTGATACCTACAAAGTAGTTATTGTATTGCCATCGGAAGGCGAGTTGGTGGTAGAAATAATTTATTTTCTGCCTGTGGTAAGCCGATGAGGGACTATGTGCATTTAGTTTAAATGTCCTTTTTCATTAAACTAATAATAACGAATGTAATAGAACCCGACGCAACACTGCTTTAAATCATGGAAGCATGTCCAGAATGTCACTGTCCACACCAAATTTAATGTGTTACATGTTTTCACTTCAAACATCTCCAAATTTAGGCATTCATAATAAAATCACCCCTACTGTGAATTAAAGCGGATTATAACAATCAACCTATTATAGACCGTCCTGATATGACCTTGTATGTTGCTAGGACGTAAAACAACAACAAACAAAACCTATAATATATATAATTGCAGAAACTTAAAAACCAGTAGATTATGCAACTATAATCTGTAATCTCTAAAGCGCAGATTACCAGTAGAGAAGACCCCCCCCCCCCACCTTCCCATCTCCCAACCTTCCCCCAGGGTGAACTATATAGACCTATTTCATATGACGTCAGCAGGGGTATTTAGGTCAGTGCGCACGCTGTTTGGCTGCAGGATAACACACTCTCACACTGCAAGCTCAATGGCTATGAGCAATCTTCATACAGAAAAAGTGAACTATCTCTAAAACCACACCACCTAGAAACAAAGCGCTTGGCAGACAAACAGGTAACATGCTTAACAACCAGATTATATTAAATTTATACGGTTAGGGTTCGAGATTTCTATTAATTTTGAATAAAACTGACGTTTTGCACTGCGCGTATCGGCAAACTCAGTGAATTGTCAATGGCCGTGAGCAATCTTCTTACAGAAAAAGTGAAATATCTCTAAAACCACACCACCTAGAAACAAAGCGCTTGGCAGACAACCAGATAACAAGCTTAACCACCAGATTATATTAAATTTATACGGTTAGTGTTCTGAATTTCTATTAATTTTTAATAAAACTGACGTTTTGCACTGCACATATCGGCAAACTCAGAGCGTTGTCAATGGCCGTGAGCAATCTTCATACAGAAAAAGTTAAATATCTCTAAAACCACACCACCTAGAAACAAACCGCTTGGCAGACAACCAGATAACACGCTTAGCAGCCAGATTATATTAAATTTATAAGGGTTGGGTTCTGGATTTCTATTAATTTTGAATAAAACTAACGTTTTGAACTGTCCATATATCGACAAACTCAATGGCAGTGTGCCTTCGTTCTGCAGCCAAACTGCGCGCGCATACACGATGTTTGTAAACATTGAAAGGGGTCAATTCAGCGGCTACAAGCCCTCCGACTTGACGTACAAATGAACCTAACAGACAAACAAGGTCAGTAGGTCATCAACTCACTGAACCCTGACCGCCGCGGGCGGGGTCACGCGACGGTCAGGTAAAGGTCAAACACCAATGCCGTTAACGGGCAGGGCCGGTGGCAGGGCCGGTGGCGGAGCTCAGCGCCCGGGGCTTGACCATACTGTCCATTCAGTGTGTGTACCGGACGGTGGCAGCCGTTTAATGGGCGGCCCTTATGGACGATTAGAATCTAACTGACGGAGGCGTCACCTAGCGGGCCGTTTTCTTAGGGACCACACATATTGCGATGTTGCTTTTGTCAATTGGGATTCCTCGTCCTCGGACCATACTGTCCATTCAGTGTGTGTACCGCGGAGCGGGACGTAGCTCTGGTGGTAGCGTTTCCACTAGTGAACCTGTTGATCATCTGTTAAATCCTTCTCAGTGGACCCATTTGCAGTTTGGGCTATTTTCCGGTCCGACCAGTCGTCCACAACTGGTTCATCAAAGGATGTGGTATGTGTGGTCCTGTCTGTGGGAAAGTGCATATAAAAGACCCCTTGCTGCTTATCGGAAAGAGTAGCATATGTGGCGGCAGCGGTTTTCCTCCAAAGAAATATGTGAGAATGACCATATGTTTGACGTCCAATAGCTGATGATACGATAATAACAAAATCAATGTGCTCCAGGTGTTAAAGTTGCATGGTCCGATGAAATATAATTTTGTCAAAATTAAAACAACTACTTACATTTGATCCTATATATCCAACTTAGATACTGGTGTATTAGCTAATGATTTGGGACAGCATATATACAGAATAACCCGTGAATTTACAAGCTCACCCCTTGTCAATTAAAATTGCATATGCCATCGGGATTATGTATGGTATGAGGGACGGCGCATTTGCGATGGATCCCATCCCAACGATAACACATAGGCACAACCAGAACGGCTGCTGCAATCATAGCAATAAACCCAGAAACCTGCACAATTGTGGCGGATCCCATCAAACCATTAATGCTCAGGCCTGGCTGAATCATAGAATGTGCAATTTGATGGGTGGTTGCATAGTTTGATGTTCTGAAATTTCTGCCATTGGGACAATGTCAATCATATACCGATGTATATGTGATGTTGGATATTCGATGCTACTTGGTCAAGTCGATAGATATAAATAAAATTAACCTTTCTACAAAATTATATTTTGTTAAAAACCCTAGCGCCATGGGCCTATGGCACTAATCCGTTCCCAGAATGTTTCCACCCCAAACATACCTACCTACAGTCCTGTCAGGTTCCAGGATTAGTAAGTCATCTCACATCACCTGGTTGTTGTTGTTTTACGTCCTAGCAACATCTAAGGTCATATCAGCACATCACCTGGTCACTGCGAGATGACCATCTGGGTCATAGCCACAGGACTTTTGACATTTTTGGTTCTTTCAGCTCAAATTACTTCAAAACTAATCATCTTAAATCAAAATCACTCCGGACTAATGATTACTAGCTCGTAATGATCAATTTGATATATTTATCTAAAAAAATAAGACAAAAAATCAAATGCCATCGGACCATGCAACTTTAAATAAAACAAGCCTCAGTCCATGTACCGTACAGTGGCAGCCATTTGGCCCGTACGCACGATTACCATCTAACTGACGGAGGGGGTCACCTAGCAGACCACAGCCATAGCTTATGTTGCTTCTTTGTTTGTCGATTGGGTTTTTTTTGTTGGTGTTTTTTTTGGGGTCCATTAGTTGCTTAAGCAGGGGAAATTTCAGTCATAGACGACTGGTCTACCTCATTCCACTGCTGGTCGATAGAAAGCCCAAGCCTACACTTTTACCGACCCAAGGGATTTTTAACCTCCCACACCACATAGACATGGTATGAGAGCAACCGGCCTTTGATGACGCTGTAAGTTATACACAGCGGTGGAAATCCAAATTGGCAGAGCTGGGGGCACGGGGAATCGAACCCCCGACCCTCAGATTAGGAGTCTGACCTAGAAAAAAGTCAGACACTCCATAACCACTGCACCACAGAGAACGGTGTATGTATGTATGTATGTATGTATGTATGTATGTATGTATGTATGTATGTATGTATGTATGTATGTATGTATGTATGTATGTATGTATGTTGCTGTTTTACGTCCTAGCAACATCTAAGGTCATATCAGAACGGGTACCGACTTGTGACAGTGTGTACTCATGGCGAGTTCATAGTGCTGCCCCACTGGAAGACCAGGTTGCCAGCACCATGACCTGATATCCCACTCAGCCACATTATCCGGACACTGAGCCAACCAGCCCTTGTCCTATCCTAATAATGCCGAGTGCCAGGCTAGGAAGCGACAAGTATCAATTTGAACATAATTGGTTTGACTCGACATGGGTTCGAACCCACGACTCCACGATCTACCAACATGGGAGACTAATGATCTAACTAACCATCCCATCTGGTGAGTGTATCGAATATCGACTACCTGTTAAAATCAGAGTAAAAACTGCGGGAACGGTCCTGGTTTCAGCATCCAGTGTTTACCTACAATGGCCTAGAGTTCGATGAACTGGGAGAAGAAAATGCACAAAAGCTAAGATGGCCTCCATTCAAATATAACAGTCTATTAACCTATATGATTTAATCAATTCTGCACATCAAAAGTTCAGTATTGAGATAAGTATTTGATAAATATATTTAGCATCTTAGATTGGGAAATCATATGGCTAGATCCGTAACTCAGCCCACTGACATCTTTTCATCTATAGGGGTTGCTTGGCAACCCTGCCCATGAGACAGCGTTGTGGAATAAATATCTACAAGGCACAAACAGCACATATATAATACATGAATGCGGGACTATCATGGGGGACTGAAGTCCAGACATCCAGCACTACCAAGAGTGTGAATGGGGTTTTATGTCCTAGAATCATCTAAAGTATTATCAGAATGTGTTCCAACTAGTGACGCTTTGCATTTATAGTAATGCTAATCTAAGATATTGTACCGGCAACATTCTACACAGTATCATTATCCTAACACTGAACCAACCCTGTCCTAGCACAGCAGCCTGTCTTCGGTGCCACCCCCCTCTACCATGTGTGGTCAATTTGTCAATGTACAGTGCTTTAACAAAATTGTGAAATAGGAGTTGGAATTGCAAAAGTAGAAGTTGCAGTGCCTTTGTCACCACAGCACATGCAACACTATGTGGACTATAGTAGTCTATGTTGTAGAAAAAGTACAGGTCGCAGGTCAGCATGTAGACAACGCTGGCGGCGTGCGGCAGCTCGTTTTGAAAGCACTGTCATGGGGTGATGAAAATGGGAAATATTGTACCTAGTTGGAAGTTGGAAAGCTTTTACCATTCTGATTACAAATATATATAAAAATGGAAATTTTTTCTATTAGTCCTTGAGTTATGGATTTTTTAATATTTAATTTTTGCCCTTAATCTTACACACAGTTCTCATGATTCTGCACATGTTAAATCCTGATGTTTGAGGCTGCCTGCTGAAGGCAAAGTACATCTTAATCACATCATTATTCTTTTAACTTATTATTTCTAGTACAAATTCTAATCTAAATTTGTTCAGTCCTTACAAGTAAATATTTGTTGAGCAATTTGACACCAAACATGGCAAATCGGGTGATTTCCACCAACAGGCATTGATCAAATCTTGAGAAAATTAATATATCTGGTTCTATTTCAGATGTTGACTTGATTTTAGTATCAAAATGCAAATAACTATAATTTAATTACATTGTCTTTGAAGCTATATCCACATGTAAAAAAAATCTAAAAAATGTGATTGCTCTAATTAGCATACCCATCCTATGGTCAAGTCAAAACTGCTGAGAGTGAGTGCTAAATGGTGGTTAACAATCTACACAGATTTGGAGAGAAAGAATCTTTCTGTGTAATATTATATTTTTCATTAAAAATATTTGGGAAATATCATGTTTTACGATCATTGCAAAGTTTTCAAACCTCAATATTTTAACAAGTTTTCCCCGCCCGAAGTCAGTTGTAATGGATATGAAACTAAAGCTAATGACTGTACTGTGAAAGTAATTATTTCTTTTTAGTTCTGATGCACTCACTCACAGCACACAACATTCAAAGGGGTAGTGTGCTGAGAGCAATGGCCAGTCAGCATCAGCAACCAGTCCTTTGTTTGGAGTACCTACTACTACCGCACTGATACATAAACTATTTTTGTCTCATTTGATTGCTCCTCTGATGACAAGGCACTTGCTATGTCAGGACTACATTGATATGAAGGTGAAGCTGCCCTTTGAAGGCAGGCGCAATGGCAATGTCAAGCACCAGGTGCCATTTCGCTTGACTCGGCCAGAATTAACCCAACAACCCCATGAGCAGTAAGCTGACACGGGTTACATGTTAACAAAAGGTGCTAGTATTTCACGAAGCCGAATGAGGAGAGGGACACATATATAATTACCACCAGGTGTAGTGAGCCGCATGACACCCAGGTGAATGTGGATAGGGTGATTGCAACAGCGAGGCGAGATAGCCTAATGACTAGACGCGATGGCCAAATCGGTAGAGCACAAGCTACTTGTTGCTACCTAGCTACTGATACTACTTGTTGCTACCTAGCCTGGGGCAGGCATTATTAGGATAGGGCAAGGACTGGTTTGCTCAGTACCAGGATAATGTGACTGAGTGGGGAAATCAGGTCATGGTGATGGTGGTCTGGTCCCCAGGCCAAGCAGCACTATAGTCGCCATGAGTATCGCAAGTCTGTCCCCGTCCTGATATGACCATATATGTTGCTAGGAGTAAAACAACAACAAACTTTCCATGAGAGCTTTATAGTAATGCGAAACCAAGATATTGTACCGGCAACATTCTGCTCAGAATCATTATCCTGACACTGAACCAACCCTTTCCTAGCACAGCAGTCCCTGTCTTTGGCGACCCTCTGCCATGCGCGGACAATTTTGAACCATGAGTCCAGCTCTTTGCACAACGTTCCTGTTTGTTGCAACAACTGCTCCGCTCAAAGCTGTATCGTCCGATGGTTTTGAGTTTCTGTCATTTCTTTAAAAAATAATTGTTACTCTATTCTACTTTAGTTCAAAGTAACTTTCACCATATGTGAAGTGCAAACGTACAAAATTAATTTTGGCAAGCACGACGTTGGTACCATTGGCCTCAGCAGTAACAGGTTCTATTAGATAACAAATGCTTAGTAAGTGCACCAGTTAAAGAGGTAGAATCAGATCTTCATAAGTGTTTTGGTTTCGAAAATTTAAAGCTTTCAGATACGACACCAGAACAGTAAACGAAATTTAGTTTTTTTTAAACTGGCAACATGAACTGCCCCACCTAGGATCGGCTGATGGTGGTGGTGGGGGGGGGGGGGGGGAGTAAAAGAAACAGGGAAAAAAAGTGACATTAAGTGTAGCTGAATTAATCAGTTACACAGAAATGTCAAAACAAGTCGGCCACATAACTTGTATTACCGAACACGTTGTACCTGTTGCAAACTACCGACTTGTGACAGCACGAACTCATGGCAACTTTTATAGTTCTAACCGGGATACAGTTCCACTGGTACTAGTGGTAGTGGTACCAGCATCCCACTGAGACTCATTGTCCAAGGGAGTGACAGGTATCACATTTATACGTTTTTGGTTTGAACAACAACACAAAGGAAAGGGACAAAATGAAACGATACTTCATGGACTTGGAAATTACTGCAAATTGACAATATATTCGGACAGTTTCCTTGCGTACAGAAACCTGGGAACACAGTTTCATAGTCCCAACTCACGGAATTCACAAATCAAGCTGAATGATACCACCACCTGAATCTACACCTTAACCATTGCAGCAATTTTCTTTTTAAATCATAATTAGTGCTGTTGCTATTCTGAGTCGGGCTGGCAAATGAAGTGGGTACGCCAGGTTACCAGTTTAGCTTCGCCTGATCAATAAACCAAAAATAAAAAGAATGAATTAATAAATAGAATGAAGGAATAAAGTGAACGAATGTATATAAATAAATAAATAAATAAATAAATCCAACACTGTAGAATTGCACATGCATACCCTTGATTACGTCCTGGCATCATCTAAGGTCATATCGGGATGGGTACTGACTTGTGACAGTGTGCAATCATGGCAACTTGATTTGATAGTGCTTCCCCACTGGGGGTGTCAAGCCACCAGCACCATGACCTGATATCCCACTGTCACATTATCCGGACACTGAGCTAACCAGTCCATGCCATATCCTAATAATGCCGAGTGTCTGGCTAAGAAGCGACGAGTATCAATTTTTAAGTAATTGGTTTGACTCGATCAGGATTCGAACCCACGGGTTCGAATCCCATGATCTACCAAAACGGGACACGGATGCTCAACTCATTCGGCCATCCCGTCTGGTGCGTACCTTTGAAGCAAGTGGAGTGTAATGGTGGTAGCATTAGCAGTGGGGTGATGTATAAATGCAATGTGCCTCGTATTGATCCCCACCCCTTACAGAGAGACGTCATCAACAGTTCGCCAACTTCCCCTCACAACACCAAACTGCGCCTCTCCGTGACGACCACGCGCAAACCAAGGCGCAGGCTCAAATGAGCAGCAACCATTAAACCTGGCAAATAGCTTCGCGCCACTCGGCTAATGGCTCTCGCTCTCTCCCTCACACAATGGCGGGTCTCGATAAATACTTGGATGTTACCACAAACCCCCTTGTTAAAATTGCATAATCCGATGAAAGCATCAGGTCTGGCAGACCTGCTCGTCACTGTAAACTCTGAAAAAACTAAATGCCAACTGTTCAGTCAGCTTTTTAAACTACAAGGTATCGACCAGTACAAGAATATCAGCAGGGCCATGATATGACGCAAAAAGAAAGAAAACAAACAAAACCCCTGGTAGAGGAAGCCAAAAAGAAAACAGCAGACATGACATCGGACACTGAACTGGGAGAAGAGGAAAAAAACTGGGTATTCCGTGTCAGGCAACCACCATGGGAACAAAAAATAGTGAAAGTGAGACCACGCACCCAGGTTTAGATATCATCCAAAGTAACATCAACCGTAACATCAGAAGTATGCAAGAAACAACTAAACCTAACCCATGTATAAGGCAAAAGTATCATTGGGGCCACAATCGTAACTCATACTCGAACAAAAACAGAATCCATATCAGCACATCTCATAAAATTATCAATGGCCTGAGATATATGTATACCAACGCAGATTCAATTATGAACAAGCGAGCCAAACTGGAAGCAAATATTGCAATTTACAACCCAGATATCATTGCAATTAGTGAAGTCATACCAAAAAATCCAAAAGAGCCAGGCGAGCTATGTGAGATTGCCAAAAATGGATTTGATATTTTCAACAATATCGATGAGAGAAGGGGTGTGTGCATATACTAAATGCAACCTTAATGCAGTCCCTCTAAATGTACTCCTATGTAACTCAACAGAAGCGATATGGTGCAAGATTAAGCATGTTGCGAGACTTGGAAATAGCCACCATGATTGCCTTTCCTTTAATTTCAGTTGCTATTACCACGTAAACTCAAGTGGAAAACACAAATTCATATTGGACAAAGGCAACTATGAGGGCTTGAGACAGGATCTCGACCAAGTTCTACTTAGTGCAGCTTCAAATAAAGACTGTGTTGAGGTCAATTGGAATGCATTTGAAAAAGACCTTCATGGAAAAATGCAAAGAGCACATACCCATGTCATCTGGCAAAATGAATAATGGCAGACCACGGCCAGAATGGATGAATGACCAAGTCTAGCAGAAGATCACCTTGAAACAACAGGCATACAGAGTGAAGACATTCGGGCACAGATAGTGACAGACTTCGATATGCAAAACTATGTAACCAAGTAAAGTGGGAATGTAGGAAAGCAAAGCGAGAGCATTAGAAAAACAGCCAAAAATGCCAAAGAAAACCCAAAAGCCCTGTATAAATGTTGTTGGGGGGGGGGGGTGATCAAAATGGGAAATATTGTGCCTAGAGCAGGACTCGAACCCACATCTATTTGCGTTCCGGACCAGTGGTGCAAACCATTACACCACCTAGGCTCCCGATATCACAACACTACTCACGCCTACCTGTCTATGTGGTTCCTTGCCTGAGAGGTCAGCGCAGACCACTACACTCGTCCCCCTGGATTGTTTGTTTTGTTTGTTTGTTGTTGTTTTAAGTCCTAGCAACATCTAAGGTCATATCAGGACGGGTACCGACTTGTGACAGTGCGCACTCATGGTGACTTTATAGTGCTGTCCCACTGGGAAACCAGGCCACCGGCACCATGACCTGGTATCCCACTCAGTCACATTATCCTGACACTGAACACACCAGTCCTTGCCCTATCCTAATAATGCCGAGCGCCTGGCTAGGAAGCGACAAGTATCAATCTTAAAGTCATTGGTTTGACTCGACCGGGACTCGAACCCACGACCCCACAGCACGGGAGACGGACGCTCTAACTCATTCGGCCATCCCGTCTGGTTCGTCCCCCTGGAATTGTAAGTCTTCTAATGCTTACAATTACATACATACAACATACGCAGGGTAGATTCATAGCTTATACAGGATCTTGGTCACGGCAACCAGTGTCATGGGGGTGATGAAAATGGTAAATATTGCGCCTAGAGCGGGACTCGAACACACATCTCTTTGCATTCTGGGCCAGTGTGCTAACCATTACACCACCTAGGCTTCCTGATATCACAACACTACCAACGCCTACCTGTCTATGCGACTCCTTGCCTGAGAGCTCAGTGCAGACCACTACAATATGCTAGGAGTAAACTCAAAGTACACATTCCAGTTGGAGATTTGAGGGGGAATGATGGGACCATCGCACAAAATGATATCGACAAAGCTGATACGTTGAACACCAGATTCGCAAGTGTCTTCACACAAGAAGACCTATCATATATACCAAGGTTTGAGGACCGACTCTTTCGTGCCCCCCTGACCAACATAAATATTGCACCATCTGATCTGAAGACAAAATGATACAATCTTAATGCATCTAAGGCAGCAGGTCCTGACGGAATATACCCGCGTATATTGAAGAAGCTACACAACAAGCTTGTTGAACCACGTAAGACACATTTTCCAAAAATCAGTAAACCAAAGAAAACTTCCTCACCCATGGAAAGATGGACATGTGTCTCCAATCTTCAAAAAGGGTAACAGAAGTGATCCAGGAAACTATAGGCCAATCAGTCAACAGTTGTAGTGTGTAGGTTGCTGGAATCAATAATAAGAGATTCTATCATGGCTCACCTTGTCAAAAACAACCCCTTATCAACACAGCATGGCTTTGTGCAAGGAAGATCCTGTATGACCCAACTATTAGCATGTATGGATGAGTGGACCCGCGTTATGGATGATTTTGGAGATCTGGATGTTATTTACCTAGATTTCCAAAAAGCATTCGACACTGTTCCACACCAGCGACTGCTAAATAAATTGCATGGCTATGGCATAAGCGGAGATGCCCTACACTGGATAAAGGATTTTCTGAGTCACAGAAGAGAGTGAGTCATTGTAAATGCCAAACCATCAGAATGGTGCTCGGTGAAAAGCGGAATACCTCAGGGCAGTGTGCTTGGACCAGTCTTATTTGTGATATATATCAATGACTTACCAGAAGTTGTACATTCTATGGTCCAAATGTGTGCTGACGATACCAAAGTATTCCGCCGTATGGAGAAAGGTAGTGACTCAGGGGACTTGCAGAAGGACCTCAACAACATGCAAAAGTGGTGAAGTGATTGGCAGCTGAAGTTCAATGCTTCAAAATGCAAAGTGATGCATTTAGGGGGCAAAAACAGCAAGCACATCTATGTAATGAACGATGGTGTGAATAATGTTCCGCTCTCCGAAATAATAATAGAAAAGGACTTGGGTGTCAAGGTGGACAACAAACTGACATTTAGCGACCACCTCCAGGAAGCCGCCAACAGAGCTAATGGAATACTAGCCATCATTCGAAGATCGTACACATACCTAGAAAAGGATTTTGGGCGCAGACTGTACACATCCCTTGCACGTCCACTTTTGGAATATGGAAATGTTGTGTGGTCACCACTCTACAGGAAGGATGCTGAGTCAATTGAGAAGATTCAAAGAAGGGCAACAAAGCTTGTAGATCTGGATTCGATGAAATACCCTACAAACAACATATATATGCACCATTTGAAGATCCCAAGTTTGTACTACAGATGGGCCTGTTCAAATGTGGCAGTGTTCAAATATCTCCATGGTATCTACAAGACAGGCAGCCCCCTTATCAGAGACTCTAACACCAGGACCAGAGGACACTCCCTGAAGTTGAGAAAGCGATACTCCAGACTGGACCTGCGACACAACTTTTTCGGCTTTAGGGTGGTTGACCTGTGGAATGACTTGCCGGAGGGTGTCGTAGCAGCAGAGTCGGTGAACTGTTTCAAGTCCCGGCTGGATGCACATAGGTCAAGCATTACGTATATATATATCTAGGAGCCAGTGACAGTTGCTACAATTCACCACATCTGAAGAACTGTCTCGATTTCTATTAATTAATAGTGGCTAACAGGTCCAAGGCCTATGATAGCTGTATCCTATTGATTGATCACATTTTTTTTCAAACAAAAGACTTGTCCAGGCTTGATCCTAAATACCTAACTTAAACTCTCTGTTCTCTGTGGCAGAGTGGTTAGAGTGTCTGACTTTTTTCTAGGTCGGTCTCCTAATCTGAAGGTTGGTGGTTCGATTCCCTGTGCCCCCACCTCTGCCAATTTGGATTTCCATCGCTGCGTATAACTTACAGCATCATCAAAGGCCAGTTGCTCTCATACCATGTCTATGTGGTGTGGGAGGTTAAAAATCTAGTCAGACTTATCCATAATATGCAGTATAATGCGCGAAAAGGAAGAAAGCAAGGCGAGGTGGAAATAAGGCGTTTTTATTTACGCCTCACAGACAGAGCATACAGAGTAAACAAGGAAGGGCTCGAGGGAGAGCAGTCAATACGCTCATAAGGAGCAACAATAAGAAGATAGAGAATAATATGAGGAAGGTAAAAAAGCTCATGAGGAGTGGGAGTAATGAATAAAAGTTCAGTTAAGTCAAATGTCAGTAGAGTGAGGTGGTGCCGAGGAGCCCTCCACCAAAATGGCGGAGAGGGTTCGCGGGGTGCCCGAGGGCGCGAGGCGGGGCACGTAGGCGTGGACCGCCTCGGAGGTCCATGTGCCCTGCGCCATGATCTCGGAGAGGGGGACCCCGGCGCGTTGGCAAGCCTGGGCGGCCCCTCGGCGGAGACTGTGCAGGGTGAACGCCTCGGGCGCCGGCACCCGTTGGGCCGAGAGGGCCCCTCGCAGCAGTGCGGTGAGGGAGCTCGGTTCGAGGGGCCGGCCGGAGGGCATCATGAAGGCGGGGGCGTCTGGAGCAGCGGGACAGAGGGCCACGGCCCCGAGCCAGGCCGCCACGGGGCAGAGGGCGGAGCCGGGGTTAGCAGGTATGAAGAGGGCGACTGCGCCCGAGGGGCTCGAGATGGTCTTGGAGCTTCTGATGAGGAGGCGGAGCCCTCCGGGCGCGGTGCGGACGTCGTCACGGGTGAGGGTGTGGGGGCCGCCCCACCCCTCGGGGCCAGCAGGTTGGACTGCCGCAGCATCCCGAAGTACCCGAGGAGGAGCGCGGCCCGAGGGACGAGCGAGGCGGGGCCTGCCCTTGATAGGTGGTTGACGGCGAGGGCGAGCTGCTGGACGTGGGTGGAGGACCGTTCCCCTCCCCGGCAGACGTCCTTGGGGAGGCGGGCGTCGAAGCCCGAGGTGAGGCCTCCGGCGCCCTCGACCCAGGAGCGGGCGCCCGAGATGGTGTTCTTGATGGAGGCGGTCGCGAGTCCGCGGAGGAAGAGGGCGGCAGTGAAGGCGGCGACGTCGAAGGGCGCCAGCGCCAGGGGGTCCGCGCCTCGGGCAACCGCGTACCTGACGAACTCCTCGGCCTGGCGACGACGGTTCCTCCAGGTCGCCGGGGCGAGGGCTGCGGCACGGAAACGGGAGACGGCGGCGACCTCGGCAGGGGGGAAACCTAGAGACCGGGAAAGAAAGGGAAGGCGTCATGGGCGGCGTTGGCTGGGAGGAGCCCGAGGCGGGCCACCTCGGCGCGGGCCGTCGCGTCCCAGGGCCCTGGCAGGTGGGCGCGGCTGAGGGCATCGGCGAGGAGGAGGTCCGCCCCGGGCTTGTGGAGGATCCGGAGTTCGAAGGAGCCGGTGGCCGCCATCAGCCACAGCTCCCGCGCGCAGGTCCCGAGGGTAGCGTCTCGGGCGCGGCCCGACTCGAGCGCGAGGGCCATGTTGTCGGTGTTCACCAGCACCGTCGCCCCCCGGTAGGAGGGCGCGGAGGGCGACGACGAGGTTGACCGCCTCAAGCTCATGTATGGTCGAGAACCGCGCCCTGAAGTCCTCGGTGTACCCTCGGGCGTAGTAGTGGGTGGGGGAGAAGGCCCCACCCCCGGTGAGGCAGGAGTCACACTCGATCACCCACCGACGACCCTCGGGATCCCGGAGGAGGCGGTGGCCGTTGGATATCCGCCCGTAGGCGGCGAACCACCTCAGGTCCCGGAGGGCGTCGTCGGCGAGGGTGAGGGTGGAGGCCCCGGAGCAGCTGCGCAGCACCCCGAGGAGCCGGCCCATGAACTTCCGGCCGGGGATCACGCAGCTGCTCACGTGGTTGAGGCGACCCAGGAGGCTCTGGAGCTCCTGCTTCCCGAGGGTGGGGCGGGCGATGCGGGCCTCGCAGTCGTCGACGAGGGCCTGGATCTTTTCGGGGGCGACCCGGATGGTCATAACCTCACTGTCGAGGGCGAATCCGAGCCAGGTGAGGCGGACAGCGGGCGGGTGACACTTTCCGGGTGCCACGTCGAGGCCGAGGGCTGTGGTGAGGGCGAGGAAGGCGTCAAATGCCTGGCAGGCCCTCAGGTAGGAGCCCTCGCACCCGATGAAATCGTCGACATAGACGAGGGCGTGGAAGCCCTCGCGCCGAAGGATCCAGGCCACCGCCGAGGTGACGCGGTCGCAGGCCGCGCCCGAGGAGCGGCAACCAAAGGGAAGGGCGAGGTCGATGTAGGTCCCACCGTTGAGGCATATCCCGTAGAGAGGGCAGGAGAGGGGGTCGGCACGGAGCTGGCGGTAGGCCCGGGATATGTCCGCCGACCAGACGTAGGCCCCAGTGCCCTCGGAGATTAAGTAATTGGTTTGACGTCGGCGACGGACGGGAGGGTGTAGGCGTGTGGTTCCCCGAGGTACTCGCGTCGGGGGATGCCCGAGTTCACGCTGGCCCCTCGGGGATAGGAGAGGTCGACGATGACCCGCCTCTTGCTTGAGTCGGATTTGGGGCGGGTCATCATAGGAGAGACCTGCGTCCAGGGGGAGAAGGGGGGGGGGGGGGACATGGAAGGGGCCGATGAGGGCGCCGAGGGCGAGCTCCGTGTCGACGAAGGCCTGGACGTGGGGGAGCTCGCGGTGGTTGGAGAAGGAAGGGCGAGGGAGGGTAGGGGCGGAGTAGTTGGCGATAAAGCCGAACTCGAGGAGGTCGAGGACGGCCTGGTCGGGGTAGCCCTGGAGGTGGGAGCGCCAGGCAGGGATGTGGAGGCCTGAGGGGAGGGGGATGCGGTCTCCGAGCACCGGCGGACGGTCGGCCACGGGTAGATGAGGTCGTCCCGGCAGACTGCGAGGTGGTGGTGGTGGAGTCCCTGGGCGGGGAAATCGGGATGGTCGATGAGGGTGAGAAGGGCGAGGGTGTATTCATCCTTCGTTGCCTCGCCCCTCTTCACCGGCTTCCTTTCAGGCCCCCTCTCTACCAGGTCGGATGGAAATATGTAGTCGACCGGGATACCTTGACGCCTGACGGAGTGTCGCGCCTCGGCGGAGGCCAAGATGTCCCGGACGGCGTCGGCCGCGGAGGCGGGGCTGTGTCGGGTGGGTTCCTCTTGGTAGGCTGACGACGTGGTGGGCGTGGCTTGTGTAGCGAGGTGGCGGTACCTCTCGTACTCCGGCCCGGGCAGGGTCGCCTGAGGCGGTGGGCGGGCTGAGGCGGGGGTACGCGCCAGAGGGGTTGGGGGCGCCCGCGGCGGGGCGGGCGGCGGGGCGTCTTGGGGCGGGCGAGGGCGCCTCTGGTGCGGGGCGGGCCTCCCCGGTCTCCAGGGCGGCCATGGATGTCGGCTGCAGTCTGGCGCACCTCGGCGGACGTCTGTCGCTGCTCAAGCTGGATGCGGTGGAGTGCTTCCAGTACTGCCGACATCTCGGCGCCCGAGGTGCAGTCCGAGGGCGCCGCGGGGGACGCCGAGACTCGTCCCGCCGGGGCCGGGGACTCGTCCCGCCGGGGCGTTGAAGATGGCCCCGGGGTGCGGGGGGCGGCCCGGGAGCCCTTCCGTCCTCGTCCTTTTCCCTGAGGCATGGTGTAGCTTGAGGTGGAGCAGCAATCCGAGGTGGATAAGGCCAAATGGAAAAAGGCAGAGAGCTGGGAGACGGCAGGAGGGCGAGTGCCTGAGGGAGGCCGGCGGGCGACCTTATAAGGGAAGGGGGACGGGCGACAGCAGATGAGGTGTGAATGCTGCCGGCCCGGGTGAGGGCGAGAGGTGGCGAGCAGCGGGCGTCGGGTGAGGCACGAGTGCTGTGCGACACGGGTGGCGGGGGAGGTGGCGGCGCGCCGCGCCGTCTGCCGAGGTGAGAAGGCAGCGCGACAGCGCGGGGCGGGGGAGGGTCTCTTCCTCTCCTCGCATCAAACGCAATGCTTCGCATTACGACCAAATCTTCAAGAAAAAAAACAGACTGGTGCACCTACTAAACATGCACTGATGCATAGAAGGACTACTATGTCAAGGTAATGGTAGATGAGGATGAGGATGAAGAGAAGGAGTGTTCTTGTTAGTGTTGCTCTTATGTAGAGAATCCTTTTTGGTTTACAGAAATGTATTGGGGTGGTTGTTGTTTTTTGCCCCCCACCCCGTCCGTCCCCATCACAAATGAAAGAGTTGCTGTGAGAAACAGAAGATAACGCTGGACACTGATAAGGCTACATTGTGTCACGTCTCCGATTTCTATGTGTAGAAATAGCGAATCTAAAACCAGAGTCCTAACAGATTCAAGTAATCAGCATTGCCTATCCACACGATAAGAATTAATTACTGTATCTGATTTCGCAGGATTTCCAGAGAGCTTAGTCGCTAATAAAAATAGACCAAACATTTTTCATTATATATCCTTAAAGCTATTTCATACCCAACAAAACGATTGCGCGGGACGGTCACTATTCCACACTTTCAAGCGCATAAGTTTCCTGAAAACCCTGATCCTTCCAGAGTATCTCAAGTTTCTTATTAGGTAGCGAACCTATATTATTATTTACTGGAATGTCAAACAAAATCCCAGTGGTGACTAATTCTCATTATATACAGACCGAGTAGATTAGAGGAGATTAGAGGAAATTAGAGGAGAGAAGAGGAGAGGGGCATAGTGGAAGCGGACGCTCTAACCGCGCGTGGGATCTACACAGTGTGAGAATACCGGGAGTGGGGCGGATGGAGCCGATCTCATGACGTGCCACGGGGCAGGGTTGTGCACGTGACTGCGGGAGCACTGTGAAACTGCAGTATTTACCTCCAGCTAACACTCACTGTCACACGAGTAGAGAGGAAGTTGTCACGCACAGCACCCCCTCCTAATCCCTTCCAGGTGAGCAGTCATTTCCCCACTCAGCCGTGTGAGGCCCCCTACCGGCGGCCACCTAGTGGCACTGGCCGGCCCATGCCCACCGGGGGTGGGAGCGAGGGTAACCGAAATTCATACAAACTTCCCAACATTCTCACTGTCCTGGATGGGGAATGGGTGTGTTAGTCATGTACGACTTTTTATTTAAAGTTGCATACCTTCGATGAAACCATTATATGAATTTAATAAACCAAAAAGGCATTTGCCTCCATTTGAGACTACATATCCAACTTATTTGTTCATTCAATACTTTATTTCAGAGGAGGTAGAGGGAGAGAGAGGTCGAACTTAGATACTGGGGCACTTGTTAAACATTTCTTGTTGCAGGGACTGAATACTAAGTCAGTTTAAAGCTGCATAGTCTGACGAAATCAACAAATTTTCGAAACCAAAACATGTATCTAGATTGTATCGTACATATAAGTAGGTACCGGCAGCGAAATTTAAAAATATGCAGATGATCCAATATTTGTATTCATTACTTTAGACGTTGGAATTAGAAACCCAAATCTAAAACAGTTGGGCTATATATAGTATTGTTCTGGGGATAATAATTTGTTAAGATTAAATATATAAAAATGTATTAATTTTGAATTAAAGGTGTAACTTTGACCAAATATAATAAAAAGTGGAAGGATGTGAAGGGCGTTCTGCTAACCAATTTCCATTGTACATATATAAAGGAATTTAAATTGTCAATTGCTAAATCAATTAGTAAAGCAGATTTTTAATAAGAGAATGTCAAAAAGTGCAATTCATAACAAAAAAAATCATTATGATTTGGCCAATAGCCATTTTCAAAGCATGATATTTTCTTGGAAAACTGCAACAAGACTGAATAAATGCTACATAGTTCACCTATTCATAACAGTGTAACACCCTATTTTTTTCAGACCTCTATCTGCAGAGAATCAAAAGATATTTGCATCCTAAAATGTCAAAAAGTGTAATTGTTTGCATGTAAACAGCATCTGTAAGTGAAATCTTTTCAAGATTTCAATCTTTGAAAGCTCATTGCAGCAAAACAATCTTTTGAATCTTCCTCATATTTGGCACAGTATTATAATAACCATTCACTGAGACTAATATATATTATTGATATCAATATTACATCCAAAAATATGGAAATATTGAATTTTGATTGAACATATAAAGACAAATTGTCAGAAAACCAAATATATCAATTTAATGAATCTTTAAATGTTCATTGTAGCTTAACCAATTGGTTAAACTTCCTATAAATTGACAGTGCACATCATCTGGAGGTAATACACATTATCATATTAATATTTTGTCTAGAAATACAAAAAGTGCATTTTGATTGCGTTTACAAAATAAAAGTGTACAAAATAAAAAATAAAGATTTGTTCATCAAGTTTTGAACACTCACTGTGGCTCATCCACTAGGTGGATCTTCTCCAAATTTTGCAGACATAGCATATGCAACTAATGCATATTAGCTATGGCAATAATACAGCTAAATATATAAAAAGTTGGATTTTGATGGCAAATACAAATTAAAAGTGTCTGAAACCAAAAATATTGATTTAAATAAATCTTTAAATATTCACTGTGGCTAGAGCAATGGTTGGATCTTCCCCAAATTTGGCCTAATATTAGATTATATATTCTCCGATATATCTCAATAGACATCAATGTCATATACATGTTTCTTCATGCGTGTCACCATTGTGAGATTAGTGTGGTCAGCAAAGACCCAAACAGGTCGTGTCAATATTCTGTCTGCGGCTCCTTGCACTATGCTAAGATTGGCAAATTGTCGATCTATCCATATCAAATCTTATTAGGTTTAAAATATTTTTTAATTCAGTAGATGGGCTTTAAACTTTCGAAATTATTTAAATTGCAGAATTTGACCTGATTGACCTTTTGACCTAGGGCAAACCTATATGGTTAGAACGCTGAGGTGATTGCGCTTCTTCTGGTCCCATCCATGACTTTCTACGAGGTAGTGCAAGGAAGCGCAAGCCCATTAAAGTTGCATGGTCCGAGGAAATATAATTTTGTCAAAATTAAAACAACTACTTACATTTGATCCTATATATCCAACTTATGGCTGGCACACACCTACCGTTTGTCCGCACCCACCTACCGTTTACGATTCGCGCACTAAAACTGACGACCCGACCCGACCCGTTTCCCGACTGGAGCGCTCACATATACCGTCCGTTTTCGCGACTGTGATCCACGCACCTGGTGTCTTTAGCACAAACTACCCTAGCTACCCGAGCGCCTCCTAGCGTTTTGTGTGTGTCTCTGTGTTTCTGTGTGTGTGTCTGTGTGTGCGTGTGTCTCTGTGTGTGTCTCTGTGTTTCTGTGTGTCTGTGTGTGTTTCTGTGTGTCTGTGTGTGTGTCTGTGTGTGTGTTACTCTGTGCCTCTGTGTGTGTCTGTGTGTGTGTTTCTGTGTGTGTGTCTGTGTGTGTGTTACTCTGTGCCTCTGTCTCTGTGTGTGCCTCTGTGTGTGCCTCTGTGTCTGTGTGTGTCTCTATGTGTGTGTCTCACTCTCACTCTCAGTCTGACTCTCACTCTCACTCTCAGTCTGACTCTCACTCTCACTCTCAGTCTGACTCTCACTCTCAGTCTGACTCTCACTCTCAGTCTGACTCTCACTCTGACTCTCACTCTCAGTCTGACTCTCACTCTCAGTCTGACTCTCACTCTCAGTCTGACTCTCACTCTCACTCTCAGTCTGACTCTCAGAGACACACAGAAACACACACACAGAAGCACAGAGACACACACACACATAGAGACACACAGAGACAGAGTCACACACACAGATACACACACAGAGAGTGAGAGTGAGAATCAGACTGAGAGTGAGAGTCAGACTGAGAGTGAGAGTGAGGCACACACAGAGACACAGACACAGACACACACACAGAGACACACATACAGACACAGAGACACACACACAGACAAAGAGACACACACACAGACACAGAGAAACACACACAGACACACACATAAAGACACACACACATACAGAGACACACACAGAGAGACACACATACATACACAGAGACACACACATAGACACAGAGACACACACACAGAGACACACATAGACACAGATACATACACAGAGACACACACACAGACACAGAGAGACACACACACAGACACCCATACAGACACAGAGACACACACAGACAAAGAGACACACAGAGACACAGAGGACTTGGATCGCAAACGGACGTTGGGTATCACACATATACCGTTTACGATACGACTGACCGCGCACACCTACCGTTTCTTGAACGGCCCGATTCGTTTTTCGAATCCCTTGCGATTCGAGTTTTAAGCCCTAAAACTGAGTTTTAGGTCGCGAATCGCAAGGCTCTGGTGTACTAGGGGGTCGCACACCTAACGAGTAAAACCCAGTTTTACGTCGTAAACGGGCAGTTTTACGTCGTAAACGGGAGGTGTGCGCCAGGCATTAGATACTGGTGTATTAGCTAATGATTTGGGGCAGCATATACAGAATAACAAGTGAATTTATAACCTCACCCATTTGGACACTTACTTTGAAACACCCATTATGCAGGGAGGCCATTAACCAACTAGGCCAATCTCGTGACCTCATTAGCCTCCCCCCCAACCAAGTAGGCCTACTGTGCAGGGCCATAGAGGGGAAGGGGAAATGAGGTGTCTGTGTCTGTGTGTGTGTATGTGTCTGTGTTTCCTGGCCTGACTTTACAGAGACACAGCAACAGACATACACACACATACAGACACACAGACATATACACACATACATACACAGACAGCCACACATAGATATACACACATACATACATGCATAGACAGCAGACACAGAAACACACAGACATGCACACACCTGACATACACAGACACACATACACCTGACCTGACTTTGCAGAGAGAGACACACACACAGATGCATAGACAGCCGCACACAGACAGAGGGAGACACACACATACATGCACACACATACATACATCACACACAGACATATACACAGACAGACACACATAGATAAACACAGACAGACATGCACATACATCACGCACAGAAACACACAGACATGCACACAACCAACATCCACAGACACACATACACCCGACCTGACTTTGCAGAGAGAGACACACACACACAGACAAAGACACAGACAAAGACACAGAGGCAGACACACATACATACACACAGAGATACCCACAGACAGACATACACACACACAGACATACACACATACATATACACAGACACACATAGATAGACACACACAGACATGCATATACATTACACACAGACACAGAAACACACAGACATGCACACACCCGAAATACACAGACACATACACCCGACCTGGCTTTGCAGAGAGAGAGACACACACAGCCAGAGACACATAGACAGACGTGCACAGACAGAGGCAGACACACACACATACATACATACACACAGATACACACACACAGACATACACAGAAACAGACAGACACATACACACATACATACCCAGAAACACAGATAGAGACACACACAGACATACACACAGACATACATAGTCAGACAAACACAAGCAGACAACACACACACACATTATATTTTGTTAAAAACCCTAGTGCTATGGGCCTATGGCACTAATCTGTTCCCAGAATGTGCCACACCCAAACAGAAATACCTACCTACAGTCCTTTAAGGTTCCAGGTCATCTCACATCACGTGGTCACTGCGAGATGACCATCTGGGTCATAGCCACAGGACTTTTGGCAAGCTTGTCGAAATTATTGTTGGTTCTTTCAGCTCAGATTACTTCAAAACTAATCATCTTTAATCAAAATCACTCCGGACTAATGTTTAGTAGCTTGTAACGATCAATTTGATATATTTATCTAAAAAATAAGCAAAAATTCAAATGCCATCGGACCATGCAACTTTAAAGATACCCTGTTTTCACAGTTGTTTTCATTTACATCAGTAATGAAGGAATACTCACTAAATACACTCGTCATACAACTGGAGTTTACTTAAATAAAAACTTACTATATATTCAATCCAACAACACCATCGGATAGAAGATATGTTGATGTTCTAGGTTATGTAATTTCATCTAAATCATATGCATACAGAAATAGTTACAAGCATGTGAATATTGATGAAAAAAGCACCATTCCTGGACTTTTAATGGGCGCTGCCGGTACCTAATATAAGTTACATATGTAATAGAAGACTTAACTTTGTATGTTTGCACTTTCAATATCACAAAAAAATGTCACTTAAAATATAAGTTACTTCAAACTAAAACCAGGTAGACTTTAATAATGATCACCCTACTATATCTATCTATTTATCTATCTATCTGAAAGAAAGAGAGAGGGAAGAGAGAACGAGAGAATAAAACATCATAAAAAAATATCTATGAAAAAGAGAGAGAGAGAAAGAGAGCGAGAAAGAGAATTAAAAAAAAATCAAAACTATCGACCTTTGCAACTTTAATTGACCCTGCCACTGCTACAAGCCACTCAATTTATGAGGCATTTGCTCTTGCGTAAAACTTACCGAGTCACTTTACTAAAACCTGCTACTGCTGAAGCCTATTGTGTCAGCATTTTAACGTGCACGCCAACATTTTCCACGTTTTCATTTCAAGCATCTCCAAAGTTAGTCATTCATCATCAAAGTTACTTCAAACTAAAATAAGACATTATAATGACCAACCCAATATATTTATATCTTTCTTTTTTAATGCAGAAAATCAAAACCAACGAACTTCAACATTGGCATTTGTATGTGTAAGCCTTTGCATGTGTACATACAAACTCATCTGGTCAGAACTAATATCCATACAGTTTCATCACTCGGCGCCAAAGGCACGGCGCCCATACCACGTCCGTTGTATGGCAACCCCCCACCCCCTCCACCACCACCCACTAGACACCAATTTAACACCCCGCATAATACTATTAATAGCCATAATGGACATCCGCCGACACGATACGCCTGTGACAAGCGAAAATAGCCCGTTAAACTATATAATTATAAGGCATCTGTTACTTATATCTTTAAGATGGGAAGGCTGCGTCCAGCGGACTACAGGGATATCACGTTAGTCGACTAGAGAAAAGGCTGCTATAATGTAGGTGGTGGTGGTGGTGGTGGTGGTGGTGGTGGTTGAGGGCAAAAATAACTCAAAGGCGATATATATATATATATATATATATATATTATAATATATATATATATATATATACACTATCTAAACTGTTGCCGATACTTTTTTGTAAATGTATAATCGAAATTTCAATCGCAGACAATTTGTGTTTATCATTCCACTGCTCCTTTCCCTATCCTAGTATTAATGCAGAACGCAACAAGTATCCATTTATAGCGATATAGCGAATGGTAGACAGGAAGTGTGAACACTTATTTGTCTCTCATTTTTGCTTGAGTGCAAGTAAATAAGCAACACAAGGAGTAATTAGCAGCATGTGGTGAATAAGGGGTCAAATTTCCCTGGATCATCAGCCCATGCTTTTTCTAATCTATTCTTGAATGAATTAATTGACTCGGCATCAATAATATTTTGTGGGAGAGTGTTCCATATATTTATGATCTTGTTTGAGAAACTATGTTGCCGTAACTTTGAAATGGCTCTGGGTTTTACTAGTTTGAGAGTATGGCCCCGACTGCCTTCTCTTTTATTCAAGGTGAAAAATTTGTCTATTTTATCAAAACCCTTCATAATTTTAAATACTTCAATTATGTCACTTCTTTTCCTTCTGTAGGAAAGGGTAGGAAGTTTCAATTCCCCAAGCCTTTGTTCATAGGGTAGGTCCTTTATAACTGCAACTAATTTCATTGCACGTCTCTGAGAATATTGTTCTTGTTGAGGCGATGGAAAGTTCTTTTAATTATTCCTACTCTCTGGTTAGCATTTGAGATGATAGTCCTCATGTGTTTCTGAAAGGAGAGTTGGGAGTCGAAGGTTACACCCAAGTCCTTTTCATAGCTATCTTGTTGCAGGACAGCGTTCTTCATATTATAGGCATAATGAGGATTATTTTTCCCCGTAATGAATAATTTTGCACTTCTTTTCATTGAAGGGCAAATGCCATTTCTCAGACCATTGTGTGAGTTTCAGAATATCCTCTTGCAAGAGATTCTTATCTCTTACATCTTTTATTGCCCGAAAGACCTTTGTGTCATCCGCAAATATTTTTTGGTTTGATGAGACACTGCCTGGCAGGTCATTTATAAATATTATAAATAATATTGGTCGTAGCACACTTCCCTGATGTATTCCTGAGGTGACATTCTTAAAGGAAGATTTTATATTACATACGACTACCCTTTGCTTTCTCTCAGACAGGAAGTCCTGTATCCATTCAGAAATTGATCTGGATATTCAAAGAGCTTTGATTTTGTTTAATAGTCTTTTGTGGGGCACACTATCAAAGGCTTTGGAGAAGTCCAGATAGATGGTGTCCCATGCCAGGCCATGATCCAGCCAGTCAGTCCAAATTTCCATCACTTCGAGTAGTTGTGTCAGGCAAGATTTGCCTCCAGTGAATCCATGTTGGTTTGGAGATACCAATCCTAGTTTTTCCAAGTGTTCTACAACACGATCTCGGATTATTCTTTCTAGCATTTTACAGCATAGGGAGGTTAAACTCACGGGTCTATAATTTGATACCAGGCATTTTGGTCCCTTTTTATACAGGGGTTTGACATCAGCATCTTTCCATTGTTTGGGTTTTTTCCTTTCAATTAGGCTTTTACGGAATAGAGATGTCAAAATAGGTCCAATTTGCTCAGAACACTCTTTGATGATTTTTGCATGGATCCCTGTAAAAGTCATTGGTTTGTCTCGGCCGGATTTTAACCCCACGGGCTCGAATCTCATAGACCTGCCACACGGGAAGCATGCACTTAACTTGTTAAGTTATCCTGTCTGGTTGAGTAGACTACAGCGTGAGGTCAAAGCTCTAAAACGCCTTTTATAAGAAACAACTAAGTCAATGGAAGGCACACACTTCCCACCTTGGGATAGCGGTGTAAACCATAGTTACTCAATCAGCCATGTCTCGCGTACAGGTCTGTTAAACAACCTCATGTAAAAAAAATATCATAATAAAAAAATTGCAATCAAATAGCAATATGCAAAGCATATGGTTCAAATACTTATCAATTTTTGCGTGCCACCTTTGGAGTGAATAATTCATTAAATCATGGTAGATTATTAGACTTTAAAAAGTAGAACCTAGAGCATTCAGTGTCACAATGACCGCTATTTTGGTGGGTTGTCTTTTGCATTATCTCCCAGTTCATCAATATAATAAACACTTCCCACTGGAACCAGTTCCTGCTTATAGTTAATTCATACCAAAGCAGTTTTTGCTAGGACTTAGACATGGTTGTAGTCACCTCTCATGTAGGTAGGGGTGAATATTTTATCTAAGCAAACCAATTATGGTTGAAACATATCCCTGTATTCCACATGTGTGACCATGATATAGATGACATTTACAGAGCATAAACCAACTACGATGCAAACAATATATTTACAACAAAAGTCACCAACAGTCTTATATACAGTCAACCTCCAAGACAAAGGAGCAAAATAGTATGGAGGACAGCAAGCTGTGTTATGTATGCAGAAATTGCCAAGCTTGTGGCAGCGGTTGGCTGATGTCCTATTCTCAGTCCAGTGCATGAACCCGACAGTTGCTAAGAAGTTGTGTCAACTCCTAGTGTTAGTAACAGTAGGTACTCCAAACAAAGGACTGGTTACTGATGCTGACTGGCTACTAGAACAAATAGCAGACTTGCTCTCAGCACGCTACCTGTCTCTGAACGTTGTCTGCTGTGAGTGAGTGCATCAAACCTAAAAAGAACTGCTTTCACAGTAAAGTAGAGATCAATAGCTATAGCTGTGCATCCATTGCGGCCGACTTTAGGCGGGGGGGGGGGGGGTGGAACAATTGAAATATTTAGGCTTGACAACTTTGGAACGATCGTAAAACATGATTTTACTAAATATTGTTCATGAAAAATATTACATAGAAAAAGTATTTCTCTACAAATCTGTCAATTTTTAACCACCATTTAGCACTCACTCTCAGCAGTTTGGACGTAATCATAGGATGGGTATGCTAATTAGAGCAATCAATTTTTTAAAGATTTGTTACATGTGTATATATATAGCTTAAAGACAATGTAATCACATTATAGATATTTCATTCTGATCATTTTGATACAGAAATAAAGTCAATAGCTCAAAAAAAACCAGAGGTATTAATTTTCTAAAGATTTGATCAAGGATGGTTAGTAAAAATCTCATGATTTGCCATTTTGGTGTCAAATTGCTCAACAAATATTTATTTGTATGGTCTGAACAAAATTGAGATTAAAATGTGTACTGGAAATAATAAGTTAAAATAATAATAATGTGATTCAAATGTAATTTGCTGTCAGCAGGCAGCCCCAAACATCAGGATTTAAGCATTTGCAGAATCATGAAAAATGTGTGTAAAATTAAGGGCAAAAACTAAATATTAAAGAATTCATAACTCGGGGACTAATAGACCAATTTTCCATGATATATATTTGTAATCAGAACGATAAAAAGCTTTCTAACTGTACCATTTGCAAATTAACTTCATGAAAACAAAAATTCAGTTTGCAGTACCTACTACAGTATAACCCCGTTAAACCAAACTTGAAGGAATCCTTAAAATTTGTTTGGATTAACCGATCATTGGTTTAACTGAGCTTTGACTTTGATTAAGCATGGATTGCACATGTAATATACAATGTATGTGGACACTGATTTTTTTGTATGTATACAGTATAACCCCGTTAAATCAAGCTCAGTTAAACCAAGCGATCGGTTAATCCAAACTTTTTCGGCGGCCCGGCAAAATACTACCATTTATCATATTTAAAAAAAGTCTCAGATGACCTTATAACCACATGAAAGTTTGATTTAACCATACCGGAGTGGCCTGGGGTCCAACAATTTTGTTTTGATTAACCGACTTTGGTTTAACCAACTTTTTTAATATGATAAATGGTAGTACTTTGCCAGGCCACCGAGAAAAATTTGGATTAACCGATCGTTTGGATTAACCAAGCTTGGTTTAACGGGGTTGTACTGTATTATTATTACTAACAGCGTGACTTTTTCTCCTTCACAATGACAGTTGTAGTCAAGTATGTTGTTGACAGCTTATGGTCGTATTTATTGCCATAAACTACTTTCCAATGTACCAGAAAGTTAAAGTTGCATAGTCAGATGAGTTTGAATTTCGGCCATATTTTGATAAAAATATACGAAGTTGAGAGTTGTAATTTACTGCACTTGTGCTTAGTTTGATGGATTTAATTTTTTTTTATAAATAGCTAACTTTGGAGATATTTGAATTGTAAATATGCTAAATTACTTTTGGTGTGTACACCGAAATGCTGGAACCACAACAGCATAAGCTTCAGCAGTAACACTAGAACCTGTTACTAACAGGTTCTAGTAACCACTCAGTATTCCAGTCTATGCTGAAACAAATGTTTCATAAGTGCACCAGTGTGGATATGGAAGATAAAATCTAGGTAACTCCTTTGGTTTCGAAAATTTGACTTTTTCATCACAGTATCATGAGCATGCAGCTTTAATTTCAATTTTCATTATCAATGCTAGGTAGCAGTTATCACATTATATTTTGTATCATCTTTTTCTAGTAGACCTAGGTGTTGTTTGTTGTTTGATTAAACCACTCCTGTCGAATATAGGTGAATTTACTCACACACAATTAAAGTATATCAAATAAATAACCAATCGCACTGATCTCTTGCATTCTTTACTGAACGTTTTGCTGTTCTGTCTTTGGATTTAAAAAAAAAGAAGAAACTGTATGATGGACACGCCAACGATTCTATTTATAGCTTCATAAGCCATTAACTGGTACTATTCTTTTTTTTTTAATAAATGAACAGTCAATCCTATGTTCCAGGAGTAACGAACATGAATGCAACTAGTATCACTAATCAATATTATATATTCTCCGCCATCGCTGAGATATTAATACAGTGGGCCACCAGTTACCCAGTGGTTGTCTGGTCTCAGTTGACGCCGTCGGGTCACAGAACTCTCACCTAAATATTTAGTGCTGGCCAATGACATAGACACGGCAGAGTTCATCTCACATCATTATCAACAGACATCCGAGATTTCACGATAAAAGAGTTCACTATCACCAGATAAATTAGGATTCAGAATATACAACACTGTAATGGGAATTTTTATTATAATATAGTCATAGATGGAATTAGCCAAACGGATATTAATTTGTTCTAAACACGCTCCTTTGTGGAGTTTGAACAGCTACAGTTGTAAACTGAACACATATCGAGACCAGCGTACATTCTCGACATATATATGTTATGAAGTTATCAAAATACACCATTAAAACAGTTAAATTGCGCACCATCAGTCGGTATAATTCAGGGCTTATAATTGTATGGATAAATATACTGGCCATATAATAACCAACATGTACTAAATATATCAACACAGTTACAAAACGAGGAGTAACAACTTTCTTTTAATTAAACAAATCCTGAAATTCGACAACGTGACGCTTAAATGAATACGCATATATCACATATGTATATATTAAATATTACCGCATTTTAAGCCGTGTTCACACGGACGATGTAAATCGATTCGTAGAAAGCGACTTGTATAGTTCGCATCACATTTCTCGTGTGAACGCACGTCTGATGCGGATTAGGGCTGATTCGATTCACGTGATGCGGATCGTGTAAACCACCTAAGCGAGGTAGTCTACGTGAATCGATTCCTGTGATGCGGATAATTTTGCCCGTGTGAACGCAACCAATTCGCCTCACCTGATTCGATTTGTGTGATACGCCTCACATTTTGTCCGTGTGAACACGGCTTTAGACATCTATTCAACACCAATCGCGTTGACAATAAAGCATGACACGCCCCCTCCGCTTCTCCAATCACACATTTCATTGTTCTTTAAATTTTGTTTGCTTATTGTTGTTTTACGTCCTAGCAACATCTAAGGTCATATCAGGACGGATACCGACTTGTGACAGTGCACACTCAAGGCGACTTTATAGTGCTGCCCCACTGGGATACCATGCCACCAGCAACATGACCTGATGATGTCCCACTCAGTCACATTATCTTGACAATGAGCCAACCAGTCCTTGCCCTATCCTAATATTATTAGTAATAATGCCGAGCATTTGTCTAGGAAGCAACAAGTATAAGTCATTGGTTTGATTCGACCAGGGTTCGAATCCACGATGCTACGGTATACCAACACGGAAGAAGGACACTCTAACCCATTCGGCCATCCCGTTTGGTTCTGTTCTTTTAAAGAATAGTCGCCAGATAAGCACTAAGTCTAAAAGACTACACACAATATAAGATTTCCAGCACGTTGAAATTGGATAGCCATAGGCCATACAGTATTACAGATCGATAGTTGTAATTCCAGTACTACTAGTCTAGACTATGATTGATTAGATCATTAGTTTGAACTATACTGGTATACATAATCCAAAATGCATTCCAGTTAAAATATTTACAGGCAAAAAGTCTTCAGACAAAGGATCGCCAATGGCAACGGCTTCCTCAGATTTGTCAATAACATGCATTTGGGGGATCAAAGCGCAGGCAGGCATGAAGTCTGAGTCATCAGATCCAGCTCAGCCAAGCAGTGCAGTTTTGGATCCCTGTGGCTGTGCTCTTTAGTCTTTCCACCAGTATTCAGTCTATTGCCCCCACGTGCCTATTTCTACCCGCCACTACACTACAGGTTCTCCTCTAATCAACCAGACTGACCTTCAGGTTAGAAATTCTTCAAGTGTATGTCTCATAAAGGGAGTTGCAAGGATTCGATTGCAAAGAATGACTCGAGACTGACACCAACTGAGTGAAACTGAGAGCTCCTGCCCAGGACAGGAGGGTCCAGCAAAATGCACACATGATAAATTCAAGATGGCGAAATAGAGAGGCTGGGACTGGGTGATTTTGTGCACATTTTTCACGGCAATTCTGAGGACATATTCATATCCGAGACTTAAATAGAAATACTAATTATTCTCCTATGGCGCGATTGGCTGTCTACTCCGAGAGTAGCTCTTCTTGTGGGATGGATACATCGGGATCCAGAAAGGAAAACAATCCCGAAACTGGGCAGTGGCTGCTTCTGAGACTGAGTTCTGTGAATCTTCAATCTGTCAGTGAAAAACAAAAGAGAAAATGCTTACCTGTGCTTGCGGACAACACAAGTCCCAGCTGCAACAACCCTAGGACTAGCAGACTTTCTCGCAACGTATACATCCTGATTATTTCCCTCATGCGAGTGTGGAGTTGATTGTATCCCTATATGATGACGTAAAATTAAAAGAAAGTGTCCACTGTGACCAAGTACGCAAGCAATATGGCCGGCTCTGGGCTAATGTTGATCAATTCGCTCTATGCAAATGATTGTCGGGTGCTTCACTCTCCAATCGCGCATGCAGCAGTATCGGCAATGCACATAGCACAAAGAGAAGAGCCAATCGCGGTGCTTGAGGAGTGACCGTAATTGTCACGTGCTCAGGCTGTTCCACCTGCAGTTTGCCCTCCGTACTTTTCGTAATTTAATATGCATAACGGCAATTCTATTCCTAATCTTCCTTACATTTCTGATTATCAATCAAATACATATTAATTCATAGTCTCAAATGTATATAAATTAGTAACATATTCAAAGATAAGCACCCCCCTAAATGTAATTTAATATATTACCAGCGGGAATGTCCCCAAAAGAGGTAATGTCCGGAAGTGCGTAAAAGGAGAACGCTTGTCATGGCCGACGTCGAAGCAATCCAAGTTAGGTAAGTTCTAAAACTGTAGTAAAAGTTTCTTTGTAGTGTCAACTTCAAGCTTTAAAATGGCGCTTTTACTTGTGAAACTCATGCAAATGCTGTATATATGGATTGTGGATCTAGGGAGTGGTAGTCTGCATCAATAGAGTCAGATAAATGAGCGCCAGTACTTTGTGAATCGTTAATCTAATCGAGAACAACAATTTCCAGCTACACTGCAACACGGCTCCTTGGGCCTTGCCTACTCCGACTACTCCCAGTCACACCCAGTGCTGACATCTATGATCTGGGTATTTCTCTAAAACTGGGCACTAAAGACTAAAGTCACAAAGGTGTGACATGGAAACCAAGTGAAAACCTTCCAAATAACAGCAAAAGACCTTCCAAATAATAACCTAATCGAATGTCCTATGAAGGTTTGCATGTTGTGCATTAGATGTTTGTTTGTTGTTGTTTTACGTCCTAGCAACATCTAAGGTCATATCAGGACGGGATAAAAGGTTCACCCGGTACTGGAAGTACGGGGTGAATCTTTTATCTAGTTGTGCATATGTCAGAGTTGACAAAAATGAATTTCACTTTTTGAATTAGATCTTATACAAATTGAGCAATACATTAAAGTTGCATGGTCCGATGAAATATAAATTTTTCAAAACCAAAACATGTATAGATATTTGATTATTTCACCTCGTCCTCAAGCCTCCTGGCTAATTATAGTTCAGGGAGAGGAAGCGCTACCCAACAAACCACTTAGCGAGCTCACCTCACAGAGAGCAGATGTTGAATGGTGAGGACTGGACTACTCTTTACACTGGCATTTAGACTAGTTGGATACTATGCAAGTACATTTAGACTTCTTTTTCTTTATTGGGATATGTCTGCAGGCATATAGCTACTAAATGATATATTATTTTATAATATGGGGAACTTTGTCGCATCGCGACCGACAGCATGATGATGGGAAATATTTAGTGGCTATTATGTCAACATTAACATAGATTCTTACTTCATCTTCCGAATACCGGAAGTTAAATATCAGGGGAGAGAGGTCAAGCTCACGCAGGCCGGAAGTAGTGTATGATTGATAATATATTTATAAAATATTTAGGTTCTTACTTGATCTTCCGAATACCGGAAGTTAAGTATCAGGGGAGAGGTCAAGCTCACGCAGGCCGGAAGTAGCCCCAGTTTGAAACTCGGCAGCGAAGTGGCAACAGCGAGTTGGAGGAGATACTAAGGGTAAGTTTTAAAGGAGGATTTAAACCAAATATGATTGATTTTATATTTATAAAATATTTAGGTTGTTGATACAATCTGAATGTTGTGAAATAAGGGTTCTACAGAGAATAACAATAATAATAAGATTCAGCGTACGGAAACCAAGCCAAGACGGGAGTTTAAATTAGATACAAGCTTACATCAGGGTGCACTGATGACAGAGTTACAGGAAACCTATAAGAAGAAGGTGAAGAAGCTGGTAACCCCACGGATTACGATTAGTGAGAGCATGGCAGGGGCCATCCAACACTACTATGGTGGCCCAAATGAGGGTGCACAGAAACACCTGAAGACAATTCGGGAAATTTCCCGACTTTACACAGGACTAGTAGATGTGCCATCAGCGAGGGTTCAGGTGCTAAATGAAGAAATACGTTTCGCCGAGAGCCGTAAGGGGGGCAAAAATGCACTGTTGACAGCCTCAAAAGGCGTAGTGGCAGTGCTCACTGCGATTGCACCCACTATGGATATCACCCTGAAGAGGGGATCAGCTGACCCGGAGCTGGATGCGCAGGCAGTAAACATGCTAAATGCCATAAAGCTAGTGGTAGCTACACATGCACAGCTGAAATTAGACCGAAAATTAAGTTTGCGTAAGGTGGTACATTCCCGGCTTGGGAAAGAACTCATAAAAGACAAAAGAGATGTCTATGGTGATCTGCCAGAGGCAACAGAATTCTTGCTGGGCGACAATTTAGGAGAAAGAAATAAACAACTCTTCAAATCGGTAAGAGCGTCAGACAATTGCATGAATACGAATCTAGCGTACAGAGGCAAAAGAAGGAACACCTTCGACCATCAGGGACGTTACGGTGGCCCGTACAACAGGCAGGTCAGAGGGAATGGCAGGTTCAGAGCCAGGGGAGCAAGAGGTAACTCCACCTGGGGCAGTAGACCACAACAGCCGGAGAAGAGATTCGGCAGGACGGCAGAGGACTACGCACAGTATGGCAGCGTGCCGTCATTCCTGAGAGGGGGGCGTGGTCGGGGAAACCCAAGCAGGGGTTTTCAGAAGTGAGGCACCCTGACCAGGTGGGTGTCCACACATCATTGAGGACTGGTAAGCAAGAACTAAATTTGTTCAAGGCAGGAAATATAATAAATAAAATTTGAATAAATTGTCAGTGCTGATGAATGATAAATGGATTCTGAGTTGTGTAAAAGGACTGACAATACCATTCACACAAACACCAATACAAAAAAGAGAACCATTCCCCTTTAGGATGGATAAAACAGAAAGAAGGTTTGTAATTCAAGAGGTAGCTAATTTGGAAAAGAAAGGGGTACTGGTAGCACTAAGTCCAGTACAGGACCAATGGATCTCAAATATATTTTTGAGACCGAAACCAAACGGAAAATTCCGCATGATACTGGATTTAACAGAATAAAATAAAATAATCCATTACGAGCACTTTAAAATGTTTAATTTAAAAACTGCATTAGACCTGTTAAACATAGATACTTGGATGGCGAGTGCAGACCTAACTGACACATACTATTCGCTAAACATTAAAAAGTCACAACGTAAATACCTAAGATTTAGGTTAGGTGAACGATTCCTCGAGTACCAGGTCCTGCCAAATGGTTTGGCACCGGGACCTCGCATTTTTTTTTACAAAATTGTTGAAACCCATTTATTCAGAAATGGGGAAAAGGGGACATATCTGCTTCCCTTATTTAGACGATAGTTCCGTCATAGGACGTACTTATGAAGAATGTCTATTAGCGATAACAGAGCTGGTAGATATATTCGAAAACTTAGGGTTTACAATTAACCGAGAAAAATCGGTTTTAGAATCGACTAGGTGCCTAAAATTGTTAGGTTTTGACATAAACTCAACGGAAATGGTAGTGTCACTAACTAAAGAAAACATAGAAAAATTTTCAATAGCAGTAAATGAAACACTAGAAGAGTTTCCAATTATCCGCCAAGTGGCGGGCATAGTGGGACTTATGGTGGCTTATTCACCGGCAGTAGATTATTCAGGAGCACATTTTAAACAGCTAGAAAGAGATGAGATAAAAGCTTTAAAAAGGTGTAAAGGAAATTTTGATGAAAAAATGTGGATTTCTGAAGAAGGAAAGACAGATATTCATTGGTGGTTATAAAATTTAAGAAGACCAAGACGGATAAGAAGGGAAAAACACGACTTAGAGTTACTAACAGATGCCTCCCAAATGGGATGGGGGGCACATACGGAGTCAACACAGACAGGAGGGCGTTGGCATCCAGAGGAAATGGCACACATAAATGTCTTAGAATTAAAAGCTATTTATTTCGGTCTAAAAAGTGTATGTAGAATAAACAATAAACATATTAGAATAAGAACAGATAATACAACAGCCCTGGCATATGTAAAAAATATGGGAGGCACAAAATCAGAAGATTGCTTATTAGAGGCAGTAAAGATATGGCAGTGGGCAGAGCAACAGAGAAATTGGCTGACTATCACCCACATACCAGGGGTGGAAAACGTTTTAGCAGACCTACGTTCTAGGAAGTTCAAGGACCATCTAGAGTGGAAGCTGAATGTAAACATTTTTAATACATTATGTGAGAAATGGGGAACCCCATTGGTAGATATGTTCGCATCTAGGTTAAATGCACAATTACCTGGAAAACAGACGCGTTCGCGTTTAATTGGGGAAATACAAATTTCATTTATTGTTTTCCACCATTCAGCCTCATCCCCAGGGTAGTATTAGTAAGAAAACTACAGAAGGACAGGACGAGGGTGATTGTAGTCGCACCACACTGGCCAGCTCAGCCGTGGCATCCACTGTTACATGAGGGGTCCATAGAACAGCAGCGGTTCCCGAAGAAACAGGGAAACCTCTCTGGGACAGGGCACCTACAAGTAGGAATCGGACCAGGGGCTAAACAATATAAGATTAACGGGTTACCTCTTTTGGCCAGAACATTACAAGGTTATGAGATAGATAATAAAACTCTCCAGTATTTTAAGTTTACTTGAAGGGACTCAACGAGAAAAAACTATCTCACCCATATAAATAGATGGGCCCTTTGGGCCTTAGAAAAAGGGGTAAAAGTGTTAAACCCAAGGATTGCAGATGTGTTACATTACCTCCGTATATATTCGAGACAGGTGTAGGGTATGGGGTATTAAATGCCGCACGGTGTGCACTAAGTTTAATTTTGCCAAGGTCACAGGGAAAAACTATTGGCGAGCACTATCTAGTTAAGTGGCTATGTAAGAGCTGCCATGAGCAGCGACCGCCACACCACAGATACAATAGTTTCTGGAGTGGAAGTGGTATTAAATTGGATTCTTAAACTCCAACGTAATTCACAATTAAGCTTGAAAGCACTGTCATAAAAACTTGTTGTTTTACTGTTACTGGTTTCGTCACAAAGGGGCCAGACAATTTTAAGTCTGGAAGTGGACAGAATGAGAGTGGAAGAGGATTCTATAGTATTTAAGATGAAAACATTGCTTAAACATAACCAATTGGGTCAACCACTTGACTCGGTGAGGTTCTATAAATATTCAACTGACAGAAGAATATGTGTTGTTAAAACAATAAAATGCTATGTGTTAAGAACGGAGAAGGTGAGAAGAGGGAATACACAACTGTTACTCTCTTATATAGGGCCACATGGACCCATTTGTAGGGCAACCTTGGCCCGTTGGACCATTGAGGTGTTAAGTTTAGCAGGAATAAACACCACTAGATACAAAGGTCACAGCACCAGAGGAGCTTCAGCGTCCTCGGCAAAAGCCATGGGGGCAAATTTAAATGCAATTATGCGTAATGCTTCCTGGTGAGATAGCACTAGTTTTGCAAGGTTTTATCATAAATCAATTGAGGATCCTGGTGAGGTACAAAGGACAATTCTGAGCAGAACATTGCGCAGAAAATAAACACCAAAGCTGGTGGTATTAAAATAACACGATGGTTAAGCTATAAAAATTATAAACAAGTGAGGTATATATATACAATTATGTATATATATATAAAATAACGATTGAATAATACTATTAAGTTGTTGGAAAATTACCATGTACAGTCAGTGGGAGAAATATGTATTCACTAAAGGGAAAACAATAAAAAGACCCAGTTGGGACAAATGAAAATAACTGAGAAATGAAAAGTAATTTTCTGTAAAGAAATGTTCGATAACAAGAAGGGTACAAAGGGTGTATAAATGTTTTGCTAAATAACTGACAATTAATAATAAACCTGTGAAAGCACGGTAATTATAATATTACAGAAGGCTGGCAGAGTGGACAGCGGTGCGAAAGAAAAACAGAGGAAAACAGAAAGAAAGGGAAGAAAGTAGAGGGGGAAAAAGAAGAGTCAAAGAGAAGGTTGGTACACAAAAAAAACATGCTTCAAAGACTCTCCCCTGATACTTAACTTCCGGTATTCGGAAGATGAAGTAAGAATATATTAGTTATACTAGACTTACTTGTAAGTTGACGTATTACTAGGATTCTTACGAATATACGAATACGAAGATAAGGATCAGGGGCCCACCCTCACACACCTATAAGATGAGAAGGAACAACCCAATAACTCGAGTTTAAAGATAAAAGATCAAGGGTTGACTGGAAATTATAGAAGTATTTAAGGGAGTTAGGGGTCCTGATCCTGGTTTTAGGTTTTTTGCTTCCCTCCAACTACGAATACTGGGGCTACTTCCGGCCTGCGCAAGCTTGACCTCTCTCCCCTGATCCTTATCCTTGTATTCCTGGATTCGTAAGAATCCTGGTAATACGTCAACTTACAAGTAAGTCTAGTATAACTAATATAATGTGACACCGGCATAGTGTGTCAATACATGTCATTATACATGGTATGTTGAAAGACATGGGGTTTTTGGTGTTCAAAGTTATATTTGGACACTCACTATAGATGAAAAGGTTTGCAGACATTTATGGGGGAAATAACATTGGTTTGGGTTGCAAAATTAGGTACTATAGACATTGTAATACACTGTCAATACATAGGACAAGTCCTGAAACAGTCACTGTATTAATACAGGCATACACATGGGATTTGTGACACTGTACATTTGACAGTCATGAGAAATAATACTTAGTATTTGATTTGTATTCAATGACAATTGACTATCCATGTTATTGCTGGTTCATTATTGGGGTTTTACATCCTGGTTACATCTAAGGTATTTGAGGAGGGGTGCCAACTTGTGACAGTTGTGTTTATGGTGACTTTTAGTGCTGCGTCACTGGTAGAGGGTGCCGTCACCATGACCCATTTTCCCACTCAACACATACACTTTATAGTCTAGTGTGTATGTTTTTTCTGTGTGTGCTGACACATGGGTACGTTTGAACGGCATGTATTTACATGACATTTAGTCAAATAAAATTATTTGTTTTTCCAACTGACTGAGATTGGTAGTGTAAGAAGATGGAGGAGCGAAATATTTAACAGTGAAACTGATACTTGGTATTTGATTTATTCAAACTTCAGTTAATTGAACCTTTTTCAAAATTAGTAAAAATGTGTGTGTGAAAATACTGGAGGCTGGGCCCGTATGCATGGAGTGGTGTTAGCGACCCAAAACGTGTTTATGGCGGGATTTCTGGTTTAGCGCAAAAAAGTTGCTATGCATGGAGCAGTGTTAGGTCTAACACCAAGCGTTTAAACTCGGAAATTCTAACTCTGCTCATAGCAGGTTTACAGCTGTGTTAGTGTTAGGTTAGTGTCAGGATGGAACCCAAATCTACTCAATGCTGTCATATTTAACAAAGTTACATAGTCAAATAGTGAAATTTGATCAATTTAACCCTAAATTCGAAGCGTTATTAAGGCTACCGCCGCATTGGCGGCGATATTACTAGTTATATTTTCGAATCGACGAACGTACAGTAAACACACCTCCGCCGGCGCCTGTATGGAAAGCGACGTCGATGCGGCGGCGTCGGCGAGTTGTTTACTTTACGTTCGTCGATTCGAAAATATAACTAGTAATATCGCCGCCAATGCGGCTGCTGCGTTAATATCGCTTCGTTTTTAGGGTTAATTTGCTTAAATTTCACTTATTGCGTATGTAATTCTGTTAAATATGACAGCATTTAATAGATTTGGGCGTAAGAAATTCCCGCCGATTCGGCGGCGACGGCGGCGGCCATTTTTACTTGGCGGCGACAGCGGCGGCCATTTGTTTACTTTACGTTCGTCGATTCGAAAATATAACTATTAATATCGCCGCCAATGCGGCTGCTGCGTTAATATCGCTTTGTTTTTAGGGTTAATTTGCTTAAATTTCACTTATTGCGAATGTAATTCTGTTAAATATGATAGCATTTAATAGATTTGAGCCTAATATATGGGTACAAATGCAGAGGGATTTCCCAAATCTATAAATACATTCACGTTTAGCTAACACTCACCGTTTAAGCACCCATGCATACGGCTTGACATAGTTCTCTACGACACCGATAACCGGAGATAGGTACCCGGAGTTAGAGGTATAACACCACACGCCGCTAACACCGCTCCATGCATACGGGCCCAGTAGGATTGTCGGGGGTGGGGTGGGGTGACACCCTTGGGCTCAGGGCTGAACCAATACAACTGACCATGCACATACCAGTGCCAGCCCCCGAGGGTGGTCAAATAAGGTTGAGTGCCAAGCCAATACAAGAACTGACCATGCACCTAGCCAGTGCCAGTCCCAGAGGGTGGTCAAATAGGTTATTTGAAGGTAACAATATGATGAATTGATGATAATTACAAGGAATGCAAATACTTCCTTGAGCCCAGATGTCTTCTGACTAACTAGAGGGATTGGCTCCTCAGCACAGTTATGCAGAGACGCTGCATACACTATTGCACCCACTATGTGTGTATGCATACACATAATAAAATAGTGGAAATGAAGTCGATGAACTGGCACTCCACAGACGGTGGGGTGACCAATGTGACAAATGATCATGTACATTGCCAGTACTGTCACGGCGACTGGCCATTAAAGAACCATAAAAGCCATAATTATGGGAAATAAGGTTGGCACAACGATTAACTATGGTTATCCTTGAATGTGGGCTAGATTTGGCTGGTACAATTGCAGAGATGCTGTGTATACAGCTGCATTCACTATATGTTTTTCCTATTTGCAATAGTAAAATAGTGACAAAGTCTGAACAATGCTAACCAAGGCATATGCGTACTAGCAACACTATCACACTAATCAGTGGTGGGAAGACTGGCTGAATATACACATGGCCAGCAATGGCTTTACATGGTCCTAAAATGCATGACCCCTTTTTGGGGCCTAGGAACTTGAAGGAATTGAGCAGGTAAACCCCAGAAGCATGCGGGTATGGACATATACATACACATACTAGTGGTGAAACAACCTCTCTTTAAGTAGGCACAGACCCAGTCAATTTAGGTATCATGGGCATGATTGCACCAGGCCAGTAGCTAGGGCTGGGGTTACACAATACCCCACTAAAGTACATAGGGCTATTTTAGTGTAATGGCCCTTCAACTTCAAGCCACCACACTGACACTCAGTGGCCAGGCTAGATATACACCATTGCATGAATGGGGGTATATGCAGTCATACTTTATGACATGTGGACATCTACCCACTGGGTAGTATTAAAGGGGCTGTCACATTACGGCGTATGGCGGGAGCGTATGGCGGCGTAGCCGCTTTACGTCATATACGTCGGCATACGCCGTATACGCTACTCATACGCTATGCATACGCTACTCATACGCCGCCAGATGCCGGCTTATGAGGCATACGCCGCCATACGCTTTCATAAATCCGTCCGTCCACATTTTTTTGTGCATGCTCAAAAAATCTCGACCTATGAGGGCGTATGGCCCATACGCTACTCATACGCTCCTCATATGCCGGCATAGACTCCTCGTACGCTAGGGGTACGCCGGCATAGGTTTTTCATACGCTCAACTTGTGTCACCGGCGTATCTCTAGCGTATGTAGCGTATGCATAACCTATGAGTTACGTATAGGAGCGTACTCCTAGCGTATGCACAGCATATGCACGCTACTCATATCCGCATACGCTACGCGTACGCTACTCATACGCTACTCATGCGCTCCACATGCCAATCAAAACTGTCAAAAAATGTCACAGCACGCTCCTCATACGCTCCTCGTACGCTCCTCATAGGTTCCACATACGCTCAAAACCAGCCGAAAGGTCACCAAATGTCATCATAGGCCGGCACGCGCAGGACCTACGTAGGTTTTCAATACGCTCCCGCCATACGCCGTAATGTGACGGCTTTAACTTGGATATAATCAGCTCTATTGGCTGTGGACATGATTGGGTGTGCTAGGCACAAAACAAATACCTCTGTAATTGTGGTATATACCCAGAGCAGCAGACATTTAAAGTCCAACATACAACTATCAATGGGTTGGTTGGTTATTGGAGTTTTTTGTCCTGGCAACATCTAAGGTTATCAGGTTATCCCAATGGGAATGGCATAATAACACATAACAGACTGTTATATTAAAAAAGAGCAAACCATAACTGGGGTTTTGTGCTTCTTAGGAAATTCCGTACAATTGTCTTAATTTAGATATTATTATGGTGAATCATTTTTTTCCTAACTTAGAAAGCAGATATTACCCAACTCGTTTATTTGGATGAATAATTAAAGCAAGTTGACTGCATAAAATATTGATAGCAGTCTGTTGTCATGATGCGTAAGCACATAAGAGACAAAGTGTTTATTCTGAATATACCTTTGAAATTATAGCAGTGACTTTAATTAGGCCAATTAATTATTAATGATTACTTAATAAATCTAATTACTATAACATTGCTATAGGCAGCATTGTTCGGCCAACAATTCACATATATATACACAGATCAGCTGCTGGTGTATTGTCCTCTTTAAGTTATTAGGAAGACTTCACAGCTCAGTCCATTTTGTAAACAATAACAGTGGGTTCAGTCATAGCTGGAGGTGGTCTTAGGCTAGACCCAGATGATAACTCGGCCCGCACCAGATGAGAGGATCTGCAGGCTTGCCATGTTGTCAGTGTTGATTACAATGGTGTAATCTTCTGGGTTGTATGGTGCAAGGTTCTTCATTGCGGCTACGAGGTTAATTGCCTCGAGGTGGGCAATGTTGGTATGTTTCCTCATGATGTCGTCCGGGTAGTTTTGAGAGTAGTAGTACTCACTGGAGAAGGCGGCTCCCGCTTTCATGCAGGAATCACATTCTATTACCCATATATGTTTTTCAGTGGGGTCTAACAGAACTATGCCATTCGAGTTCTCAGCGTATTGAAGAAACCACCTGATGTCGGATCTTAGCTCATCAGGCACGTCATGTTTACCAGCACCTGGTGCATTGCGTAGGTAGTGCCAATGATTTTCTGCGATCGCCGAAAACGGACGGAAATCGCGGATTGTCAAGTTTGAAACGGAATTCATAAGTTGGAGCCGAATTCCGTTATTTTGTGATTTATATGCATATTTATTGACTTTACTTATATCTTATTAACCTTTATATTTTATATTCAATTTCATGTTCTGTTTTATGGATTTCAGATAGACATGATCTCCAATCTAACATCATTATTTATTTTAATTTTATTTGTCATTCTTTTGTGTGACGATCATGTTGCGATGTATTACATTATTATTTCAATTGGTATCATTATAATAAAAGTGCAGTGTCAAGTTGAATGCTAAGTCCCCATCACCATCTCAGTGTCTCTTACTCTGTCATCAGAAAGCTCTTTACCTGCAATTAGACAAGATTCAATTAATTCTAACATGATAGCAATACATAAGTAACATAATCAAGCATAAAATTAAACAGTGTGGAATGGAATTTTCTTCTTCTTTTAAAAAAAACGGAATTTGCTATTTGGTGAAACAGAATTTGCCTTATTTTGAAACGGAAAATCATTGGCACTACGTAGGGCATCGAAGATTCATGACATCGATCAACAGTGTTGATTAATATCAATACTGGCATAAATATGCATTAGCAGATTGGATATGAGTTCAACATATGTGTTTACCATGTTTGGCCACATTGACAGACACAATTTGTCAATACAAATAGGTGTATGCTTTATGTTAGTTCAAACATGCACAGATGGGCTGTCAGTAGGCAGACTTTTGGTTATGAGATAACTGTTGAAATTCTTTCAATCATACACAGGCACATAATCTGTTGCATCCTCTCACGGGGGCACCCAGGAATTGGCTAGGGGTTTTCCAAATATGGATCGAAACTACCCCTATTTTAGGGTAGTTTTTTTCACATGGGTTGGTGGAACAACACCCATTTTAGGGCAATATTTTACATGGTTTTCTGGTGCAACAACCCACATTTTGGTGCAATTTTTCACATAATCTTAAAATCTTGTGTTCCTTAATAAATTTAATGCAAGAATTTAGGTCTATATGATTCATGAAATTATATTTTGTTTAAAAATACTCATGAAATTATTTCTATGAATAAAAACACTAAGGCGTACATGTATTTCTTAATCTTAATTTGGGGGGGGGGGGGGCTTCCGGGAAACCAGGAAACCCCCCTGGGTGCACCCCTGCCTATTGCCAACATAGCATGTAGTGTTGATAAACTTAAGCCCAGAGTAGGGCTGCCATGTTTTGCATAGGAAACCTGTTATATGAAAACACCTTGACACATACTTGAGTCAACATATTGAACTACACATTTAATGTTTTAAGCCCGTCCTGATATGACCTTAGATGTTGCTAGGATGTAAAACAACAAACAAACAAACAATGTTTTAAGTACGCACTACTACAGATGTAACACCATAGCAAACGTAGGTTGCCTATTTTCACAGATGTGTGAATATAATAGACAAGAAATCCCTATAAACATAGGTACACAGAGGTGCTGGTAATACACCTAGATACACCTGTCAAATTCAACTGATTCAGTTGCCATCGATCATTGTATATGAAAACAAATATCGTTTATATAGAGTTTGGACACAAACATAATAGTTTGATGCACTGAGGCTCAAACCTCATATTCCTACACATTGGAACATGAGGCACAGACTTGATAAGTCTAAAACCCTAGAACAGATTGACCTACCAAAAATTGCATGGCCAGAAGTTACTGTGAACATGCACATGTGACTCCACATTGGTGTTAACAACACACACATAATCAAGTTAAGAAATTGACCTGGGTGGCAGAGGATTCAGTCTGAACTGGTTCACCTCTCTGTAAGATACATATCTAGGTATACCCACATCGGTATATGGTTGTAAGATATGGATGAACTCAATAGGAGGGTCCAGCTCTCTGTGTGATACATATCTAGGTATACCCACATTGGTATATATGGTCGTATCATATGGGTTGTCATTTGAACACATATTACATGGTGAAACCATTACTCTACATGTCTACTGTTAGTGCCTTGAAGAACATTTGAAGGTATGGTAGGATATTTATGATAGCGTACAATTTTGTAATATTGCACTTCAGTTTTCCTTTTAGTGAAAGCACCTGCTTAAACACTGAATTGACCCCCTACCAACGCATCCCAATGTTTTGCTAACTTGTAGCAAACTACACTGTGGAGTTGTCAGAGGACATAAACATTATCTCTATATGTGGTAACTTGGCAAGGCAAAAGCTTGCAGTATTTAATTGGAGGTTATAGATTCATAGAATAAAAGATATTTATAACATAGATATCACTCCATCGCTATTTCAGGGGACTGGGGTCTCAATAAAAATTAATTTACTCTGTACCAGTAGGGATAAATGTTTTAATGTTCACAAAGACATTACAACAAAAGGCTGAAGAAAAGATTCCTTGGCTATCAGTTTACTGCGTTAAAAAGAAATGATTAGGTTCTGAATTCTAATACTATAAGGAATTTAGAAATGGAAGGTGAAATGGAAATTATAAGTATGTAAACATCTCCCTGAACTATAATTAGCCAGGAGGCTCAAGGACGAGGTGAAATAGAATAATTATGTGAGACTTACCTGGGTAAAGTTGACACATAATTGTTGTTTTACCGAGTCCTAGGCCTCGGCTTGTTATAGGTCAGGGCCCACCCTCCCCTACCCAAAAAGTAGGAAACCAATCAGTTAGTGTTAAGTTGAGTACTGGACATGATGGCTGAATTGGTAGGGCACCGACTGGAGTCCCATGTGGGAGGTTGTGGGTTCGAACTCTGATCAAGTCAAACCAGAGACTTGAAAATTAACAAAATAAATTAGCAAAATTAGCTAGGTAAAGAGCGGCTCGTTGGGTAGCGCTTCCTCTCCCTGACCTATAACAAGCCGAGGCCTAAGACTCGGTAAAACAACAATTATGTGTCAACTATACCTAGGTAAGTTTCACATAATTATTCTATATATATTCTGCTTAGATATTGGTGCATTATCTAGTGATTTGGGACACCATATATAAAATAATTATGAATTTACTATGGACACCTACTTTGAGAAAGCCATTACACAGGGAAGCCATTAACCAATTAGGTCAATCTTGTGGCATCATTAGCCTTGACCCTCATTCCAAGTCAGGTTCCAGGATGTCCAGTGGTAGTATTGCTGGCACCATAATAATAATTGTGTATGTTATGTAGTAACATAAATAATTCAAACACGACAACTCCGTGCCTCCGGGCCAGGTAACTAACTGCCATGGTAGCTTCTCTGGTATCCTGGCAACGGACACTCCCAGAACCAGTTCAGGTGAAAAACATTCTTACCGGTCCAACGTCACACACCAAGAAGCACTCATAGAGCCCGGTACTGCGTCGAGCCTTCCTGGTTTTACCATCCCACCCACCCCACAAGCCTGTCCTACTACGCCTAGGGTCGAGTGTAAAAGGGGAACTTCGGTCGTCTGCGGCTCAGAGCCTGCTGTAGGTGGGGAATTAAGTTTCACATATGGACGATACCACGGGAAGCTGTGGGTATGTACCTATCTAAAGACATCTGAACACTCGGTACATTCAAGGGTGAACAGAGCCCTGTAGGTTAGACCTCTAGTTCTTTAGCTTACTCCCGGAGTCCCCCCCCCCCCCCGGCTATGTACTACTATTCTTAAGACCACTGGAATTAACTAAGGTATCCAACTGTAACTTACTCTCCTAGCACAATGACTCCCTTGTTGATAGCTGTTAACTACTGCCGGTTCGTCTCAATAAACCTTGGCCCACTGTACCGATGTCTTGTTGTGTTTGAATTATGTAATGGTGTATTTCAGCGTTGATAGCCGAGCCGCTTAAACGGTGGCAAAATCGCTAAGTCTGTCACTTAATTATCGGAATAATAGGTGATATTCCTGATTGCCATGTCTATTAAAATTATATATATATATGTATAAGGACTTCATCCAATTGTTTGATATTAAATAGCATATTTTGGGCAGTTTACTTGAATATTTCGGTTGAATTTAATTTAGAACCTCAGAACCAGAGGTAGTTGCTATGTATGTTAACAAGTTGAGCTTGGTTGCCAGGCAATTTTTAACAAATTGCCAGTTATCTAGCAAGAGGGTAGCTTTTTGGTTTTTAAATCATTTTCTGAAATTTAAGATACAATATATCATTTGTGTGGTCAAAAATATTAATTACAGCAATGTTGGTAGCTAGATTGAATGGTTTGACAGCTAACTGGTTCTATTTCATAGATTTATTCCGAAGAGAACTAGAAAATGATGGTGAAATGGTGCCATCACTAGAACATGCTAGGTGTCCAGGCTATTTTTGATTTAGGTCATTCCACATCACATGGTCATCGCGAGATGTCAATACCGGTCATAGCAAGATGACTTTTGGAAAGCTTGTCAAAAGTATTTAGCGTTCTTTCAGCTCAAATTGCTTCAAATTTAAGCCATGTTTCATCAAAATGACACCGGACTAATGATTAGTAGGTCATAACGATCAATTTGAAATATTTATCTAAAAAATAAGACAAAAATTCAAACGCGATCGGACTATGCAACTTGAATATCACTCGCGTAACATGAAAATCAAAGACACATCCAGAACCTCATTTTAACATATACAACATAGTAAAACAAGATTTATTGATTACTGTTAAGCAGACATGGTTATGACTTACAAGAAAAAAGTTTTAAAAATAAATTGAAAAAAGTTTGGCTACATGCATAGTGTAAATGTGTACATTTTCACAAAATCATATAAGTAACCTTTTAATTTCTTTCTTGGGATAGTTTCAATAAATGTACTATTGCTAACATACTTAATACACAGAGGATACAATAATTATTTGACTTGCAATCAATAAAAGAAACAACAAATTATCAGCATCGTAATGTGGAAACCAAATATGTGGTGCCCAGTTTGATAGAATAACCCATCTGTTCTATTTTTACAAGCACAGTACTATATAGTAGTAACAGGGATGAGACATTTCCGATATTCGGCGGATTTCCGATTTTTTCTAGTCTGGGGGTATTTTTGATATAGGTGAAATGTAGAAATAAAAAATGACGGGTACGTTTCATGTAGTACTCTCCAAGCATACGCTTTGCACAATGCATATGGCCAGGTCTGCCTAGAGAGCATTCTGCTGTCCCATTATTACCCACCTTGCCGTCAATTTCCGATTTTTTTTCCTCCCACACCACTATCATCCATCCCTATAGAGGGGGTGTAATGACGTCACAAGACAACTTCCGGTGGCCATATTGGATTACATATGAAAGGCTTGGAACTGCTTACATTGTGTTTATTTACCGATTTGTTGGTTTATTTGTCACTGTTTTGAGCAGTTTAGCCTAAAAAGTTGAGGGGAAAGGGTTTTTTGATGGATGGGAAAGTATTTTTTTAATCATGTAGTCTCACATCATTGCTAAAGCGCAGTATGTTGACTTTTTGGATGCTCTGTCAAAGAATTAGAAAGGTTTGGTCAGTACCCGCTAGGTGGCGCCACATACTTCGGCAGCTGCCGACTAGGTAGGCCCAGTGGTGGCCGCCATGTTCTTGGTGTAAGACAGGGGGGGCACCATAGGTGGTATTAAGAGTAATCCAAGATGGCCAACCGCTGAGTGTTGACATCATATGCACTCCCTCTATCCTAGTTTTAGTAAACTGTAAATCCTTTACCATGACCCCCATCATGCCCATCTCGAGGACCATGACGTATGTTTCTTTGCCTAATATTGTAAAGTAACAATCAATCGTTATAATGACTAATGTAGCTATTTTGCACAAACGCACAACCAGAAACTAGGATCAGTGCCCCCGTCCTGATATGACCTTAGATGTTGCTAGGACGTAAAACAACAACAAACAAACAACAACAAGCAAACGTCAGATGTGTCATTGGCATAGTGAGGGGAGGAATACTCTGGTGGCGCCTCTAGCGGTCCTTGTTAGACAAGGAAAAACATTTGTCATATCATATAATGACAACATCATTGAACATGTTCGTTGTGACAGTCTGGGGCCTCATTTCTAAAACATTGAGATATTTTTTTTAAACACACAAATTGACAAAACCAACGACAAAACAGAACATTAAACTCTACATCGAACTCAGCTACAAACAATTTATAATGCACTATACAGGGAAAATAGTATAAATACTCCAGAAAAATGTAGACAAGCGCGAATTGACAACGTATACATTACTAACATAGTAGTTTAAATGCATTTATAACTGTTTTGGGTCTTGTTGTTTTTCTCTCAGAATATTTGGTCTGTATGTTTTTGGAACAATTTTTAGCACCACAACCATTATGACAACAGTACCACTATTTCCAGTGCCGTAGGCATAGCAAGGGTTTAACAAATATTTCACATTTACAGGTTAAAAATAATAGGAAAGCGTACTGAGTCAATTAAATATATGGGGTCAAGGTGCATTATAACCATTAACTTAATGTATCTATCTCAGAAAATGGCATAAATTCAAAACCATCGGACTATGCAACTTTAAACACTCATTTAATATGACATTGTCAGCGCATGCAGAGAAAGGAAAATATGTAGACATTTAATCAATTGTTTAGCTGATAATTGCGTTTGCTCTTTCCTTTCAGAGATGATATAAATCTACAAAGTACAATGCTTAAACACTTATCTGTTACTTTCTCTTCTGCTTCACAGGTAAAAGAATCCCAGGCAAAATGTTGGGTTCGATATCTGTGAAAATATTTAGAGCAACCAATGCTTGTCAGTCATGGACCAAAGATGTGCAAGCGGCGAGCTGTCACTACTCACTGAAGAAGGGTCGCTCAAATAGTGCATTCACTTTCTGGGTGCTCTTGTTGATCCTGGCCGGAGCCAGCTCCCTTGCGCCGGTTGACGGTCCCTGCCCTCATGGGTGTTCCTGTATTGAACATGTATTGGAGTGCACCATTGCCAACAGCTCTGTTACATGGCTGGTCTTCCTGAAGCACCTACCTGAGAATACGGTGTCATTAACTGTTAATAAAACATTCATTCCGTACCTGGTCTTGCCAGATGAACATTCCATCCCCATTTTCAAGAAAATGACCTATTTAGCGATAGCACATTGCAATATATTTCTCGTTGGACCAAATGCGTTCATGGTCTTCCCACACCTCATTGAATTGCATCTGGTGTCGGATGGTATTCACAAACTTGATGATGATGCCTTCCGTTCATTGTCATCACTGAAGTTGCTCAATGTTTCCCAAAATATGTTAACTAGAATACAAGTAAATATATTCCAGGGAATGCATAATTTGCAGGTTCTCGATCTGGCATACAACAGAATTGAGTTTGTGGATAAGGTGTTTAACAGCACTGGCCAACTTCAAGTATTGAATTTGACTAACAACATGGTGAATTATATCCATCCAACCACCTTCAGGAACCTTCAGAAACTTCATACTGTTCATCTAAACTACAACCGATTGGAAGCACTTCATTCAGATATATTTACGAACCTGAACAGTTTGCGGCATGTGTCAATAGACAACAACTCTTGGTCATGTGACTGTAGCATGAAATGGTTATATGAAGACCGCAATCAAAGCCATACCCTCCTACACAGTCTCAAAGCTGGGATACAATGCAAGTCTCCAAAAGAGTATAACTCAATGTACTTAGACATGCTATTGCCAAGCAACTTAACCTGTACATTTCCGGAGATTACCAATAAGCTAATGGATGTTGTTTTTCTGCGGTTAGAGACCACGGTGCTGGAATGTATGGCGCAAGGCTTTCCACGCCCATCACTATATTGGATCACCCCACACGGGGTGCTAGCAGCTCAACACAACCAAATGTGGATGAGCCCGAACACAGTGGACATCTGGAAGCATACTGAATTTTTCTCCATGCCAAAGCATCACAAGTCCAACATAGTTGCCTTTGAAAATGGCTCCCTCGCTATTCGTAGGATTAGACCATTCCTCACTGGGAAGTACACATGCGTGGCAGAGAACCCAGCTGGTGCAGTCTTCTTATCAATGAACCTCGCCATCACAACCACCTTCCACAGGAACATGTGTGCCAGCATGGTGGTGGGCTCGATCATGGCAGCATGCTTTCTTCTAGTTAGTATCATCTACGCCAGCATCCGAACTGGCATCTACCACTGGCTGAAGCAGCGCCACCTCAGGAAGCTAGCTCTTCGCGAGGTGCAAGCAAAAGCAGACAAAGAGACTTCCTTGTCACTGAAGCAGAGTCCTGTTTCCACCTGCAGCGATTGCTCGCGGCGGGACTGGACGCCTATTTACGTATCGCCCTACGAGTCGCCGATGAAGTGCACGACGCCCGTCGATGCGGACGTGGACCCGGACAGCATCGAATGCCAGCTGCAGCATGCCAACATCAGGGAGACGCTGGAGGACGTGCGCTTCCGATTGCGCAGTGGCATGGAACGCTCGGTGACGAAGCTGCGCACCGGGGCGCAGCAGGTGAGTGAGTCGAGTCGGCAGTACATCCACAGCATGTGTGAGTCAAGCAACCACTACATGCAGAACATGCGCGAGTCAAGCAATCACTACATGCAGAACATCCGCGAGTCAGGCAGCCACACGATCCACAACCTGCGCAGCAGTGGATCGCAGGCGGCCAACAAGGTGCGTGCTGGCGTGGTGCTCAGTGTCGAACAGGTTAAGTATCATGTGCAGTCCATGCGTGAGCTTTGCCTCACGGGCAGCATTGGCCAGACCATCTCCACCGTCTCTGTCGCCACCGATGTGGACTCGCAGGTGCGGACGGACGTCGTCAAAAAGATCACCTATGTCTGACCAGAAGATTCTTCTTTAGCTTTAAGGTCTACGGTCTAAGTGCATCGTTAACTGGGCACTTGAGCGGAGTTTTAACGTGAATGTCAATTAACCTGATTTACGATAATGGTTTAAAATTGATACAAGTATATAAGTTTTTAAAGCTGCATAATCCGATAGAAATGTGACATTTTCGGAATCTTTCAAAGATTTGATTTTGTCGGAATCTAGCTACTGGTTACCTCTTTGATCAATTAGTTGCTACATGGTAGGAATAGTAAGTCAATTTAATAGAACCTGCCACAGCTGATGTCCAGCATTTCCGTGTGGACATCAAAATTAATTTTACGTGTTTTCACTTCAAATAAAGTATGCTCTTTAAAAAAAGTTACATTAACCTAAATGAAAGTATATCATAACGATCAACCTAATTTTAGGTTGGTTGTTATATATATTTGTTCTTTCTTATATAAATATACTACTAGTGTAATAGGCTGCACTGACCAGACATGCAAAGAGTCGCAAGACAGGTAGGCATGGATATGGTGATTGCATCAGTATCTTATGTGGTGTAATAGTTAGCATGCCATCCCCAGAATGGTAAGAAATGTGGGCTCGAATCCTGCTCTAGGTGCAATGTTTCCCGTTTGCATCAAGCCAATGACATTTATATATATAGCTATATTTTTTTAATGTAGCAGAAACTCCAAACCGTCGGATTATGCAACTTTAAGCTCAGGGAGAATAGTAGCAAATGGTTTCCAAGTTGAAAATGTGTATACGTGCATTAATGCTTCTTAAGAAGTATACAATTGCAAAGGTGTATATTCTGTGCCCATTTTCGTGGTTCCTGTTAAATGTTGGGAAGATTTTTGCTTGTTTGTCCACAGTACACAAGGTAGTTGACGTTATTTTGACTAAACAGCCAAATTAAGCGTTTTGGTGGTACTGATAATATCTGAACTACATATCATGCCTGTTCACTTTAGCTGCTGATAGAACAGGAAAACACCCAGTGCATGTTATGCATAATTGTAAAGCGGAAGACTACTTCTTTTGGCGGTCATGGGCTGTAATGAAATATATGTTGAGCGACATATTAATGACAACTCTTACTGCTGATATATGGACTCATATTTTTATATTCACATCTGAAATGGTTCGTATCCGTGAGTCTTTAATAATTGTCAAGATATGCATATGATACAGATTTGTAAATGTTAATTTGCTACTCTAACACTAACTGACGTATATTTTATATCACTTTAATGTGGTGTATTTTCCACTATAGCTTTCATATATATTTTAGAGCGATATGGTGAGTGTGGTCAACACGGTGGGTAATTCACTAGTGCTTTGTTCAACAGTAACTTGCAATAACTAATATCAAACCGTCATTATAATGAGCTATCAGAGAGTGAAGTTGGTCTATCAATACTGTATTTTGTTAATGTATGTTTTTTAAAAGGAATTTTTGCAATTATATTAGTATATAGTTGTCAGTATGTATATAGATCCATGTTAATACATTTTGTATTTCACTATTAAATTTGCATAATCCGATGAAATTATATTTTCAACGGCAAAGTTTGAGCCTACATATCCAACTTAGAGACAACTGTGCTCATTTATAATGTCATTGGGGTTTTCTCACTTAGGAATATTAAAATATGTTGGCTTTGACATGACCTACTTAACATAGCAGTGGCATATATACTATATAACACTTGGCTTCAACTGGTGTGCATGTGAATACAGTGGGGACCGTTCATGAGCCGTTTCTCTCGCTATGCGCTTGGTGGCAGCGACCGTTCCCGGCCCAAGTCGGCCATCATGGTTGGATAGAAGCAGTTCTCTTTAGTATTAAGTGTGTTTGAAAAGTCACTACTATGATCTAATTCTATTATTTAGAACCATGAATATTCACTGGGGGGGGGGGGGGGTGAAATAATGTTATTTAGAAGCATACCTTACTCAAGAAGTGAAATTCTGGTGAAATTAAACCCAAAATCCGAGTGAAAGTACAGCGACAACGGCAATAACGCCAACGATGTGGCGGTGGCCTTAGTTTGACCAAATTTCACTTATTGAGTAAGTTATGCTCCTAAATAACATTATTTCCACCCCTGAGTGAATATTCATTGTTCTAAATAACATAATTAGATCGTAGCATTGAATAGATTTCTGCTTTTTGTTTTATTCACAGTCGCAATAACGCCGCCAATGCAGTAAAAATATGAAAATTTGGTTAAGCGCAATCAATAAAATCTTGTCTGAATTTATTTGTTATTAATTAGCCATTAAATGTCCAGTACTAGTTGACATATAGGGACTGGAACAACACCAGGCAATCATTCTACCAAATTCTGTATTTTTGGTATCATCGAGGTATCAACTTAATCAAGGTATGTCCGCTAGTCCGCCGAGCAAATGTGACTGCTAGTTGATGTGACCGCTAGTCCACTTGTTACCGCTGAGACAGCTGAGAAAATGGCGAAACACGCGACACACATCATTACATGGGGCCGGCATGGTGCGCCATCTGACGACAGTCATGCAAAGTGGTATTGCAATGAAAGCTCCTCATTGTGCATGCTTGTATTCCAAAGTTAGTCAATTGTCACTAAAGTATAGTAGGCTACAATTGTTAACTTGATGTACAACTCTAACATGAAGAACATATTTTTAAACCAACGGATCTTGCAACTTTAAATGTAGCAGGTAGTCTGGTATCCAGTATGTTAAATGAGCGTGTGTTATTTAGATTGGTGCTCGAACCGTAGCACCTGCACTTATGGGCCAGGCATTGTATCCTTCCTGCCATCAAACTCTTCTAGCGGTCATGGTATGAGGAGGCTATAATGACAAACAGGAGCTACCAAGGCCTCACCGCATTGCTTACTGTTATTGAAATGTATACCGAAATGCAGTATTGTATGTCCAAATGGTTGCAGTGCACAGTTCAATTACTCCTGGAGCTATCTGGGGGTCAATTTCACACTATAGTAGCGGGTTGGAGTCGGGGAAGACTCAGTCAGTGCTTATGTGTGTTGGTTATATGCAGTCGGTCCCTAGTTTCTTTAAATGGTTGATTTCATATGGTTTTATTTTTAATTAATTGTCTTATATAATTGTGTATGTTCAAGCGATGTCAATGGTACTAGCAGTGATGCATATTCTCCCTCACCTGGAGGGATTTCCTGTTATTCGTATAGAAATGTGTTGCAGCAGGTTCAACGCTTAGTGTTGGGTTAGAACCCACTGCAACACCTCATGTCTGGATCAATGTGTTACTAGTACTTATCTTGTCATTCACCAACTGCAACGCAATTAGTCATTCAGCAATATAGCGGGTTGAGTGATTGATTGATTGACAGCAAATCAATTATTAAAATTGAACAAACCAAAGATACTAGTATTGATGGGAATTATGATAGCATATACACCAGCCATTTTCTATGGCATGGCCCATATTAAATCGCTAGAGATAGATAAGAACTTGGCGTTGGCACGCACAAAAGGAAACTTTGAGCGGCCCATGACAATTTCGCCAGAAGGCAAAGATTATATAATTTGGTGTCTTTCACACATTAACAAATCACCCAACCCGAACACTACAATTACAACAGGCGCTTCATTAGAAGGCTCGGGGGCTCATAGAGACCAACAGGCGACAGGTGGTCATTGGATGGAAGATGAAATCTCCGATCACATTGATGTATCAGAGCTTAGAGCTATTTACCTAGGACTACGTAGCCTGAATCACATCCCTAAAAATCATGTAAGTCTTATAACAGATAATACGACAGCAATGGTTTACATACGTAATATGGGAGGGACTCGGTCCAAACCATGTAATTATGTGGCTAAACTCATTTGGGACTGGGCAGAAAAACACGACATATGGTTAACACTAGCACATATTCCAGGCAGTCAAAATACTTGGGCTGACAAGAAAAGCAGACACTTTCATGATCATCTAGAATGGTCACTGAATCAGGATATTTTCGACAACAAATGGGGAAAACCAGAAATTGACTTATTTGCATCATGCAATAACAAAAAGTTACCTAAATATGTGTCCTGGCATCCAGAGCCAGAAGCCTGGAGAGTAGACACATTCTCTTAATTTGGAATAATAAATTCTATTACATGTTTCCACCATTCAGCATTATCAGCAGAGTGGCCAGGAAGATCAAGATGGATCACACACATGTAGTACTGACAGTATCAGCATGGGAAACACAAACATGTCTAGCGGCAATAACATCAGCAGCAAAAGATGTGGTCAGATTCCCAAGAGAAAGGAACAACCTACAACATCAAGGACCACTAATAGTCCACGGAGATGTGTCGACAACGCCCCTTTTGGCATTCCTTTTTTAAGAAACCATTTAGAGCAATACGATTTAGGCAAAATTACGAAAGGAAAACTTATCTCACACGCCTGGAGGAAAGGAACGGTGAAATTATACACAAGTTAAAGAAATGGGGACTTCATTGCCTTCTCAAAGGAGTCAAACTGTTAAAACCTACAATAGCCCAAATATTAAGATTTCTAAGAATCCTAGAAGATGAAGGATTAGGATTTGATGCAATTAATGCAGCAAAATGTGCGCTTTCAATTATTCTACCAAGAATAGATGGACAAACGATTGGAAAATATCAGTTGGTACACTGGTTCATTTGATCGGTGCATGAAAGAAACCCACCCAAACCCAAATATAATAGGTTTTGGGATGTGTCGATAGTATTTGAGTTATTCAAGTCATGGCCTAGCAATAGACATCAATGAAGGAACCAGGATTTAAGTTAGCAGTGCTGTTACTGCTAGTGACGGGACATAGAGGCCAAATGATTGTGGCACTCTCACTGGATGGAGTAGAAATAGATATGGATGAGGCAACATTCAGTTTAGACTTAGAGACATTACTAAAGTCGAATCGCACAATAGACCCACTGTCCTCAGTACATGTAAATTGTTTTCCGGATGATAAACAGATATGTGTAGTTTCAACCATTAGGGCGAATATATCCAATTCATGTGGAATTAGGAATTCCAGACAGCTACTAATCAGCTTTATTAAACCATATAAAGCTATTTCGAGAGAGACACTCGCAAGATGGACCATCAAGGTGCTTGAATAGGCAGGAGTCAATACTGGACGCTACGTGTCCCACTCAATGCGCGATCAGACAGGATGGCCGAATGAGTTAGAGCATCCATCTCCCGTGTTGGTATGTCGTGGATTCGAACCCTGGTCGAGTCTAACCAATGACTATCCGAGGCTATTACCTCAGGAAAACACCAGTTATCTATCATCTGTACCCAGGTAAGATTCGTATAACTATACTATATACCTTTTTGGTAGATCATTGTCTGAGCATATCACCCTTGTATCCCTGCAACTGATGGGTATCTGCAGCTGTCCACACCCCCAAGTGGGGCTCCGTGGTGGGTGGAGAGCAAGGGTGACAAATTTAATTTATATAATGTTGCTTCAAACAAACAAAAACGACGGTTGACGGACTCGGATTTGGACCAGGAACGATGAGTGGGCTAGATTTGTTTTCCTTGGGGCAACGGATCTAGTTTTTAGGAGTCATCTTTGACAAATAGTCTGGTCTGTTGGGGGAAGAATTGTGCAAATTTGTCTACAAGCATGAAGTTTGGCACACTTGTAGTTTGTGACCTGCTGAATTCAAATCTGCCGGGAGCCAAAGCCAATTCTCAATGGGGTTGCCATATTGGACAATTCAAAATGGCCACCACCAAAAAATGATTTTTACATTACTTGTCAAGAAGAAGTCATACAGTTACAAATCAAAACACTTTGCTAGGGTTTTGGACCTCAGGGATTCTAAATCTGATTGACAGTAGCCTTGACAGGAAACGCCATTTTGAATCCTACGCAATGGTTCAGCCAGCTGAATTCCCAAGCAAGGATTTGCATGTACCATGTACTCCAGGTCTCAGTTCTCGGCCATCTCATAATCTGCTACACGGAGCCAAAGCCAAGGATGAGTTCTGGATGGCACAGGTGTCCACAGTGCTGAAACAGGACACATTGCCAGAAGGTGAAGTCATCACCTGGTCAGGCTACAACTCCTGACTCATGAGTGATGACTCTGTTGTGAAGCCTAAGGCAGTGATAGGGGTTCTACCTCTGTTCCCTGACAAAGCAGCCACACCTTCTATGATGAAACATGCAATGCATCTCACAATGCAAGGCACAGAGGCCCTCAACCCTGGTCAAACTCCTGTGCTTGGTGGTGACCAGCCTCTGTATGCCATCGCTAAGCAGCTGCAGTGGTCATGCCCTAACACAATGGGGGAAGATAAGCTGGTCCTGATGATGGGCGCTCTACACATAGAGGACAAAATGCACCTGATGATTGGTAAGTTGCTGCGAGACTCTGGGTGGAGCAATATTCTTACTCAGGCACAGGTCCTCACATCTGGCCATGCCCAGTCTGTGCTTGATGAGCATCATATAAAACGCACTCGCTATGCTCAGCAGGGTGTCATGGGTCTGTATCTCCTCAGACAGAAGTTATACTCCAATTACTGCTCTGGTGTTGAGGCACCACCTGAGTCTCTAGAGATGTGGGCTCAAAGGTCCAGAACTCACAATCCCATGTTCATGTTCTGGTCTACCACCATGGACCTGGAGCTCCTAATGTGCCGATTCATCCGTTCTCCCAGTGAGGGAGACTTCCTGCTGTATGTGCAGGTCTGTGATGAGCTGTGCTCCTGGTTCCATGTGATGGGCCACACAACACACAAACTATGCTCGTTGGCTACTAGTGCATGTGCGGGATATGGTCCAGTTGCCTGAGAAGCACCCACAGTTGTATGCTGAGTTTCTCAAGGGGAACTTTGTTGTCCAGAGGTCACCTCCCAAGTTCAGCATGAGCAGTCAAACAAGAACCTTCAGGCCCATGGTGGTGCAGTTGGTCTGTATGAAAACCCTGAGGCACTCACTCTTTTCATGCTAGCAGGTCTCGACTGTTCTCGATGTATCGAGGAGTTTGAGGCTGTGTTGGAAACTGCAAGCTCACGCACTGCCCATCACGAAGAAGCAAGTGCTTTGCAGACTAAGTCCAAGGAAGATGTTCTGTCATTTGTGGAGATAGTTGAACAGCTAGGTAATCCCTTTGACAATGGCCATGAGCTTTTGGCTCTACACACACAGGAGGTCATGAAAGATGAAGTTGTTGCATCACTTGCCCAGCTTCATAACCTTGGAAAAGATCTGCATGCCAAGTTTGTAACAAAGACTCTAGAGCAGGACACTTTGCCAATAACAATCACTATCAAACAATATTTGCCAATCGCCTGTTACCACAAAAAAAGGAGGCACCTCAGGCAGTCCTCATAACCAAGCTTTTCCTGTCCTTGCAGTCTCGACCTGACGTAGACATGGAAGAGTTCTTTCGGTATGAGAATCAGAGAGAACCACCTAGTCTCTCCAACCAAGGATCACTCAGGTCTGGCAAAAAGTCAGACATTCTAGACACCTAAAGGCACCCACATGTCGCTCAGCTGCAGCCAAAGCACCCACAGTTGTGGTACTTGACATGGCAGCTGTTGTCCACATGGTGCGGCCGACCTCAGCACACACATTCACTGATTATGTGTCACAGTATTTGGTGCCATTTCTGGAGTCACAGGTAACTCCAACTGTCACAGGGGTAGATGCTGTCTGGGACACCTACCCAGAGGACAACCTCAAAACCCTGACACAACATCGTCGTGGCTTAGGCCCACGTACCAGGATTGGGGATGGCCAGACCCGTATTCCAAAGCAGGACTGGAACACTGGGTTCCTCAAGAATACTGACAACAAGAGGGAACTGTTGCCCTTCCTGAATGCACAGCTTGTGAAGCAGGATCTGGGTGGGAGGCTTCTCCTCAGCACCAACAATGAGTCTTCTCTCCAACAAACAACATGACGTGTCTGGTCTTCAGCCATGTAACCACATTGAGGCTGATACCAGGATACTGATCCATCTTGCCCATGCAGCACAGCAGCGCCACCAGGTTGCATTGGTCCACACAGTCGACAGTGATGTGGTCATCCTGGCCATTCACTTCTTTTCATCACTGGGGCTGTCCGAGTTGTGGGTCTGTCTCGGCAGTGGGAAGAAGATGCGTGACATTCCTATCCACACTCTCTCTGTCCAGCTTGGACCATCAAGGTGCCTGGCACTGCCACTATTCCACGCAGTCACAGGCTGTGACACTGTGTCACACTTCCTGGGATGTGGCAAGAAGTCAGCCTGGCAGAGCACACCAGGACTGATGGACACCCTTGTTGCCCTCACTAGTGAACCCCAAGAGCTCAACCCACAGTCCCAGCACTCTAGAACGAGTTGTTGTAGTCCTGTACAGCAAGGGATGTGGTCTGGAAAGAGTCAATGAGGCTAGGCTTCGACTCTTCACAAGTGGGAAGAAGACACTGGATGCCTTACCACTAACACAAGCTGCTCTGTATCAACACATCCGCAGAGCAATGTTGCAGTCCAGCTTCTTCTGGAGTCAGGCAACATGTCCACCAGGACATCCCTGACTTCCATGACTGCGGGTAGCACAAGGACAGCACTGGTGGGTGGTTGCCCTTTTGGACAACCTTTGAGGACATCAGCAAGGCCTGTTCCATCCTTTTGCAGTGTGGCTGTGCGAAGTCATGCACAGGGAACTGCAAGTGCTGCAGAGCTGCCGTTCGTGGTACAGGTTTGTGCAAATGCGAAGGCGGATGTGTGAAAAATGAGGATTGATGAATCAGTGTTACACCAGTCACAGCACGTGATATGATTGATACATTTATTGATTGATTGATTTAATGCCTTTTTCATTGGATAGTGTTTGTCTTGATGGTTATTAGCCTGATTTTGTTGATCAATAAAGGATACCTATGAAAAGACATTTGACTTATAATTCCATTACATTAAGTGTCAAAGTTATGGAAAATTCATTATAATATTACAATTTATTTTGGTGAGTGTTAAGGTTACTGTCAAACAGACAACAGATTTAGAATCTCTGAGGTTCCAAAACCCTAGCAAAGTGTTTTGAACTGTAACTGTATGACTTCTTCTTGGCAAGTAATGTAAAAATCATTTTTTTGGTGCTGGCCATTTTGAATTGTCCAATATGGTGACCACATTGAGAATTGGCTTTGGCTCCTGGCAGATTTGAATTCAGCAGGTCACAAACTACAGGTGTGCCAAATTTCATGCTTGTAGACAAATCTGCACAATCCCTCCTTAAAATCCCCCCAACAGACCAGACTACAATAAATTGTCTTTTATCCCTCATATTAAGTATTTAAAGTCAAGATGCCTTAAGGCACTGGACGATGGGTCAAAGACGTACAACAGAGTCTCTGCAGCAGCAATCGTTCATGGACGTGAAGTAGGTATGCATATTCCAGATCAGAGTTCCATTTTTACTGCTGAGGCACGAGCACTCCTATTCGCGTTAGAGTGCATGAAAACCTCAGGCATTCATAAATTCATCATTTTTACTGACTCCTTTTCCTGCCTTCATGCTTTAAACAATAGAAAACTGTACCACCCGATACTACTTAAAGTACTCACCAAACTTAAACTCTTTCAATAGCAATATTTGACATTCACCTATGTTGGGTGCCCAGTCATGTGGGTATCCCAGGAAATGAGAGCAGATTAAGCAGCCACTCGAGCCATGACTCCTCCTTTGGAAGTCATATTCCACACTCTGATCTGAAACCTACCATTCAAAAATACATCTAGAACCTATGGCAGATTGAATGGGATGAAGACCCAAACAACAAACTCCATAGAATTACCCGCTCTGTGAACAGACTGCCGCAGTCACCTGGAAGGGCGATAAGACCAGGTTTTAATAAGATGCCATATTGGCCACTCGTGGCTAACATGTTTTTCTGCTCAACCCTCCCGCTGAATGTATTGGATGTCAGTCCCCACTGACATTAAAATACTTTATTAAAATCTGGATTTCATGGCCCTGCACCAACAATTTTACACTGCAAACAGCATGCATGACCTTTGTACTAAAGTAAAACAAGAAGACATTTTAACTTTTTTGAGAACAGCTCATCTGTACCACCTCATATAGTTTATTAAAACCTTTTTGATCAATTAATTCTTTCATCTATTTTATTTACCATGACAACAAATAATATGATTGAGTTTTTTTAATTCAGGAGTGTCTATTGACACATAATTGATTGTAAATGGTTGATTAAAGTACAAACAATTCTCGTGAATATGGCCTATGCTGCAGACACGGTGTAAAGAAACCACTAATTAATCAATATGTAAAAGCGATGGTCTGAATAAAAGCCAAACATTTCTCACCGTGAATATGGCCTATGCTTCCAACACGGCATAAAGCAACCACCAATCAATATTCAGTGGTGGCAGATCGGTATGTGCCTTAGATGGGCATGTGTATATAGTCTGCCTATGTTGGGATAGTGTCAATGTTAAGTCAGCCGAAATAAAGCAAAGACAAATAAATGGCAGTGATGGACGATGATTTAAGGCGTTGATTAAGGACACCTTAATAGGCATGAAAAGAACCCCAGAAGGGGATAACATTGTTTTTGGAGAGGAAAAAGACAAAAAGAAAACGTTATAATAAACACAGATCAATGAGATTAGAGACACCACTTGTTCAATAAACCCATTACTAGAGCGTTCAATGAGAATTGTCAACAAGCTGGTTTTGTAAAGTCTGCATCGATTTATTTACTTTTACATCCAGTGACAAGTTTGTCGTACAACAGTTTGTGATACACAACAGTATGGCCCTGTCGAGGTGCTTAACTGTCCTTTATCTCTGAACAGCCAGCGCTTCAGAATCTTCATGGTACAAAATTACCTCACACTACTACATCTTATGTTATATACGCATATGCATATTTTTATATACATAATGTATATATGTTTATGATGAAATATATCACTTATATACATCATGTATTGTAAAATTACAATAAGTTTCACATTCATATATATTAATATAGTTCCTACGATAACCGGGAAAGTCCTTTCTTTTGATGATTTAGGTTCTCTTCGTGGGTGAAAACTGCTCCACAACAAAATACTGATAAACACTGAATTTAGTTAATTAACGCCGCATAGTCCGGTGAAAGCATACAATTTTCAAAGCCAAAACACGTACCTAGATTTGATCCCACATACCAAACTTCAATACTGGTGCATTCATTAAACGTATTGCTGCATAGGAGGAATACTAATTCACTTTAATAGAACTTATCACTGCTGAAGCTTATGATGTGCAGCATTTCGACGTCCATGTCAACAATATTTTGCATGCTTTCAGTTTAAGTATATATAAAACGTTAACCCTTTCAAATGAGGGACTTCAAAATAAAGATAACAATATATTTAGATTTCAAAATATGGTACAAACTCAAAACCATCGGATTATGCAACTTTAAGTTGATCACATTGATCGCCCGATGGATAATTCATATACTCGAGAACAAAATATTTAAAATAAGACTCACATGAAACCATCTTTTTGCCCTTTCTTTTCTCTTTACCAATAATGCATAATTTATATAAATCCATGGACTACCAGATTTTAACACGGACTTCTTATCACGAGTCCTGTTTTATACATGCACAGCTTTTCTCATGGCACCAGTTTGTTGTCGTTATGGCGACAGATCAGTGGAGCTGGTTCACAATTGTCAATGTTTGATCAATACTGTACAGAACAATTTCAGGAAGTGATAATTGCACAACCAGATATTACGATTAGCATGCTCTTAATCCACTATTTATTTCATGTGATAGCTGCAGTTTTGTATTAACGAGCGAATCTATTCACTTTTTGAAGGTACACTGCACATACATATACACACAAACCATCATGTAAGCAATGCCCCCCCCCCCCCCAAGTGTTTTGGGGATTAGCCAAAAGCATTCCAGGTATTAATACCCACCGTAACGGGGTTATCACCAATATATATACACATATATGGGTTGTCTCATGGTAAATGGGGCTAATGTACTTTTCAGGATGTAATGGTAAAATAAAGAGTAGAGGAGGTATTTTCTTTTTAGAACTGGTATTCTAACACTTTGTAGAGATAGATATGAACAAATTAAGGCCTAATGTGACAGTAAAAAAAAACCAACATCTTCATTCCAAAAATATTGTGTTTTAAAGGCATGATTTGTTACATGGAGAATTTGGGCTTTTCTACAGCCCACTAGACCTTTATTTTGCATAGAATATTACCTGTTAGTCAATGAAATAATATAAGACTCTTCTTGAAATAAATATTCATTTTGCATGCATATATATATATATATTGTTAATCTAATATTCCAGGGTGATTAAAACTGGTTCTGGATGTAACTGTTGTGTCCCTTGCTTGTTAAATTAGGAAATATGTTATCCTGGGAACACCAGGGCTTCAGTAAAAAAAAAACAGTTGCTATTGTTGCAACTATTTTCTAGTAATATAAATTTTATACAAAGCTTTATGAAAAGAAATTGAAGTTAACTCAAAATTGGGGAAAATATAATTATCCTATGCAGATTTCTTTACAGTCCACTTAGAACTATACTTAGGGGACCACAATGTAAAAATGAATTGTTTCAAGCAATAAATTTGATTAAATAATTGATTTGATTAATAAATCCACACTTGGGGCTGGCTGCTCAATTAGTTCTTGTTTTTCTGACAAAATGTTAACCTCAACTATCGTTTCCTTCACATTACCAAGATATATCAGGACTAGAGTTGGCTAGTCAGTGACAAAATTAGGAAAATACACAATATTCATTTTTGACCCTCGGGTCACACTTTGGCCCCATTTACCATGAAACAACACATGTATACACTTGTTTCCCGGACCGCACTTCGTCCACACCTCTCTCTATCTCCTCTCTGCTGGCCTTGCTCCTCCTTGATAATGTCTGAAAAGAGTTCCAGGAGGGGTAGCCCATCAGCATTTCACTTTCTACTCTTACTCTGTCCATGTCTTTGGCTCGCCAGTTGGTTACCATAGAGCAAAGAGACATGGTCCTTTGACTCAACTCTCATTTCTCTTTCCTATACTCTACCCTTTTTTTTTTCTTCTCCCAGGCTTACTTCTCCCCCTGATCAAGGGAGTTGTTTGTTTGGGTGGGGCCCTTTACCTTATCGGTTCTCTAGCTTTGTTCTTGTTGCTGGAACCGTTGAAAACACCTTTATCCGTCCCTTCCTCCTGAACCCTTGCTGCTGTTGACTGGATAAGAGTGCTCTGCTACCGCAGGACCAGAGAGATTCAGGGCCGCCCCAACGACTCATAATTTGATAGATTGTAAAGATGTCCCAAGCTTCTACAAGCGTCCCATCAGAAGATTAATCTTCAACCAAAGATTGGACCGATTTATTGGTGCCTCTATATTACTGCAGAATGGTAACTGATGTAAGGTTACAACCCCCCCCCCCCCCCCATGAAGTCAAAACGCACACATATATATATATATATAATTGTATATATATATATATATATTTTACCTCGGTACTACGCCTCTGGCTAGCCTCAGGCTAGGGAGAAGGAAGCACATCCGGGTTCAGCAATTAGCATAAGTTACTCGCACGACGTGTGCAAGTGGGACAGAGGTCTTTATCTACAAATAACTACAGAAGTCGCGGTAAGTTTAAGGAAATAATTCACACGTTTCTTTAGGAAGACCTGTTGAGTATTCTGTACAAGTTTGATTAAAATGGTGAATGTATTAAAGTAATTATAGGCGTTAAACCGATTTGTGTGCCGGTATGCTGGATTTGATATCACCATTTTGTTTACTTCTTGTCAGACTACCCGACTCGATTATCGCTATTGGTTTTAGCGTTTTTATGAGTTTAAACCCAAGAATACAGGAGGATACATATTTCTTGTGTACATATGCTTCTTATTTTCTTAATAAATCGAATTAATGGGGCATCTAGTGGTGTTTTTTTGATTTTATGGAATTATTTTATAAATAAACATGCACGGATACGGCGTTGTTGACGGTTGGCTTGGGAGCGAGGCCTGTAATGGGTTTTTGGAACCGGATTCTCGGTTTGTTCCTGCCAGTCTAATATTTATTGGGTTATTTTATTTGATATATTTATTGAGACCCGTAAGGGGTTGTGGGAATTATGCTCCAGATAGCCTAGAAGAGAAGTAGTTTGCATCTCTGTTGTGTATGTCGATGTTGGTGGTTGCCACATCACGGGTAAGATTTTTTTCAACAAGTCGCCCGTTACAGAACGGAGAGCGATGTTAGCTGGAGCCTCATCTCGTGTTTTTTTTCTTTTTTTTCCGCGGTTTCTTTTATGGATTCGCGTTGGAAATTATCCTGGGTTTCTTTTATAGACTCCCCATATTTTAGGCGTACGCTCCAAGTTTCGTAGAATTTTCTCCAACTTGCTGGCGCAGTAGCCACAGGGGGGGAGAAGTGTACGGAACAGAGTGTGGCAGGGTACCGGTTTACTGGTCCCTACCCCTCATTTGGTTTCGGCTTCCATACCGTTACCCTATGACATTACACATTATCTTACACGCCAGTGTTGGAACGGTGTAAATACGTTCTCCAACACCAGTAATTGCTGCCCATTGCCGAACGGAGAGAGGTGTGCTTGGAGCCACACCTCGTTGGGACTTGTTCCTGGGTTTCTGACAAAGATTCCCCACATTGTTTTACTAAGGCGTACCTCCGAATTTCGTAGCATTTTTCACCAACTTGTTGGCATAGCCACAAGGGGGGGGGGAGGAAAGGGTACGGGATGGAGAGTGTGGGAGGCTACCGATATACTGGTCCCTACCGCTCGTTTGGGTTTGGTTTTGAACCATAATGCTACGACACTCACAAGAGAACAAATTTTCTCACACCTGTGTTGGAACGGTGTAAATACGTTCTCCAACACCAGTAAATGCACAAACTGGGGTTTCGTAACCTGTTGTGCCATTTGGTTGATACCAGGCGGGTTGGCCGAATGAGTTAGAGCGTCCATCTCCCATGTTGGCAGATCATGGGGTTGTGGTTTCAAACTCTAGTTGAGTCAAACCAATGACTTTAAAAATTGTTACTTGTCGCTTCCTAGCCTGGCGCTCGGCATTATTAGGATAGGACAAGGACTGTTTGGCTTAATGTCAGGATAATGTGACTGAGTGGGATAAGGTCATGGTGCTGGGGTTTTCCAGTGGGGCAGCACTATAAAGTTGCCATGAGTGCGCACTGTCACAAGTCGGTAACCGTCCTGATATGACCTTAGATGGTTTTTAGGACCTAAAACAACTACAAACAAACAGTTGGTTGAGGCTATGAAGTGCACTAAGTCCGAGGCTCTTATATCTGATGATAAGGACTCGTCACCAGTGAATGCACAAACTGGGGTCTTAACCTGTTGTGACATTTGGTTGAGCACACTCTAACTTTCATTTGATCGTTAGAGGTTTCTGACCTGAGGCTTAGTATGGCTATGAAGCGCAGAAAGCCCAAGACTCCCATATTTGATGATCAGGACTCGTGACCAGTGGTGACGGTTCAAGCCTCCCTGGTACACCCGGTGCCAGGGGAGGAAAGCGGGCCAGACGCTGGCCCTGCTGGGCTGGAGGAGGGGCTCATGAAGCTGGAGCAGGTGCTCCTGGCTAGATCTCAAAAGAGAACAAGTAGAGGTTGCAATGCAAACTCAAGTGGCCACGGAAGAAACTTTTTCCAGGCAGGAAATATAACTAATTGTTTAGAGGAGTGGCAAATTACGGATAATTTGACTATTCTGAGTATAGTGCAAGGAATACGCATTCCCTTTACGCAACACCTTTTACAGGAAACAATTCCTTTTCCATTTCGTTTTGATGAAAACGAAAGTAACAAATTAGAGGAATATTAACATTTTATATATATTCTCTCTCGAAATAGCCAGAGATTTGATAACAGAGAATTCCTGGTTAGCCAGTGTAGGCCTTAAAGATGCCTACTACACAATTCCAATTTATAAATTGGATAGGACATTTTTACGATATATTTGGAATGACAAACTTTATGAATTCACCTGTATGCTGAATCATTTAGCTTGTGCTCCTCGCTTGTTTACAAAGTTGCTTAAACCTATATTTTCCTTAATGGCAAGGAAAGGACATGTACTGTTTCTATTTATTGATTACTCATTTATAGTGGCACAATCGAAAATGCATTGTGAGGAAGCGGTAAATGATGTTTGTCAGACACTCACCAAATTAGGATTTTATATCCATGATAAGAAGTCAGTTCTCATGCCCACAAGAGAATTTTAATGTTTGGGGTTTTATTAAACACAAACAATATGACTAGCTCTAACAAACCAAAAGTTAGATAAATTTATTGATATGGCTAATCAATTATTAGAAATAACTAGCCCAAAGATTAGACAAGTCGCAATACTTATTGGTATTATGATAACTTATGCTCCAGCATTCTTATATGGAAAAGCTCATATTAAATCACTAGAGTGTTCTAGAACTTAGAGCAGTCTATCTAGGCTTACGCAGCCTGGTACATTTACCGAAACATCACGTCAGAATTCTGACTAATAACACAACAGCCATGGCCTATATTCATAACAGGGGAGGGACTAAGTCCAAACCCTGTAATAGATTAATAAGAATGGGCGTTAAACAACGACATTTTTGAACAAATTTGTCAAAAGTGGGGACATCCACAAGTAGACTTGTTTGTTTCAGGGAAAAAACTGTAAATTATCCAAATATGTTTCATGGCATCCAGAGCCTGATGCTTGGCAAGGGGTTGCATTTTCTTTGATTTGGGATAACACATTTTATTATGTTTTCCCGCCATTCAGCATTATCAGCAGAGTGGCCAGGAAAATCAGAATGGACAGCGCACACATGATTCTGATAGTTCCCGATTGGGACACACAGCCATGGCTAGCCGCAGTGGCATTCGGAGCGAAATACAAGTTATTTAAGGAAATGGGGTTTTCATTGTTTGATTAAGAATGTTAAGCCTTTAAAGCCTACTATAGCCCAAAGTAGTTAGATTTCTAAGAAAGTTAGAAAATGAGGGATTAGGTTTTGGGACCATTAACGCAGCAGGATGTGCGTTATCGATTGTCTTACCAAGAATATGGACAAACAGTTGGTAAACACCAGGTTATACACTGGTTCTTAAGATCGGGGTATGAAAGAAATCCCCCCCCCCCCCCGAAGCCCAAATATAGTCGATTTTGGGATGTATCGGCAGTACTTTTGCTGCTGGTGACAGGCCACAGAGGGCAGACCATTATTGTCTTGTCTCTAGATGGACTGGAGATAGATAAAAAAAAAGAAGCAACGTTTGATTTGACACAATTAGTAAAATCAAACCGCACAGGAGACCCTTTGTCAACGGTCCATGTAAATAGCTTCCCAGAGGATCGACAATTGTGTGTAGTCTCAGCCATAATGGCTTATATATCCAAGAAAAGACATACAAAAGTAAAGACAGCTTTTGGTAAAGTTGATTAAACCACATAGGGCATCTCGAGAGACATACTCGCAAGATGGACCATTAAAGTCCTGAAAGCAGCAGGAGTGGATACGGGACGATACGCCTCCCATTGAACCAGGGGAGCCATGGTCTCGAAAGCATGACTGCTAGGGATCTCCGTCAAGAGAATCCTTGCACACGCAGGCTGGAAGACTGCTAGATCGTGTGCAAAACATTACAACAAACGACTAGAAAAGTCGAGCGGCCTCGCCACACGCTTACTCAGCAATTAACAAGACAGGTGAGAAAAGTTAAAAGTGTTAATACTAATGAATACTGTATGAAATATAAGAAACTATAAATTAATATGGTTTTTTGAATATGAATGAAATAAGGATAAAAATGAAGTTACGTAAAGGTCTCCCTAGCCTGAGGCTAGCCAGAGGCGTAGTACCGAGGTAAAATAGTATAGTTATACGAGTCTTACCTGGGTATAGATGATGGATAACTGTTGTTTTCCCGAGGTACAAGCCTCGGATAGACGTGGGCTAGGGCCCGCCCACCACACCCTACCACATCTATTATGTTTGCTTGTGCTAAGACGAAAACATTAAAGTATCCATTTGAGTTTAAGATCATTTTTATCCTGAATAAGTAGGTAAAGATTTCTGAACCCGGATGGGCTTCCTTCTCCCTAGCCCACGTCTATCCGAGGCTTGTACCTCGGGAAAACAACAGTTATCCATCATCTATACCCAGGTAAGACTCGTATAACTATACTATGGCGGTGTTGCCGGTTTTGAGGTTTGCGTCGTGACCTCTCCTTGTTCCCTGGCTTGGGGAACTGTCTGTTCGGGGTGTAGCCCCGACTGAACTGCCGGTTGTTGTCGTTTCATCCAAACGCTCTCTGTCACCGGCCCCGGAATTATTGGCCATATGTCTGGCCTTGTCTGCCTCCCCTTCCAGGCCGTCGGGCGCAAAAATCCCCTCGGGATTTCTTGAAGCGAGGAGTTTCCGGCTTCTTCTTGCCATCCATGTTCTTCCCACTCTTGGATGCTGTTTCCACCTCTTTATAGAGGTATTGCAATTGCCCTCCGAACATCTTGGTCTTATCTAGAGGCTTGCCCTTTATGGGCTCAGGGGCCAAGAAAAGAGTATACTCTTTGCCATCGTTGTCCATGATTTTCTTGGACCTAGCCACCTCCTTGCCTGCATCGGCGCAAACTGACTTGAAAACGTTCTCGAACCTTCGGTACGAGAGGAAGTTACTCGCTGCTGTGAGTAAAGCCAAGCCCTTGTCCATCGTTCTGGCAAGGGAGGAGAACTTGTTCTCCCTTTTCATACTATTTGCAACCGGAGCTATGGCCGTGAGGGTTCCAAGTACGGCCTTATGCACAGTGTGCATGACCCCCTCAAACTTCTTCCGGTCTTCCGTCATATTGACGTCCCGGTCCATTTCTTTTACGATGGAGTTTGGCAATCACCTCGGCCGGCTTGAATGTGCCAAAGTGGCCATTTATGGTCTCACGCATTAGCGTGGTGGTCTTTACCCTACCTACGCGCCTTGAGCTTGGGGATCTTCTTTCGGACTTTTCCACCGATTTGAGCAAAGAGGCCATCATATTTGGTGTCGGAATCGGACTCAGTGGTTGTCGAGTCGTCCGACGAATCAGAAGAAGAATCTTTCTTCTTCTTCTTAGACTTTGGCTTTCTCCTCTTCCGTTTGATGACCTCCCACCTTTCTTTGGCGAAGTCATTGCCGGAAGAGCTAGCCGGCTTCTTTGCCTTCTTCCTCCGCTTGTGGGGAACGACCACTGCCTCATCGGCCGAGTCCGTCTCCGAAAAGTTCTCCCATTCCGACTCGTAGTCTGGCATGGGAAGTTGGCGCTTACGCGTCATGTCTGGCGTCTGGAAATTTCTTTCCATAGCAGCCATCCGCGCTTCCCAGTCGGCTGCTATGGCATGTTTAGCAACCGGGTCGGCCTCCCCTTCCATATCAGACGGGATGTGAGCCCCGGGCTGAGGTGACGGCATTGCCGTCAACACCGGTGATGAATCATAATCGTCATCCGGGCGGCCTGCAGCAGCTAATGCCCCTGTCTTACTGCGCTTCATAGCCATCGGTTTCTGTAACAAACAAAAGAATGTTCAGGAACCGGAACATTGACTAAACATGACAGTCGGTTATCAAACCCAATCTGTGCGTTTAGTGGTGTTAAAGAACGTGTTTAAACCATCTCAACACAGGCATGATAAGCTAATGTATTGGCGTAGGTTGTCGGTCCGGAGACCGAAACCAAACACTTCTCCCTCCTGCGGCTTCTGCACCAGCAAGTTGGAGAAAATGCTACAAAACTCAGAGGAATGCCCAAAAGTTTGTGGGGAATCTATAAAAGAAACCCAGGATTACCCCAATGCGACTCTCTATAGAGTCCGAGAGAATATCCACGCGAGATGAGGCTTTTGCCTACATCTCTACCCATACGATGACAGGTGTTGAGAGAACAAAGGAGTATCGGTTTCGCTCTGTGTAACAAAGGAAAATATGCAATGTTTTATCCGTGTTTTTTATATACACCTATAATGTCCTTAAAAGGACCTAAGAAAGTTCTAAACTTTCACATATAGATGCTATAAGGCATCATAAACAAGCTAAAACACAGTTTTTGTAAATACTTACAGTTAATTAGCTTGTTGTAGACAAAATTTGTCGGAGCAACTCAACGAACGTCCTCCCGTCGTGAGTTGTTTATGCTAATTGCTGGACCCGGATGTGCTTCCTTTTCCCTAGCCTGAGGCTTAATACCGAGGTAAAATATACCTTAATCAAATATTCACATATCAGATATAGGCCTATGTATCAAATATTCATATATATGTGCATTGTACCTACCATACATAAATGGAGTGAGAGTAAGTATCAAGAGACATTGATGAATGAGAAGGAAGATGCTAAAGCCCTATAGTTAGAGTTGCATAGTCCGATGAAATACTAAATTTTCAAAACCGAACCAATTATCTAGATTTGATTCTACATATCTAACTTATCTACTGATGCACTTATTAAGCATTTGTTTCTGTGCAGAAGGCAATACTGAGTCAATTTAACAGAACCTGTTACTGCAGAAGTCTATGGTGTCAGAGTTTTGGCAAAATTGCCAAAACTAATTTTCCATGTTTGCACTCAAAATATCTCAAAAGTTTACCATTTAAAATAAAAGTAACTTTGAAGTAATTTAAAGTAGATACTAGTGATCGATCTAATATATTTATCTCACAAAAAATACAGAAATTCAAAACCATCGGACTATGCAACTTTAATTAATATCACGGGTACTATGGACCGTTGCGGTATTATGTCAGGGGTCACTACGTTTCTCCTACTTCTTTATAATTGAGTGGTAAAGCACTTGTGATTGTTCTCCATGACCTTATGCACAGGTTTTCGCGAAGGAGCTGACTGACAATATAGTTGCTTCATTGCATGGGAGATCGGTTTGCATGTAGTGTGCAGATAATGTTAACCACTAGAAATACTGTATGTGTTATCAGTTACTTTACATTACGAATGAATAACATTTTGTCATTACTGTTCATTATGTTAGTTATTGTTTCAACAATGTGTTCGATATCATGGGCCATTTTGTGGTGTGTAAATGGGGGGAAACTTAACCGTAGTGCTGTACACAACAATGTGAAGTCCGAATTGCTCATGGACTGCAAACATAAATTAATTCATAAGTTTGTTTTACTCCTTCATATTAGAGAGCAGATAATGAGCTGTAAGATATGATTTGTGGGCATTACAGATCCTACAAAGGCGAAATACCATTTTCGGAAACTACATTGTGTATACGAAGCTAACAAAAAACCGAAACGAGACTGATTAGTTTAGTAACGCGCCGAAGTTGGATCTGAAGACTAATCCAACTTTGCAGTTATTTAAAGTGTAACCATGCAAAATAAATTTGGTTGCGCACGCTAAAATTCTGGACATAGCCATAGGCTTGCAGCAGTGACAGGTTCTATCAAATTGGTACAGGGCTAAATATAGATGTTCAGTCTGTCTAACTGACATCATTTGACAAGCTTGTCATTTCTCTGCAGTGCTAAATATAGACTGAGTGAATTTGTCTGATCAACTGCCCATTTGAATATTCCTGCTAGTTGACTTTCATATTAGCCCACATGAATAGTCATTCCAGCATGCGATGTGACTTCTGACAAACCACGCTTCTTTTTCGATTGGCTACAATTGCATAGCCGTGTCAGAAATTAGTGAAATCACTGATCTTGATGTGTGTGAATAAAATAAAATCCCATGCTTTAACTTCTACATCAATGTTAATTGTCGCTGGTGCATTTGACAACTCTGACAAAGGCCGGTGCTGGGAAGGAATGACAATTGAACAGTCATATAATATAATGTACTCACCTTTCTCCTTAGAGCGACAAGGCATTTTGTTAGCTAGTACAATAATAAAGTGATGGATTGTGCATTGGCCGCCAATATCAGGTTGCCTTATTTAGTGCTCATTTTGTTATTCGGTATGCAGGTATTGCAATACGTCAGGGAGTTTGACGCCCCTGCTCTGCAGAGTTGTAAACCACTGCCTTGTGGTACAGGTAGGTTCTTTACAGAACCAAAGGCTAAGGGAGCAAACCCTAAACAGAAAACCATGTCACTGTGGCAGCATTAAGGGCGGTTGATGTCTGTAACCCCCAACATCTCCCGACCCGCCACTGCAGGGACAAATAGTTTTGCACCTGTCTGAACATGTTCTTGCCGGTGTGAAACCTCTATTTGCTCCCCGAAAGAGTGCCGCTGGTAACTTGCAAAAGCCAGCAGCACTTCAACACTTTTGCAGGTAGCTTTCATGAAATGTAGCTAATGTAGCTGAGACATTAAGACCGACTCATGGACATCACTCTCACAGCAGAGAGCTAAATGAAAAGCGGCAGTCAAGTAATGAAAGCAGTCTTTGTCGCATCGCGACCAACAGCATGATGATGATGTTAAAATATCTTTTAAATGCCAAAACTACCAGTTATTATTTCGTGAAAGTGGTCTCCGGGAAAAAAAGCGGAAATGCTGATATTCTCCCATAGGCTTAGCATTGTCAGGGAATCGCTGAAAATTCCCGGAAGTCGGGTTTCATACATATTGGTATACGCTGATAGTGCTGCACCATTTTAAGCACGTATTAGTAGTAATACTACTAGTAGTAGTATACGTTGCTAGTGCTGCGCCGTTTGAAGCCATTAGTAGTATACGCTGCTAGTGCTGCGGCGTTTGCACCACATATTAGTATACGCTGATGGTGCTGCAGCGTGAAACAATGTATTGGTTGTTGGAGTTTTACATCCTGGCAACATCTAAGGTCATATCAGGACGGGCGCAATGTATTAGTATACACTTATAGCTACAGGAGAAATCGCGGAGATCTTTCATCCCTGCTTGAAACACAAAGTTTTTATGATAATTACCAAAATAGTTGGGCTTTACATCAGAAAACACATCCCCATTCTCCTTCATAATCTATGCCCTTGTAGTTACTTCCATAGCAAGGACATACTATGGCACTCCGACACATTCTACACTTTGCATCAACAATGTTTGAATGTAAATAACATAAGAGACCTCTTCGCCGCTCTAGTGTAAAGCATGAACACATATTTTAGAGTTCATAAGAACAATTAGACTGTATCGCCTCCTGTAATTTTAGCTATGTTTTGAGGGTTACATTGTGTTGTTTGACACAAATTTAACCACTTCAAAGTGCACCTGAGATCATTTTTGGTGTCAACTGACACAAATTTGACCATTTAAGATTTTCGTGTAAATTTCATCTCAACATAGAAACGTGATTAACAAAACAGACAGCACAAATACCACAAACCTTTCGCCATTAATAATGGATCTTTCTGCTGACACAGCGTTACAACATTACTAATTAATCAATCAGTATTTAACCTCCAACTGTGTTCAGCAGCTGCATAAATGTTGTACACAATTATTATTTGAATAGTGGGAGGTTCTCAAGTGGGACAAGTCCCAGGGCTCTCAATGGGAAATTCTATCTGGGGGTCGATGACAGCTCACTTCCTCAGTAGAAAAGTCACAGGTTTCATTCGGCATAATGAATTTATAGTCAGCTATTTGTTTTCCAGCTTATAGTTATAGTGTAGAAAGTAATGTAATTTTATTATTATTGAGAACCTGTTTTTTGTCACGGTGCGTCAAATACATGATTTCATGCACATTTAACGTGGTCATTTATAGTCATCTATTTGTTTTCCAGCTTATAGTGTTCAAAGTAACGTAATTTTATTATTTTTGATACGTCACTGAGACTCGGCTGTCACTGTGCGTCAAAAACATGATTTCACGTGCATTTAACCCGAGCTCCGGAATCATCATGATCCCTCAAGTCCCATAATTATGTAGCTCAATACATTTGCAATGAACCATTTAATAAAATGATGTGCGTGTAGGCATACATAACAGCCATTGTAGGGTTGGGAGGGAGACTTAAAATTAACCCGTCTTAGGCATTAGCCCATTTGAAAACACTCTGTAGACCTTTCTGAGAGTAATACGTATGCCATCACGTTTGTAAATTCAGTATTTTGATATTGTTGCTAAGTATGAAAAGGGTCGATGCAGTGGTGTAGTGCTAAAAACAGAAGTGATGGAACGCAGGTTTGGATGTATTTGAAGTAGCGAAGGAAGGTTGTCTCCCCTCCGAAACAAAGTAAGGGAACGACATTCCCACAGGACTCCACCACTGGGTCTATGTCAAAATGCAGCTCACAAACAAAACTTCAAGGAGAATGCGGTCAGCACATCGCAACAGTCACACCGCCACCTACATGTTCCCTGCATAACCACCACCACCACCACCACCACCACCACTTGTTTCCCCATTATTCTTGAGGATGCGACATTGGTATAATATGGAAGCTTTTGTAATTTGAAAGTTTTACATATTGTCATTATTATATTTTATTGCCAGACCTTCTTTCTACGATTCACTAAGCATTAAGCTAAAGTTGCATATTTTTGAGTTTCTGTCATTTAAAAAAAGATAAATATGAATAGCTTATTTTACTCTTAAATTTAATTGTTTTAAATGGATATTTTAATATCACAGGGATTCAATAGTAACAGCTTCTATTAAAATGATTCAGTATTTCCCTCTATGCAACAACAAAGGCGACGGTATTTAAGCTGGATGTGTAAAATCAAATATAGATCAACCTAATGCTTTAATTATCAACTTCTGTTGCTAAAAGAAATAGTGCTTGTATTATTTGACAGACTGGCTGCATTCTCTATGGGAGTTGAATTAATACAGGTCGCAGTCTGCTATTCACACTATTCACGCCACGGCCATGTTGAAACCAGACCGAGGTCACTTGCATGTCTGTGAAGCACCGATGTATGAAAAGTCATGCAAATACTTTTTTGTCGACCAATACCTGTCAAAATCACTCAAATTTGAGGGTATTCATTTTTGAAACTACCATATTCATCTTTGCATGCCTGTTTTCTATCCATTGGCCAATTTTCACGAAGATTGGGTGAGCCTTGCATGGTGATTTTCCCATTCTTTAACTACAATGTGACTGTCAACTTCAAGTCTGCATAGTTATGGTTGTATCATGTACCGTGCAGCACTGTCAACATAGTTATCTGTGTAACACAGTTAAACAACTAGTAATTACAAATTAATAAAAGCTTTAAAAGGGTTAAAATATATTTGTTAAATATATCTATATTAAGAGTTATACAATTTTGAATTTAAGAAAAGATTGGCAGCCAAGGTGAGTGACTTTGTTGACATTGCCTACTGAAATACATCTGATCATCACTCAATCTTCATGAAAATTGACCAATAAATAGAAAAAAGGTATGCAAAAATGATTATGATAGTTTCAAAAGTTAATATCTTCAAATTTTACTCCTTTAATTTCTGTAGTAGTTCATACACATCATCACACAGCAGTGTCTTATGGCCATTTCCAATACCGACGCTTACTCAGACTCGTTCTGATGCCGAATTTGGTCATGCGTGAATAAGAATAAACGATGAAAACATCACATTTGTCAAAACCACAAGACTTAGCCAGAAATATCCAACTTAGATACGTTTGCAGTTTTTTTGTCTTTGTCTAGCATTTCGGTGTGAAGGCCAACATTACTTTAGGATTATTCACTTCAAATATCTTCAATGTTAACATTTTAATATAAAAATTACATCAAATTAAAGTCAAGTATATTAAAACAAACAATCTAATATATATTTATGTAAAAAGGCACAGCAGGAAACTCAAGACAATTCGATTACGGAAGTTTAAAGCTGCATAATCTGATGAAACCATAAAATTGTCAAAACCAAAGCAATTACCTGTTTGGTCCTACATATGCAACTTGAACAGGAGAAGTAGTTATTGCCACAATGAAAAGACATTGTCAATTTATAAACAACAGAGAATATATCAGAGAATATATAAACCACTCAAGGAAAAGTATAAATGACTTGAAAACAAATGATGAATTCACCGAATGTGGCTACACCATACAACCGTGCACATCAGTGGAGTAGCCAGGGTTGAGTCACTGGAGTTGGGGGGTATTTCCGGATGAAGCTGTGAGCAAAATAATGTTGGCGCGACTGTGTGAGAGCCAGCAGCGCTTACAAACCTAGGGGGTTTAGCAACATGCCCCCCTCCCCCTAAATAACTTTGCTTTTATTGCAACAAAATGGTGCATTTGGATATGCATTTCACCATTTCTTTCCCCCCCCCCCCTTTATTTTAGATGGGGCATATGGGGGCTATCCAGGCAACCAGGACCCCCCACCCCCTAACTAACCAAGCCACTGCACATGGAGATCCTGAGAGTAATACCTATCTCCGGCAAGGTGCAACCAGGCAGGTGAACCTCGTGTTATGCTACAAACATCAGCCCTGCAGTCGGCACCCGGCAGTCCATCACATGCCATGAACATACACATGGATTCACTACGCCAACAAATAATGTTTAAATAAACTGATTCGCAACATTATCACTGAGCGGTCACGATTGTACGCCACGTCGGCAACAAAGCATGTTTGTGGTTTCATCGTAGGTTAATAAAGTAATCATCACCAAAATGGAGGATAACCCCAGGCAGTAGGTCTGTTTGCATGATTAATAACTTCTTTATGAATGTGGTAATTTCACATACCTTTCTTATAATCGATTTAGTACCTCCATGTTAGCGTATTGATCATAATGTACATGTCTCGATGAAATCGGTTTTGATCTTCTTGAGTGTGATGGCTATGGTTAAAGTGATCTACATTCTAATCAGAAATATCTATTCATGTCGTCAGATCAGACCGACGAGCATGACTCCACATCTCCCCTAACTCCCCCCCCCCCCCCCCCCCCCCTAAGGCTAACGCATGGCCACGATACCTCGGGTAGAATATTAGCGTATGGTCAGGTGTCCAACCCTCCCCGCTAGGTCAGGGTATTTCAGAGCTCACAACACATGCTTCAAGTCAGCCCAAGAACAAGCGTCCGGGACCTCTCAGGGCGGGGGGGGGGGGGGGGGGGGGGGAGAAATCAAGACTAGAACCGGCACGTTTGTGACTTTTCTTTTGGGTTTCGAGAGCCCTCAAGTCAGAACGAACCTTATCACAATATTTAATTATATTTCGTGATTTGCTTTGCGCTATTGAAATCTTTAAATAATTAAAGATTTGCTAGCACTACAACAACAAATATTTTCTTCAAGTACAAAAAAACCACAGGCATTGGTGACAGGATACTCAGCCTATAACATACTCCAGGTCTATAACACCCAGGATGGTGTTTGGAATAATTCACCACCTGAAGATAAGATAACAAATAGTAATAACAAGAAGCTTTCGAGTAATTGTAATTTCATCGGTGGAACCATACAATTGACCGATCCCACACTTGTGGAGCATCACCATCGAGTGCATGTCGCCTCGGTTTCAAATACAATCAAGGTAAGTGCTGAGAGATGAGCGATTGCACTAAATGCCCAGTAAACCACTAGAGATGTGGACAAAGTTTCCAACACACCTAATTACTGGCAAACCTTGCCCACACACTGTTGAGAGATTTGTAATTTCGCTAATTTCCACCATAGCAGAAATCTTCCTTTGCCTTTATCCCTGTTCGGAAATACATGAAATCATAACGTAGTAACATTTTCACTGCATAATCCACTTTTGCATTGAGGCACATAGCATTAAACCATGACATTGCTAGAGCTTTGCTGGGATCAGCTGGGTTACTAACCACATTTTCAAATCAAGATGGCGTGCACGCGAGGGCAGTTAACAGGAGCTAAGCCAGCCACAACTGTATAGACTAGGTATGAGGTACAGGAAACACATTTTATTCCAAAGCAATAGAACTATCGCTTTAAATCAAGAGCATTGCTCGAGCTATAATAATACAATAGGATGCCTCACCTAGACTAGCTATAAGGTTCAGAAAACCCATTTAATATTTTTGCTCAAATATTCATATTTTGCAGACACTCTTAACATCGACCATAGACATGATTATTGCTTCCTTGTTTCCTTACAAACGGCAGGAAAACTGCTCGCTTTTTAACCTCCCCACCACTCCCCTCACAAAAATGCCAACCGTGCAAATAAGATAAGCACGCTATTTCTCTCCACCCTTTCACAATAAGTAATCACATTTTGTTTTATTCCGGTGACATCGGATGTTTAAACATGAACTTCAAGTCAACATCAAAACTGAGAATTCCGAAAATAACGTCAGTCAAGAATGACAATTGAATCAAACAAAAACAAAACAATTTTTAAGGAGGGGGACAAAGCCACCAACACTTTGGTATTAAAACAACAACAAAATCTGTTGGTAGCCAATGTAGCCGTACCCGAATTTGAAAATGGCTTTGACAACCTGTGTCACAGGATGACGTCAGATTTTAATTGTTTAGAGCGTGCGTCACAGTGTCAGGCCTTTTCTTTTCTACCCATGTAGGTCATAACCAATTGAATAATCAGGGATGCAAATATATGTATATATATATGCTGCATAATTAATCGGAAGCATTTATCCATCCTACAGTCTGTTGCTGAGCTAACTAAAACACTCCCTCAAGTCATCTACTACAAAGCTCTTACCCATTTAGACTAGTCATCTACTGCTCAATTCTGACATCAGGTCCGCTTGTGGCGCCACATGTTCAACCCTTAACTCATGCATGTACCAGTCTAACCGAAAATACACACACACCCCACAGATATAGAGTATATATAAATGCAAAAGTACACATGTAGTCGAGATAGTATATATATATATATAGTATAGTTATACGAATCTTACCTGGGTACAGATGATGGATAACTGGTGTTTTCCCGAGGTACTGGCCTTGATTAGTCGTGTGTCAGGGAGAAGGAAGCGCATCCGGGTCCAGCAATATTTTACATACTTTTTAGGATAAAACATGATTTAACTCTATATGGATACTTATTGTGTTTTCGATTCAGTTCTCGCGAAACATGATAGTCGTGGTAGGGTAGGGTGGGTGGGCCCTGACCCATGACTATCCGAGGCTAGTACCTCAGGAAAACAGTTATCCATCATCTGTACCCAGGTAAGATTTGTATAACTATACTATTTTACCTCGGTACTATACCTCTGGCTACTCGTAGCCCAGGGAGAATTTTACGTTGCCACGCCACTTGACTTTTCCAGTCGTTTGGTGTAATGTTATGCAAACGATCTAGCCATCTTCCACCCAGCGTGTGCAAGAATTCTCTTAACTGAGATTCCTAATGGTCTTGCCTTGGAGACCAGCTCCACGCATTGAGTGAGATGCATAGCGTCCAGTGTAACTCCTGCTTGTTTAAGCAGCTTGATAGTCCACCTTGCGAGTGTGTCTCTCAAGATAGCTTGAATACTATTGATACATCCGAAAACCTATTGTATTTAGGTTTGGGTGGGTTTCTTTCGTACACCGAACCAGTGTACTAACTAATGTTTTCCGATGGTTTGTCCATCTATTCTTGGTAGAATAATGGATAGCGCACATCTCGCTGCGTTAATAGCACCGAATCCTAATCCTTCATCTTCTAATATTCCTAGAAATCGTAACACTTGAGCTATTGTAGGTTTTAACGGGTTGACTCCTTTGAGAAGGCAATGAAGTCCCCATTTCTTTAAATAACGTGTGTATTACTCCAAATTAATGAAAATGGGTCACTCTCCTGAAAACTGGTCAGCATGGGATGGGATTTTAAAACATCAATAAAAATACTTCCTACTACTTTTTTTTCCTCATACTTTTCATATTCATGTTCAGATTGATGTAAGAAATAAGGGAAATAAAATAAAATATGTGCAACTTTGGTCCTTTTAGTTATGAAGTGTTTTTGTACCAAAAAAAAACCATTTTACAGTCAGCCAATTGTAACACGACATATGGGACATGGTTGAATCCTTACTAACATCTTGTATTGCATTGATATATCAAACAAAACGGTTCCCAAATCATAAAAGGAAGTATTTATTAACATGTAGGCATACTTAAATTTAAAAAAAAATTATTTGAGGTCTTCAGAAATAACATTACAAATTTCCATTACAGATGTAAGCAGTGGTGTCTGGATGCCACACAAATATTGTACACTAATTATTCAGTGAATAAATAAAGCATGGCTGGGAATTACTTTTTTTTAAATCAATATAAGCACTACATATTTCTGTATATTATGCCATGATTAATATGCTTCTAAGTAGGAAATTATTCAATTCTGATTAGATTTTTATTAATCAGACTGTGTGCTGTCCTAAACATGTGTTACATCTGAGCAACACGTGTTATACTGCCATAAGACAGAGCTTAATCATGGAGTACACTTTTATTTTTTATCTCACCAATTTATATTTTACATAGATGTAAAGGGGACATTTCCAGCTTTCATTTGCTACCAGAAAATGTTAAAAATTCAAATATTAGATTTTAACTCTCCATGTGACACTTCTGGCCAGTTTTCAGGAGTGACCGAAATGCATCTACTCTCCAGGCTTCTGGCTCTGGATGCCAAGACACATATTTTGGTAACTTTTGGTTGTTGTGTGATGCATTTGTGACAAATACTGTCGAAAATGTTGTGGTTCAATGACCATTCTAAATGGTCATGGAAGTGTCAGCTTTTCCTGTCAGCCAGTGTTTTGGCTGCCTGGAATATGTGCTACTGTTAGCCATATTTTGTGTTTCTCTGCCCAATCCCAAATGAGTTTAGCCAGATTGTTAGATGGTTTGGAGCGAGTCCCTCCCATATTACGAATGTATCTTTGTTTTTTTTGGTTTACATCCTAGCAACATCTAAGGTCATATCAGGATGGGTACCGACTTGTGACAGTGCGCACTCATGGTGACTTTATAGTGATGCCCCACTGGGAGAGCAGGCCGCCAGCACCATGAGCTGATATCCCACTCAGTCACATTATCCTGACACTGAACCAACCAGTCCTTGCCCTATCCTAATAATGCTGAGTGCCTGGCTAGGAAGCGACAAGTATCAATTTTTAAGTCATTGGTTTGACTCGACCAGGGTTCAAACCCACGATCCCATGGTCTACCAACATGGGAGACGGAAGCTCTAACTCATTCGGCCATCCCGCCTGGTATATTACGAATGTAAGCCATAACTGTGTTGTTATCTGTTAGAACTCTTACATGATTTTTAAGGATGTGAATCAGACTGCGGAGTTCTAGATAAATGGCTCTAAGCTCTAGTACATTAATGTGGTCAGAGATTTCATCTTCCATTCAATGGCCACCTGTTGGCTGTTGGTCTCAATGGGCCCCCCAGCCTTCTCAGGAAGCGTCTGTTGTGACCGTAGTGTTAGGCTCTCCCATCCTCAGTGGGTTGGGGGAGTTGTTTATGTGTGAAAGCCACCAAATTATATCGTTTTGGCTTTCTGTCGAAATTGTCATAGGCCACTCGAAGTTTCCTTTAGTGCGAGCCAGTGCCAAGTTTTATCTATCTCTAAGGATTTGATATGGACTTGACCATATAAGACAGCTGGTGCATAGGTTATCATTAATCCTATCAAGACTGCGACTTGTCATATTTTTGGTTTGTTCAATTGTAGTAATTGGTTTGCTGTTGTTGTGAATTATCAACATTTTGTTCTGTTAACGAGATAAACATTTTTATGGTGTCAATAAAGAACCCCATGGCCTTGGATGGTTTTCGTCATGAGCGTCGTTATGTGTACTTTCTTACTTCTAAGCACTTTATACTTTTTCGTTTCTTTCCCACACGATTCAGCATATATGCCGGAGTGCTTTGTGTCGGAGTCTGAACTCAGTCACAAACGGACTCTCGTGTACTCATATCCTTCTGACGAATTCTTCTTCTTGTGTTTGCGGTTCAGTGCAGACACAAACACCTCCTCCTCTGAATAATCTTCGGTTGAGGCCTGATCCTCGGAATAGTCCTCCCATTCCGACTCATCGGAGTGTTGAGGTACCTTGCTTCGCCTTTTCTTTGACGTACCCACTCTAGATGGTAACATTTCCTCCATTTTCTGTTGCACTAGCCTGGCAACCTGTTCATCTAGGTTCCTATCAGCGCGGCCGTGATCTGTTTCGTACCCCCCTGCCTCCTCAGAATCCCTTTGTTCTAGAGAGGGCGACCTTTGTACCCACACAGGCAGTGTGGCGTCTTCATCCGCACTGATTGGGTGAGTTGCCTCTGGCTTACTCCACTTCGTAGGCATGGCTCCGAAACCATGAGTAAAAAGAAGAATGATTAGGCATTGTCTTAGGTGAAATAGCACACTGATAATTAGAGTATAATTATACTAGGTGTGTATTCTATGGCGTTAAATCACTGTTTAATGCAGGCGTATGGCTAACAGACAGTTGCAGGATAACGGTATGGGTAACCAATCGATACTAATGAGGAGTAGGGACCAGTGTAGCAGTGCCCTCTCACACTTTAAGTACCTATAAACTTCTCCCACCTGAAAATACTATAGCACGCCTCAACAAGAATCAAAACAGGGGGAATCTTAATGAGACCCAGGGAATGAATCCCCAACGATGTAACTGGCTCCTGCCAAACAGCTGTCCGTTCGGCAACGGGCGGCTTAATTAATAACCAAACAATGGAAGCATTGTTCTTTCCATCATGCCAATTACGATCGAAACTAAGCTGTAGAACATTTTTTTTTTTTTTTTTAACTGTGTCTGTGAATGCTAATATGAACTAACCCAATGTATCGAGTTTGAAAGATACTAACCTGTTTGGTTTTGTAGTAAATGTAGAAAAACTGCCGGAGCTGCTCACAACACGTCCTCCTGCTGTGAGCTGATTGTGCTAATTGCTGGACCCAGATGTGATTGCTTCTCCCTGGGCCACGAGTAGCCAGAGGCGCAGTACTGAGGTAAAATATATATATATATATACACACACCCACAGTGCTATCAACCACCGGTCACAAACAGGCTTTTTCAAGTGTTCCATACTCATCATTTTAAATTCATACCCCCCCCCATTCCTCAATACTTTGTTTTGTTTGTTTAAAATCCAATCGGTTGCACCCCGTGAATACTAACACAACGCGCCATAAACCAATCAATTTGCAACAATGGCAATGAACACGGGAGAGCATTCCAGAGTAGGAAATCTAAAGCTGTTTAAAATCCAATCGGTTGCACCCTGTGAATACTAACACAATGCGCCATAAACCAATCAATCTGCAACAATGGCAATGAACATGGGATAACATTCCAGAGTAGGAAATCTAAAGCGATACAAAATATTTTCCCAGCGAGGCTCCATTGTCGTGACGATAGAACTTGCTTTCGTCACAATGTTGACACCAACCGTCAGCAGCAACCCCCTCCCCCTCATTCAAACGCACTCCCACCCCCATTCCCTAGGAAACCGCGCCCGCAACAACAATAATAACAAACAAACAAAAAACATTGCGGGGGGGGGGGCCCAAAAAAAAAGATAATTGCGACGGTAACCCAAAGCTATAGATCGACCCTGTAGCCCTCAATGAAGGGCAGCCCGGTGGGGACGGCTTTCTGGTAGTCTGTGTACTTCTTCTCAAAGAAGCTGATAAGCATTATCTCCTCGTCCTCGATCCGGGCCTTAAAGAAGCGCCAGGAGGCCCACGCGTAGCCAACCATGCAGAACGGGTTGCACAACATCACCTGGCAACAATGGAAGTTCTTTTTATATATTTATTTTCTTAATTAAACAATAATTTCCGCCCTATTCATTAAAAAAAAAGAAATTCCCAAGAGAAAGGGGTTTAGCTTGATGTGAGAAAAGAATATATTTTAAAAATAAAACAATAAAAGAAAGCTAAATAGGAAGGAGTAAAGAAAGAAATCCAGGAAGTAAGAAAGAAAGGAAAAACTGGTCCTACTTTAGCGTGAGGTCTACCGGGATTTCAACCATTCCTCTAAAACTAAAAAGTTATGGTTAGAATTAGGTCTAGGGTTAGGGATAAAATCCCGGTTACGGTTAGGGCTACAGTCCCCGTTCAGGTTAGGGTTAGGGTGAGGGTTATGCTTATGTTTAGCTTTAGGGCTAAAGTCCCGATTGGGGTTAGGGCTAAAGTCCCGGTTATGGTTAAGTTTAAAGTTGCATGGTTAGATGGCGTTTTAATTTGTCCTATTTTTTAGATAAATATATCAAATTGATCATTATGGGCTACTAATCATTACTCCGGAGTCATTTTGATGAAAAATGACTAGTTTTGAAGCAATTTGAGCTGAAAGAACCCAAAATAATTTTGACAAGCTTGCCAAAACTCCTGTGGCTATGACCCAGATGGTCATCTGGCGGTGACCACGTGATGTGAGATGACCTACTAATCCTGGAACATGACAGGGTTGTAGGTAGGTATTTCTGTTTGGGGTGAGAACATTCTGGGAACGGATTGATGCCATAGGCCCGTGGTGCTAGGGTTTTTAACAAAATATTATTTTGTAGAAAGGATAATTTCATTTATATCTATCGAATTGACCAAGTAGCATCGAATATCCAACATCACATATACATCTGTATATGATGGACATCGTCCCAATGCCAGAAATTTCAAAATATCAAACTATGCAACCACCCACCAAACCGCACATTCTATGATCCAGCCGGGCCTGAGCATTAATGGTTTGACGGGATCCGGTGCAATTGCACAGGTTTCTGGGTTTAATGCCATGATTGCAGCACCCGTTCTCGTCATGGCTATGTGTTATCATTTGGATGGGATCCATCGTAAATGCGCCGTTCCACTGTATGCGTCGGAGGACGGCCCGGGGTCGTAGCACCATATCAGTTTCTATACTCACCTATGACAAACTGCACGCTCTGCGATCCCAAGCCATCCACCGGTGCATACGCTGCAGAACGGCTGCTGTCATCATAGCGTTAAGCCCAGAACCCGGCGCATTTGCGATGGATCCCATCCAAACGATAACGCATGACCAGAACAGTTGCTGCCATCATAGCATTAAACCTGGAGATCTACACATTTGCGGCAGATCCCATCAAGCCATTAATGCTCTGGTCTGGCTGGATCGTAGAATATGGCTGCTGCCATCATAGCATTAAGCACAGAACCCGGCGCATTTGCGATGGATCCCGTCCAAATGATAATGCGTAGGCACAACCAAAACGGCTGCTGCCATCATAGCATTAAAACCGGAAACCTGTGTATTTGCGGCGGATCACATCAAAGTATTAATGCTCAGGCCCGGCTGATATGGTCAGCATGGAACGGCTGCTGCATTAGCTAATACAAAAGATCTGAAAGTCAAAAACTTTCAAATGCACATATCTTACTCCATACGGTTCACTCCTTTTTACATTCAATAACAAAAAAAACTTTTCCTTTTATATACAGGGTAACTGACAAATTTCAAATGGATGCACGCAAAACACATGCTTGCGCATCCTCACATGCATTTAGACCCCAAAGGATATGCGTACTGCTTGCATTTCTCATTATTGCTGTTATTATTTACTGTTATGTCATCCATGTCTCACCCTCCCTGATACCATATAGTCCCGATGGCAGATGCAATTTTAATTGACAAATGTAAAAATTTCAAATTGATTAATTATATTTATAGAATTGACCTAACAGCATTGAATATCCAACAAGGAGGGGAGGGGCAACATCCACCTCATTTCCCCTTCCCCTCTATGGCCCTGCACAGTAGGCCTACTTGTTCATTGAAGGCTAATGAGGTCACAGGATTCGAAGTGAGTGTCCAAAGGGGTGCGGCTATATATAAATTCACGGGTTATTCTGTATATGCTGTCCCAAATCATTAGCTAATATGCCAGTCTCTAAATTGGATATATAGGATCAAATGTAAGTAGTTTTAATTTTGACATAATTATATTTCATCGGACCATGCAACTTTAAGGTTAGGGCTAAAGTGTTGGTAGACCACAGGCTATAGAAACCCCAAAACTGTCTTGCCTGTGTGCCAACAAAAGCTGCTGAGACTATGGCTTACCTGTGTGCCAACAAAAGCTGCTGAGACTATGGCCTACATATGTGCTAACAAAATCTGCTGAGACTATGGCTTACATGTGTGCCAACGAAAGCTGCTGAGACTATGGCCTACCTGTGTGGCAACAAAAGCTGCTGAGACTATGGCCTACCTGTGTGCCAACATAAGCTGCTGAGACTATGGCATACATGTGTGCCAACAAAAGCTGCTGAGACTATGGCTTGCCTGTGTGCCAACAAAAGCTGCTGAGACTATGGCTTACATGTGTGCCAACAAAACTCACTGAGACTATGGCTTACCTGTGTGCCAACAAAAGCTGCTGAGACTATGGCCTACATATGTGCTAACAAAAGCTGCTGAGACTATGGCTTACCTGTGTGCCAACAAAAGCTGCTGAGACTATGGCCTACATGTGTGCCAACAAAAGCTGCTGAGACTATGGCTTACCTGTGTGCCAACAAAAGCTGCTGAGACTATGGCCTACATGTGTGCCAACAAAAGCTGCTGAGACTATGGCTTACCTGTGTGCCAACAAAAGCTGCTGAGACTATGGCCTACATGTGTGCCAACAAAAGCTGCTGAGACTATGGCTTACCTGTGTGCCAACAAAAGCTGCTGAGACTATGGCCTACATGTGTGCCAACAAAAGCTGCTGAGACTATGGCTTACCTGTGTGCCAACAAAAGCTGCTGAGACTATGGCCTACATGTGTGCCAACAAAAGCTGCTGAGACTATGGCTTACCTGTGTGTCAACAAAAGCTGCTGAGACTATGGCCTACCTGTGTGCCAACAAAAGCTGCTGAGACTATGGCCTACCTGTGTGCCAACAAAAACTGCTGAGACTATGGCTTACCTGTGTGCCAACAAAAGCTGCTGAGACTATGGCTTACATGTGTGCCAACAAAAGTCACTGAGACTATGGCTTACATATGTGCTAACAAAAGCTGCTGAGACTATGGCCTACCTGTGTGCCAACAAAAGCTGCTGAGACTATGGCTTACCTGTGTGCCAACAAAAGCTGCTGAGACTATGGCTTACATGTGTGCCAACAAAAGTCACTGAGACTATGGCCTACCTGTGTGCCAACAAAAGCTGCTGAGACTATGGCCTACCTGTGTGCCAACAAAAGTTACTGAGACTATGGCTTACATATGTGCTAACAAAAGCTGCTGAGACTATGGCTTGCCTGTGTGCCAACAAAAGCTGCTGAGACTATGGCTTACCTGGGTGCCAACAAAAGCTGCTGAGACTATGCCTTACCTGTGTGCCAACAAAAGCTGCTGAGACTATGGCCTACCTGTGTGCCAACAAAAGCTGCTGAGACTATGGCTTACATGTGTGCCAACAAAAGCTGCTGAGACTATGGCTTACCTGTGTGCCAGCAAAAGTTGCTGAGACTATGGCTTACCTCTGTGCCAACAAAAGTCACTGAGACTATGGCTTACCTGTGTGCCAACAAAAGCTGCCGAGACTATGGCTTACCTGTGTGCCAATACTCCAATAGAACCACCCGACGTAGGACGGGTGTCGGCAGAAGCTGTACACGCCCCACGTGACCAGCTCGTGGTCGGCGTCCTTGGTTCGCTGTATGTAGTGGTTAAAGTTTGACGAGGCGGTGACCATGGCCGTCTTCCGCAGAACCTCACCACCCACAATCATCATCAGCCCGAGCCGGCTCGGCCAGTAGTACGCCTTCATGTCTACCGGGCAGTGTGACAAGCAAATCAGATTGGGGCTTGCCTTAGTTTTGAGTTTTGATGGTTTTTAATTTCCATCATCTTTTATTATTATAATAGTTTTTTAGACAAATATATTATGTTAATGGTTATAATTTACCATAACTTAGTTTGAAATTACTTTGATTTAAAATGGCTAAGTTAGGAGATATCATGCAAAATTAATTTTGGCGTGCTTGTCAAACCTCTTGACTTTCATAGGTTTCAGCAATAACAGGTTCCATTCAGTTGTCTTCACATTCCCTTCTGTGAGCAACAATTGCTTAAGGGGAGACACGGGTGATTTTTGGGTGATTTCCGTATCTCAAAAACTATTAAAGATAGAGCTTTGCAAATTGGAGCACACATTCTTTGTATCAAGAGAAGCATATCTGCAGAGTTGCAAAGCTCTATCTTGAGTAGGGGTCATATGATGAAGGATCTTGCAAAAAAAATCATCTAAATTTTACCCCCTCCAGGAAGTATACTGAATGCGCCTAGATTTGCCTGAATCAAGTTATTATATGAAGAACTGGTCCAGTTGAGTGCAATAAGATGGTTTGTGAATTTATATATGTCAATTTATATATGTTAAAAAAATCAATGGTCAATTTTTGTGTCTCAATCCCTAGCTCTTGAACTATGAAAGATACAGTGTTTTTAACCATCTTATTGCACTCAGCAGCAACTTTTACCTAAGAGTGCCAAGTTTCAACTTTCTGCTACAATTATAACTTACATTTTTAGAGGGGGAAAATTGGCAAAACTCTGGGAAAAGCAGTTCTGAGAAAACAAGCTTCAAAGTTCACAAAGTGTTTCTTTCAAATGTTAAAGTCCAGTATCATCATCTAGAATTCCATATTATATACACAAATATCCAGTCAAGTAATTATCTGTCCAAAAATACAAGAAGTTTTTCTATATGAATACACCAAAAACCAGAAATCCCCAGTTTGACCCAAATTCATGTTCCGATCACCCGTGGCTCCCCTTAAGAAGTGTACCAGTTTCTAAGTTAGATATGTAGAATCAAATATAGATAATCTTTTGGATTTCGGAATTTTGATGCTCTCATCGGATTATGCAACTTTAAAAGTATGACAGTTTTGAGTTTCTACCAGTTCTTAAAGATGTGTGTATTACTAATAGATTTATCTTTAATGTCTAATAGGCTGATTGTTATGATCTACTATACTTTAATTTGAAGTAACCTTTATTATAAATGGTTAATTTGGTACAGATATTTGAAGTGAGAACATGCCAAAATAATGTTGGTGTGCTTCTCGAAATGCTAACAGAGTAAGAGGTTTGATTAAATTGACTTAGTACTGTCTCAAAAGGTGCTAAGCAATATGGGATAAAACTTTGTCCATTGTAACGATCAACATACTATATGCTTATGCATTTGCACAGGATAAACTGGTTCATCTTTTACACGGTGTTTCATAATCCCAATAGAATACATATTGATTTGAAGCAAATGTCCTTGTGCTTTCAGTGTAACCGTTTCTGTGCTGTTTTGTGTCAATCGTTACAATGGACAAAAAAAAGAAGGAGTTATCACCTTTTGAGACAGGCTCATCTATCTCCTTCTATCCAAAAACAAATGATTAATGAGTACACCAGTACCTAAGTTGCAGATAGAGATCAAATGTAGGTTAGTGTTTTGGATTCGACAATGTTAATGTTATGCTTTCATTTGATTATGCAGTCATAAGCTTATTTTTTATTTCAAATTTTCAGAGGTAATAAAAAGACACGCTGCCTCCAAGCAGCACCTACTAATGGTCTGTTATGGGAATACATCTGTGCATGTGGCATCCTAAATGAGATAAAGACCAACATTGTATTTCTCTACATAATTCATGCTTTAGTACAGGCTAGTCACATTCTATTAATAACACCATGCTGGTCAAATATATTCAGCTGATCACATTCTATTAATAACACCATGGACTTGTTCGGTTCTGTTATTAATGTTGCATAATCGAATGATTTTTAAATTTCTGCCATTTACCGGATGCCATTCGTCTCATAAACAAGCCTATATATATTTTTATACTTGACATTAAGTGACAGTGTCACGGTGCTCTACATACTTACACTTATTATCAGTGACAGTTCTCAAAGCCCAATATGCCGAACACAAGGAAAACATCGAGGAAAGTGCGCAAGAACGATACCACGAAGCCGTGTGGGAGACCAAGGAAGGCCCAATCGGAACCGGACCTCCATGACGATACTACAGAGGTATCTCCAGATCGCCCTCCAGCCAGCAAACCCGCACCTGAGATACAGGGACAGGAAGCGTCAACATCGACCCAGGCAACAGCTACAGATGTGATCCTCCAAGCGGTAAACTCAGCCGTTAGCCGTGCCATGGCGGCTCAGATGTCAACCATCAGGTCCGAAATAGCTAGTAGGATGGACGCATTTCAGCATAAGTCCCGATCGAGGAGGAAAGCTGCGCAGGAGGGGGACAACACCCTGTCGGGGGAATCTGACAGTGACAGTGACAGTGACAATGAGGACGAACCACAGCACATGCCATATGAAGCAAGCCGACATCGAACTCGAGTGACAAAGGACTTCGCCGCACCGAGGACGGCCCCCGTCACCACGAATAAAACACGAAAAAGCAAAAGCAAAAGCAAAACAACGTTACGAACAATAACGAACAATACCGCGACCTCTACAACACCGCACCAATCTTGGGAGGAGGCCACATGAGGTTCAACGCACGCTGTAACTGGGATCACCTGGAGGACGTTGACGGCCCGGACAACATATCGGAACTCCTAGTTGCAGCCGGTGCAGCACTCGGAAAGAAAAAACGTAAAATACCTCGGCTTCCACACCACTATGTAATTCGGGGAGATAAGAGGGAGAAGATTGGCCTCAGTGAGGTGACCTGGCCTGAGTATCTGGAAGCATTGTGCACTATGCTCAGGGCACCGGAGATCCCTGACTCCTGGACAGATCCAATCATAGACCATATCCACCAACTAGCTACCATGGCAAAGGACTGGCAGTGGGAAACATGCCGTCTATCGTCCGAGCACGTTTTCTCAATGATAGAGGATCGGCAGCTGCCGAACGGATGGTTGGATCAGTACGCAGTGAAACATGTACAACAGGACGTCTTTGCCATGGGAGTGCGTGTCAGCACCACAGCTCTAAACAAGAACACTCGCCCCACGTACAACACCCCCCAGGCAGCTGGCGGCGCCGGCAGAGTGATTGAGAACCGACACAAATTTAACCGCGACACGGACGGGAAGTCATGCCACCGTTGGAACTGGGGAAATGATTGTGGTTTCACCGCGACACATGGACAGATGCCAGACAGGAAGGTTCACGTGTGCGCATGGTGCGCGAATAAGTACCGCCGTGCGAACATCCATAAAGAGAAGGACTGCATGAACAAAAAGAGTTTCCTCGAGAAGAAGGTTACACTTACAGCCTCATCATCCGCGCAATAGACCACTCAGGGTTTTTGAGATGGGGCTCCCCGTCCATCACCAACTTAACAGACGAGGAGCCTGACGAGATTGAGCACTGCAACACCAACTTCAGCAGCTCACACCCGGTATGTGCAGACGAGCACTGCGGCAGGTACACTACCACCAAGGTACGTCCCGATAACTGTAAGCCACCGGCAGAACAGACCGTTCAGGCCCGGGATATACTAAAAAGCGGACAAGATCAGGCTCTCAAACAGGCCAGAAAACACGGCATCCCCGATGCCGCGCATCCCTCACGTAAAGACCACAGCTTCCAGGAAGTTATGACAAGCGGCGCCACCGGTGCGACAAATACAAAATGGCCGCCAACAGAAACCGCCGTTGGGACCAAACGACCGACCATACAAGATGGCTGCACCGGTGAGGACAACACTGCAATCAAAGATGGCAGCGTCTATGGCGGCAGCTATGACACATATGTCACAAGGCACGGAAGGGGAGATAATGGAAATGCAGATAATGATGAACCAACACTACACGACCCCGGGCCGGACGCCCACGTTGCAAGCCTAAACTCATTCCCACCAGTAACCCCCTTGGACTATAGGCCCATACTGCTACCTATGGTGCGCGGACCTCGCATATGCCTATCGCCAGCTTCGCACCTGCCCCCTCTCGGCACCACTACTCGGCATAACCCTAGACGGTGCTTACTACACTGACATCGCACCACCATTCGGTTGCCGCACCTCATTGATAGCCTGTGTGAGGACGACGAATGCAGTGGTCTACCTCAGAAAAAAGGGCCACCACGTGCACTGCTACTTGGATGATTTTGTTGGTGTGGCCCCCAACCGAAAGGAAGCAGAGGCAGCATACAGAGACCTAATCAGCCTTGCCGAACAGCTTGGCCATAAACTCTCCCACAAGAAATGCCACCCGCCAGCAAAATCAGTGGTGTGGCTTGGCTTCCAAATATCGGCTGACGACATGAGAATCACAATCCCTTGTGAGAAGCTCAAAGACACACTCGCTGAATGCAAGAAATGGACACACAAGAACACCGCTTCCAGAAACGACATACAATGCTTAGCCGGTAGTCTGCATCACATCGCCATATGCGTTGCCCCGGCCAGGCGTTTCATGTCATGAATATTTGAAACCTTGCGACAAACCCCCAACACTGGAAGCCACCCCGTCCCATATGGACTAAAGAACGACGTGAGATGGTTCCTCGCTTCGCCACACGGACAAACGGCCTGGTGCAACTAAGGACGGAGCCCAAGGCACAATGGACGATAGAATGCGACTCATCCCTCATAGCGGGTGGTGCTTTCTCCCAGACTCACTTCTATCGATTTGTTTGTTGTTTGTTTGTTGTTGTTTTACGTCCTAGCAACATCTAAGGTCATATCAGGACCACTTCTATCGAAGATCCTACCCCAACAGCATCAGGGCCAAATATAGAAACATCGCCCACTTGGAGGCGATAAACTTGGTGGTCGCCATGAGGGCATTGAAGAGTATCTCATCATCATCAACACAGATAACTCTGCCAGCCAACAGGTACTCGATTCCGGTGCAGGCAGAGACCCCACACTAACCGCCTGTGCCAGGGAGATATGGCTCTTCGCGGCAACCAATGGATGCGACATGGAAATACGACACAAACCCGGCAAAAACCTTGTCCTAGCGGATGCCCGGAGCAGGAGGGCCTTTGACATAGATGCGAGAGTCAGGGCAGGTCGCCTCACTAGAGATATGAATATTTCTGAAATTGAAGTCTCTTTTGAAAATGTTTTTACCCAAGGAAGTGAGCCTGTGAATATCGCACTAAATTGCTCCTCTATTCCCAGGCTACCCCGACCAAACACACAAAAGAATCCTGGTTGGAAACGTCCCCCTCCGGGCACAGGGATGCTCGCTGCCCTCCGCATGGGACTGGCAGCAATCGGTGTAAGGGCGCCCACCGAATACACACTCCATAGCCTGAGGAGGGGCAGGGCACAGGCATCTCGACAGCTGAGATCATGCAGCTCGGCGCATGGACATCAGCTGCGGTCCATCACTATGTACCAAAAAGCATCCTTGTGGGCGGCCCCCCCTCCCTTCATATAATTGGTTGAGGGTTCGGGTTCTGCCCACTTGTTGCCGGGAAATGAGAAATAACATTTGGCACAACTGCGTGTAGACATGAACATAGTGATTGATTCGTAACCTATCTGAACTATCCTCATAGAATTAAGAGCTAACCCCGTCCCGTTCTGATTAAAGAATTTTACCACTATTTACTTTATGACTCCGCCTTCGTAAATTGTGCATGTTATTCGTAACATGGGTAATTTACGGGGTGGAGAACCCTGCATAACGAGGCGATAGGTGGCACCACCAGTAACTCCAACACTACCGCTAGGGGCGATCCGACCCGACTCGACCGGCCTTGATTCCGCCAAATCGGTCATGAGTTCAATCCCCGTCTCATTCAAACCACCACAAAACGCCCGGCTGCAGTCAATGCTACACCTATTCAGTTTTCCCCACCCACCCACACCACTTATGAAATAGATAAAATGATAGGGTTGAGGGTTCGGGTTCCGCCCACTTGTTGCCGGAAATGAGAAATAACATTTGGCAAAACTGCGTGTAGACATGAACATAGTGATTGATTCGTAACCTATCTGAACTGTCCTCATAGAATTAAGAGCTAACCCCGTCCCGTTCTGATTAAAGAATTTTACCACTATTTACTTTATGACTCCGCCTTCGTAAATTACGAACTGGACTATCGCAAAGATGTTTTCATTAGGATAAAGACTGCCAAACATGGGGGGTTTGCAATCTCCATGGGGGATATGTGATTTCCTAGGAAATCACAAACCCCCCATGCCCATATATGGCATGGGGGTTTGCGATTTCTTCGGAAATCACAAGTGAGGGTTTGGGATTTACAGGGTTTGCGATTTCCTGCTACATCGGTTTCTCCTCTCCCTGGGGAATAAAGAGGTAACACTGCAGTTGCTTCAATCCTTAGGCGCCTTCCCCGGTTTATTTCACCAAGGTCAGAATAGAAGTCACCTATCACTGCCCAGACAGGTCGCAGGTAACCTCCGATGGGAGTGACGGCTGTTAGCCATGGGTGGAATGGTCCACCAGAGGGACCGCCCATGCCAGCGTGCTACCACCTGTCAATACCGGAAAGGGCCAGTGTAGGACTGCCACTGTATGGTAGTGGGGCTAATTACAAACTACTAAAGTTATAATACTATTTTTTACTTATATCAGTTTCCCTGAACTCCTACATATGTACACATAATTAGACTTGACATGGAATAATACACAGGATTTATTATGTCACAAATCTAAACACTGAACATATGTATTTCTAAAATCTTGTGGACTAATTACACAATAGATGGAATTTATCCTAATACCATTCATTAGAACTGCAACTTGTCATTCTCGGGGAGTATTCCCGGGTCACTTGAGGGTGTGCATTTGGCGCATATGTAATCTGCACTGCACATTTACTTGACATGTTGGGGCCGGTAGGACGCGCATAGATGCTGATTCCCACATAGACAGGCATTATGATTATGGAGCCCACTTTTAATGTACCAAATAGACAAAGGACCCATCTTTTTACCCCACCCCCTTTGCCCGGCTATCACTGGTATTTCCATCCTATTTTAACATATATACAGACATACCTTGGCCGTCTCAATACTTACCTGGGAAAAAGTAGCTTTCCACGCTGAACTCAAAGCAGCTGAGAAGTGCAGCCACGTGGTATTCACGGCTGTGGTCAAGCAGGTATGAGTCGAGACTGAGGTTTTTGGGGTTGGTGGCCGCCGTGGTGAAGTACTCCGACCAGTGGAAGAAGGAGAGGGCAGTGACATACCACACAAAGTAGCGCCACCCGCCAACTGCCCACCACAGGCCCCACATGATGGAGCCACTGAAGACCAGGCCGAGGAAAAGCGCCCGCACTGCCACCTGTTGGCGATAAATGATAAAGGAACTTTAATACGGGATGGTCGAATGAGTTAGAGCGTCCGTCTCCTTGTTTGGTAGATCGTGGGTTCGAACCCATGTCAAGTCAAACCAATAACTTACAAATGTATACTTGTCACTTCCTAGCCAGGTGCTCTGCATTAGGATACGGCAAGGAGCAGTGGAATGAGGAAGACCAATCGTCCGCGATTGAAATTTCCCCTGCTTAAAGCACTAATGTACCAAGTTTTTTTTATTTATAAATAGATCACCCTCACTTGTGGGATCCATTCTATGGGTAAGCCGATGTACAATGTAACCTCAGTATGCAGGGAAAGGTAGAAAATAAGATTAATTATTGATTTTCTTCTTTGTTTATTGGGGTTTTACGTCCAGTAATATAGGGACAGGTAGTAAAGTGTGGCATGGTGCACTCATGGCGACTGTATTGTTAATAACTTAATTTAGGTAACCTCCTTAAATTTTCAAAGTGGTCCAAACATCCAGTTCTGCACTGTCTGTAGACTAGACTAGTGACTACTACTAGTGTCCACACTAAACCAAACAAAAAAGGGTGGAGGTGTTGCCCTTTACTGCAAAGACACCAACATTCTAGATCCTGAAGCACTAATAACAGCTAACTTATCAAATGAACACATAGAACTACTAGGGTGCCTACTAAAAAATTAAAAGCAAGTAAATATAGCCATAGCAATCCTCTACAGACCTCCATCAGGGGAAATTGAACTCTTCATTGAAGCCCTAGAGAAGAGCATAAACACCATAAAAAAAACCTGACAAAAGCAGAAATCTTCATACTAGGAGACTTTAATGCAAATTACAACAGCAATGATAAAAACAAACTAATGCTGCAAACCACAATCAAAATCTTAGGCCTACAACAACTCATCACTGAAAAAAGAAGGCTAAGTAAAAATAGCACAACAATTGACCTAATACTAACCAACTCAAACCACACCACTAAATGGGGCACCAGGAGCTGGGGTATAAGTGATCATGAGCTAATATATGTAACAAGGAAAAAACTAAAAAAGCACAAATCACTGAATATAAGATGGGCAGGTCCCTAAAAAACTACTCAGAAGATACATTAAAAAATCATCGGCACCAAAACATAAACAACATCACACAAAACAGAGATGATGTTAATATCTATTGGGGAAACATCATCACAGAAATAAGAAAATCAGCTGATGAGATGTGCCCCATTAAGAAAATAAAAATACAAAAATACCAGGACCCCTGGGTAGACAATGACCTGCTAATGCTCATCATAGCCAAAAGTAAACTGGGTAATAAAGCAAAGCTCACAGAAACTATACAAGACAAACTGGCCTACCATATTGCCAGAAACCACTCTCTCAAAGCTGTGAGAACAGCAAAAAAGAAATACATAATAAAGCAGGACAAAGACTGGGGAAGCAATACAAACAGATTCTGGAAAAATGTAAACCTATTATTCCCCAAAAATAACAAAGAAGAACACACAAACTTCCAAGATAACGAAGGGACAATGCTCTCAGACAAAGATGCAGCAAACAAACTGAACACACACTTTGCCACAATAGGACAAACGCTGTCAGAAATTTTTTTAAAAGGCGGGAAAATAGATCAGGAACTGTGCAGAATGAAATCCACACCTGCAAAACAGATATAATAGAAGTAAAAAAATTAATAAATGACATAGACACAAATAAACCAAGTGGAACAGATGAAATACCAAGCAAAATACTGAAAGAGGCACTCCAAGCCATCCCGGCCACTATAGTAGACCTATTCAACATCTCCTTTGAACAGGGGAATTTTATCTCAGCCTGGAAAATGGCAACCATTACCCCTATTCACAAAAGTGGAGACAAACAAAACATGGGAAACTACAGGCCAATATCGATTCTTCAAACCCCAGGCAAGCTCATTGAAAAAGTGTTACTTAGACACATAAATGAACACCTGGAAAAAAGCGATATACTAAACGAAAGACAAGGGGGTTTCAGGAAACTGCACTCCACATCTAAAACAATAGCTAACCTAACAGATGACATATTGGCGTCAATGAAGCAAAAACAATTAGTTGGAGCAGCCTTCAAAACCACAAAGGGGAACTAGAGCAAATAATGTGCCACTACTAAAGCAGACCAGAAGCCAAATAAAAGCTCACGAGAAGCACGCTGGAAATGGCTGCCAAGGTGTGGAATGCCCAAACAGCAAAGGAACGACAAATTCCTGACCTAAAAACATACAAAAAATATCTATGCAAAATAAGGCTAGGAAACCCCCATTAAGCTGCACTGCAAAGGGGCAAGTGATATGTCACAGCCCACCAGCGGGACGCCCTATGGAAGGTAACCATGCCAAAAGTAGCCAGATAGCACACCACACAGCTACGTACAAGCCTATGATATGTAAATGGATCGTTCTCAGAAGTTGTGTACCAATAGTGTGACATCAGTACCACAAAATCAAAATGCTGTCAAAGTCCTATAAACAAGTTTCCTCAATGTGTATGTCCTTTTGCATCTGAATAATTGAAAATAAACATATTCTGGCATTTTTAAGTCAGTCAAATGATGCTCACACCCGATAAATAGCAGTATAGCATGGAAACCAATCTGACTCAAAAATCAAATATTTTCCACACAAAACTTGACATTTTTAGGACATTTCACATGCCACTTGCTTTCTAAACATTAGTAATAATAATTTGAAACCTCATTGCTATGGTTTTGTCTTATTTGTGATGATTAAAGAGAAAAGCAAAAAAATATTAGCACGGTAACAGTCAAAGTGGAAACAACAATTTTACACAAATGTTCGGCTCAAATTTCAATGTTGAGGGGCAATTTCAGGATTAATCTTTTACTCTACCATAACTGGGTCCATGCATAGAGTGTCAAATGGTGAAAATAGTTGCTGTACTGTATCTGTACTCAGTGTTTGATACAGAGTTTCATAGTACTTGCAAGTGGAAACGAAATGTTACGATGTTAATGACTCCAGAAAAAGTTAACTATTTCATAATTTTTATATTAAAAAAATAAATAAATGTCTTCAACTTAATGAAGACATTGTATATGACCATTTGAAGTGAAATGTGCTGTTGTTCAGAGGTTTTCATTACGTTTGTGACACTTTATTTTCAATGCTGTTGACAATGTCACAAATTAGTGATGTAATTTTCTATGTATTTAGCTACATCCATCCCAATAAGATACATAATACACAATATTAACATTTACTTTTGATCTAAAGTATCTCCCACATTATTGGGCTAAATGATGAAATCTAAATATTTACACTCCAATAATCTGTTTCTTTGAAATATGCATTTCAAGTAGACTACCTCAAGTGGTACACAGTTTCTGATAATGACCCAAATAGGAGTAGGCTAGTCTAGTAGTAACAGTAGAAAAAATAAAACACATATATGCCAAGAAAATCCAAAAAAATTAACATAGACTACTAACCAGACCAACCAACTATCTATCTGCTACTGAAATGCAGGCAATCAAATACCTTATCGGCAGCTACTGTGTGGTAAGATAACACCAACACTACAGCTGGCCAGCATTGAAAACGAGCCTGAATATCCAGGCTTATATGCTATGGACAGTATAAATACAGCCTCAATAAAAAATAAAATAAAAACAGTGTGGATAAAAGATTCACCCCATACTTCAGTAGCCAGGTGAAGAACAACCCTATACAAGCTGGGGACATTTTGTTGACATGCTGGGTAAATGAAATGAGCAGATCAATTCCCAATTTATGAAGCAAACTATATTCTTCACATACCCATACTCATCCACTTCTGATTTTGTTAGGCTTAGAAGCCTGTATCAGGACGAGGCCGTCAATATCTGACTTATTCGAATTATAAGCACCGAATACCGGATGTATGAAATATCCCAGTCCCTGCCAATGTTTATCGAGTCTACCCTTGAAGGCTTTGATGGAAGGTGCTTCTACGACATGGGCTGGCAGTTGCAAGGCTTTCATATGTAATCCAATACGGCCACCAGAAGTTGTCTTGTGACGTTGTTACACCCCCTATATATTCCTGATACATAAACTGCAATAACTTGGCTTCTGCTAGGCCTATAAAGTCCATCTATATATGTCAAATTAAAGGGTTTGATGTATTTTAACAGAATACATTTCTTTTTAGAGCCATCTGGTATTTGAATTTTTCTGCAAGTCTAACTTAGTATAGGTATGTACCAAACCACTGATCAGCGGCGGATATTTTCTTACCACATAACTGACCCAGCAAATCACACCTTGTTTGTGGAGGCGTGTAGAAAAATGCTTCTATGGTCGGTTTGCATTGGTCAATCTAGGGTATTCCTACCCTATTAATAGTATTATGTAGTTTGGGGAATCCCTTTACAGCTTGGTTTTAAAATATTTCAATTTGGTCAAAAATAGTTTTGCTATTCCAATAACAACTTAAAAAGTTTTACTAAAATTTCAACTGGCAAATTCACTTTTATAGGAATCTGAAACATTTAAAAAGTAGACTGTATTGAATAACCATTATTAATCTTATATACTGTTGAGTTTGAGGAAATTGTGATGATTACATCAAGATTGGCGTGATCAGGGATGCAACAGATATGCACTTCAGCCACTTGTGTTTATCACTTTTTCTGAGACTCACCTCTGCCTCGCGCGACTTGGCATTCACGCCTCTGTCCCAGAAATATATTGGTTTTACCTTAATTTTATGGAAGAAAACAAGGACCAATAGAGGGAGTGCACGTGACGTCATCACTCAGTGGTCAGCAATCAGCCATCTTGGATTACGAGCACCCTTGCCTAGCTCTGTTGTGAATGTATGCTGATGCAGTAACATCATTTTCCTTGTATTCTGGGCAGTTTACATCCAATGTGTTTACTTTCAGCACTTTAACAACAACTTCTGAGGCCAAACTGCTCAGTACAGTGACAAATAAACCAACAAATAAGTAAATAAACACAATGTAGACAGGTGCAAGCCTTCTGTATGTAATCCAATATGGCCACCGAAAGTTGCCTCGTGATGTCATTGTGCCCCCTCTATTTCATAACTTCCTTAATACTTCACCTATTCTCATAATCTTGGTGTCATTTTAAAGGGCCTTTCAAGTTCTTTCCAGTGGTGCCCTTTGTTTGATCAATGAAGGAGTTTGAATTTGTTTGGCACATACCTATTTAGACATCTTAGTAACTAATGACAGTAGTATGAGTAGACGTGTAGTAGTTAGCTACCTTAGAATCCACCGGGAGCACCACTGTCGCCGGACCGATAAAACTCGTACAACTTTTTGCGACCTCATCTCAGGCAGAGTAGATTCAGGAAAAGGCACCCCACCCGAGACTCATGCGCAGCACCCTTATTGTTACATCCGTTTTTGAAGCGCAAAAGATTTGAGCAAAGATAGAGACTATTTTCATTGTTGTACGATGTCTGAAAGGCATTTTACTAAGCTATTCAAGTCTTCAGATGCAAAATTCAGAGGGAAGACTGCCAGGAATGTTCATGCTAACTATTAGAACGTGAATCTTTAGCATTTTTTCTTCCTAAAAATGGTCATACAATGACTACAACTGGAATCACAACTCTAGAATCTGGCAGCCTAAAGTAGGTGTCAGGCAGTTTTTACTGGAATTTCTAGGTCAGAATCTTATGGCTGGGCTGAGTGACTCTCTTCACACAGCCTATTATGCATCATCACAATGCATCTGCACATCACCCAATTTTCATGAAAATTGGTCAATAGATAGAAAACAGGTATACAAAAATGAATATGGTAGATTAAAAAATGAATATCCTCAAATAATAATAAATATTCATGATTATCGGCCAGAGCGAAAGTCGGGTAAATACTGTGATGTGCACATGCCTAAAACTCATTGGATAATAGGAATAGAGCTTAGCAGATTACACCAATGTAAAGACCTCATTCGAAAGGTTTTAAATACCAAGTTTCATGTTATTCTATAAACAGTTCACGATTCTATTTAGGGGTAAAGTATGTATAATAACAATTGGGTGATGATCAGATGCATTGTGTGGATGCATAATAAGCGGTGTGAAGAAAGTCACTCACCCCATCCACTGAGTTCACCATATTTAAAGTCTCAATCACACCATACCGGACTGGGGAAACGGATAGAAAATGGACACTGTCCGGTGAAATACGTCAATGTCCATTTTATATATGGTACGCATACGGCGTGTCCATTATCTGTCCGGTGGCAAATTTTGAACATGTACAAAACTTGTACCGGACACCGCCGGACTGACGTGTACTGTTGGTGTCCGTTTTAAGTCTATTTCATGTCTGTTACCCATCCGTTACATCTCCGGTTTGCTTCCTGCAGTCCGTTGACGGTGTTGCGGGAATTCGGTCAGTATATGTTTCCGGCGCGTCCGTGAGAGTCCGGTATGTGTCCGTCCAACGTTTGACATTCGGTTGTCGTCCGGTGGCTATCCGTTCATGTCCGTTCGTCCATTCACCTGATAGCGCAACATTTCAACACATTTTGATACATTTTGATACCGAACACCACCAGACTAGACAATTCTTTGTCCGGAATTTTCTAGTCCGTTGGTGTCCGGTAGTAAAATGTACCGAAATGTGTCGAAATGTTGCAAAGGCGCCCAGATGAAATGGATGCTAAATGGACAAGGAACGTACATTAACGAATAGCCAACGGACGAGAAGCGGACGACAACCAAATGTCAAACGGACAGACCGAACATTAACGAATAGCCACCGGACTGTCACGGATGTGCCGAAAAAAACGACGGACCGAATTCCCCCAACACCGTCAACGGACTCTGCAGGAAGGTAACGGATGGGTACCAGACATGTACCGGACAGAACAGACTTAAAACGGACAACAACCATACACGTCAGTCCGGTGGTGTCTGGTACAAGTTTTGTGCATGTTCAGAACTTCCCACCGGACACATAACGGACACGACGGATGCATACCATATTTTTGATAAGCTGAGATGATTTCCCATAGCAAGAAGAACCTTGGTTTCAAGTTTGATCAGGAACAAACCATCAATAAAGAAACTGCAGTTGTGGGCATGATTGTATTACAATTGCCATGGAAACCTACATTTTTCTGTGATCTAATTTTTTTTATATCAGTTTTGATAAGCTGAGGTGATTTGCCTGGCCAAGAAGAACCTTGATGTGAAATTTCATCAGGATCTGACCATTATTTAAAAAGAGCTACAGTTGACTCTTATTGTAGGTGGGAGTGATTGTATTACGGTTGCCATGGAAACCTACATTTTCCTGTGATCTAATTTTTTTATATCAGTTTTGATAAGCTGGGATGATTTGCTATACGAAGAAGAACCTTGGTGTGAAGTTAGATCAGGATCTGAGCATTAAAGGGACCAGCTATAGCTCGCTGGGACACTGCGCGTACTCCGACAAATGCTCTCCAAGCACAACTTTGTTTAGTTTTTATGTTTAAATGAACCAAGTATGTGTGGGGAGAGAAGCATTTGCTGGCAGCTGTTGTTTTAAAAATGGCTGGGTGAGTGGAGATAAGGGAGAGTAAAACTGGGGTATTTTCAATCTTCTTTAGAGTAGTTCAATCAGGAAATATATTTGTGTAATGTAAAATATATGTTAGTACAATTACAATGCATAATTCAATGAGAAACAGAAAAAATGAAAAACATTTTTTTGTTGATGAATGTAAAAAGTGTTCTGCTGTGGATGGGGTTTGAACCCACACCACCAAACAACTTCAGATTACAAGTTCAACACTCTAACCACTAGGCCACAGAGACCCCACATAATTAGTAGTCTCACTTCAGGGTATTTGTGTATAGGACATCACATATAAAAGGTTTGTACGTACGACGTACTACGTACGTCGTACGTACGTACGTACGCACACATATATTTACATGTATTTACGCATGTATGTATGTATACAGACATACGTATGTATGTACATACATACGTATGTACATACATACGTATGTACATACATACGTATGTACGTACATATGTATGTACATATGCACATATGTATGTACGTATGTATGTACATATATGTATGTATGTATGTATGTACATGTGTATGCATGCATGTATGTATGTACATATGTACGTACATACGTATGTATGTATGTACGTACGTATGTACGTACATATGTATGTGCGTACATACGTACGTACGTTTTTTTTGTGTTGTTTTACATCCTAGCAACATCTAAGGTCATATCAGGACAGGTACCGACTTGTGACAGTGCGCGCGCATGGCAACTCTATAGTGCTGCCCCACTGGAATACCATGCCACCAGTACCATGACCTGATATCCCACTCAGTCACATTATCATGACACTGAGCCAACCAGTCCTTGTCCTATCCTAATAATGCCGAGCGCCAGACTAGGAAGCAACAAGTATCAATTTTAAAGTCATTGGTTTGACTCGACCAGGATTCGAGTTAGAGCATCCGTCTCCCGTGTTGTTAGATCGTGGGGTTGTGAGTTTGAATCCTGGTCGAGTCAAACCAATGACTTTAAAATTGATACTTGTTGCTTCCTAGTCTGGCGCTTGGCATTATTAGGATAGGACAAGGACTGGTTGGCTCAGTGTCAGGACAATGTGACTGAGTGGGATATCAGGTCATGATGCTGGTGGCCTGGTATTCCAGTGGGGCACGATAAAGTTGCCATTAGTGCGCACTGTCACAAGTCGGTACCTGTCCTGATATGACCTTAGATGGTGCTAGCATGTAAAACAACAACAAACAAAACAAACACATACACACACACGTTTTATATGTGATGTCCTCTACACAAATAGCCTGAACTGAGGGTAGTAATTATGTGTGGTCTCTGTGGCCTAGTGGTTAGAGTGTAGGACTTGTGATTAGAAGTTGTTTGGTTGTGTGGGTTCAAACCCCCTCCACAGCAGGACTTTTTTTTATATTCAACAACAAAAAAACTTGTTCATCTATATCTGTTTCTCATTGAATTATGCAATGTAATTGTACTAACATATATTTCACATTACACAAATATATTTCCTCAAGGTTAGGGTTCTGGATTTCTATTAATTTTGAATAAAACTAACGTTTCGCACTGCGCGTTCCAGCAAACTCAATGCCAATTACCCTCATCTAGGTCACTCTCCTGTACACCACCAAGTGGAAAGGTTCAGTACTAAGCATGCACCACCCCTGTGGCACACATCTGAACTATTTCCGAGTTCGTTTGTTTTCCACGCGGCGGATAGCTGGCCGCTTTAATAAAGAAACTACAAGGAAATGTTGACTTTTTGTTGTTATAATTAGTCTATTTAACAGCCTAAATAAGGCACTTCCCTAATGCATTAGCTCATACAAAAATCTTAAATTCAACAAATTTCAAATGCACATATCTCACTCAATTTTTGGAATATCTTAAAAATTCAAAAAGCATATTGCTTTTGATTCATTGGACCTTGCAATGAAATTATAATTTGAATGTTTGGAATAATTTGAAATTTTAGGGGTACCTATGTTTCTGTTTGTGTCTACTAAAAAGTCTAAATCATCATTTTATTTATCAGGTTTAAAATCAAGTTACTCATTGATATTCAATATCAATGTTTATGAGTGAGTAAATTAATCCGATTCAGTCGGGAAGATTTAGTTGGATTACACTGATTAAGACTTGCTAAGAAGTTGCTGAGACTGAACTTATTATGATGTTATCGGAGTAAAAAAAAAAAAAAAAAGTGTCGCAAAATCAAAGAGAAATCGGCATACTGATACTCACTTTGAAATCGGCTTCATGAAATCGGGTTAAGATGACACCACTAGCAATAGCCGCATGTCCTAAGCAAAGTACTATTGACAGATTTGGGAAAACGTGCAATATACTCAATAAAACAGGAAACAACAGTGTAGACACTCCGGCAATAAAACTAAGCAGAGATATCCTGCCATGATGACACAGTAACGTCGCCATGTTTATCTTATCTGCAGTTACTAACGCTCTACCAGCTTATTGGTTCATTTTGAACAAAGCCCATGTATTTGGGCAAGTGCAAATTTAATGTAGAGCTAGTTAATTAAAATATAATATATAATGACATTTGAAGGCTGCTACCTAGCCTGGTCGGACTAGCTGTTATCATGTGTGATTATTTTAAATATTTACTGCGGAATTAGAACATGCTGGCCTTGACAACCATGTTTTGAAACGTCAAGATTGGCAAGGTCAGTTGATTGTTTATTGAATTACTGCCGTGATGTATGCATGTGCATATATTTATGTGTAATTTACTTATATTTTAGTTATACAGGTACATTTTAAATATGGGTCTGATTTGTGGGTTCAGAGCGTAGTAATGGATTATGTCAAAATAGTTCGATGCCATTTGAAATCATACATGGGCCAGTCTCAAAGGCCGTAATCTCTGTTTTTAATACTTTCAGCGTAAATTGCTCTTAGGTTACATTAAATACTTCAGATCTTCCTCTTCAATCGCGCATTAAGATATTTTTAATCGATCCAATGAAAGCTTTTAAACTTATTTTACAAAAATAAATGCCCCACATAGACATAGCATTGCCGTATTTTACCACCCGCGAAGGGTAAACACTGCAGCAATGCTATGTCTATGCAGAGCATTTATTTTAGCAAAATTAATTTAAAAGCTTTCACTGAGTCGATTAAAAATATATTAATGCGCAATTGAAGAGGAAGATCTGAAGTATTTAATTTAACTTAAGGGTAATTTTCTCTGAAAGTATTAAAAACAGAGATAATAGTGAAAGTTGGGCATGGCAAATCAGCCTTGTGGCAGCTGAGACGGCCACACCACGCCGACGGTTCTCGTTATCTAAAGCCGTGTTCACACGGGCAAAATGTAAAGCGATTTAGACAAGGCGAATCATATGAATCGATTTAGTTTGAAAGTGTTTCGTGTTCACACGGGCACTGCTTTGAGTCGGTTTAAGGCGGAAGTGGATATCTGTGCATGAGCAAGTCCAGACTAACCAGTGCCAGTTTGGGTTCGTCGACGTCGGCACGAGAGAGTGTGGGTTCGACCTAGATATGTATGGACTGAATCGTATTGGTTTGGAACGGTCAAAACTTCTGCTGGGCAGTGAAACCCTAAAAATATATGATGAAAAAAATATCTGTGCACAGCTAGCGGTTTCATAGACCAAATTATATTATATAGTGTGATGTCCTTAATCCGCCTCAAGTAAGTCGGTTGCGTTCACACGGGCAAAATAAATAGATTCACAGAAATCTACTTACGTACACTACCTCGACAAGTGGTTTACATTATCAGGATCACAGGAATCGATTCAGCCCTGATCCGACTCAGCCACGCGTTCACACGCGAAATGTAACCCGAACTATACAAGTCGATTTCTACGAATCGATTTACATTGCGCGTGTGAACACGGCTTAGGACTGGGTAGTACTAGTAGCTAGATAAAATATTCACCCCGTTACCCCTACTTCCAGTACAGGGGTGAAAACCAGCCATATATAAAAACTGTCGAAAAATTGGGCTAATGAATTGAGTCTTTATGGCGTGGCGTTCTCAGTGGTGGAGTGGTTAGAGTGTCTGACTTTTTTCTAGGTCAGACTCCTAATCTGAGGGTCGGCGGTTCGATTCCCCATGCCCCAGCTCTGCCAATTTAGTTTTCCACCGCTGTGTATAACTTACAGCGTCATCAAAGGCCGGTTGCTCTCATACCATGTCCATGTGGTGTGGGAGGTTAAATTATCCTTGGGTCGGTAAAAGTGTAGGCTCGGGCTTTCTATCGACCAGCAGTGGAGTGGGGAAGACTAGTCGTCTGTGACTGGGATTTCCCGAGATAAAAGATTCACCCGGTACTCACAGTCGCAGTACACGGGTGAATACCAACCCTATATAAAAACGGTAGAAAAAGGGGGTTAACGAATTGAGAGCCTAATTTCACAATCTAAGAAGCAACAATTATTCTTTACATATGTCTTATTGATAGCCCGCTACCTTTGAGTTGAAAAATATAATATAATATCTAGTTTAATAAGATTTAAAAGTGAAATCGATGGCGTTCTGCAGCCACAATCTTGTCTTTTTGCATTCTCTCCCATTTCACCAACTCTGTGCCTATATCAGTATATGGGTAGCCATTTGATACTGGAGCCACAGTTTCTACTTCATGTTCCATATTAAACGTATTTTCGCCCGTATTTACACTACGTTGTCCTTCACCCGTGTACTACAAGTACCGGGTGAATCTTATATCTAGGTAGTAGGTAGACCTGTACATCACATGAAAATTGTAAAATTGTTGCACAGTACTGCAAATCGGTAGACAGACAGAGCGCACAGAATAGATTAAAGGGTTTTTTAATTCGAGTAAATATGATTAGTCGTTCCAAAGATATCTACGATTTAGTTTGCCTAGAAATCAACATTTTGTCCTATTGATTTTTGAAAATCACAAATTTAAAATCACTAATTTCGTCAATTCTTTATGGATTTTGATCAAATAAAAACTGAAACCTGTGCAATTTAATGCCCTTCAAAATAGCACCAGATTCACGATAATTTGAACAGAGCTAAACCCCCGAAAATGCGTTTTCGTGCGCGATGAAAACATCGCAAATGTAGCGTGAGCAGCTACCACCACGGCCGATTTCGCGGTGGTACACACACAAATTAAAAAGTGTTGTAGTGTCTTTCCGAATGGACAGATATAATATAGGTATCAAATGAAAGATAAATAACTAAATATTGAGGATTGTCAGTCTATTAATTTAGAATGATTTTGGAATGTTACTTATCTGTTCGATGACTTTTTCAACAGTGGTTGACTTCAACAGCTTCTAAAACCATGAGAGGTATCCCCTAATGCACTAGAAACCTTTCCAAGATGTAAACAAGGTTGTTATTGGTCAATTCTGATGACATCCTGTATGGCAAGTTATTTGCATAGGATTTGTGAATGGGTTTTACAGAGCACCTCTGAATATATGCATATAGAAACCAGGTCACAGAGTTCAGCTGCAGTAGTGGAGACAGCTATACCGCAGCACCCCAAGCGGGATTTGATGTACCTAATCTAGGAGGTTCTCGTCTTCAATCAATGACAATAGGATACAGCTATAATACTAATAGGCCTTGGACCTGTTAGCCGCTCTTAATTAATAGAAATCGAGACAGTTCTTCAGGTGTGGTGGATTGTAGCAACTGTCACTGGCTTCAAGATATACGTAATGGTTGACCAGTATGCATAGAGCCAGGGCTTGCACTTTAGATAAAAGATTCACCTGGGGTCGTAGATACCGGGGCCGGTACTTACAGTTACAGTACAGCCTACAGTCCTGTACTGGGTGTACAGGGTGAATCCTTTATCTACTTGGGCTCAATGCACTTGAGCCCGCCAGTAGACTGAGTAGTACTGGAAGAGACCGAACCAATACCACACCGGCTAACACAAGTGCCAGAGTAAATAGATGAGCCTGGATTATCAACAGCATCTAATCCAGGCCAGTATTAATATGTAATAACTAATATCAATAAGCAATGCTTAGGACCGACACCCGGGCCGTATTCGATTAACATGACTCGGGTCACGTGAGGTGCTAGAATTTCAAATCCAGTAACCCACGTCTTGGCTGGGGTGGATTAAGCAGAGTAGTGCTGAGGAACATATACACTGGTCCCGTTGACGTCATCAGACCATATATGGAAGATTTGTAGGGATGGAAATGGAAATATAACTAAACTATACGATCAAAAAATACTTTAAATCCTATTTTGCTGTAGTTATATCGGTTATTATTTTAAAAAAGAAAAAAATGGTAGATTAAGCAGAGTAGCACAGAGGAACACATTCACTGGTCCCGGTGTGGCAGTAAATCGCAAACCCCTGGAAATTGCACACCCCGGGGTTTGCGATTTACTAGGAAATCACAAACCCCCCCTGGAAATCGCAAACCCCCCTGTGTTTTGGGACTGATTCGGGCCAAATCTATTCAATGCGACCATATTTAACAGAATTACATACTCAAATCGTGAAATTTCATTAAATTAACCCTAAATTCGAAGCGTTATTAAGGCTACCGCCGTAACGGCGGAGATATTAGCAGTAGGGTAAAATACGCCGTGATGTGTGCTGCGGCAATGCTATGTCTATGGGGAGCATTTATTTTTGTAAAATAAATAAAAAAAACTTTCATCGAATCGATTAAAAATATCTCAATGCGCGATTGAAGAGGAAGATCTGAGGTATTTAATTTAACCTAAGAGCAATTTTATCTGAAAGTATTAAAAACAGAGATAATAGTGAAAGTTGGGATATTCTGAGTGTCAGTGCCAGTGTTAGCCTTACCAGATCATGGTAAGGCTAACACTCAGAATGGGGGGTTTGCGATCTCCAGGGGGGATATGCGATTTCTTAGGAAATCACAAGTGGGGGTTTGCGATTTACAGGGTTTGCGATTTCCTGCTACACCGGTGATGTCATCGGAAGATCTGTAGGGATGAACCAGTGTAGTTGTTCCTTGATTCGGCGTGCGCTACTCTGCGGCATCAAGGCGGTAAGCCCATAGGATATTATTAACCAATCGCTGTTGTCTAACCTGTTTGCTGCGTTTCGAAATGAAATGAGCAGATCAATTCCCAATTTATGAAGCAAACTATATTCTTCACATACCCATACTCATCCGCTTCTGATTTTGTTAGGCTTAGAAGCCTGTATCAGGACGAGGCCGTCAATATCTGACTTATTCGGATCATAAGAACCGAATACCGGATGTATGAAATATCCCAGTCCCTGCCAATATTTATCGAGGCTAATACCTTCAAGCCCGCTGAAGTCATCACGAAGCTGGGAGAACAGCTCATTGGGATTAAGGGTATCCCCGACTCGGTAGTGAAGGAGATGGACAGAGATGTTCACTTGAATGATGACCGGAGGAAGTTTGAGACTGTCCTCCATATGATTCACAAGGCGGTCCTTGGGACCTTGACAGCGATTGCGCCAGTGGCCAATCGTATGCAGGCGGAGAATAAATTCTCCTCGGCCAGAACCATGGACAAGGGTCTGGCGATGCTGACAGCAGCAAGTAACTTCATCACGTATAGACGCTTTGAGAATGTTTTCAAAGCTGTCCGTACGGATGCTGGTAAGGAAGTAGCCAGGTCCAAGAAGATCATTAACAATGATGGAAAGGAGTATACTCTTTTCCTTACTCCAAAACCAGTCAAAGGCAAGCCGCTTGACAAAACCAAAATGTTCGGTGGTCAGCTCCAGTGTCTCTTCAAAGAGGTGGAAACTGGGGCTAAGTGTGTGAAGCACATGGATTCCAAAAAGAACCCCATGGAGGCTAATACTCGCTACAGGAAAACACGTGCAGATTTTCGCAGCCGTCCTGCCAGAGGAGTAAGGTCAGGACCGACCTATGGCTTCCAGACCAGAGATCGGGGTCAATGCCAGTCATTCGGCTGGAACGACGGAAACCGACCGACCGCTCAAGAGGGAGTACACTCCCAGCAAGCCGTTCCCCCGACCAGGGAGCAAGTAGAAGTTGCTACGCAAACTTCAACGGCCGCCATAACACCTGTAAGCAATTTTAAAGCAGGGAATGTTAAAAATTGTATTCAAGAATGGAACTTAATTACTGATAACTTGACAGTATTAAGTATTGTCGGTGGGATTCACATTCCATTTACCTGTTTGCCGGTGCAGGAAACAATTCCTTTTCCATGTCGGTTTGATGAGAATGAGAGACAGGCACTAGATAAACAAGTGGGGCTTTTTTATCAGAAAGCCATAATCCAAAAGGTGAACCATGAAACTGGGGAATTTATTTCAAATATATTTTCTCGACCTAAACCCAATGGAGAGGTTCGAATGATTTTGGACTTAACAACACTCAACAAATTGGTTGAATATAAACATTTTTAAATGTTTTCGCTAGAAACAGCACAAGATTTAATTACAAAGGGTGCTTGGCTGGCGAGTGTAGATCTGAGAGATGCATATTACACAATTCCAATTTACGAAGTAGATCGAAAGTTTCTAAGATTTATTTGGAATGAACAACTGTATGAATTCACTTGTTTGCCCCATGGTTTAGCTTGTGCCCCTTGCTTATTTACTAAGGTGCTAAAACCAATTTTCTCATTCATGGCGCGTAAAGGACATATTATGTTCCCATATATTGACGATTCTTTTATTGTGGCGCAGTCAAAGGCAGCTTGTCAAAATGCAGTAAATGATTTATGCGCAACTTTTACAAGATTAGGATTCTACATTCGTGACCAGAAGTCAGTCTTTAATACAACTAAAGAATTAAAATGCCTAGGATTTCTGTTAAACACAGAACAAATGACTGTGGCGCTAACACAACAGAAAATACCCCGCCATTTTATATGGCAAAGCTCACATTAAGTCGCTAGAGATAGACAAGAACTAAAGCCCCAGTCACACATGGCCGGACGAGCCCCGGATTTTGAGCCGGATCACCCACAGACCAACAGCCCGGACTGTCCCAGACCCCCACGGATAAAATCACTGTTTTCCTTGATTTTTGCCTCGCAGTCACACTTTCCAGGACGAGCCCTGGACCAAAGGCCGGACGAGCCCGGACTTGGCCAGACCGGCCCCTGACTAACCCGGATGAGGCCGGATTGCCCCGGACCTCCCTCGGACCACCCCCGGCTGTCCGGGAGTGGTCCGTGGCTAGTCCGGGACAGTCCGGGGATGGTCCGGGTCAAACCGTGGCTCAAAATGACCCCGGACCACCCCCGGTGGTTTCTTGAAGAGGCTGCTATTATCTCTTCTTCTCAAAGTGGTTTTAGAAAGACCAGAAGCACCATGGACCATCTGGTACGCCTTGAGACATTTGTGAGAGACGGTTTTATAAAGGGTGAACACATCGTTGCACTTTTCTTTGACTTGGAGAAGGCATACGACACCACATGGAAATATGGCATTATGAAAGACATTCAGGATAGTGGATTGAGAGGCAGACTACCTCTCTTTATAGGACAATTTCTTTTAAATAGGTGTTTCCGAGTCCATGTCGGAAGTACTCTCTCAGAAGCCTTTGACCAAGAAATGGGTGTACCCCAAGGGAGCATCTTATCGGTTACACTGTTCATAATCAAAATTAATAGCATTGTGGGTTGTGTCAGACCCGACATTGATAAATCTCTTTGTGGATGATTTCCACCTTTGTTACCGGTCTAGAAACATGGTTTGATTGATTGATTGATTGATTGGTGGTTGCTTTACGCCGTGTCGGCAGCATAGGCCATATTCACGGCGAGAAATGTTTGTTTTTTGTTCAAACCATCGCTTTTACATGTAAAAGCAGACAATCAATTATGTGCCAATAGACACTCATTAAATTAGAAAGCTCACAATCATATATTTGTGGTCAAGGGAAACAAATTCCCATAGAAAAAGAAAAGTTTTATTAATAATTGATAGAATCTATTTAGTAAACTATATGAGGTGGTACAGTCCAGCTGCCCTCAAAAAGGCTAAAATGTTTTCCTGTTTTACCTTAGTAAAAAGGTCATGCATACTGCCTGCAGTGTAGAACCGTTGGCGCAGGGCCAAAAAATCAACGCAACTTAGTAAAATGTGTTTGAGTGTCAGTGGGGACTGACACCCAATACATTCAGGGGGAGGTTCCCCCTTGAGCAGAAAAGCATGTGTAAGCCACGAGTGGCCAATACGGCAGCGGCTAAGGACCACTTGGTCCCGCCGACCTCCCGCATGAGTCTGTGGTGGCTTTCCCACAGATGGTTCAATTTCTTTAAGTTTATTAATGTTTTCATCCCACTCATGTTGCCATTTGGATTTTATGTGGGTGGCTATTAGTGGTTTCAGATCAGAGTGAGGGATCAGACACGGTTCAAGATCACAGTTCAGGGCCTTCTTCGCAGCCCGATCAGCTCGTTCGTTTCCTTGTATGCCAGCATGGCCAGGCACCCAGCACAGGTGGATATCATACCCATCTGTTGTCAGTTGGTTCATTTTATAAATGACCGTTGCTAGAATAGGGTGATTCGTTTTCAGTCCAGCAACAGCCAGGAGGCAAGAGAAGGAATCACTGTATATAACATAGTTAGTGTGGTTGGATACCTCGATACACTCCAAAGCGAGAAGGAGTGCTCGGGCCTCTGCAGTGAAAATCGAGCTCTGATCGGGCAAACGTACACCAAATTTTTCCCGTCGGCAGACTGCCGCAGCAGCTACCCGGCTTTGGTCTTTCGAACCATCAGTGTATATGGAGAGGTGGTCTGCAAACTGGCCTTGAATCTCTGCATGCAGTCCTTGGTACTCGAGTGGATGTGTCCCAGATTTCCTCAGTTCCGTGAGTCGGAGGATAACCGATGGCTTTCTCAACGACCACGGGGGATGTTCTGGGACTTTGGCATCCTCCAACACGTCCAAATCCACGCCTAAGGCCTCCAAATGAGGTTTCATTCGGAGCCTCAGTGGCCGGATGTAATTTGGCCTGGCTTCATACCTGGATTCGTCATGTTGCTCGAATAGACAATTGTGTGCAGGATTCAATGCATTAGTTTTTATCTTGACTACATATTGCATGGCCAGTTTGATTCTCCTGTTATTAAGTGATGGTTCATTGGCTTCGACATAAAGGCTCTGAACTGGTGAGGTGCGGAAGGCCCCAAGGGCCAAGCGCAGTCCCTGGTGGTGGATCGTGTCTAGCAGCCCAATATATGATTTCCTTGCGGAACCATATACTATGCTGCCGTAATCCACTCGTGAACGAACCAAGGTTCTGTACACGGAGAGCAGAACATCTCTGTCCGCTCCCCACTCTGAGCTGGACAGCACCCTCAGAATATCCAGCGCTTTCAGGCATCTTGTTTTCAGGTACTTTATATGTGGCACAAAAGACAGTTTTGCGTCGAGAATGAGGCCCAGAAATTTGGTTTTCTCAACGACTTTAATGGGATCCCCATCCAGGGTCAGCTCCGGTTCCGCATGTATTCTACGCAGCAGGCAGAAGTGCATGCAGACTGTTTTGGTCTTGGAAAATTTGAACCGTTCAGAACTGACCATCGATGGATCCCATTTATGCTTGGTTGCAGCTGTCTCTCTATGACATTCATGTTAGCACCGCTGTAATATAAAACAAAGTCGTCCACGAAAAGACTACAGGAGACCCCCTGCTCTACAGCAGCAGCAATACCATTGACCTTGACCCCGAAAAGGGTCACGGCCAGTATGCTGCCTTGAGGTACTCCTAGTTCCTGTGAGTGTAGGCGGGAATAGGTAGTCTTGACACGGACGCGGAAATGCCTGAAGGCTAGAAAGTTCCTGATGAAAATTGGCAAGTGGCCACGAAGGCCAATCGCATGAAGATCCTCCATGATGCCATGCTGCCACGTTGTGTCATAGGCTTTTTCGAGGTCGAAAAAGACAGCCACAACGTGCTCCTTCTTAAGGAAAGCATCTCTTATGAAGGTCTCCATGCACACCAAATGGTCGAGGGTGCTGCGGCCCCGTCTGAAGCCACATTGAAGGTTGGACAGGTGGTGTCCTGACTCCAGTAGCCAGACGAGGCGGTTGTTTACCATGCGCTCCATGGTTTTACAGATGCAGCTTGTAAGGGCTATGGGACGATAGTTGTGGGCTTCACTCTGGTCTTTACCAGGTTTGGGAATCGGTATTACTGTCGCCTCCCGCCAAGAGGCGGGGACGACACCCGACTCCCAGATGTTGTTGAAGAG